>OX393549.1:100074371-100674371 GCA_947650365.1 Chamaelirium japonicum
TTTATACTCAAGTGGACAGAGGTCACCGACAGCCCCGTCGTACGATCGCACGAGGGGACGCTCACATAGCAACATCCAAATCGTCCAGCATCACAAGGTCCACAACCCGCCACCACACACGAAGAAAGCACCAGCAAGCGACAACATCCTAATAGACTGTCTACACGAACAAAGGACGGCGGTCTACATGCTGACTAGGATAAAATGGAACAAAAAGCTGACTAGATTAAAAGGAACATTGACTAGACAAAACACTCCTTCTCTTTCTTCCCCCGATCTCCCTCTCTTCGTCTCTCTATTCCCCCGATCTCTCTATCTAATAAGGAAGGAGAGAAAGATTCGGACAGGAGAAGAGACAGGTCTGCATGCATGACTCGGAGATGGGGATGCGTGGGCTGCTGATCGGGGGGGGAGGGGGATTTTAGCACATCCTGTGTACACTACAACCGCGAGGCCCACTGCGATTCAAGAGACATGATATAGCCGGTCCCAACACATGGGGGCAGTGGCCCCCAGTACTTGGAGCGTGCTGATAGGCTCTAGGCAACGGTTGTAGCTAGCGTACGCAGGTTGTGCTGAAAATTTTTTCATTAATCGGGTATTGGCTCGAACTAGAGAGAGAATCCCAAGGTGGTCTCGGATGAGAGCTGGATGCGAGGGACTCGGGTTCTTGGATTCACATGCATGGGTTGAGTTGTGTGGAATTTTTGGACATGTATGGCTAATTGGGTTTGGACGATTGGTTTGCATGCGAGGCGCGCAAGGTTGAAATGGGTTAAGTCAGGTGCAATGGGCAAAAGGAATAAGAAACGAAAAGAGAAAATAAAGAGAAGAAAAAAAAAAAGAAAGAAAGAAATAGAGGAGAGAGAAATGGTGGCAGGCTTGGGTGTTCTCCGTACCACATTCGCAAGCCACCATCATACTCCGTTAAGCTCCGTAGAACGTTTGAGGTTCTCCTCTGGTTCTAATCATGCGATGCGCTGATCCGATGATTTTATTTCTCGATCGAATTCCACAATTATTCTTTTTTTCATTAATTTTCAAAAAACCTCCAAACGAACTGTGCATCCTCCAGCGACTCGTCGTGAGAATATCCATCACTTAGTCACGATGCCCTTGAGCTAGCTGTTGTAGGCCGGTGTTGCCGTCGAAAGTGTTTTGTTACCGAAGGCGGTCAGATGTGTTGCCATGTGAATACGATGATGTTGGTGGGGGTGGTGATGCCAGGGGGTTGTCTTGCCACCGAAGACGGCCCGTTGTAGTGCCGACAGGTGTGTATATATTCTCTAAGCTCTTTTTGGGTATGCTCATCTTTGGTGACCCCACCTTTTGTATAGACATACATAGGGACATTCCCCGAGTAAAGTAACCCTTTACTCCCAATCTCTCTCTCACTCACTCTCTCTCTCTCTCTCTCTCTCTCTCTCTCTCTCTCTCTCTCTCTCTCTCTCTAACATAGTAACATGGTATCATAGCAAGGTTAGGGTTGTGTCGGCGACCTTCAATCAGACGTTGCTGCCGTCGGATTCGAGAGCCTCACCACTGTCAGCCTTCTTCCGATTGCCGTCAGATCCAAGAAGCAGCCAGCCACGATCCTCTTCCTCCGTTTCTCCTCGATACATCGGACACAGATCTAGAGATAGCCTCGGCTGAGCTTCTTCCTCCGACTGAGCTTCCGGCCTGTTTCTTCTTCCTCCGCTGAAAACCAGATTGGAGATAGCGCCGGCGAGAGGAGGTGAACCGGCGTCGCCTAAGCTTTCTTCTTCCTCCGCCGAAACCCAGATCTGGAGATAGCCCCGGCGGGATGAGGTGACCCGGAGTCGCCTGAATTTCTTCTTCCTCTCGAAACCCAGAACCGTAGACGGCGCCGGCGGGAGGAGGTGTTGCGGCTCTGCTCTTCTGCGATTCTGCGGTGACGACTGTTTGACGGTGAGATTATCAATAACTGAAGTTTTGGTTCGGTGGCTTGGTTCAGCAAAATGGTTCAGATGAACTCTGGTTCAATGATTTAATTACACTTGAGTTGGTTGAGTTGAGCTAATTTGATCCGGTTCAAGTCTGATTTGGCTCAGTCACAATGTGATTAACTGCAAAGAAATTCGGTTCAGTCATTTAATCCGGTTCAATGTCCTTAATTCGGTCCGATTAGGCTCGATCTTGTGGCACTGCACAAAATCTGGTTCAGCTAAACCCAAATTGCCTTTATGGAACTGTTTTCCTGAACAAAAGAAACAGCTTCAACTTTTCATACTGCAGTTATTAACAGCAACAGCTTATTCAGCCCATTTCAGCTATTACAGAAGCTCTTCCAGCAGCTTTTCCTATAGCAGCTCTGAACATCTATTTCAACTCAGCCCCTTCATATATTCAACCCAAGTGAAGGGTAGTGCAGTTGATTGGAGTGCAGTGAGGTGCAGTGTGAAGTGAAATACAGTGAAGTGCAGGAAATCCTCGTCGCTCTTGTGCTTCTATGGCAATCACGATAGGACCTTGTGTCAGGTCATCTTCCGTTGCTCAGTGTCACTTGAGTTTCTCCAACGCTCCTTGGATCTTGAACTCAGGGGCCTCTTATCACTTGACTTCAAATACTTCTATACTCACTAACTGTGCTAGTATGCCCTCGAAGTTTCAGATTCGCATTGTTTGATGGCTCCCCCTTGTTTGTCTCCTGTCGGGGATCCACCACCTCCTCCTCTGATCCTAGTGGTCGCCTCTCACTTCCTGATATGCTATGCCCTCCTCGTGTGTCGATCAATTTGGTCTTGATTAGTAGGCTAGCTGATTTAAGTTTCATCGTTACCTTCTCAGCTTCCTTTTGTAAGGTGGAAGACCCTCGCACTGGCCGTCAGATTGGGATAGGACGGAGACGTGGTGGCTTGTATAGTTTGGAGTACCTTTATGTGTCTTTGCCCTCCACTGCTTCATGTGTTGCTGCTCCTTCCTTGTGGACCTTTGGCATCACCGCCTTAGTCATCACTTTGCGATGCGTCTTTGAAAAATGTTTCAGTCCAGACACTTGGATAATCTCTCTTTCACTCCTCTTTCTCCCTGCACGAGTTGTCAGTTTGCTAAGGAATCGGCTCTTCATTTTTCTTCTAGTGAGTCTATGTTTACCTCTCATTTCGATCATGTGCACTCTGAAATTTGGGGACCATCACCGGTCATGTCTGGCTTTCTTTACTATGTTAGTTTCATTAACGACTTCTCCTGGTTCACATGAGTGACCCTCTTACGGCGTAGGTCCGATGTGTGTCAGGTATATCGTGATTTCACCAGTATGTTCCATACTCAATTTGGGAAACGGATCATGGTCTTTTCGCTCAGATCGTACTCAAGAGTATCTTTCTTCCTAGTTTCATGACAAACTCTTCTCTCACAGTACTCTACCCCAGCAGTCATGCTCTTATACACCTACACATAATGAGATTGCTGAGAGGAAGCATCGTCATATTTGTGGGTGCAAAATCTGGCTAACGCCTGACAGTTGGACCGCAGCCCTGCCTAGGGGCCATGAAAACAACAATGGGACCCATAGCCCTGCCTAGGGTCCACGAAGATGACAATGGGACTCCCAACCCTGCCTGGGGTCCACGAAGATGACTGTGGGACTCACAACCCTGCCTGGAGCTCACGCACATTGCCTAGGATCTGGTGAATCCTCTCCAGGTATTTACCAAAACCCTGGATATGCCTGAAAAATATTCTCAGAATATTCCCCATAAACTAAACTCCTATAAATAGCTAACCCTGTAAACAATCCAGATCCGGAATTGCATACCAGAATCCCACTTTCTGTTTTCCAGAGCTCCCAGAGCCTTCTGGTTTTCAGAATCCAGACAAACCTTTTCCACACTCTGTTCACTTATGTAAGCACTCCTTGACCAGTCGAGAGTGGCTTGACTTCTTCCATAGATAGTGGATTCAAAGGGTGTGTCTTACAGCACGGAGACGTAGATTTCGGCCAAACTTCGTCACCACATCTTGTGTCAACTCTCTCTCTCCTCTCTCTCTCTCTCTCTCTCTCTCTCTCTCTCTCTCTCTCTCTCTCTCTCTCTCTCTCTCTCTCTCTCTATCTATCTATCTATCTATCTATTTCTATCTACTCTGCAATGTTGTGTGAAAGCTAAGCACGCGATCGCTCAGTTCTTCATAGCATGCCACATCCCGAAGAGTTAAACCTTCAGTCGATTGTTGGAGGGGGGTTACGTACGACGACCGAAATCCTCCCCCACAGTTTGGTGTCGTCTGTGGGATCTTATCCTATCAACACGCGACCTCCAGGCTTCCCAGCTCCTTCGGTCAAGCAAGCAATTATCGATTGCCCGAGCAATCCGTTTGTCTCCATCGCTATATCATAATGGCGAAGACACGACCCGTGGAGCAGCCGGAGGGAAGCAACATGCATCCTGACGCATAGCATTCAATGACTCACTCAATGGATTATTGGTTCATGATGAGCCTACACACGGAGCAGCAACCCACTGTGGATACGATGAGTCGCCCGTCGGTTGATCGTGCCGCTCAGGCTTAACCTCGGTAATCTCCTCAGCTCGTCGACACAACTCCTCAATGCTTGGGGAAAGCGCATGTCTCACCCGTCGCCGACCCTCAGGCGGTATACCATATTACGGTGAAGGACTTCCAACTCCTCACTCTCATGAAGCAAAATGTTGTTCTCATGATTGAGAGAGACTCCATCCAAAGGGTCACCATCGACGCAGGAGTCAACCTTCCGCGGTCAGTCCCCGACATCAACGACGAAACAGACGTCCACATGTCGGTTGATCAATACCCCGCTCCTTCCAGACGATTCATCATCGACATCCCTTGACGGTCTCTTGAATCACTCTCGAGAGGACCCTCGCCTATTTCTATTAGGTCAACTATCTGGGAACATCTCAATGAATCTGCTCGCCATCCTAGGCCCTCAGTTCCAAGTCATCCTTCGATCCCTGCATCGTGGAGGATGTTTGGAAAGATGGACGTCGCCTAAGGATCCAGCAGCATTCCAACAACGACCGAGCCCTGACCGGGCATCGGACGACGAGAAGGATTCTGACGCCCTCTTTGTCTCCTCTTCCTCTGAGACGCCTCTCCAACCAATGAGGTGATCGTCGAAACAATCACACCTCCGATAGACCGCTGCATCAGTAGATTCTCCGAGCCCAATTTCTTCGAAGCTGAAGAGCCCTCGCTCTCCCCAGGTTCAACTGTCTAACGAGATATTCGACATTGCACATCCTCACCTTCAAGCACGCGCTGACGTCATATGATAATGACAACCAGGTTCTATGTCGCACCTTTACTGGCAGCCTGGACGATATGTTGCTCAATTGGTATCACAACCTCCTGACCAGCTCCGTGAGTTGGTTTAGGAATCTAGCAGACCTCTTCATTCAATACTATCGGCTGAACCTTAAGCCGGAGAAGAAGCTAGACTCCCTCTACCAGCTCCTGATGGGATCAGATGAAACCCTCCGAGAGTTCACTCAGATGTTTCGGAACAAGCATGCTGCACTCTTTGGGCGTCACCTCGATGATGAAGCCGTCAAGCTCGCGTTACATAATGCCTTATGCTTTGACCTCCACATCTACAACGACCTCATCCACAACCCATCTGCCTCTATCAGAGTTCTATTCGATCGAATTAAAAAGGAGATCGATGTGGGGGACGATCAAATCATGCGCAAGAAATGCGACCTCAAAAAACAACTTTCTGATAAGGAACCAACAAGACCAACAGCTCAAGCTCACAATACTCAGGTTGAGGAAGATGGAGCCTCCAAGAGGCCGAGGTGGGCAAGCGATAGACTCGCAAAGCCTCAGAAGACCACGAACACCAAAGGGAAGCATCCCGTCGACCAATAAGAGTAAAAGGCCGTAGATTATCAACAACTCGGAATGTCGCTTATCTGAAATCCACGATATAACATTTTCTGGTTTATCAATAAAATAGCAGGTGTTTCAAGTTCTATGGAAGATTATCAAATTCTAGCTCAACTTCTACTTAACGCCATAGTTAGTTCGATTCGCGTTATGACATGGCCAACTAACCTACAACGGTACAAAACCACGTGCCCCAACATAAATTTGACTGAAACGGTACTTCGCCTAAGTCCAACCGATACAAAGGCACCATGCTGAGTACTCCTAATTATTGGCATCGCACATGCTTCCGTTGTCATATAAGGACACATGCACTAGTGCCTCACCACAGTTAGTTCGGTTCGTATTAATTGCAGCACGGCCGGCTAACCTGTAGCGGTACAAAGCTACATGACCCCGATGTAGGTTCAACTGAAACGGTGCTTCGCCTAAGTCCAACCGATACAAAGACACCACGCTGAGTACTCTGAATCATTGGTATCGCACATACTCCTGTTGTCATGTAAGGACACATGCACTAGTGTCTCACCACAGTTAGTTTGGTTCGCGTTGCGACACGGCCGACTAACCTGCAATGGTACAAAGCTACGTGCCTGAGACGTAGGTCTAACTGAAACGACGATTCGCCTAAGCATGGCTGATACAAAGACACTACGCTGAGTACCCCGAATCTTAACCCATCGATCAACCAACCCAATATAGGCTCCACCCTTGGCAATCGAAGACAAAACCCGAGACGATGACATTGTCTTAGCCCAAGTTGACAGCCTTGCATTCGAAAGCAAAGCCCGAGGTAGGCTCTGTCGCCTCGGCACCATACAACGCCTGAGACAGCGATATTGTCTCGACCCAAGGTGAATACCTGTACATTCGAAAGCAAAGCCCGGGGTAGGATCCGTCACCTCAGCACCAAACAAAGCTCGAGACGGCGACATCGTCTCAGCCCAAGGTGACAGCCTTAGCATTCGAAAGCAAAGCCTGAGACAGGCTCCACCACCTCAACAACAGACATATCCCAAGATGGCGATATTGTCTCGGCCCAAGGTAACAGCCTTGGCATTCAAAAGCAAAGCGCGAGGCAGGCTCTGTCGCCTCAGCACCAGACAAAGCCTAAGATGTTGAGTCCGTCTAAGCCCAAGGCTCCGTCTTTAGCGTTCACAAGCACTTAAAAAGTCTGAGGTGCTCTACACCATCTTACCACTCCCATACAGAGTGTGAGGTGCTTCACGTAGCCTCGGTGCTCGCCGACAAAAGTCTGAGGCGCTCCACACCACCTCGGTACTCCCAGACAGAGTGCAAGGTGCTTCACGCAGCCTCAGAGCTCGCCGACAAAGTCCAAGGTGCTCCGTACCGCATCGGCGCTCCCAAACAAAGTGTGAGGTGCTTCACGCAGCCTCGGTGCTAGTAGGTAAAGTCCGAGGTGCTTCGTACCACCTCGGCACGCAGTGCGAGATGCTTCATACCGTTTCGACGCTTGTCGGCAAAGTCCGAGGTACTTCGCACTGCCTCGGCACGTAGTGCGAGGTGCGTCACACCGTCTCAATGCTCGCTGGCAAAGTCCGAGGTGCTACGCACCGCCTCGGCACGAAGTGTGAGGTGCGTCACACCATCTCAGCTCTCGCCGGCAAAGTTCGAGATGCTTTGCACCGCCTCGGGCATGCAAAGTCCAAGGTGCTTTGCATCGTCTCGGCACGCAATATGAGGTGCTTCGTACCGTTTTGGTACTCGCTGACAAAGTTCAAGGTGCTTCGCACCGTCTCGGTGCTCGCCGATAAAGTCCGAGATGCTTCGCACCGCATCGGCACGTAGTGCGAGATGCGTAGCACCGTCTCGGTGCTCACTAGCAAAGTCCGAGGTGCTTCACACTATCTCGGCATGCAAAGTTTGAGGTGCTTCGCACCACCTTGGCATGTATTCCGAGGTGCTTCACACCACCTCGGGATGAGATACTTCACATCGCCTCGGCGCTTGCCGGCAAAGTCTGAGGTGCTTCGCACCGTTTCGACGCTCGCCGACAAAGTCCGAGGTGCTTTGCACCATCTTCGGCACGCAGTGCGAGGTGCTTCACACTGTTTTGGTGCTCGTCGGCAAAGTTCGAAGTTCTTCGCACCGCCTCGGCACGCACTCTAATTGACCAGGCCTCTTGTTTGGGTATAGACAAGGGGCTGGTCGGTTTTTGTGATCGGTTGAAAGACATACCTTTCAAACGACCACCCAAAACCGACCAGGCCACCCTCCCTCCCCCCTGTGCTCCAAAGCCGACCAGCCCCTCCCCCCTTGCTCCGAAACCGGCCAGGCCACCCTCCCTCCCCTTGTGCTCCAAAATTAACTAGGCCACCCCCCCTGCAACTCACCCGACCATACCCTTCTCGTTTGGATACAGGGAAGGGGGGTGGTTAGTTTTGGTGGTCGGTTGAAAGGCATACCTTTCAACCGACCACCCAAAACCGACCAGCCCCCTTGCCCCCTTTTGCTACAAAACAGACCAAGCCACCCTTCCTCCCCCCCTGTGCTCCAAAACCGACCAGCAACTCCCCCTTGCTCCAAAACCGACCAGGCCACCCTCCCTTCCCCCTGTGCTCCAAAACCGACCAGCCCCTCCCCTCCTTGCTCCAAAACCGGCCAACCCCTTACCCCTCCCCCCTGTGCTCCAAAATCGACCAGCCCCTCCCCCCTTGCTCAAAAACCGACTAGGCCACCATCCCTCCCCCCTATGCTCCAAAACCAACCAGCCCCCTTCCCCCTTGCTCCAAAACCAACCAAGCCACCCTCCCTCTTCCCTGTGCTCCAAACCGACCAGCCCCTCCCCCCTTGCTCCAAAACCGACCAAGCCACCCTCCCTCCCCCCCCATGTGCTCCAAAACCGACCAGCCCCTCCCCCTTGCTCCAAAACCGACCAGGCCACCCTCCCTCCCCCTTGAGTTCCAAAACCAACCAGCCCCTCCCCCTTGCTCTAAAACTGACCAGGCCCCCACCCCTCCCCCATGTGCTCCAAAACCAACCAGGCCACCCTCCCTCCTCCTTGTGCTCTAAAACCGACCAGCCCCTCCCCCTTGCTCCAAAATCGACCAGGCCCCTACCCCTCCTCCCTGTGCTCCAAAACTGACCAGGCCACCCTCCCTCCCCCCTGTGCTCCCAAACCGACCAACCCCTCTCCCCTTGCTCCAAAACCAACCAGCCTCTCCCCCTTGCACCAAAACCAACAAACCCCTCCGCCCTTGCTTTAAAACCGACCAAGCCACCCTCCCTCCCCCCTATGGACCAAAACCGACCAGTCATCCCCCTTGCTTCAAAACCAACAAGGCCCCCACCTCTCCACCCTGTGCTCCAAAACCGACCAGCCCCTCCCCCTTGCTCCAAAAATGACCAGGCCCCCACTTGTACTCCAAAACCGATCAGCCCCTCCCCTCCTTGTTCCAAAATCGATCAGGCCACCCTCCCTCCCCCTATGCTCCAAAACCAACCCACGGCAGGGGGTCGGTGAATACAATGGTTGGGCCTAAACAATAGGCCGGTAGATGCGCACTCGGTCGACTCACAGCAGGGGGTCAGCGAATGCAATGGTCGGCCCCGAACAACGGGTCGGCAGACGCACACCCGGCCGGCCCTCGGTAGGGGGTCGGCGAATGCAATGGTCAGCCCCAGACAGGGGATCGGCGAGCGTAACGATCGGCCCAGACAGGGGATCAGCAAACATGCACCCGGACAGCCCTCGATAGGGGGTCGATGAATACACCGGTCGGTCCCGGACAGGGGATCGATGAGGGCAACGGTAGGCCCCGGACAACGGGCCGACAGATGTGCACTTGGCTGATCCTCGGTAGGGGGTTGGCAAATGCAATAGTTGGTCCCGAACAACATGGGTCGATAGACACACACCCGGCCAGCCCTCAGCAGGGGGTCGACGAATGTAATGGTCAGCCCCGGACAGCGGGTCAGAAAACGCGCACCCAGTTGGCCCCGGACAACGGATCGACAAGCATGCACCCAGCCCCTTGGTAGGGGGTCGGCAAGCGCGACGACTGACCACGGACAGAGGGTCGGGTGAGAGTCCCAGTCAGCTAAGTTAACACCTGGCTAGCTAAGAGGGGGTAACTACAAACACATCTCCCCACTGGCCCTTGATAGGGAGTTGGCCTCGGACCTCTCGGCTGACCCTCGGCAGGGGATCGACGAGCGCAACGATCGGCCTCAGACAATAGGTCGGCAAACACACACTCGGCCAACCCTCGGTAGGGGGTCGGCGAACGCAATGGTTGACCCTGGATAGAGGGTCAGCAAACATACGCTTGGATCAGCCCCAAACAACGGTCGGCAGATACTCGGCGAGCACTGCCATGTGAAGAATCTGAAGCAACAAGAAGGCAACTCCGTCCTCTCGGAATACAACTTCATGTATCTACACATACTCAGCCATCCCTTGGCAGAGGGTCGACAGACAAACGACAGCGGCTCCTCGCAATGGGTCGGCAGACGCATGACGATCGGTCCCAGACAGAGGGTCAGTAGACACGACCTCCGGCCACAGACACATGGTCGACAGATGGACCTCTGCTAAGCCTTAAAAACCCCGGACACCAAAAGTTTGGTAACAACTTCAAGCAACTCCCATTCCAAACCACAGTGCTACGACTCTCTCTACCTCTCCCTCATCCACAAGTCAACTGCTACGCCATGCCTTATCATATGCATTTGTTCTGGCCTGTGCAGCAGCTATCACTTGCGGTGAACGACAGCTTCGATGATGCATCTCATACTTCACAACAAATGTACAGCTCACATCTCCATACAGAGTACAAAAGGGTGGAAGTACCGAGTGAGGTCATGGAGACATAAGCCTGTGGTTAACCGATTTCGTACCATGGATTCCCAGCCAGCTAGGTTAGCACCTACCTAGCTGGGAAGGGGTAACTGTGGGTGTAAGATCTGGCTAATGCCTAAGGACCCGCAGTCCTGTCTGAGGTCCATGAAGACAATAATGAGACCCACAGTCCTACCTAGGGTCCACGAAGATGACAGTAGGACCCACAGCCCTGCCTAGGGTCCACAAAGATGACTGTGGGACCCGCAACCCTATCTCGGGCCCGCACACATCAGGTGAATCCCCTCCCGGGTATTTAACAAAACCTTGAATATACTTGGGAATATTTCTAAAATATTCCCCACAAACCAAACCCCTATAAATAGCTAGCCCTGTAAATAATCCTGATCCAGAATTGTAGACCAGAATCCCACTTTCTGTTTTCCACGGCTCCTAGAGCCTTCTGGTTGTCAGAATCCAAACAAACCTTTTCCACACTCTATTCACTTGTGTAAGCACTCCTCGGCCTATCGTGAGTGGCTCGACTTCTTTCAAAGATAGTGGATTCAAAGGTTGTGTCTTACCGCACGGAGACATAGGCTTCGGTCGAACTTCGTCACTACATCTTGTGTCAACTCTCTCCCTTTCTCTCTCTACTATACAGTGTCTGTGCGACAGCTAAGCATGTGATTGCTCAGCAGTTCATAGCGCGCTACATCTCGAAGGGTTAAACCTTCAATCGATTATTGGAAGGGGGTTACGTACGACGGCTGAAATCCTCCTCCATAATATTCTTGAGACCGCTCGGTCTCTTTTGTTCTCTGCTCAGTTCCTCGCCACTTATGGGCTAAGCTATTTTTATCTCTATCCATCTGATTAACCGAACTCCTTCACCACTTCTTTCTGGTCAGTCTCCGTTTCAGCGACTCTACTCTATTATTCCCAACTATAGAGTTATGCGGACTTTCGATTATACCAGTTTGTCTTGCTTCCACTTGAGGAGCGTACAAAGCTTTCACCTTGGTCGGCTAAGTTAGTATTCTTAGGGTATAGTTCTGAGCACAAGGGCTGGCGTTGCTTCTGTTTGTCGTATCCGCATCTCTTGACACATGACCTTCTTCGAGGACACACTCTTCTTCTTCAGATTTGTCCTTCGTCCATACTATTAGCTCCTCTTCAGGTCTTCTTCTTACCCCTGTGATTCCAAAAGCTACTTATGTTCCTGCTCCAATGCTTGAGCCCCCGCACCCGCCTATTATTTACACCTACACTCGTCGCCAGCCAGCGCCAGCTCCACCTGTACTGCCAGTTTCACCTACTTTGCTTGCTACCACTTCTCCAACAGAGACTTCAGGTTCACCATCTTCACCGCCACTCTCAGGTGCCAGTGATGTTGGGTCTTTTGCTCCTCTTTTACGTTATCCTGAGCATAAGAGGCATCCATCTGATCGCTATGGCTTTTCTCAAATTGCTTCTTACTCATCTTAGTTTCAGTCATTACTTGCGACTATTCACTCTCTTCGAGAGCCACAGACTTACCGTGAGGCAGTTCAGATTCCGTACTGGCAACAGGCTATAGTTGAGGAGTTGCAGGTCCTTCAGTGGACTGGTAATTATGGTTTGTTCCTTTTCCTACAGGAAAGGACCCTATTACCTATCGTTGGGTCTATCGGATTAAGACTATTTATGACGGGCATATTGAGTGGTACAAGGCTCGTTTAGTTACTCGTGACTTCATTCAGTAGCACGATGTTGACTATGAGGAGACATTCGATCCTATTGCAAAGATGATCAGTGTATGGACTTTACTAGTTGTTGCTTTAGTTCGTCGTTGGCTGCTTTTCCAGATGGATGTGAAGAATGATTTTCTTCACGGTGATATCTCTGAGGAAGTTTATATACAGCCATCCCCTAGTCTTCCGACTCCTCCCCAACATGTTTGCCATCTTCGCAAGGCCATTTATGGGCTCAAGCAAGCTCCATGGGCCTAGTTTAAGTGCTTTTGTTCCTTTGTACTTGAAGTTGGCTTTACAGAGAGTTTGAATGATTATGCTATGTTCTATTCATGATCGTGTGATTTTGCTTCTCTACGTCTATGACATGATCATCACTGGTGATGATACTGCCACCATTGATTCTCTGAAGCGACACCTACAAGAACAATTTGAGATGAAAGACCTTGGTAACCTTCACTACTTCCTTAGTCTTGAAGTTGCTTCTTCTTCTCGAGGATACCTGATCTCTCAACAGAAGTTCGCTTTTGATGCCTTGAGTTATACTGGACTCATAGACTCTCGGACTATGGAAACACCGATGGAGCTTAATATGAAGCTTCATCCCACTGATGGCGAGCCACGCTTGGATCCCACTCACTACAGACAGCTTGTTGGTGCTTTTGTCTATCTGACGATCACTCGTCCAGACATTTCACATACCATTCGAGTTATTAGCTAGTCTGTCAGCGCTCCTCGCACGGTTCACTATGCCGCACTACTGCAAATTATTTGCTATCATTGGGGTATAGTGACTCGTTCTATGCTATTGTCATCATCTTCCACCTTGGAGCTGTGTGCAGGTGACCGCAGTGATCAACGTTCTACCACTGACTTTTGTATTTTCTTAGGTGACTCACTTATCTCCTGGAAATGCAAGAAGCAGGATATCGTTTCCCTCTCCAAAGCCAAAGCCGAGTATCGTACTATGGCACGAATGACATATGAGGTTGTTTGGTTGCGACATCTCCTCGGTGATATGGGAGTATAGCTGACCTCGTCGACTCCCCTCTATTGTGACAACCAGAGTGTAAATCAGATTGCTAGCAATTCGATGTTCCACGAGCTCATGAAATACATCAAGCTTGATTGTCACTTTGTATGACATTGCTACATGGATGGCACACTCTCGCTTCCATATGTGTCTTCTACATATTAGCTTGCCGACTTCTTCACGAAGACATATACCATCCAGCGATTTCACACTCTCCTGCGCAAACTCATGGTGTATGATCCACCTTGAGTTTGAGGGAGGTGTTATAGTGTGTGTGTATATATTCTCAAACCTCTATTTGGGTATGCTCATCTTTGGTGATCCAATCTTTTGTATAAACTCTCTCTCTCTCTCTCTCTCTCTCTCTCTCTCTCTCTCTCTCTCTCTCTCTCTCTAACACAAAGAAAGAGGATGGTCTTTAGGCTTATGGTAGACCTTAGGTTGTTAGTAATTGTATAATAGTTGCTAGCAATAGACTTTACTCCACTATGGATGTAGTAGTCACCTATATATGTGATAAACGAAGAAAGGGCTCTTTAAGTAGCTGATGGGTGTGGATGGAATTTGAATGCTCTCAACTCATACTCCATCGTAGTTTGAAAAAAGGAGTACGTAAGGCCCATCGACTACCCAATCGTCCTCATGGCTATATTTTAGCATAGAAGAGCCCCAAAGCAAAGTAAGTATAATACCTTTAAAGAGTGTTTGACAATACATTGATGCCCATGAGAAGGTCCATAAATCATAATCTCCTACCATACGAAGCCTATGTATGACCTCTATTGCATCGACATATTTTTTAAGATGTTTAAAAATAATGAATTGTGTTGATCATTGATTAAACTATCTCAACAATTTTTTTTCTAAAGTGGTAGTATAACCATCATTTCTTTTAGACTCCAAATATGAGAAAACCTTGATCATATGATTTTGGTTTCTAAATCACCTAAATAATATAAGTCATGATGAGCAGTGTAAAATTCGAGCTCATACCATCCCTAAAGGGCCCTATTTATTATTTCGATGACATTAAATGCTTTCCACATCCTTTTTTCTTGACTTGGAGACTATTAAATATCTACTGCTAGAAAATGTCCACCCTTTTTCTATTGATCTATCTTTACCTCTACTTCCTTTCATCACTTTAACTATGTCAAGAAATATTTCTAGTGTATTTTTAAAAGCTTGGCCCCCTCTTCTAAGGTCGCGATTCCATCAATTGCATCTAGGCAAGATGGGATAACAAAGTATGCCTTATTTTTAATGACTTATCTTGTATTGGAGATCTTTTTGTACATCCTAATTATTACGAAAGTATCCATTTCGCACGAACTTAATTAGAGTGACTACTTTCGTATGAATCAGAATGGCGATATTCGTTAGAAAGAGAGCTGAATTGGAATTTCAGATTAATTTCGTGCAAAACTAACAATTCAGATCTATTTCATACAAATGTAGCCATTCTGATTCATTCTTACAAAAGTATCCAGTTTGCAAGAACTTAATTAGAATGTCCACTTTCAAATGAATCAGAATGACTATATTCGTATAAAATATATCTGAGTTGGACATTCAAATTAAGTTCGAGCGAAACAAACGATTCATATCTATTTCGTACGAATGTAGTCATTCTGATTTATTCGTACGAAAGTATCCATTCCTCACAAACTTAATCAGATTGTCCATTTTTATATGAACATAATGGCTATATTTGTACTAAAGACATCTGAATTGAACTTTCAGATTAAGTTCGTGCAAAACCAGGAATTCAGATCTAATTCATATGAATGTATCCATTCTGATTCATTCATAGAAAAGTATCCATTTCACACGAACTTAATCAAAGTATCTACTTTTATGTAAATCAGAATAGCTACATTTGTACAAAAGACATTTGAATTGGACATTCAGATTAAGTTCGTGTAGAACTATAAATTCAGAACTAATTCGTATGAATATAGCTATTCTGATTCATTCATACGAAAGTATCCATTCAGCACAAACTTAATCAGAGTGTCCACATTCATATGAATCAGAATAACGACATTCATATGAAAGAGATATGAAGTGGACATTCAGATTAAGTTTATACGAAACTAACAATTCATATATATTTCGTATGAATATGGCTATTTTGATTCATTCGTACTAAAATATTCATTCTGCACGAATTTAATCAGAATGCCCACTTTCATATGAATAAGAATAACTATATTCGTATGAAAGAGATTTATATTGGATATTCAGATTAAGTTTATATGAAACTAAAAATTTAGATCTATTTTGTACGAATGTAGTCATTTTGATTCATTCGTATGAAAGTATCCATTCCACATGAACATAATCAGTGTCCACTTTAATATAAATCAAAATGGCTATATTCATACAAAAGAGATTATAATTAGATAATCAGATTAAAGCTGTGTGAAACTAATAATTTCGATTTGTTTCGTACGAATGTAGTCATTCTGATTCATTCATACAAAAGTATTCATTCCGCACGAACTATATCAGAGTGTCTACTTTTATATGAATCAGAATGATGACATTTATACGAAAAATATATGAATTGGATATTCAAATTAAGTTCGTATGAAACTAAAAATTCAGATCTATATCGTACGAATATAGTTATTCTGATTTATTCACAGGAAAGTATCAATTTCATATGAACTTAATCAGAATGTGCACTTACATATGATTCATAATGGCTACATTCGTACGATAGAGATTTGAATTGGACATTAAGATTAAGTTCGTACGAAACTAATAATTTAGATCTATTTCGTACGAATGTAGTCATTCTGATTCTTTCGTACGAAAGTATATATCAATTTCGTATGAACTTAATCAGAGTGTCTATTTTCATATGAATCAGAATGACTATATTTGTACGAAAGAGATTTGCATTAGATATTCAGATGAAGTTTGTGTGAAACTAACAATTCAAGTATATTTCGTACAAAAACAATAATTCTGATTCATTTGTACAAAAGTATCCATTCCGCATGAACTTAATGAGAGTGTCTATTTTCATATGATCTATGAATCAAAACAATAATTGCTCTATGATTTGTTTCTATGAAACTTAAAGATCCTAAATTATATTTTAGATAATCGAGCTTCAAATCAGGTTTTATCTAAAGAGAATTCTAATATATTTGTTTAGCACGAAAAGTTTCTCTTGGATATTTTGTTTATTCTCTGAATTTATTACTTCATAAATTTTTGTCATTCAATGTTTATATTTTGTTTATTTTCTCTCCACAATATTAGTTATTACTTTTGTTTTCAATATAAGAAGGGCCCTACTATTGTAATTATACAAGGTACTACTAACTATTCAGATTTTGCTTATTGTATTATTGCATATTCTATTAGGCCTTATGTTGCTCTATAATTAGTTGTTTATTTTTTGAATTTATTATTTCATGAAATCTTGTCTATTCTATTTGTAGAATGTCACACAATTCTAGTTTGTCTCAAGCTATGGAAGACGCACAAACATCCCCTCCTACGGCTAACAAGTTCTACTCAATCAATGTTGAAGCATAAGGCACAATTGGGGATAGAGATGCGTTCAAATGGAGTTCCCGGTGTGTTGCGATGAGCATAGACGACATTCTAGTGCAAGTGAACATGGTAAGTATAGACGACATCGAGCATTATGAATTGGCTGAAGTTTTTGGGCCAAACAAAAAGAATCAGTGTAGTGCAGTGATATCTAGCTCCTTTGTGGAGCAAATGAAGTGTGGACAAGCTGTAAAAGCAATAACCAAACAAAAAAGTGGTGCTATACATAAGGATTTCCAAGCTAAAATGGACGCCGCTATGAAAGCCATAGAAAAAGCCTATATCCAAGAATTGATGAAAGAACTTTCGACTATGTTTTTTAGCATGCAACATATGACTGAAGGTGCCTCCAACAATGATGACCGAGGGTACGCCTAGGAATGAAGGTGGTTCCAACTATGGGCATAAATCGATTGGCGATCAGAACTTGCCAATGCTTTTGGAGTTTCGATCACTACGACATCTCCTAGTGGAAGGCAATATGTCATATTACTTTCGTGAGACCAAAAGGAGGTGGATAAGGGATATATAGTGATCCATACTATTTGACATAAAAGACAAATGGTCCGTGATGAGAGAATAGTTTGGATGACGGAGGTTAAGGACCCGGAAGCACAGATTTATGAATTACCCCAATGTCATAAATACACCATTGCTCACTCTTATTACATTCCTTGTCTTTTATATCTATGTAAGAGTGAAATAGGAAGGGGGATTAGATTCCCCCCCTCCCCAGATGAATTATGATGGTCCCGGAAAAATATCACTGGCTCAACGGCCACGTGGCAGCGGCAGGGGAAAGAAGTACAACGAGATGACAGGAGTCCCTAGGGAGGTCGCCCCTGTTTTGGGGTGCGCCCAAGGCGACCTTGGGTGATCGAAGCAGGAAGCCCCCCCGGCAGTATGCTCGCACTGACCATCGCGGTCAGCTCGCACACGTAAGAGGTTGCCCATGGCCAGAGCTCACAGCCCGCCCTGGCCGCCGTAACCAGATCGCCAGTAAAAGAGGCTGCCTGTGGTTAGTGCTCACAGCCCACCCAAAGCTGACCCTGGCCGCATGTGACCAGCTCGCACATGGAAGAGGTCGCCCCGCGGCTGGTGCTCACAGCCCGTCCGGATTTTACAGTAGCGGTTCGTGGGTCACAGTCCGCCCGGAGCTGACCCTAGCTGCATGCGACCAGCTCGTATGCGGAAGAGGTCACCCCGCGGCTGGTGTCCGTAGCCCGCCCAAAGCTTACAGTAGTGGTTCGTGGCTCACAGCCCGCCCGAAATTTGACCCTAGCTGTATGCGACCAGCTCGCACATGGAAGAGGTCGCCCCGTGGCTGGTGCTCGTAGCCCGCCCGGAGCTGACCCTGGCCGCATGTGACCAGCTCGCACGCGGAAGAGGTCACCCCGTGGCTGATGCTCGTAGCCCGCCCGAAGCTTACAATAGCGGATCGTTGCGTCCCTTGGACAGAGCAACATCTTCCTCGAGGCCTCATTCATGAGGTACTGCAAAGTCAAAGTTCTTGACACAACTCGCCAAGAAGCTTGCTCTGTCCGCATGCGATCGGCTCGCTCACGAAAGAGATCGCTTCTGGCAGAATCCAAAGAACATTTCGAAAGGCCCAACACCCACAGCTCGCTCAGGAGCTCGTCCAATCATGCAACAGCCATAGAGCTCGTCTATTAACAATAGGAAGAAGTGGGTGGAGCAACGACACTAATGGGGTCTTCGCGGAGCTCGCTCCCCGTCCTACCGAGTCACCTACAGTAAGGCGGTATCGAGCTGGCAGGTGTCGCCACGCCCATGGAGCTACGTGGACAACTGCGGGCCACGGAAGCCAGCCCGAGTCGATCTAGGACCTCCCAGACTAGAGCTTTTCAGAATCTTCACCTAGCAAAGACAAGATCGGTGTATTCCCCCCCCCCCTTTACCATCGCCTGGCAGGCTAAACGACAAAGGCCATTAGAGACCCATGTGGGCAGGCATATGGGGGCGTAGAAGGTACGGGAAGAAGCCGCCACATGTCAAACTCTAGCGGTCTGTAGAAAGTCTATAAAGGTACAACCCCCGGCTCCAAAGTACAGGATCGAAACTCAAAAACCCTACCCCCCTCCTAACTACAACAGCTCTCCCTTATCCGCACCTTCATTGACTTGAACGTCGAAGGGTCTGCGCTCCTCATGGAGCTAGTCGTTCTCACGTCTTCTTTGCCTTGCAAGTCGAGCTCACGAGCCAGTGAAAATTTCCCCCAACAAATTACACTCACCATAATCATCAGGATAATTCATGGCCATCACTTATCCCCCCCCCCCAGATAAAGATGGACAATCGAATTGCATTATGTCCCTCACAAAATCCCGCCGATCCAAAAAAAAAAAAGGATAACAATACCCAATCGAAATTCATTAAATTTATATTTCTTGCCATCAGTTGAACCCGAAAGCTTTTTCACAAAAATAATTTGAAACCACTCGATACCATCAATTTAAAATCACAAAACAATATGAATTTTTTTGGTTATATTTTCATTATATTTTTTTTGTCAACTGAACAAATAATTACTCTTCTTTACCCAATTGTTACTCTTTATGTGCTAGATTGAATCAACACATAAAGATTAAACGTGCATAAATACTATTTAACAAATACATACTTTTTTTGAGAGAGAGATATGATCGACTTTGTTTGACATAGTTAAATTTATTTTTTATCAAAATGTATATAAATATTATTTATAATAAGCAATAATCAACTTATAAGTAATGCATGTTACCATTATCAAATTATTACTTTTTTCTACCATATTGTTACTCTTTGCTATCGGATTGTTACTTTTTATATGTAGGGGTTAAATCATCATTTAAAAAATTATGTTATTACCTGTGTGTGGTAGAAGAATTTTGTGCTAACCAAAGTCAAACCACATGAACTTAATGTTAACCACAAACTTTACCTGTCTTAGCACCAATTACTCGAAATTTTTTGATAGATTCTTCTATTGGAAGGAGAAAATGGGTTGCTTTGATTATTGCTTGAGACGGGTTCATATGCCAACTTTGCGCATATGCCAAAAAGTTCCCTCTCTTTTTATACCGGGCATTGCCCGGGTTGGATAGCATTTTTGCTACCCGATAGATTTGTTGCACTTGCTTACAGCCCAATCGTGGGTGCCACATCGTCCATTGAAAAGGGAATAGTGGGGGGTATCAAATGTAGCGTACATCTGGTAGCAAGTGTAGTCTCTGTTGTGTCTTTGAATGGACGATGTGGCACCCCACGATTGGGCCATAAGCAAATTTAGCAAATATATAGGTTAGCAAAAATGCTCTCCCCGGGTTGAGGCTGGTGCATGCACGTATAAATCTAGATGGACTTGGCGACAACCCATAACCCACTTTTTTTAAAAAAAAATATAGATACAACATCTACAAAATGAGAGAAATTAAGTAGTTGACAAAAGGAGTATTGTGCTAACATTTCAAACTCTAGGGAGCTTTTTGAAACAAAATAAACTATAGAGGGGTTAAGTGTTTTTTGCGGCAATTCATGTTTCGTGAGAACTTAGAGACGATAGCAATTCACGTATGTGTCGCGAGGGACCAAGGGCCTCGCTGGGTTGATGCGGGCTGAGGTTTTGGTTAAGGCGGGCTGAGACATGTACTTAATAATATGACTAGTTTTTTCTCAAAACTCGGCCAAGCTATAGCCCGGCCGAGCCAACTATTAGATCCGCCCATGATTGCAATAGCGATCGAAGGAGAAGTGGAGCAACCAACCATGATATTTTGAACGACCATTAGAATTGCAAACAATAAAACCACTAGCTACTAACCCTCCAGCCGGATCCATAGACCCATTGAAATTAATAGTTTTGGTCAGGCACACTCGGTAGGCATGCCGAAGGCGGCTCCCTTAATCCCTCTTGGGAGCAGTCTGCTGGAGGCGGGTTTGCTACCACCATGATGATGGGCATGGGTTTGTCGGCTGTTGCTGTGCCGACGAGCATGGATTCAACAGTGTCAGAGTTCGACGGGGTGGTAAAATTCATCGACGGTGTCCCATTTGAGCTCCGAGGGTAAGGGATATATGCGGTCTGGGTGGTAACCGTCGTAGACGGGAGGGTGGTCATGGCCGCAAGAGGGTCACCATGGCCGTCGGGGACAGCAGAGGAGTGCCACCGAAGGTAGCCACTGTCGTGCTGATGGATTGAATGGATTTGAGATTGAGGGATGGGATTGAGGGTAGGCGTTGTGTTGCCGCCGAAGGCAGCTTCTATAGTGTTGCCGAATGTGTTTTGGCACCAACGACGGCCACAACACTACCGATGTCATAAAATGCGGCTGAGGATGTGATGTTGCCTGATGAGAGTGTTTGTGATAACATATTTGTATTTGGTCAATATGTATAATTTAAAGAATGTAATGTGTGATCAAGGCTCGACCTGTTGTAATGGTTTAATAATCGAACTAAAGTTTGGGGTTAATGTAGATTAGGCATCGGTGGGTTCTCACATCCTCCTAGGTATTCGGAGGGGGTTCTAACTTCATCCCCAATCATGTAATCTCAAGCAATATTTTTCGGTGTTCTTGAATGGAGTACCGTGCCGGAGCTCCCACTGTCGTAGGCTCGACATCGTACCCGTCGATGCTTCTATGGAGACTCTAAATTATTACGCTCTCGAAATTTTGTTATGCCCTCGAAATTTTGTTGTCGCCGTCTAAATTTGTTTGTTTCTTCAGGCAAGGGCTATTTTACTATATCTTTGTGATGTATTTATTTTATTTTATTTTATTTGCCATCGAAGGCGGCCGTCCACCCAGGTATACAGCTCCCTCACCCTATATGATATAGAACAATGTTGCCCATTCGACCATACACCCGCACCGAATGTGGGCACCCCAACCAAGTGTGGGTGCCCAAGCTGGATGTGGGCGCCCTCACTAAATGTGCATGCCGACGATGCTCACATTAACCATTACAACTATTTCTTGCAGGGCGGTTACTGAATAATATTGTCGCCATGCTGAAAATGGTTCTCACGACCGAATGTGTCCCCAACCGAATGTGGATGCCTTCACAGAATGTTGGTACCCTCGCCGAATGTGTATGCCGACATGATCATCTTCACATTTTTTTTGTGTTACCGTCCTCAAAATATTGTCAACTCCCTCAAAATATTATTACCGCTTTTAAATTATTATTGCCACCCTTAAAATATTCTTCTCTCTTAAAATTTTGTCACATCCTTGCCGAATGTGCGTGCTGATAGGCACGGGCATTACTAGTAAATAATATAGGATTGGGTGAAACGGATAGCTGTGGTTGCGACCCCTCAACACTTGAGTACATGGGATGGTTGTGATTGTTACCTATATATCACAGGCTCAAATGAGTACTCAGGTTTGGGCTGGGTCGGGTTGCCTGACTCCTCAATCCGAGCCCGATCCAAATTCAACTTTTTTTTGTTTTTTTTGTTTTTGGCATATAGATCCAAATCCAACTCTAGTTGTATTTTTTCAACCCTAACGCTAACTATAGCCCTCACCCAATCATCAGAAGCAAAACTCAAACCCGCCCAAGACTCAAGTTGGGCTTGGGTCGGGTCGGGTCCAATCGGCCCAAGTTGCAGTCTTACCTGTATAGGGCATTCCCTTGGTTCGCTGTGCATGTGCTGCGGTCTTGCTTGGATATAGAAGGCGACAAAACAGCGGACGATCGAGCGGCGGCAGCGGCGGCGAGGATGAGCGGAAGCGGGGCAAAGAAGGCGGTGGAGGTGGCGGCGAAGGCCACGAAGGCGATTGACTGGGATGCGATGGCGAAGGTCATCGTCTCCGAGGAGGCCCGGAAGGAGTTCGCCAACCTCCGCCGCACCTTCGATGACATCAACCAGCAGCTCCAGACCAAGTACAGCCAGGTCTACACCCCCCCCATCCTCTCTCTCTCTTACCCTTCGAGCGGATTCCTTCTCCCCCTCCTTCCCCGGATTCTCGATGCCGATCTATATTTTTCTGTCTCAATCCGCTTGTTTCTGTTATGAGGAAATGGAATTTCTATGATCGTGTAAGATTGAGTGTTTGGCTGTCGTTTTTTTTTCCCGTATAAATTGATGCATTTATTCTCTCCCCCCCCACCCAAAAAAAAAAAAAAAATTGATGCATCAGATCAGATTTGCTGAATATGTTTATCGGGGAAATCGCCAAAGGTTTCGAAGGTGATTGCGGTGAATGAATGATATACATTACAAATTTTGTAGAATTGATTGTAACTTCTGATTTACGAATTAAGGATAGGTGGTGATATTTTTTCTTCTATACGACATACAACGCGGCAACAATTTCATTGGACCCTAATGCGTGAAATTTTGTTTCCTTATTTTCCATTTTAAATTTGATTTCGCTCAGTTTTTTATATAATATGGTGCAGAATTGAAATAATCATAATAAAAGGAAAGATCCAGTCTTTTCAAATTCTTTCAAGAATCAAAGTAGGCTCTTCAAATTCCTAAATGGATCTTCCACTCTTTCTCCACGTCTAGGCCCTTATCGTTGAGGGGGATTTCTCCCATCATTTAGTTCTGTGTATTATAATTACTTGAATCAATTTTCCATTTCTCTTAGCATTCATGTTCCTTCTATCATATAGCTTGGATCAGAATCTGCCGACTACAATCAAGGGTCCCGAACATGTCCTGATGTAGGACCATAACCATCAACTCTGTTGTTAGTATCGTACGGTACACGATACGTATCGTACGATACAATACGATACAGGAGAAAAACGATACATATCGTGTTTACGTATCGTTTTTCTCCTGTACCGTACGATACACGATACAGTCCGATACGGTGAAAACATGTTTTTTTTTTTAACTTTTAAAATGAATTTTTTTCTCTTAATTTCCCAAAGGACTATATAGGTCTCTTAGAGTTAAAAAAAAATACTTAGGAATACTTTCTAACCTAGAGTGAAGTAATACTAATTTTTTTTTAGAAGTTTATAGGTGTTTTACAAATCTTTCTCTAGAGTTGTCGGTGCCCAATGCCATTTGTTTTTAAAAATTTTCTAGAGCTTGGAGTACCAAATATCTACAACTTCGCTAATTTCAATAATTATAGGATTCCATTTATATATATATATATATATATATATATATATATATATATATATATATATATATATATATATATATATATATATATATATATATATATATATATATATATATATATGGTATTCTATGTTCACAAAGGAAGGTTAAAGAAAAGAAGTGGATGACTTTGAATAAGACAATGAGTATTAGAATGAATATGAATTAGAGGTGAAAGAGACATTAGAGGAAGATAAAGAAGCAAGTGATGATAAATTATTTATTGGTGATGATCAAATTGATGATGTAGATGCGGTGGAGATGAAAAATAAGACCTTCTTACTTTTTGAGTTTTTGTTTTGTCTTCATTGACCATTCGAATATTTTGAGAACAATATATTGATAGATCATAGATAATACTTATATATGATTTCTTTTTTGTAGAAATATATACATCATACTTTTTGTATAGGCCAATGTTATGTTTGATGTGAAATTATAGGGAATGTCTTACTCTTCTACTTGACTTTTCATATTTAATATTCTAGTATGTACTTTCTATATTATATATATATATATAATATAAATTTAACTGTATCTTACGATACACGATACTCAAAATAGGGAAAACGATACACGATAAGACAACCTTGACCATCAAGGCATCAACCAATGTCCCATCTACTTGGGGTCGGTTTTATGAATCATTCTTGCCATTCATTTCCATTGTATTTTTTACATCATCCATCAATGTCATTTTAGGTCTTCCCCTCCTCCTTGGACGTTCCACACTACTATGATACCCTCTTGTTATTGGGGCCGTCATTGTTCTATATTGTACATGCCCAAACCATTTTTATCCTATTGTAGGACGTAAATTACAAAAACTTATGCACTTTGCATTATTCTTTCCAAATTCAGCAAGAAGCTATCAAATCCACAAGCAAAGAGAAAATTCCAAGATATAGATGAGTGAGAGAGAGTACAAAATTTTATCCATTGTTTGTAGGGATCTAATCTGAACGCATGTGGCCTCAACCTTAATTAATTCCCGAAAACCATAAATCTTTATGTTGATAAGAGCCATCATCATGCACCTAGTCCGTGAAATAACGAAAGAAGAAGAATGAAAAAGAAGGGAAAGGGGTTGGTGGAAAGAAAAGAAAGAGTGAGAGGCGTTGTTATGCGGTTGGTGTTTGTATGGTGCTCTTTTGTTCAGTGTTCAAAAATCCGGAACTCGGACTCGACTCGAAAGTTCGCCGAGTCATGTAACTCAAAGACTCAACTCAGTAATTATATATATATATATATATATATATATATATATATATATATATATATATATATATATATATATATATATATATATGTGTGTGTGTGTGTGTGTGTGTGTGTGTGTGTGTGTGTGTGTGTTTTCAAAACTCAAAATAGTAAATAGCTCGAGTAGTTCCTGAGTCAGGCTGAGTCGGCCTGAGGCACAACCCGAGTCATAGCCGGTCCAGGTTTCGGTCCGAGTCGGCTCGATTTTCAGCCGAGTTGAGTCGAATTAGACTGAGTTTTGGTACTATGTTTTTGTTTCTTTTTCTTTATTATTTTTTGATGACATGACATATCACATGTGATGTAATCTTGCCCTTATCGTAACCTCCCATATAATCTGCTCACTTAGTCACTTGTGCATATAAGCCCCTCAAATTACATGAAATAATTTTAAAAGTCCTAAACTAAGAAATACTAAAACTAAATAAGATCTATGCCGACTTGAGTCTTGCCTAAAGACCTTGCACACTCGTGACACTCCTTTGATCTTCATTGCTTCTACTTTAACATGGTGTTTAGCAACCCCAATTGAGAAGAATGGGACCCTGTCAACTTAGGCTTTGTTGCAATCGACTTAGATGCCTCTTTTTTTATTACACAGTGACATGTTGTTTTTAATGTAATAACATGCAAATGTTATGCTGTATGCCTGCATGTGATGAGTGCCACCCCTGTTGTATATTCATGATTTGTCAATAATAATCAGGGTTTGAAATCTCGGTCGATTTTGTCCGGTTCGAGACCGGTACAACATCCGATCCCGATACCTGGCCCGTACTGGTCCGTACCGACCGGTACAGACCGATACCGACAGGTTTTTTTTTCAATCGGTATTGGTCTGTATCGGCCGGTACCAGTTGTGGTCGCAGAAAAAGATTCGGGTCGTCTTTATTGCGGATCACACGAGATTACAAATTTTCTTTGATCAGGAGATTGTGGGAGAGATCCTCTGGAGGGTCCCTTTGATCCGCGTCTCCACGTGGTATTCGTGCGAGAGCTCTGAAGGGGTTGCCCAGGACAGAGGTTTTTACAGGGTGAGGGTTTTTGAGAGGCTAAGGAGTTTCCGCCGTTGATTTTGTCCCGTCCGTGCTTCGCGCTTTCTCGGCTAGGGAGGCTTTGGGCTTCGTTCCTCGGTCTTCGTGTCTTCCTCGATCCTTGCTTGACCTCGGCGTCCTTGATCGTCGGTTCGCGGCGTCGATCGTGTTTTTGGCGTCAGCTTTGGCTTTAGCTTTTGGCTTTGGCGTAGCTTTGGCGTGGCTCTGGCTTTTGCTTTGCTTTGGCGCTTGCGCTTGAACGTAGACGGGTAGAGACTTGCGATGCTTTAGTTCTTCCGGACTTCGCGTCGTATCGGCTAGAACGTGCGGTGCTTTGCTCGTGACCGTCGTAGTTGCTTGGCTTTGGCACGTGCGTTGCTTTAGCGCGGGCTTTACCGGTGCGTTTGCTTTGGCTTCTTGCGTCGGCTTTGACTTTAGCTTCGACTCGATCTTCTTCTCGAACGACTGGCGTTACCTCTTCAAGGCTTGTTTACTCTTCCGGCTTCCTCGATGGTTGTGGCGTCGGTTTTGGCTTTTCGGCGGGGGTAGCACCGATGCTTGTGCGACGGTTGTGGCGTCGACTTTCGTTGATGAAGACGGCGGGTGTAGCACCGATCTTCGTGCGACGGTTGTAGCGTCGGCTTTTGTTGATGAAGACGGCGGGTATGGCACCGGCTTTAGCACAACGGTTGTAGCGTCGGCTTTTGGTTGACGAAGGCGGCAGGGGTAGCACCGGCTTCAGGCCTTCTTCTCCCGGCTTTCTTCTTCGTGCGAGGAGTCGATGCCTTGATTGAAGACGACGAGTGTTGTCGGCTTCGATCTTCTTCTCCGGCCTTTGCTTATGGCGTCTTCGGAGCTGATGAAGATCGTTGGAGCAATCGGGTGATGACGGCTCCGGGTCTTCTTCTCCACGCTTTCTTCTTCGTGCGAGGAGTCGAAGCTTTGATCTCCGAGTGCAAGGTCTTCACGTTGATGAGGACTTGAAGGGCCAAGGACTCCCGTAGGATATGCTTGCCGTGCCTCGTGAAGCCTTCGGTCTTCGAGCGTTGGAGCTTCTCTTGCGAAGCTCTTTCGTCTTCGGCTTTCGGACCCTTGATGCCTTCCCCGACCCCTTCTATTTATAGGCAAAGGGGGGCGGTTGGGGGAGATATTGCTGAAATCTTTTTGTTTCCTCCAATATCTCCCCTCATAACCATCGAGATGTTGTTCCCTTATTTGGGGAAACAAACCCGATTTCCTCCTTTTTAGTTGGAGTGGTTATGGGCTAGATGTGACTCGATCTTTTAAAGATCGAGTTGTTATTTTTGTTGCACTTTTGGATCGGATGGCGACACAACGTCATCTTGTCCGTTGGATCGAGGGATCGTCGCGGATCTACGGTTGTGTAGACGTCCACGCCACCTCCCCCCGCATCAAGGCGGTTTTGACTTTTTCTTTTCTTTTCCTTTTCTTTTCTTTTTCTTTTTTTTCTTTTCTTTTTCTTTTCCTTTATGGCCGGCCCCACCTCTCCATGAGGAAGGGGGCACGGTTTTCAAGAAGGGGGGGCCGGTGGGCCCCCCTCTTTGTGTCCGAGTTGCGGGTCCGGTGGGACCCGTTTGCTTTGGGTCGGGCCATGGCGCGCAAATTGAGTTCGCACGTGGGCCGAGTTCGCACGCGGGCCGTTGTGCGCGGCCGAGTTTCGCATACGGGCCGTTGTGTGCGGGCCGGGTTTCGCATACGGGCCGTTGTGTGCGGGCCGAGTTTCGCATACGAGTCGGGTTCGACCCGAAGGCCGTTGGGTGCGGGCCCAAGTTTCGCATGCGGGCCGTTGTGTGCGGGCCTAGTTTCGCATGCGGGCCGTTGTGTGCGGGCCCATTTTTTTTTGTAAAAATCGGGTTTGACCCGAAGGCCGTCGGGTGCGGGCTTATTTTTTTGTGTAAAAATCGGGTTCGACCCGTGGGCTAATTTCGATGCCCACAAGTGCCCCCTCAAGTTCGAGCGCGCCCGCGGGAAACGCGTAGCGGTTGGACTTGAGTCGCGTATTCGTGTGGGATTAGGTCTTTAAAAGGACCCCTGTCTTTCGTTTCTCTTCATTATCGGCGATTCCCGGCGGCTTGGAGTTGAGAGCTCTGCTAGGGTTTCTTGCTTCGCAACGATGCCGCGGAGGATGAAGATGGTGACGCCATGGGGTTCGCGGAGGAGGGAAGATCGCCGGCCCGTGGACGGCGGAGGGTCGCAAGCAAGGCGCGTCTTCTTCCTCCTCCTTCTTCTTCTTCTTCTTCTTTTTTTTTTTTTCCTTCGCATGGTGGGCGTGGGCCGGTGCGGTGGCCGGAGGGTGCGAGGCGCGGCCGGGGGCTGCTGTGGTGGCCGGCGCGCGGGAGGGATGGAGGCCGGGGCTGCGGGCGCGCGACGGGCGCGACAGGGGGCTGCTATGGCGGCCGGCGCGTGGGATGGAGACGGGCTCGGAGCGCGGGGCCGGGTTCGCAGGGCGCGGCGGGCGCAGCCAAGGCCGCGGGCCGGTGTGGCAGGGCGCGGGGGCCGGAGCGGCACGCTGCGGGGGCCGGCGGCGCGGGCGCAGGGCGATGGGGCCGGCGGCGCGGGCGCAGGGCGCTGGAGCCGGAGCCGGGCGCGAGCGGGCAGGTGCAGCGGCGGGCTGTGCGGGCGGCGCGGGGGCCGGGCGCAGCGGCGGGCTGTGCGGGCGGCGCGGGGGCCGGAGGCGGCCGGGGCTGCGGGCGCAGCGCGAGAGCGGCGCGAGGGCGCGGAGGAGGCCGGGGCTGCGGGCTCAGTACGCGAGCGGCGCAGGGGCCGGGCGCAGCGGGCGCGGGGGCCGTGGGCCGGAGCGGCACGGCGCGGGGGCCGTGGGCCGGAGCGGCAGGGCGCGGAGGAGGGCGCGGGCGGGCGCGCGGAGGCCGGCGGCGTAGGCGGGGACGACGCACCCCCCCCTCCTTCTGCATGTAAATAGAAGAGATAGAGAGAGGGGGTCGTGGCTTTTTGCCATGACCCCCCTCTCTCTTTCTTTATTTGCCGAAAGCTCCCCCCCTGCATTTTTAATAGGAGAGATACGGGGGGGTCCGTGGCTTTTTGCCATGACCCCCCTCTGTTTTTCTTTATTTGCTGAAGGCTCCCCCCTTGTATTTTTATCAGGAGAGATGGGGGAATCGTGGCTTTTTGCCATGACCCCCCTCTATCTTTCTTTATTTGCTGAAGGCCCCCCCCCCTGTATTTTTAACAGGAGAGATGGGGGAATCGTGGCTTTTTGCCATGACCCCCCTCTATCTTTCTTTATTTGCTGAAGGCCCCCCCCCCTGCATTTTTAACAGGAGAGATGGGGGGAATCGTGGCTTTTTGCCATGACCCCCCTCTATCTTTCTTTATTTGCTGAAGGCCCCCCTTTGATTTCTTTGTTTCTGTACTCGGAATCCATCTGACTAGGGCTTTGTGTTCTTTCTTTTTCAGGTCTCGTCGTTACGAGAGCTTTCCGGGTTCCGGCTGGATCGTTGATGTGGTCTCCCACGGGAGTACGCATCTTCGCTTCCCTTTCGCACAAGTCTTCCACCATCGTTCTTCGAGACAGGAGACTGGACTGTCGGTACTTCAGCTTTTGACGCACGAGCGAGTTTGCGAGGATGGCGTGACTGACGGCTCTTGTCGAGTGTTGAAACTTGGCGAGCGCATCCTTACTGACGAAGGATCTTCTCGGCAAATTGTCCGGCCGAGCTTGGGGTTACCGTTTCACCATACTGGAGATGAGTCAGTTCCGGTCCCTGTTGTTGCTTTGAAGATATGCTCCCGTCGTACGCGCTGGGGCGTGGGGATTCAATCACGTGGAGATGTCACCTATCTGGGAGGTTTTCGGGACTGGATGAAAGAGCTGTCCGGCGCGTTGGAGGCAGAGCCAGGGATGGAGCGTTTGGCGAGGTTTGTGGAGCCAGCTTGTTGGGAGTACAGTCGACCGGACGGCATGTACCGGGCTTTGTGTGAGCAGTGGTGCCCTGAGACCAATACGTTTTTGACTGGAGCTGGTGAAATCGGGATCACCCTTCGTGATGTGCACGTCATCTCTGGGTGTCCCGAAGTTCGGAGCTATTATCAGGAGGAGGTTCCTTCCCTGGAGGTTTTGACGGACCCAGATGAGTCTCCTAGCTTCTGCCTTTTGCTTTTTAAGGCGTATGCTATTATAGCGGCGCGCGAGCGGTCAGACCGGGTACTTCACTCGGATTGGGTGGACTTCTGGTTTCGAGGAGAGTATCGTCACGCTCCTCCTTCGAGTCACCCGATGTGGAGATATGCCTCGTCAAAGAAGCCGGCGCCTGGCACCTTCCGGCGACCGATCGAATCTCTGAAGAAAGAGTGGTGCTCCATGGCCGGGGCGCAGCGTCCCTGGGAAGTCTTGGGACTTGAAGAGTGTAGTGATGACTGGCGAGCTGTTTACTGGTCTGCGGGGTTAGTACTCTTTCTCTGCCGCTTTGCTTTACCCTGGGAAGGGGATGTGGTACGCCCTGGGACCTTCCTTGCAGCTGCTCGGATGGTGACTGGAGAGTTCCTTAATCTGGCACCGGCGATCCTCTGCTCGTTGTATGGCGGGCTTAGCGGCACTTATTGGAGTCTATCGAGTGCGGGTAATGCAAGAGGGGAAGTAGGCAGAGCCAGTTCCTTTTGCCCCCTGCATTACCTCTATGGTTGGATTGGGCTCCACTTTCCGAAGGGGATCTTCGCGGCGCGTGGACCTTCGACCTCGGTGCCCTTTCTTCCTTGTGTGGGAGGTGTAATGAATGCTTTTTATGCATGGGAGCGTCCGAAGCCTAGTGCCCGAGAGTGTTTGCGGCGCATGGGCCCCTCTGACTTCGAATTTGTATCGGAAAATGCACTGGCGCCTTCTATGAAATCCCTGGTGTGCGATGGGGCGGAGATGTCCGATCCTTTATACTGGAGCATGGTGAGTTGCAGGCCTGGGTATCTTGTTTGGCGCCGTGGGGATGTAGTGGAGGTGGCCCGGTACTCTCCCCACCGGTTTGCTCGTCAGCAGGGTTTTCGGCAGGAGTTGCCTGGGACTCCTTTGCGCCTGCGGTTACGTTATACTCCGCAGGAGGCGTACCGCCTCTGGGGAGCACTTTACGATCGTTTTACTGGGTGTACTTTCTCACCGGGGATTAAGTCGGGCGGCAAGGATGCCGCAACTCCTGAGTATCGTCACTGGGTCAACGGGTCAGTGCTTCCCCTCTTGGCTGGCCTTCCGTTAGACGTCCTTGCTAGCAGCGAGCGGGCTGACTTTCCTTTTGACTCTTTGGCGGGGTCAGAGGATCGCCGTCTCTGGTCCGAGGAGCGATGGTCAGAGAAATCTTGTGGCCGTCGAGAGAGTACTTCCCAGGCTTCACTTTCTGTGCAAGAAGTTGAGATGGCTCCGTCCTCCAAGGTTCAGGGCCTTCCTGAGACTCAGGCTTCTTGGAGTGGGGGTGCTTTTCCCAAGAGGAGAAAGTTGGACCTCTTGTGTGAGGCAGCTTTGACTGGTGCTGGCGAGGCAGGGCCAGCTCGAGACGGAGAGCCAGGGCTTTTTGTTGATGGGGTCATCCCTCCTTCTGGGGTATCTTCGTCGGACGCTGCAGGTATATCTTGTTTTTAGTTTCTCATAAATTTCTGTGCTTGTATTCTTACTTCGTTGGCTGAGTTGTCCAGCTCTTATTTTGGCAGGGTCTGCTGGACCGGACTGCGAGTCTACCCCGAAGGGGGTTGGGCAGGAGTGCTCTCCCATCAGAGCAACGTTGATTGAAGGTGGCGGGCTGGATGTTCCCTGGGATAACTTGGAGCTTTTGGGAGCGTGTGGAGCAGACTTTACCGGCAGTGCTGTCAACCTGGATGATATTGACGTGGAGCAGTTGGGTTTTGGGGAGGAGGATGAGATCTCCAGTGTGGGGAGAGAACAGACTCCTCCAGCTAGGTCCGGTACTCCGGCAGAGGCTACTCCCGCAGTCGTTTTGTCGGAAGGTTTGCCTGTGCCTCCTCCTTCGGCTCCGGTGGTTCCGCTGACTGTTTTCACAGCGATGGTTCAGGAGGTGGCTCCTACTCTTGAGCCTTCAGGGCCGGAACCCACTTTGCCTGTGCACTCAGAGGCTGTCAGGGGGAAGTGCAGTTCTCGAGACCTTCTTTCTGTGCTTCTTTTGGAGAGCTGTCGGAAGTATATCCAGACGACGCTCGCACCCTTCCAGGAAGAGGGCTTTGCCGCTTTGAGCAGCTGGTGGGTCCTCGAGGGGCCTGAGTTTTGCAAGAGTCTGGCGGCCTTCCAAGTAGATGGCTCTTTGTTTGAGACACAGATGCGTGTTCTCTTGGCGGATAGTGAAGCTCATTGCTTGAAACGGGCTTCGATGGAAGATGACCTCCCCCTGATACTGGCAAAGGCCGAGGACGAGGAGCGTCGACTGGAGGCGCAGCATGCACTTGCTGCTGCGAGCCTTGTTCGGGCGCAGAAGAAGCTAGAGGCTGCTCGCGCATCTTTCGAGAAAGCTGAGACGATCGAGAAGTCTTCTGGAGCAGACTTGGCAAAGCAGCGTATCGAGCTGGCGGCGCATCGGGAGCGGGTAGCTTCTCGGTCTTCAGAGTTGGAGCGCATGGAGGTTACTGACGGCGAGCTGCTCCAACGTCTCAAAGGATTTGATTCGCTTTACTAGCATGTCACATTTCCTTTTCTTTCTTGTCATTTCTGCTGAACAGACTTGTAGTTCTGTTTTTCTTTATCCGGTGATAACTTAATATCATGCATCTATTTTTTTTGGACTTGTATTCTAGAATGGCAGAGCTTGGTTGTGTTTTTCTTTTGTTTGGACTGAACCTTTACAGGCTGCCTACGTACCCTACTGAGAGGGATCAAGTCACACGTAGTTCCTTTTTTTTTTTTTTTTTTTTTTTTTTTTTTTTTTTTTGCAAGGGGTGTCGCCTTGCTTTTAGGCATAGTACCTTTTGAGGTACTTGCCATTGATAGGGCCGAGCGTAAGCCCTTCTGGCGTGGTGAGAAGATATGCGCCGTTGGAGTAGACCTCTTTGACAACATGCGGTCCATCCCACTTGGCATCGAACTTCTTTCCTCCTTGATGCGAAAGGATGATGGGGCGTTTGACTGCGAGCACTAACTCTCCTTCTTGGAAGGATCGAGGGCGAATCTTTTTGTTGAAGGCTCGGGTTAGCCTGGCTTGGTAGCATTCCAGGCGTTGCTGGGCTTCGAGGCGCTTTTCATCTAGGGCTTCTAATTCCGCTAGGCGAAGTTGAGTGTTGTTGCCGTTGACGAGGCCTTCCTGGATGGCTATCCTGAGTGACGGGATCTGGAGTTCAAGTGGGAGGACAGCTTCTACTCCGTATACCAGCGAGTATGGAGTCGCCTGTGTTGGTGTGCGAAAAGAGGTGCGATATGCCCACAACGCTTCACCCATGCGTTCATGCCAGTCTTTCTTCGACTTTGAGACGACTTTCTCCAAAAGTTTGCAGAGTGTTTTGTTGAAAGCTTCAGCTAGGCCATTGGCAGAGGCGTTGTACATGGTTGAACACCTTTGCTTGATATCGAACTTGGCGCAAAATTGGCTGACAGCGGAGTTCTTGAATTGCTTCCCGTTGTCCGTAACGATATAGCGAGGGATGCCGTATCGGAAGATGATGTCGTTTTGGATGAAGTTAATGACAGAGTGCCTGGTGACTTCTCGCAATGGTACTGCCTCAGCCCACTTGGAGAAGTAATCTGTTGTCGCCAGGATATAAAGATGCTGCTTGGATGACTTGGGTAGCGGACCGACAATATCGAGTCCCCATCCATCGAAGGGCCATGATGCGATGGTTGGATGCAAAGGTTCCGGAGGCTGACGGATGTAGTCGCCATGCAGCTGGCAAGTGTAGCATCTTTTTGCAAACCCGAGGGAGTCCTTGATCATAGTGGGCCAGTAGTACCCCATCCGCCTGATGCGGAAGTGCAGCTTTGGCCCGGACTGATGTGAGCCACAGATCCCGGCATGGACTTCTTCTAGTGCTGTTTCCGCTTCTTCTTTCGCAAGACACCTCAGGAGCGCACCATCGTAGCTTCGACGGTACAACTCGTTGTTGAAGTGGAAGAATTTCAGAGATCGCCGGCGAATGTCGACCTTACGCTTTGGGTCTTCAGGAAGCTTTCCGTGGACAAGAAAGTCTATGAATGGCTGTCTCCAGTCTAGCTCGTCGGTCACGAAAACGTGTACTGCGTTGACTTGGTCTGGGATCCCCATAGGGAGGTCCTCTTCGGTGATTACCATCCTCTTACAGATAGGGATGATGAGTTGGCTTTTTTCTGGGAACGGAAGCGTAGCCGCTAAATTTGCAAGCGCATCAGCCTGCTGATTGAGGTTTCTGGGGACATGCTGGATTGAAGCATCTTTGAGTGTACCAAGGAGTTTCAGGGCTCGTATGTGCAATGGCACGAGATCTTCTTTGTTGACCTCGTATGCCCCCAATATTTGTTGGATGACGAGTTGAGAGTCGCCGAAAATTGTGAGCCCTTGAAGTTTCATATCATTGGCGAGTTCGAGGCCAATGATCAGAGCTTGATATTCCGCCCTGTTGTTGGAGCATGACTCTGATAGTAGAAATGAGAAGGGAAGTACTTCGTCGTTTGGTGTGACGAATATAACTCCCGCTCCTGCTACATCTTGCCTGGCCGCACCGTCGAAGAACATTTTCCAAGAAGGGGCGATGTCGATGCAGAATACTTCTTCGTCTGGGAGATCTTCCGATAGTTCCCACTCTGCTGGAAGGGGGTATTCTGCTAGGAAGTCAGCGAGAGCTTGACCCTTGACCGCTTTACGAGGGACAAAAGTGATGTCAAACTCAAGGAGTAGCAAAGCCCACTTGGCCAGACGTCCGGAGAGCACTGGTCTCGACATGATGTATTTGAGTGGGTCGGCTTTTGAGATGAGCCTGATGGCGTGAGCTAACATGTAGTGTCGCAGCTTTTTTGTAGCGAAGATGAGTGCCAGACAGACCTTCTCAATTGGGGAGTAGTTTAGCTCCGCGCCGATGAGAGTACGGCTCAAATAGTAGCATGCTGTTTCCTTGCCTTGCTCGTTGTCTTGAGCCAGGAGTGCCCCCAAGGACTGTTCCTGGGCGCTGATGTAAAGGACCAATGGCTTTCCTTGAACTGGTGCTGTCAGAACCGGGGGTTTGAGTAAGTAATCCCTGATGTTTTGGAGGGCTTCCTGACAAGCTTCATCCCACTTGAACGCTGCTCCTTTCTTCATGAGGCGACTGAAGGGCCTGCATTTTCCAGCTAAGTTGGCGATGAACCTTCTGATATATGCTAGATGGCCCTGGAGACCTCGGAGGTCTCGCACGGTTTTTGGGATTGGCATATTGAGGATAGCATCTATTTTGGATTGATCTATCTCGATGCCTCGATGGCGTACGACAAAACCGAGAAACTTTCCCGAGGAGACCCCAAATGCGCATTTAAGCGGGTTCATGCGGAGCTGGTACCTTCGAAGTCGCTTGAAGATTAGCTCGAGGTCTTGGAGATGTGTTGACTTTTGTCTTGATTTTACCACGAGGTCGTCGACGTAGCATTCTACATTCTGATGAAGGATATCGTCGAAAATTTTTTGCATGGCTCGTTGGTAAGTGGCTCCTGCATTTTTCAGGCCGAAAGGCATGACTTTGTAGCAGTAGATCCCTTTTGGCGTGCGGAATGCCGTAAGCTCTTCGTCTTTGGGCGCCATCCGGATCTGGTTGTAGCCTGAGGATCCATCCATGAAGGTTAGTGTTTCATGGCCTGTTGTTGCATCCACCATTAGTTCTGTGATTGGTAGTGGGAAGTCATCTTTGGGGCATGCATTGTTTAAGTCCCTGAAGTCCACGCATACTCTGATCTGGCCGTTTTTCTTCTTGACTGGGACCACGCTGGAGATCCACGTTGGATACTTAACTTCTCGGATAAAGCCGGCTTCAATGAGCTTGTTGACTTCGCCTTCTATTTGCGGTACCAGTTCCGGTCGGTAACGTCTTTGTCCTTGCTTGATGGCGCTAGCTCCGTGCTTGACAGCAAGCTGGTGTACTGCGATCTTGGGGTCAAGTCCGGGCATTTCCTTGTAGGACCATGCGAAGACATCTCTGTATTCTTGGAGTAGCCTGATGTATGCAGCTTCCTCTTCTTGAGTCAGGAGTGCACTTATGAATGTAGGCCGAGGATCCTCTTGCGTACCCAAGTTAATTTCCTTCAAATCGTCGACGGTAGATTGCCCCCCTTCTTCGAGGACCGGCGGGGCGTCGAGCAACTCGTCGTCCGAAGTAGAAGATGCATCGATTGGAGAGTCGGAAATGGTGATATGATTAACAGAGACCATGATAATGTCGGTGATATCGCCAGTTTCGTAGAATGATAAGGGTGGGTGGGTGGGTATGATTTTTCTCACCTCAGTGGGTGGCTTTCCCAAACGGTCGAATACTGACCTTTGCTTTGCTTGTCTAATTGGCCCAAGTCTTTTGAATACTGATATGGGATTTTGACTTGCCTGGTTTTTGATGCTCTTCTTTTGCTTTTGAGGTATGGTCCGACGCCGAGCTCGATGTCGCCTTCTTTTGGCGCCCTTTGTACCGGGATGAATATTGGTAGAGCGTGCATCGGAAGCTGACGATCCCTCTTCCGCCTCATTCACCAACTTCACCTCAATGTAGTTAGAGGTGAAGGTCTTCTCTCCTGTTATCTTGATGACCACCGGGGTTTGACGAGAGCCGATGCCTCGCCGATTTGGTGGGATCTGCTCGCCACCCTGGAGTAAATGGGCTTGAGTCTTAGTCATCCCGTGTGGTATTGGAGCTGGCAGGAGCGTACTCATATGTGCAGCACTGCCTTTGTCGTAACCAGCTTTGAACAGCAGCTTGGCGGCATTTTGCCCCCAGCTTCCTTTTGGCTTGAATGTGAGTTGGCTGGATTCGAAGGGATTGATGGGTTTTGGTGAACTTGAAGCTTGCCCCAGGCTGGGTAGTGGCAGTGTCATCTCTTGCAGAGTGATGACATTAGCTTCCGATAGCGACTGGACCATCCCTTTTGGCGAGGCAAAAGGTGGTGGTTCATCTTTGCGAAGCCACTGAGGTGTGAGGCGTAAGACTGTCGTAGCTTGGGCAGGTAATGGAGTGTGCTTCATGGATCTTGGCTTGGAGCTGATGCGCATTCTTCGTCTCGGCGCTAGCACTTCTTTGACTTCGTGTATCGCCTTAGATGGTGGTACCGGATTTGGAGTTGGCGGAGCTTCATCCTGCTCCATACTTTTAGCTTTCTGAGTTCGAGGAGTTTTAGCTGGAAGGACTTCTGCAACAAGGTCCCTTGCTTGGTAAAATTTGGCATCGGCGAGGTGCGCTTCAGCCTCATTGAATGGCTTGTCGTCTGCAACAATGCACTTTTCCAGGCCTTCCTCGTAGTACTTGAGGCATTGGTGCCAGGTAGACACTACGACACCGTTTTCGTGTAGCCACGGTCTTCCCAGCAAAAGGTGGTATGATGTTTGACAGTCAATGACGTGGAAAAGAACCGTCGTGTCAAGCTGACTGATAGAGAGTTTTAGACGAATGATCCCTATGGTGGACTGTCCTCCTTGGTTGAACCCTTGAATGACCAGCTGGCTTTGCGAGAGCTGGTCGGTGGTGATGCCGAGCTGGCGCATTGTTTGGATAGGCATGATGTTGACGGCGGAGCCACAGTCCAACAGGATTCGATTTACCGGCTTCTCGTTGATGTATCCCGAGACATAGACAGGTCGATTGTGCAGTCGTGCTCCGAGCTGTAGATCTTCGTCCGAGAAGGTTATTGCTGCGTTACATGAGACAATAGTTTTGTCCTTCTCGGCGTTTTTCTTCTTGTAGCTGCCTGGGTCTGTCAAAGCCTCGGCCATTGCTAGGCGAGCTTTCTCTGGGAGGTGTAGTGCTTCTATGAGTGGCAAGTGCATGATTGCCTCATCGTAAGCAGCAGTACTGTCTTTGTCGGAATCGTCCTCCTCGTTGTCGGTGTTGCTTTCTTTGGAAGGCTTGATCCTATCTTCTTCTTCCGGCGCTATGTGAATCTCAACCATGCAACAGGAGGCTTCGTGCTGCTGATTAGCTGGGAGGAAGTAATCGGGGAAGAACTCTTGCAATGTTGTCGGTTCTGGAGGGTTTTGCAGGAGGAGATCATCAGGATCTGCTGGCGGTACTTTGAATGCCTTCCTTCCTGGAGCTTTGCTTTTCTTTTTGTAAGTTCTTCGTTCCGGAAGCTTTCTTGTTACCCGATCGAACTTGTGACTTCTTGGCGTCCATGGCCTTCGTCTGCGAGGCAACACGACCCATGCATCTTCATCAGTGGATTCTTCGTTACCAAGGTGAAGCTCTGGAGTGGGAGTGGTAGGTCCTTCATGGGTCGGGGAGACCTGCTCCTCTGGGGACCTTGGTGGTTCGCCTTCTGACTCCCAGCCGGTGGGCTTGATTTCTTCTATTGAGACAGACGAAGGTTTGGAATAGAGGACGTAGTAGTCGAATTTACCTGAAGGCTGGCCTAACAGACCGACCTCCAGGTCTCCTTGCTCGTACCTTGTCCGGAGATTTGTAGGTTCTCCATGAGTTGGGGAGCCTTGCTCCTCTGGGGACCTTGGTGGTTCGCCTTCTGACTCCCAGCCGGTGGGCTCGATTTCTTCTATTGAGACAGGCGAAGGTCTAGAGTAGAGGACGTAGTAGTCGAATTTACCTGAAGGCTGGCCTAACAGACCGACCTCCGGGTCTCCTTGCTCGTACCTTGTCTGGAGATTCCGTTGGGACATAGCTTTGTTTGAGAGAGACGTCGATGTAGGCGACGGTTGCCCCCAGGGCAGTGACGTTTCTTTCTCAGCGAGCTTAGGAGCGTACTGCTGTCGTCTTGAGATCTTCTGTTGTGGAGCTAACTTCGCAATTGGCCTTTGGCGATTGATGCGCAACTTGGGCCTTCTCTGGTGGGTAGCAACGAGTACCGGTTGAAACGAACCAAAGGTGATGGATGTCATGTTTGCCGTTGCAACGTCGCTGGAGTCGATCTCGATTTTTCCTTGCTTTGCGAGTGCCATGATCTTCTCTTTGAAGACGAAACACTTCTCAATAGGATGGCTGACCAGCCGGTGGTATTTGCAGAAGAGCGGATCGTTGACCCGATGCATCTGTTCGGGCCTTTTTGAAGGAGGAAGCTCGATCATCTTTTCTTGTAGCAGTTGATCGAACATGGAGGAGACTTCTGAGTCTGGAAAGGGATACTCTTTGGCCTCAAGTTCTTCTAGAGTCATCTTCGACTGCCTTTGAGATGGAGGCGGTGGTATGGCAGCTCCCTTTTCTTGATCTGACTTACCGCTGATTTTGAGTGGCTTGGAGGCCGAGGCGATGTCGGCGACATTAACTTGCTTTGATTTGGGTGCCGGCGGTTTGTCTTTCTTTTCCACCTTCAGGAAGTCTTTGGTCTTTGAGTCCCCGCGATTTGCTAAGCTGAGCTCCATGTCATGGGCTCGAGTTGCAAGTTCTTCGAAGGACCGAGGCTTGATCCCCTTGAGGATGTAGAGTAAGCCCCAGTGCATGCCTTGGGTGCACATCTCGATAGCCGAGTCTTCCGACAAACGGTCTCGTGAATTCAGGGCGAGATTCCTCCATCGATCGATGTAGTCGATTACTGATTCGTCCTTCCTTTGCTTGACGGCAGTAAGCTCGGTCATGCTAACGATGCGCCGAGTACTGTAGAAGCGGTTGAGGAATTCTCTTTCCATTTGATCCCAACTGTCAATGGATCCTGGAGGAAGATCAACATACCAGTCAAAAGCATTACCTTTGAGTGTGCGAACGAACTGTTTCACCATCTCGTCGCCGTATGTGCCGGCGTTATTGCAAGTTTCGACGAAGTGGGCAATGTGTTGCCTTGGGTTCCCCTTTCCGTCGAAGTGTTGGAACTTTGGTGGCTGGAACCCGGTAGGGAAGCGCAGCTGCTGGATCCTTGTAGTGTAAGGCTTCGAATATGCTGCCGTGATCGGAGGTAGACTACCGCCATGGGAACGCATCATGTCAGCCACTAGTGCTTGTATTTGCTGGGCATTCATCGTTGCTGCCACTGAAGGTTGCGCGGCTATCGAGACCGGCACGGGAGCCGAGGAAAGTGCAGGAGTAATTGCTAGTGTTGCCGGGCCAACTTCTGCCAGAGCAGGAGTTGGAGACGGGGCTGAAGCAGCTACTGGAGAAGCAGGAGGTTGACCGAATGTTGCGACATCCCTGGCACTCAGTCTCTGAAGCAAGGTGTTGATGTGACGATCTTTCTCTTCCATTAGTCGGGTGAGCTGAGCCATGTGTTCACCCATTTGCATGACTTGGAGCTGGAGAGCGGACGGAGGATGGTGTCGCAGGACGTCTCGATGTTGCACGCCCGCACCCTCGCCATCGTCGTCGGAGACGTAGTTACGCTGACTTGCTTCTGCTTGATGACGGATGTTTGCCCCCGGTAAGGGAGGTGCAAAGTCCGCTGGAGAACCCGAACGGGTTCGGGGTTGGGGCTGGTCCTCCCCAAATTTCTGGACAGATGTTCCAGGATTGAGGCTTGTTTCTTCATGCACCAAGGCCTCATTGGTGATTTGGCGAGCACCTTCAGCAGCAGTTTCTGGCGTGAAGAAGTCCGCAAGAGTTTGAGTACGCCGAGTGTAAACGCGTACTACCGGGGGAATGTCATCCACCGGGTTTTCTGGATCGCCTTGTTGGAGTAGTGGAGACTCGGCGATAGGTGAGAGGCTTGTTGGAGCAAACGTATCGTCGTTTGTTCCGGCCATGGCGAACTTGAAGCAACTCCTTCAAACGTACGGATGAAAGGAGAGGAGGTCCCACCGGGCGTGCCAGAAATCTGTGGTCGCAGAAAAAGATTCGGGTCGTCTTTATTGCGGATCACACGAGATTACAAATTTTCTTTGATCAGGAGATTGTGGGAGAGATCCTCTGGAGGGTCCCTTTGATCCGCGTCTCCACGTGGTATTCGTGCGAGAGCTCTGAAGGGGTTGCCCAGGACAGAGGTTTTTACAGGGTGAGGGTTTTTGAGAGGCTAAGGAGTTTCCGCCGTTGATTTTGTCCCGTCCGTGCTTCGCGCTTTCTCGGCTAGGGAGGCTTTGGGCTTCGTTCCTCGGTCTTCGTGTCTTCCTCGATCCTTGCTTGACCTCGGCGTCCTTGATCGTCGGTTCGCGGCGTCGATCGTGTTTTTGGCGTCAGCTTTGGCTTTAGCTTTTGGCTTTGGCGTAGCTTTGGCGTGGCTCTGGCTTTTGCTTTGCTTTGGCGCTTGCGCTTGAACGTAGACGGGTAGAGACTTGCGATGCTTTAGTTCTTCCGGACTTCGCGTCGTATCGGCTAGAACGTGCGGTGCTTTGCTCGTGACCGTCGTAGTTGCTTGGCTTTGGCACGTGCGTTGCTTTAGCGCGGGCTTTACCGGTGCGTTTGCTTTGGCTTCTTGCGTCGGCTTTGACTTTAGCTTCGACTCGATCTTCTTCTCGAACGACTGGCGTTACCTCTTCAAGGCTTCTTTACTCTTCCGGCTTCCTCGATGGTTGTGGCGTCGGTTTTGGCTTTTCGGCGGGGGTAGCACCGATGCTTGTGCGACGGTTGTGGCGTCGACTTTCGTTGATGAAGACGGCGGGTGTAGCACCGATCTTCGTGCGACGGTTGTAGCGTCGGCTTTTGTTGATGAAGACGGCGGGTATGGCACCGGCTTTAGCACAACGGTTGTAGCGTCGGCTTTTGGTTGACGAAGGCGGCAGGGGTAGCACCGGCTTCAGGCCTTCTTCTCCCGGCTTTCTTCTTCGTGCGAGGAGTCGATGCCTTGATTGAAGACGACGAGTGTTGTCGGCTTCGATCTTCTTCTCCGGCCTTTGCTTATGGCGTCTTCGGAGCTGATGAAGATCGTTGGAGCAATCGGGTGATGACGGCTCCGGGTCTTCTTCTCCACGCTTTCTTCTTCGTGCGAGGAGTCGAAGCTTTGATCTCCGAGTGCAAGGTCTTCACGTTGATGAGGACTTGAAGGGCCAAGGACTCCCGTAGGATATGCTTGCCGTGCCTCGTGAAGCCTTCGGTCTTCGAGCGTTGGAGCTTCTCTTGCGAAGCTCTTTCGTCTTCGGCTTTCGGACCCTTGATGCCTTCCCCGACCCCTTCTATTTATAGGCAAAGGGGGGCGGTTGGGGGAGATATTGCTGAAATCTTTTTGTTTCCTCCAATATCTCCCCTCATAACCATCGAGATGTTGTTCCCTTATTTGGGGAAACAAACCCGATTTCCTCCTTTTTAGTTGGAGTGGTTATGGGCTAGATGTGACTCGATCTTTTAAAGATCGAGTTGTTATTTTTGTTGCACTTTTGGATCGGATGGCGACACAACGTCATCTTGTCCGTTGGATCGAGGGATCGTCGCGGATCTACGGTTGTGTAGACGTCCACGCCACCTCCCCCCGCATCAAGGCGGTTTTGACTTTTTCTTTTCTTTTCCTTTTCTTTTCTTTTTCTTTTTTTTCTTTTCTTTTTCTTTTCCTTTATGGCCGGCCCCACCTCTCCATGAGGAAGGGGGCACGGTTTTCAAGAAGGGGGGGCCGGTGGGCCCCCCTCTTTGTGTCCGAGTTGCGGGTCCGGTGGGACCCGTTTGCTTTGGGTCGGGCCATGGCGCGCAAATTGAGTTCGCACGTGGGCCGAGTTCGCACGCGGGCCGTTGTGCGCGGCCGAGTTTCGCATACGGGCCGTTGTGTGCGGGCCGGGTTTCGCATACGGGCCGTTGTGTGCGGGCCGAGTTTCGCATACGAGTCGGGTTCGACCCGAAGGCCGTTGGGTGCGGGCCCAAGTTTCGCATGCGGGCCGTTGTGTGCGGGCCTAGTTTCGCATGCGGGCCGTTGTGTGCGGGCCCATTTTTTTTTGTAAAAATCGGGTTTGACCCGAAGGCCGTCGGGTGCGGGCTTATTTTTTTGTGTAAAAATCGGGTTCGACCCGTGGGCTAATTTCGATGCCCACACCAGTACGTATCGGCAGGTACATACCGGTTCGGGGCCGACCGATACCGTGATTTTGAAGCTTGATAATAATATGAGAAGTCGGCATGGGTACCACATCACAATAAACAAGTTTTTGAGTAGATCACTAGAGGAGAAGTTCAATGTCAATATGCTCCAACTTGGTTCTCTTTAAATATGATTTATCAATCTTCATATTTTCAGTTGTATCGCACATGCAAATCCTTCAAACACTAAGTTAAGTAAACTACCTTTATCAATAATCAAATTATACTATTATAGTGCCACCCATAACAAACAACTTTGGTTTTTAAAATGTCTTGGTGTTGCCAATATGGTTGTGTTTGCTTTTGTGCTTGCTAGATCAAGATGACCTTTGCTTGGAATCACCTGATATCACTGCTTTTGTAGTCTCTTCCTCTGAATCCTTTTATTCCACCTAATTTTTTTAATACCGTCCTTGTCATCATTTGGCCTTACAATAATCAAGTGGAGTGATAGATAGTAATTGATGACATGGTTTTAAATTTCGGTCGAAATTGTACAATTTTGATTTCGGCAGCATCAAAATGAAATGAGGGTCGAAGCTAGGGGGACTGGCCATTTCAGTCAAAATTTCGGTCATTTCGATCAATTTTGGTTTCAGAATTGGAACTATAAATTCAAAATTTGAAATTTCGGTTACAAATTTGGTATAGGCTTGGACCGAAACCTGACACGAAACAAGAGTTTAAAACCTTGATTGATGATATGCCCCTCCCTCCACACTAGAAACAAGTAGTCATTGTTGCCTTTTCTTTTGAAATTGCTAGTTATGTAGAAACATGTGTAACATTAGTGAAATTGGGATTTATTTCATAGTTTGAGTTGATTTTTACGACTTTGAATTTAAAATCAACACTCAACCTTTCTCATACGGGCTTGGGGCCGACAACTTTACACATGTAGCAAGTAGCAACGTGTTTAACAAAGTAGCGTAATAGGAAGCGATGTCCATTTGGAGATTGGTAGAGGTCTTCAAGGCACTGTTTTAAAACTCGCCGAGTCGACTCGAAACTCGGCCGAGTCGACTCAACTCGGCTGAGTTTCGATCCGACTCGGTCCAAAACTCGATTTGGCAACTACTCGGACCAAAATTCGAGTGACTCGGGCGAGTCACTCGAGTTTTTGGGGTGTGTGACTCGGTTCGAGTCTTGATCGTTGTATTTTTTGGGGTAAAATCAAGATCCGGTAGAACAATTTATGTTTTGTAATGACATGTTATTTGGTGATAAGCTTTAAGGTCATTAAAACTTGTTAGATATCCATTTTTAAATATATATAATATTAAAAATTTAAAATATATTATATAATGTCGAGTTTTTTGTATCGAGTTTTGTCGGGTTTTAGCCGAGTTGTCGAGTCAACTCGACTCATTAAGGTTTCGAGTCGAGTCGAGTTTTCGTGTTTTAAAACACTGCTTCAAGGTGATGATTTTCTTTGTAGCGTCTTCTCACTCCTCAAAGTAGCATGCCCCCTCTACAATCTGGATTATAGTTAATTACCATGCTTGATGACATTGACTAGCTGGTTTGTATCAAGAGATCCGGATGCAAGCTCTGCCCTTGTCATTAATGGATCTCTTCTTTTGAATCAAATATTGGATAGGCTACCCTAGGTTTAACCGGCTCTCTCTACGCTTTTGCTGAACTTGTCTCGCCCGGGCGGATCCGTCATGGATATCATGTGATTCATGTCTCAATCCGTACGGTACATGTAAATGTGCTAACTACTCTGTGGTTTGGGTCTTAGAAGGTTTATTTTTATTTTTTGCAAACATAGCCGGTCTATTGATGTTGATTAATTGTTTATTTCCAGATGCTTTGTCATTCCCCATTTTTCGTTTTAGTCTAGCTATTGGACATATTTGAATATTTCCTCATTGGCATGCGATCCCCCCTCTGAATTTAATAGAATTTGAGACAACTGTTGCATATGGTCTACTGGAAGAAATATATCACACATGCACGCTATTGATCCATCTTTACCCATATGGATACTTCTCCATCACATCATATATGTGCAGCCCTTTAATCTTGGTTATGGCAAAGCACCCTCCCTCATTTGCTTAATTGATGCAACCCATAGAAACTATCATGACTAGCATCCAGTCAAAGAACATTTTTGGTTTCCATTTCCGGTAGAAATCTAGGAGTATCTAATTTTGCCCCTTTGTCTGAAAATACTATATCTCGAGCAAGATTCCCATGCTGTGTCTGATGGTATTCTCCTATTGTGATACCCCATCATGAGGGTAATGCAGAATACATTCCCATCATTCCGAAAACTCATACTGCAACTTGTTGCCCTCTTTATGGACAACTATATCAGGTAGATTTACATATATAGTACGTTGTATGTCATCCCACTATTTAATGTATATAAAAAGATGTATAGATATGTAAGAAATAATCATGCCCATGCTGCCCGGGTATGTGGGAAGTACCCATTTGTTGTCCATTTGGTTGAAAATGATTGAAATACTCCTATTTGAGAATCTAGGACAATGTTGTTAAGAAAAAACATGTGTGCGTGTGGAGTCTTTTCTTATGCTCTTTCTGTAAATTTTCGTCTCAGTTGACAATTGTTAAAATTGAGAGACTAATTGATTTACCTTTGTTTTGGGAGTTGGATGTAGATTCATCTCTATTTCGCATGAACTCCTTTAAATGATCCGTAAACTTGTCAATTTTCATGCGAAGATCTGCGACCTGTTGATCTACTTAAGCATTTATGTGGGTATAATCCTCTTGCATCTCTTGCATTATCTTTTGATAGATTTAATCCAAAAATCCATGGAATTTGGATCTTTCCACTGCTCATTTTCATGCAAGAGTTCCTCTTAGAGTGAATGATCATTTTGATACCAAATCTTTGTAACCGATCCGTAACCAATGGTCAATATAGAATCCAAGGTTTTAAATGTCGGTTTCGGGCGGTCAAAAAGGAAAATTGTCAGATTTCGATCAATGTAGGTGGAAAGTTTGTGTTTTTTTAAGAAATTATTTTGGTGAAAATTTGTTGGGTTTTGGTTAAATTCTGGTCGATTGGTCAAATGTTAGTTAACTGTTGGTCTGCTAGAAAAAAAAAAAAATAGATAGAATGAAGGAAACGATGGAAATTTTCCCTATTTTTTTTGGGATTTTCACAAATTGTCTAGAAAAATAGTGGATGACAGATTTTGGTCAAATGGTGGTCATTTCAGTCAATATTTCGTTATGTTGGTCCAAAATTTGGCATTATCAAAATTTCGGACAATTTTTATGTTGGTTGACTTGGTTCCTACTTCCTAAAAAACGATATTTCAGTGAGTTTGAAGGAAATTTGTCGACATTTGATTCCATGTTAGGATTTATAAAACATCCATATTTAGGCATGAAATTGCACATTTTTCCATACATGCAGAATTTTCTACAAACAATTACAAAAACAAACGGAGGAGAGAGAGGAAAAGAAGTTAATTCTAAAAATTCTATTAATTTTTTATAGAAACCATGATTTCAAATTTCTGTTGAAATTATAAAATTTCGGTAAAATATTTTGATTTCGGCCAGGACCAAAGCAGAATGAGGGTCGAAACTAAGGGGGACTAGCCCTTTTGGTCAATTTTTCGATAATTTTTTGGTTTCGGCTTTTGGAACTGGAACTATAAATTTTAGTCAATTTTGGTCGAAATTTCGATCAATTTCAGTTTCAGAACTGAAACTATAAATTTTAAAATTTGGTCAATTTAATTTGAAATTTTGGTTGAAATTTCTATTTAGGTTTGGCCAAAATTAGACACGAAACCGAAATTTAAAAACTTGATAAGAACCCGATCTGAATACATGTTCTTGCACCTTAAATAAATCACTCAAATCATCTCTTCCGTTGATTTTCATGTGCTAATAAGAGTCATCCATCACGCCTGGGCAACTAAATAAAGAAAATAGAAGATATAGAAGGGAAAGAAAGACAAAGGCAGCGACAATGTTGTGCAATTAGCATCCACATGGTAAGTACATTCAAGTCACAACTCACATGTAATGTAATCATGGGCTTTCATCAACTTCTAGCTTCTCTAAACCTAGCCCTCTTTTTTTCCACTCAATGTTGCATATAAGCATATTCTAATCCTAACCCTTTCCCCATTTCTTCACTCTATAGACTGGCATATGTCATAAGTAATGTAATCCTGGCCCTTTCTATTTACTAGGCATCAATTAGAAAGCCCATACTACCTGAAATCAAAATGAAATCAAGGTCGATTTAACCCTCTTTTGAAGCTCGTATGCCCTTCTTTGCCCTTTTACTTTGATTGCATCATTCTGTGTGGCACGATACACAACGGAAGTCCATTTAATACACCCAAATCTCAATGTGTGGGAGATTTCTTCATCTATGACCTTGTCTTAATTTTGAGCCGAGAACAAGACTCTTGTATTGATTTATAATATGTTCTTCATACCAAGTACCAAACTTGCATATAGCCTACCTCATAATTAAGAGAAAACAAGAGGATATTGTTTTCTCTTGGGAAATAAGATATATTTTTTTCAAATTATGCAATTCACTTCCATACAAGCTTGACGCTTAAAATTACATCTAAATCGACATTTTGGTTCGTACAGATGTTAAAGGCCTTGAAGCAAGGTGATTCTCACTTTAAACTATATTGCAGCCTTGCAGGAATAGATATTGAGGCATTTGGTGGTTTGGCAATGACCTAACAAATAAAAATCAATTTGCATAGTTCTTTAGTGTTTGACATGTGTTAATGTTTGGCATTGACCTAACGACTAAAAATAAATCCGCCTAGTTCTTTAGTGTTTGACATGTCTCAAGAATAAAAGTTGGGTGCTGAAATTGATTTATTCAACAGTGCTTCAACGTTTTCTTTGGCCCATGAATCTATGTCATCGTGTATAAATGCTAAAGTTTGTAAATTCCATTTTGGCTCGACTTATAATTTGTGCCGCAAAGATGAAAGAAATTCTTATATCAGGTATTGCCTTTTCCCCTTTTTGTGGAGACTTATTTTGGTCTAGGGGAATCTTACGGGCTTGCTCCCTGGTTGCATGAGCTTAAGATGTGTAACAAATAATGTAGCTCTCGCTACTCGCCAGCTGACTTGCTAGGTATCTTGGCAGGCCCCTCTCTTGCCAAGTTGCCCTGGTCAAGATTCGACACCAATCTTAAGAGGGTTAACATCAGGCTCCATAATCGACTCCTAATTGGGATATGACTTGGATGATGATGATTATCAATTTATTTTACCTTTTTATTCTTTTTGTATAATCTGTAGCTGTATGTATTTTTTTTTCATGTTTCTTAAATTAACATCTCTATCAAGAAACAATCAAAATCTGATAAAAGATTGCTATAATAGGTTTGATCATGATTCCAGTCCATGACTGAATGAAAAGAGCAAAGCCTCAGGCGCAAGTCTTTATATTCTGTGGAAATGAAGTCTGCCATCCAAAGAAGGTGGAAGAATAGATAATAGGAGCGAATGCTATTCATTAAATTGAACTAATTCAGCATATTAGGCCTTTGTTTCAACACTGCCGACCCCTATCCATTTAATTTGGTCTTTGTTCTAATGTAGTTTTATCCTAAAAGAATATGTAGCAATCAATGATAATGGTTTAAGGACACTGATTATTATTCATAGAAATGAATACTGAAAAACATTATGATGGTTGGCAACAATAGCGGTCCTAAATAGGAACCGGCACATGAAGGCGTTAACAATGTGCTGCCACACTTCTATTTCCTTTTGTACCTAGCCTTTCTCATTTCCCTCCCTTTCTCCTAACTTTTCCCTTCACTTTTATACTCTTTACATATAACTTCATACATAATGCATGTTTTCTCATTGCGTAGATATTGTTTTCTTACTATCATTGACCGATAAACTGATCTGTTTTGTACTTGCAATTCCTTTTTTAATTATGTAGGAACCTGAACCCATTGACTGGGAATATTATAGAAAAGGAATTGGCTCGCGCTTGGTGGATATGTATAAAGAGGCATATGACAGTATGTTACTTTCTTTTGGTACATTTATTGTAATAATTTGCAAACTAGATCCATTATTTTTATAAAATGAATGTGTTTTCTTAAGTCTTGTTGGGGTTGATTTATGATTAATTTTTGCAGTGTCATTGCTAAGTGAGTGTAAAACCGAGCATGCATTAGTAGCACAATAACACTTCGCGTTAGAATGATCATTTATTATTTGTTAGAGAGCTTGTTGGAGGTTTCTTTGGAGAATGTGTCACTTCTGCCTTTTGGCTTATAATATGCGGTAGAGAGACGAATCGAGTTCTTTCTATTAAATCTACTTTCTACCCTCCATATCTAGACTCTTTTTTAATCTAGGGGAAACTTGGAGGCTTGCTCCCTAGTTGCATAAGCTTAAACTATGTAACCAATTAGATAGATCTCCTTGCTTGCTATATGGCCTTTTAGGTTTCTTGACACGCCCCTATCTTGCAAAGTTGCCTTGTTAGGTTTCGGCACCAATTTTAGAGTGTTGATATCTTGTTGACAATCAGTCAAAATATTTTTTACCAGTCTTTTGTGGGATCTTTTTAACTAGATTTGTGCTCCATGATTTGACCTCATCTTATTGGATAAAAACTTGGACGATGATGATATATTGAAGTTTCCTTGTCTCAAGAAATTTAAGCGTATAAATATCGTAAGACGTATTTTATACTTTTTGGTGGTTGGAAGAATAAAAAGATAAGGGTGGGTTCTTGTTGTTCTTGAGGAAGGGGGGATACAACTTCAGTTTCATTGGCAGCATGACGCATTTCAAAGTTGTGAAAAAACCACAATGCAATCAATTCCAATAGGAAAAATGTGTTTCTAAGCACAAATGGTTCCAGAGGATGATATGTGTGACCTAACGATCACACATTGGAGGGCATTCATAACTGTTACCCTATTGAGAGATAACAGCCACTTAATAATTGAAATAGTTGATTGTTCAAACTGAATGTGATTTAAATGTTTGCTAAGGCTCCGTTTGGTTTGAAGTCTCCGGTGCAGTAAGTCACTTTGAGGTAAGTATTTAGAATACTGTGTTTGACTTACCACATTTGTTTGTTGTCTTCGGTGTAGTAAGGCGATTTGGTGTCTCTGGGATACCTCATAACTGAGGCAACTCTCTCTGGGATTCCTCATAACCGAGGCAACTCGATACTGCAAAATGAGCGGCAAGATGAATACCTCGTATCTAGAATACCTCATAGGATACTTCGAACCAAACAGAGCCTAAGAAAATTCGTTTAAGCTTCATTCCAACTTAACAACATGGAATAACCCGCTAAGTAGAAATAGCATTTTCCACATGATGGAATACAGGCAGCAAAGCTCATAATGAAAATTCAAATGCATATACATGGAACCGCGTGTAATCTTTTCTGACAATTTATGTCAATATTTTGTGCATGTGCATTGGGTGGTGTTGGTGGTGATTGAGGCCATTGATCTTAGGCTTTCTTAGACCTTCCCTTGCCGTAATTGATCAAATATTATTGGTCAACGACTCAACATTTATTCAAAGACCGGTGCAGTGCAGGTAGGTTATGAAGATCGAGCAAAAAATAACATTGCACTTCATTTTCAGGTTGTTGATATTTGGACACTTATGCACTGTGCGACCCAACATAGCATCCTTGATAATTTATTATGTGGTGATATGATGATGATGTTGCCATTTTGTTGTGTGGCAATTGAAAGTTAGTTGAGATACCATGAAAGTGCAATTATCCCTAAAAGTAGTGACTCATAGTGTTTGTTATCAATGTCGTTTAACACTTCCTAGACTTTCTATGATTCTATTTGGCAAAGCATCTGCCTTTAACCCCCTTCCTCGAGTGTACCCTCTTCCTAACCCCCACCCAAGGTCGTCGAGTCCATCTCCGATAACAGCGTCCATCTCCGGTCGTTGATCTCTGACGAATCTCGATCTCCGTTACCCGATCAGTAACCCAGTTGCTCAAGTAACTTTATCGCCCTTCAACCCGAAGGCAAGCCATCACGACCGGTTGTTGTCTTCCTCCTTCTCAATCCCAGCACCCCGGTCAGCTAATGATTATTCAAATCTCATTTGTTTCTATCCAAAATTTGGTTTATTCATACAATTTTGAGGTTTTGACCTAGTAATTGGGGGTTTGCATAAAAAAACTCCAAAGGCCGAAGTAACCTCGCACCTTCTGCAACCAAACAGAAAATTACTCTCAAGATAAAGAAGTAATTTTGCATCAACTTGCCAAACAGGTTTCTTGACAGAAACAACTTCAGTAAAAATCTTCAATAGAAGGACTACTGTGGAAGTTAGAAGTTAAAGGCAGATGCTTTGCCAAATAGAATCTTAGAAAGTCTAGGAAGTGTTAAATGACATTGATAACAAACACTAGGAGTCACTACTTTCAGGGATAATTGCACTTTGATGGTATCTCAACTATAACTTTCAATTGCCACACAACATAATGGCAACATCATCATCATATCACCACATAATAAATTATCAAGGATGCTATATCGGGTCGCACAGTGCACAGTGTCCATATATCAACAACCTGAAAATGAAGTGCAATGTTACTTTTTGCTCGATCTTCATAACCTACCTGCACTGATTTTTGAATAAATGTTGACCAATAATATTTGATCAATTGCGGCAAGGGAAGGTCTAAGAAAGCCGTCAGATGCACCACTCTGTGCATCGGATGCACGCGGCCGATGCATTGGACGGCTGCGGACCATGGACCGCACGGACTGCAGACCGCACCTAAGCATTCTCATATATATATATATATATATATATATATATATATATATATATATATATATATATATATATATATATATATATACCCACTGTCTCCGTATCCATCTTTTATGATGTTACCGTGTCCGACTCCCGTGTCGACACTCGACACCCTTGTCAGTGTCTACAGATCATAGATTCCAAGACGATTATCAAAGCACCAAGGCAACAACACTATGCTGAAATCCGAGTGTCCAAAGGAATATAAATTATCCAAAAATGATGGGAGTCCCTTGGGCTAAATGGTTTTCACAGACAATTCCATTAATCTGATGGATATGTACAAAATTTGAATGCATGCCCTCTTATACCAGCAGCTTTCATTTTTTTCCTTTTCCTGCACTTAATAATTTACTGTGGGCTACATAAACCTCATCTGTTTGCAGGCATAGAGATTCCCAAGTACGTTGACACCGTGACTCCTGAATACAAGCCTAAGTTTGAAGCTCTGGTTCGAGACTCTCTCTCTCTCTCTCTCTCTCTCTCTCTCTCTCTCTCTCTCTCTCTCTCTCTCTCTCTCTGTGTGTGTGTGTGTGCGCGCGCGCGCGCGCGTACGTGCATGCTGGCACGTGTGTAAGGCACTAACTGTTATGTGCAGAAGTTTGATGTATATTTCAATACATCAGGGCCTTCTTGGTAGCAAGTCTTTTATGTCAGCTTCAGTTATCCTGACAGCATGCTGATGTTCTTTTTTTTTTTTTGAGGGGTACGGCATGCTAATGTTCTTTGGTCCACAGTTGGTGGAGCTGAAAGAAGCAGAAGTGAAATCTTTGAAGGAGTCGGAGAGGTTGGAGAAGGAGATAGTTGAAGTTCAAGAAATGAAGGTGAGCGAAGCAACATCCCCGACGCATGCAACACATCACGCACTGATTCATTCACTCTTTCAGCATTTTTTTTTTTTTTTTGGGTTCTCATGAAGCCTATGCCTTGACGCAGAAAAAAATCAGCACCATGACCGCAGATGAATACTTTGAGAAGCATCCTGAGCTCAGGAAGAAGTTTGATGATGAAATCCGCAACGACTACTGGGGCTATTGAACACCAGATATCTTTCAGCCGCTGAATGCTTTTCTTGTCGGAATTTTTCTGTCTTTAAATAATGTGGGTTTTCCTTGTACTTTGAAATGTCGTCATCATTTGTGTTGCTCTTCATGCTGCCCCTGTTTGAGTAAACAAGCTATGTGGGACTGATGTATATTAGTCCCAGACTGAGTGCAATTCACCTGTCTGGTTGCCTGCCGTCGGACATCTCTGATGGATCAGACCGGCCACCTTACGAATGTGATGCCTTATTGGAATTGTTATATGTACAAGGCTTGTCCTATGTTTGTGATCAGCCATATGAAATCCTGTGTTTCTTTCTAATTACATTTTTTAGAAAAAAATTGTGGCTTGCTAAGGTCTGAATTGTTGGACAGATGGCCATTTGAAGGTACATGCAATTTCTACTACCATTTCATTTCCTGTAATGGAGTATGTCAAATTCCATAAAAGCCACCATTTTGCATTGTCTCGTATCGTTCCCGTGGAATGTTTTTGGGCCAATTTCTATTCCTATAGAGTAGTTTTGTTCGGAAACACTGTTTCACATTGTTCTTTATTTGATCCTGTTCTGTATTCTTTTGGAATGATGATCCTACAGAACAACATTTTAGGAACATCAAAGAGAGATTCCGAGAAATATAATTTTTGTTCCTATGGACACTTCCTATCTTTGCCCAATATATTCTTTAAAATATTTCTCTACAATATTTTTTCTCTATAATCTTCCATCTTTCTCTACAATATTCTCTCTATAATCTTTCTTGCTACCTCTGTAATATTTTTTTTCCGTCTATAACTTTCTCTTTCTATAATATTTTCTCTACAACTTTGTCTCTCTACCAATTTCTCTATAATATTTTCTCTCTCCAGTATTCCCTCTAGATAATATTCTAGCTTTAATATTTTTCTCTCGAACACTCTAAGATGTTCTCTCTAGAATATTTTCAATCTCTACAATTTTATCTAAATTATTTTCTCTCTTGAATGTTTTACGGAGTATTTTCCCTAGAAGACTGAAATTGAACAAAGCCTCCAAAGAGGGCGCTAGTCATGTAGGTGCTGCAATACAGACCATGAAAGACTACAGAAGCCTCACAGGAAGTTAGATTATCAGATTCTGAGCAGAGCTCCCTTAGATAAATGGCCTACATGAGCTTTGTAGCAAATTTCTTCAAGCCTGGCCTCATCAGTTATAACTGCTGAAGAATATATAGTTGACAGTTACATGAAATTACTGCAAATAAGAGAAAAAGAAAAGTAAAACCTTTGACAGAATGATGAGTTAGTCCAATAAAGCCAAAACCTTTGACACTGTTAATGTATAGAGATGGGTCGGGTTATATGTATAGTCGGGTTGAGTTGTGTGTGTATACATGTACATATATATATTGGGCTTCAGTCCCTCAATGAGATGCATTTCATTCTTTCCAAACCCTAGTCTCCATCCTCTAACATGGTATCAGAGCTCCACAAGATCTAGGGTGTCTTCCTCCGTGACGGCGACGACGACCGGCCTCCCCTCCTCCTCCGGCAGCCATCTCCCTTCGGCAGTCCCCTCCTCCGGCGACGACCTCGACCTCCTCCTCCCCCCCCCCCCCCCCCCCCCCCCCCCTTCCTGCATTCCCTGCACCCCGCAGGCCCCCTCTCCACCCTTCCCTGCACCCCGCACCACCCCCCTGCACCCCGCAGGCCCACCCCTCCACCCTCCCCTGCACCCCGCGCCAGCCCCTACCTCCTCTGCACCCCGCAGGCCCCCCCTCCGCCCTCCCCTGCACCTCGCGCCACCCCCCTGCCTCCCCTGCACCCCGCAGGCCCCCCTTCCGCCCTCCCCTACACCCCGCGCCACCCTCTTTGCCTCCCTACACCCCACAGGCCCCCCCTCCACCCCGCAGACCCCCCTCCTCCTCCCTTCCCTACACCCCACGCCACCCCCCTGCCTCCCCTGCACCCCGCAGGCCACCCCCCCACCTCCTCTGCACCCCGCGCTACCCCCTACCCTCCCCTGCACCCCGCAGGCCCCCCTCCACCCTCCCTTGCACTCCGCGCAACCCCCCCTTGCCTCCCCTGCACTCCGCGCCCACCCCCTGCTCCCATGTGCACCCCGCGCCCCTCTTCTTCCAACATAATCCCCCCTGCATCCCCTCCGACCCCCCGTCGCCCCCCTCCTGCACCCCCTGAAGCCCCACCACCCCCCCTTCTCCTCTGTACCAGACTGCCCATCTCCTCTGTACCGGACTGCCCGGGACCTCCCTTGTGCCGGCTCGCCCCCGTACTACAGGGGTATGGCTTCCTACAGCATCTCTCGGCTCCCATACTGCCTGCACACAGTAGCTGATCGTCGAGTCTCTCCGTCTTCTCGTTTTGATGGTATTCTCGGACCACGTCCCTCCACCACGTCAGTCGACTGTGAACGTCGTCAGGGTCCCCTCCACCATGATGGCAGGACTGTTGCTGTCGTTGATCTCCCTACTCCAGCACCGCCTGCCACCACTCCTGCTCCGTCTCGGTCTTACTCCGACCGCCTCCAGCGCATTGAGGAGTTACTGTTTTGATACCTCGCCTCCACCAGCTCTTCGACACATCACAGTCTCTCTGCTACTCCGGGTACTTCTGCTCAGTCTCGGTCTTACTCCGACCGCCTCCAGTGCTTTGAGGAGTTATTGTTTCAATACCTCGCCTCCACCAGCTCTTCGACAGCTCATAGTCTCTCTGCCACTCCGGGTACTACTGCTCCATGGATCTTTGACTCGGGTGCCTCCTGCCACCTTACCTCTGATCCTTCTGTACTCACAGACTGTAGCCCTGCTCCCACCCACCTGGGGATCCACACTGCTGACGGGACTCGTGTACCCATTTCGTAGTGTGGATCCATCATCCCTGCCTCCGATCCCAATGGTCGCCTAACTTTACCTCATGTTCACCTTGCTCCCCGCTTAAACATTAACTTAATATCTGTTAGTTCTCTTTGTGACTCGAGCCTGATCGTTACATTTACTTCTTCTTCTTGTTCTGTGTAGGATCCGCGGATGGGTCAGAGAGTTGGGTTGGGTCGTAGAGCAGGGGGACTTTATCAGTTGGATCACCTTCAGGTTCTCACTTCCACTCCATCAGCTCTGTCTGTTACCTCTGATGCCAATTTGTGGCACAGAAGGTTATGTCACATATCCAGTAATCGACTCCAAAGTATTTTTCGCTCTGGCGCTTTGGGTCGGGTGTCCTTCTCCCCTCTCTCTGTCTGCACTGGGTGTCGATTAGCAAAGCACATTGCTCTTCCTTTTTCTACTAGTGTTTTCCGTTTCAGTGCCCCTTTTGATCTCGTGCACTCTGACATGTGGGATCCTGCTCCAGTTGTCTCTTTTATTGGTTTTTTATATTATGTGAGCTTCATAGATGATTACTCCCACTGCACCTGGGTCTATCTCATGCATCGCCGCTCCGAGATTCCTCATATTTACAGGACCTTCACTACTATGCTTCACACCCAATTTGGTCGGCGCATTAAGACTTTTCGGTCTGATTGTGCCCAAGGGTATCTCTCCTCTGAGATGCGTGAGATCTTTTAGACTCACGACACTCTTCACCAACAGTTGTGTCCTTATACCATGAACAAAACGGAGTCACCGAGCGCAAACATCGCCATGTCCTCGAGACAGTACGAGCTCTACTTCTGTCTGCTTCTGTTCTACATTCCTACTGGGCTGAAGCTGTACTGACCGTTGTTCACCTCATCAATATCACTCTGTCCTTCTCTTTCTCTGGTGTTTTCCCGTACGAGCGGCTTTACTCCACATCTTCTTACTACTCTCTTCTTCGTACCTTTGGGTGCACGTGTTTTGTCCTCCTTCCTCCCCATGAGCGCACCAAACTCTCTGCTAGGTCTATTAGGTGTGTTCACTTAGGACTCAGTTGGGAACACAAGGGATATCGGTGCTATGATCCCTTGGTTCACCGGATCCGTGTCTCTCGTCAAGTCTCCTTTGTAGAGGATGTCCCGTACTTTTCCACTGAGTTCTGGGATCTTTCCTCACCACTTACGTCATCTTCTACGCCGTCACCCCCTCTCACCATCCCCTTCCTACCTACGTATCCTGCTCCCACGCCCACCTTCCCGGTTGAGCCTCCTTTACCTTCCTCGCTTCCCCTGTCTCCACCACCTCCACCTCCACCTCCCTCATCTTCACCACCTCCCCTACCACCTCCTTCTCCCCCGCCACCTCCCTCTCCCCCATCAACTCCACCACCACCACCTATCACGCGTGTCTACGTTCGTTGCTCCACAGTTCCTCCCACAGAGACTGTCTCCACTGGTACTACTTTGCCTACAGCTTCTCCTACCTCTCCGGTCGCGGATCCTGGTCCTTTTTGGCGCTACCCTTCACGCGAACATCACCCTCCTGACAGATATGACTACTCCCCTGACAGGTTTGGTTACTCTGTGTTTACTTCTGTTTCTCCTGACACTTCTGGACACTCTGTTGTTGCCTCCTATTCTCCATCCTACCAGGCTTGTCTTATAGCTCTTCACACCCACCGAGAGCCCCAGTCGTACCGTGAGGCAGTTGTACACATAGAGTGGCGACAGGCCATAACACTCGAACTTGAGGCCTTTCAGCGGACTCAGACGTGGAATTTAGTTTCTTGTCCCACTGGCGTGGTTCCTGTTAGCTGCAAATGGATATTCAATATCAAGACTCGACCTGATGGGTCTATTGAGCGGCATAAGGCGTGGCTTGTTGCTCGTGGTTTCTCCTAGGAGTATGGGATTGACTATGAGGAGACGTTTCCTCCAGTGGCTCAGATGACTATCGTTTGTACCCTCTTAGCTGTGGCAGCTGCTAGAGGGTGGCCTCTACATCAGATGGATGTGACCAACGCATTTCTCCATGGTGATCTCTCAGAGAAGGTATACATGGCTCCTCCACCAGGCGTCCCTGCTCCTTCAGGTCACGTCTGTCGTTTGCGCCAAGCCATCTATGGGCTCAAGCAGGCCCCTCGTGCCTGGTTTGAGCGATTTCGCAGTGCAGTCCTGACCGCCGGGTTTGTTGAGGGCCACTCTGACTATGCTCTGTTCACTCGCTCCTCTAGTCAGGGTATTGCAGTTCTTCTTCTCTATGTGGATGATATGATCATCACCGAGGATGACAGTGCCACCATAGCGTCCCTTCAGCGCCACCTCTAAAGTCAGTTTGAGATGAAAGATTTGGACCCTCTTCGCTACTTTTTGGGCCTCGAGATTGCCCGGTCAGCTCGTGGTCTGTTGGTCTCCCAGCAAAAGGTACATCTCTGACATCTTTGCTGATGCTGCTCTTACTGACTCTCGCACTGCTGAAATACCCATGGAGCTCAACTTGAAGCTTCTTTCTACAGATGGTGAGCCGCTCCAGGATGTCTCCTGTTACCAGCGGCTGGTTGGAATGCTCATATACCTTACTATGACCCAGCCACACATTGTCCATATTGTTGGCATTGTCAGTCAGTTCGTTCAGGCTCCTCGTTTGGTTTACTATGCAGCAGTCCTTCGGATTATCCGCTACCTCTGAGGCACCATCACCCGCTCACTACATTTTTCCTCCACCTCTCGGTTGGTGCTGTATATCTACTCTGATGCAGATTGGGCAGGAGATGAAGCCACTCGCCGTTCTACTACCGGATACTGTGTGTTCATTGGTGATTCTCTTATTTCTTGGCGAAGCAAGAAACAGGAGTCTGTTGCTCGCTCCAGCACCGAAGCCGAATACATGGCTATGGCTTCCACCACCGCAAAGATTGTCTGGCTTCGCCGCCTTCTACTCGACCTGGGAGTTGTGATATCCGGGCCCATACCTCTCTTCTGTGACAACCGGAGTGCTATTCAGATTGCTAGAAACCCGGTCTTCCACTAGCGGACAAAACATATTGGGGTTGATTGTCACTATGTTCGCCAAGAGTTTCTCGACCACATCATCTCCTTGCCATTCATTCCGTCATCGGAGCAGACTACTGATTTTTTGACGAAGCCCCTTACGATTGCTCGATTTCGGCATTTTATCGCCAAACTCTCGGTTCATGATCCACCGTGAGTTTGAGGGGGAGTGTTAATATATAGAGATGGGTCGGGTTATGTGTGTATACATGTACATATATATTGGGCTTCAGTCCCTCAATGAGATGCATTCCATTCTCTCCAAACCCTAGTCTCCATCCTCTAACAGACACAATGATTTTGAATTGCGACTTTGACAGATCAATCAATAATTAGGGAGGTAAGAGCATCTCCAACGGGCTCCTTGGGATTTCATCCTTCTTTGTTGTACCGAAAGAAATAGAGAAAGGGGTAAAAAAGGGGCTCCACCAGATTTCTCTACTTCGATGTTTCCATACTGTTCTTGCTAAGGTGGGCGAGAGAAGTAGGGAAACCTTCTTCTAGTGGGCCCAGTTTGAACTGAATGTAAGTGTATTGACTTTGTTACTATCCCAAACAGCCCTTGTAAATGTTGCTTTCATGGGTCCTAATTTGGTAATTTTATAAAAAATAAGGAGAGATTGATTAGCCCGTTGGAGTGCTATTTATTTCTCACCCCATACTTTGCCTATGTGGCAGTTAAGAACCCTAAGAATAGGAAAAGAATCTAGGAGCCCGTTGGAGACGCTCGAAGTCCACCATAATTACCTCACAGTGGATCTGTCTGAGGTTTAGGAACCTGATCATTGTTTTCCTCTTTAATTGAAAAATAGGAATAAGAAAACAATGAAAAACACTTCAGGTTTGCCCTTGGCATCACTGCTGCAATCACAGTAACTTTTAGTTTCTTCTGGATCCAGGCTGGCCTCATCAGTTACATCGTTGATCACTAGGATTTTCATGATGAGCATGCACAGAACTAAATGTGAAAGAAAAGAAGTTCAGAGCTTTCATGGTACTGTTTTTGATAGAAATCTAAACTTGATTACCAGACATGAAAGCAAATATGATGAATTAAGAAACTAAAACAGTGATGTCATAAAAAGATGAAGGTTTGAAATCTTGAATTTTGAAACGGCTTTGGTGTCCCGGAAAAAAGAGATAATTCGCACGAAATTTTGCAAAATAGCAATTTTTTCCATGGCACACTGTGTAACAGGAGGAAAAAACCATGAATTTTTTTTTTGCAATTAAAAAAAGGGGGACTTAGTGAACAGTCCAAAACATAAGTTTCGTTTAAGCCTAAAGTCAGAGGACAAAAATACCCCTCCATACACTTCAAATTTTCATTTGCATACCATCACCTCTAAACTAAACCTAAAACCTAAGATCTACAAGCCATGGGAAGAACCCTAGACCTAATCCGAACCCTAAAACCTAATTTATCTGAATGCCATGGGGATGAGCCCTAGATCTAATCCTAAAACCTAAACCCTAAAACCGCCGCCGCCACCCGTTGCTGCTTGCGTCGCTGTCGCTGCCGCCACCGCCTGCTGCTGCTCGTCTTGTTGCAAATCGTTGTCGCAGCCTGCTGCTGCTCGCTGCCGCCGCTGCTCCTCTGAGCCCGCTGCTGCTTGCCTCGCCATCGCCGTTGTGGCCGGTGCTGATCAAGAGAGAATGGGAGAAAGGGAGGGGGGCAATCAGTATTAAGGTTTGATTTTGGGACATCCCCTTAATGGGATCTTATGAGTGTCCTGTTCGTTAACCCTATCTGTTGTATGAGACTAAACACCCATTACCCCTTTAAAAAAACCCATGAATTTTGACACCTATATTTCGTTTTGGTCCTGAAAAAAAAAGGTGATTTATTTTACAAAATTTCACAATTTTATCACAATGTTTTATAACTTAATTTTATTCCTTGAATGAAGTGGAGGACCGGAATAGTCTCATCCTTCCGTTCACAAAGCGACTTGAAGGCTTCATCTTCTCCTTCTCTACAATGTGAATTCTTCTAGAGTTGAAGCTCTTGAATGTCAAATCAAAATTACTAATAGTGATGGCAATAAATAATGGTATAAATGAATATGCACTGAGAAGTGTGTTGATTAATCGTCTTCTCTGGCTTCACCTCCATGGAGAACATGCTCCGATACTAATTTTTGTCCAATCGTCATATGGCATCTCTATGCAATTACCCAAGTGACTCTGATACCAATTTATTATAAATTTAATCGCCACCAGGGTACAACACGGTGCTCCGACCAAGATCCGATCATACGGATCCCCAGCAAATTGGATCACCGAACCAGATGGTTAATTGCAGAAGATCTATAACGTCATACAAAACAATTCTCCAAGATAGGAAATAAACAATCACAAAGATGACACACCAAGATATAGCGTGGTTCACCCAAATCAGAAAATTAAACCGAGTACAAGAATCGAGGTAGAGTGCCACACTCTTCCTCCATCGGATCTGTCGTTCTCCCTTGGATCCACTTCGCCAAGTAATATCCAACCCCTCACGTCTTCTTCTCCAAGGTTTTCCACAAAACCCTAATCCCAAACGAATGACTTAAAAATAGTGTCGCCTCAAACCACAAAATCACCGTGGTTTGTGGTTCAACCATTGACACTTGTCCCTGATGGGGATAAGATTAAAAATTTAATCTTCTTTTATCATGCATGGTTATTCAGATGATAATTTTACTGTGGGGTGATCAGCCCTTTGTAGATTCAGTCGGTAAAACGGATGGCAGTTTTTGCTCTAATCTCTGATTGCTCTGAAATTTTACGAGCACGTAAACGCCTTCGTTCGAAGATCCTCAAACTGGAACGGAGTCAATCCGATCTGTAGATCTCCCGAAACAATTAAAACGTCGGGGTTATTATATTGCAGATTTCTGGACGAAAAAATTGCTGCATGTTGGCGATCAACCTCCTTGCAATCTTCAACCACGTGTTTCTCGCATCGCTAGAGAATTGGCCCGGTGGGAAGCCTTCCTTGTAATCCCGAGGGAGATGGAGAGCTTCCTTGGATTAGAGTTGATCTCCAAGATCAAACCCTCGCACCCGAGAGAGAGAACGAGAGATAGGAGATGGAGGGGGTGGCTAGGGTTTGCACAGGCATGCATGGCCGACCCCCTCTCTCCCATATCCCTTTTATAAGCCCTTCCGGATAAGGAGAGGGGTGGATAAGCCTTTGAACAAGTTAGGGCCAGCCCCGCTCCCTATCCTCTTTGTATTGGACGGATAAACAAGGGGGCGGTTAGAATTTGACCCGGTCAAACCTTATCCCCTTAATTCTCACTCTGAGTGATGGTGGCACACATCCGGGGTGCCTAGGGCACCCCTATGGTCATTAAATCCAATACCCACTTATTATTAAAGCCCATATATATATATATATATATATATATATATATATATATATATATATATATATATATATATATATATATATATATATATATATATATATATATATATATATATATATATATATATATATATATATATATATATATATATATATATAAAATAATAATAATAATAATAATTCTCTCATGATCACATACTAGTCTCAGGGACCGTAGTTGGGATCACCTAGGGTCTTCTAACGCGGCTCCAACCTAAATGCTAATATACCGACTAAACTCTTTAGCCATATTTGCATCTTAGATTAATCATCACTAATTCTACTATATGGTGATGATTGCACTCCGGGTCAGAAAGACAATCTCTAGTCTTACAGATTACGATATTGTCCCTCCACCTTAATACATCTGTAGTCACCACCGGTTCACTTATAGTGAGCTATCTAACCAGTTGGTGCTACATCTTATACTCCATTATACATAATATTCCTATTTGATCATCTCTCTTGTCACTGAACTCTTCACAGATGAGGACTGCGCAGTTTTACCGATGAACAAACTTGAGATCAACTAATGGGGATATAGATAAAGGTCTCCTTCATAGGAGGGTGAATTCCATCTTGAGATCTAGAGTTCCTCTTTACCCTAACTCAGTCACCCAAGATATCCAGGTGTTGGCCCTTAAGACCTCCCTGATTAATAAGTGAAAGTAACTGGGCCAAAGCTCGAAGTTCGCTAGTCTCTTAGGATTAAGAGCAAGTCGACTTGTGTAAGTAGTGAGAACCCATATGACCATTACAGTACAAAGGTGTTATTGGGTTTACTCACGATCCATCAATGCATCTCATGCACTAGAATCATACATTCCAATGGTTAGAGATTCACCATCCCTGTCAGAGTCGAAGATACTACAGTTTATCTAATGAATTGTCCACTCTCATTATAAGTTGTGATTAGTTTTAAGTGATTAGTACCAATGGCTCATATCTCTCTTTCTATGAATCTCATCCATACAAATAAGTCGCATCTTTAATCACTTGCGGACTACATGTTGAACCATTTATCTCATGAACATATTCTAATACCATATCGATTAATAAATAATTAAGAAAAAACATAAAACATTGTTTGAGAGCATATAATCCTAACAGTCCCCACCCATTTGATCACCCCGACCCTTATGATGAAAGCCCCTTGGTGTTCTCTCGGTGGCCTGTAGATCTAAACAATCCAGAACCGTCCATAGAGACGGAATTAACATGTGTCGATGGCCGGACCCCGAACCACGGTGATACTGTGGTTCGGAGCGACTAAGTTAAGGGCTTTAAATCCCAAACCTTACAGACCAAAGAACAGTGATACAAAGTTTTTCTCCACTGGAAAACTCTCATAACTCGTAAACATTGACTTCACACACTACCTCAGAAGAACTCCCGCCATGCTACCTCAATCACCCAAAATTAACCTGTCCCCCACCTCTATAGCTCCCCCCTCGGATCCTTTCTTCTTTTATGTGACTCCCTTTTCTCCATAGACGATCTCCAGCCACCACATGACTTCCATGGTTACCCTAGATCCTCCCATGCCCTCCTTTTATAAGGGGGCAAACACATAACCATAGTAATCCTTAAGCAACCCAAGCACGTAGTCTCGATTGCGTCCAGCCCGCGCTGCCCAACCCCGATTCACCTAGGCGACTCGCCCAGCTCGCCTAGGCGACTTCTGCTAGGGTTCTGTTCGTAAACCCTAGTCTAAAGTTGCCCGTGCACTCGCTCAGTCACTTGAGTGAGTTTGTTTTGTACTCTGCCTTCGGGTGAGGGATTCAATACGCCAAAACTCAATAAAAACTGAGTTGAAATCCATTTCCCAAAATCCCCAGTTTCTTCCCAATTTTCTATCTCTACTTGGGCTTTTGGATTGTGTTTTACTTAATTTTTAAAATTTATGTTTGCATTAAAAAAAAGTTGGGTATTGTCTGAAATCGTCAAAAGTGAGACAACCGTCAAATCCCTAGAATAGGCCAGGTTTTCTGAAATTGGGGACTTCGTCAAACGACAGATCCATGACATCTAGGAGAGAGAGAGAGAGAGAGAGAGAGAGAGAGAGAGAGAGAGAGAGAGAGGATGGGGACGACGTCTATCGGGGATGGGTACGATCGTCTATCTTTTTGCTAGTCGTTGAGCACTGAAACCCGACGAAGCAGCAGCCCACACGACTCAGCAACAGCCCCACATGATCGAAGTCAAAGTAAACCATAAAGGCTGTTAAAAACTAGTAACAATTTTTAGTTACTCAGATTTTTCCAACTAAACTCAAAACGGCTACTAGTAAATACAAAATAACATCTTCGAGTTTACTTTATTATCTCAAATGTGAAAAACAAACAACAAGAAATAACATTTTTAGATTAGTTACTTTACAAACCTTATTTTGACTGAATACAAACATGCCCTTAGGGTACAATGATGATGTCTAAATCCTGTTAGGAGTAATTGGCCACGCATGCTTGCTACTAATGTTTTTTTAATCTCTATGGGTAGCACTTCTTCTATAGAAGTAATGATGCATCTTCTTTAGCAATCAAACCTTCTCACCCATTGGAGGGTATTTTTTTTTTCCGAATCTCATTTAATATAAATATTGATGTAACATTCTCCATCTTCCCGTAGTGTATAGTAGTCACAAAGTGGCAAAGTGCTTGTAAAGGCACAAGAGATATGAGAAGAACAAGTGTTTTATCATTTTTGTCTAATTTCACGGCGAAGGCTGCAGGAGGTGCAGGAGGGGGGCGGCGGGGATTCAGAGGGTGCAGGAGAGGGTGGCGGGTGCTTCAGGGGGAGCAGGAGGGGACGACGGTTGCTTCAGGAGGTGCAGGAGGGGCGGCGGGGGCTGCAAGAGGTGCAGGAGGGGGCTGCAGGAGGTGCAGAAGGGGGCGGCGGGGGCTTCCGATGCGGGAAGGGACTGGAGGGGCTCCCGGAGGGAGGAATCGGGTGCAGGAGGGGGTTGGAGGTGCTGCCGGAGTGCTGGAGGGGTTGCCGGATGGGGAAATCGGGTGCAGGAGGGCACTGGAGGGGTTGCCGGAGGGGGGAATCGAGTGCAGGGGGGTGCTGGAGGGGCTCTCGGAGGGGGAATCAGGTATTGGAGGGACTGCCGGAGGGGGGAGTCGGGTGCAGGAGGGGACTGGAGGTGCTGCCGGAGGGGGGGGATCTGGTGCAGGGGGGTGCTGGAGGGGCTGCCGGAGTGCTGGAGGGGCTGCCGGTGCGGGAGGAACTTGCTGGGGGGTTGCCGGAAGGCCGGAGGAAGAGGAGGTGTAGGTCAGGTGGGGTGCAGGAGGGAGAGGGGAGGCTGGTGGTGGTCGGGTGGGTTGCCGGAGGGTAGATCGGTGCCGGAGGGGAAGACTGAAGAAGGAGGAGGGGTTGCCGGAGGGAGGAATCGGGTGCAGGAGGGTGCTGGAGGGGTTGCCGGAGGGGGGAAATCGAGTGCAGGGGGGTGCTGGAGGGGCTCCCGGAGGGGGAATCAGGTGTTGGAGGGGCTGCCGGAGGGGGGAGTCGGGTGCAGGAGGGGACTGGAGGTGCTGCTGGAGGGGGGAATCGGGTGCAGGGGGTGCTGGAGGGGCTGCCTGTGACGACCAAGATCCAATAGGCCAATAGCCAAGAGCCAAGACTCCTGAGGCGGGAATGCCAAGATGGATGAGGTGAGGTGAGGTGTACAAGGCCATGAGTTAGCCCCACATCGCCTGGAGAGAAGGAGATCCTGAGCTACTTATATAATTTCCCCTCCCAAACATAGAAGACGCGTTTTAAAACCGTGCGCCGCTACGGAATTCGTAAGAACTCCGTAGTTAAGCGTGCTCGGGCGAGAGTAGTACCAGGATGGGTGACCTCCCTGGGAAGTTCTCGTGCGGGCACGGGCAAAGCGGACAAAATCTTGTGTGTTTGGGGCGGATGTTACAAAATGGTATCAGAGCCGGTTCTCCTCGCTATGGGGGGGTCTAACCCTACACGAGGACGTGTAGCCCTAAGGGGGGTGGATTGTGACGACCAAGATCCAATAGGCCAATAGCCAAGAGCCAAGACTCCTGAGGCGGGAATGCCAAGATGGATGAGGTGAGGTGAGGTGAGGTGTACAAGGCCATGAGTTAGCCCCACATCGCCTGGAGAGAAGGAGATCCTGAGCTACTTATATAATTTCCCCTCCCAAACATCGAAGACGCGTTTTAAAACCGTGCGCCGCTACGGAATTCGTAAGAACTCCGTAGTTAAGCGTGCTCGGGCGAGAGTAGTACCAGGATGGGTGACCTCCCTGGGAAGTTCTCGTGCGGGCACGGGCAAAGCGGACAAAATCTTGTGTGTTTGGGGCGGATGTTACACTGCCGGTGCGGGAGGAACTGCTGGGGGGTTGCCGGAAGGCCGGAGGAGGAGGAGGTGTAGGTCAGGTGGGGTGCAGGAGGGAGAGGGGAGGCTGGTGGTGGTTGGGTGGGTTGCCGGAGGGTATATCGGTGCCAGAGGGGAAGACTGAAGAAGGAGGAGGCCGGTGCCAGAAGAGTCGCCTTCACCGCGGAGAAACCCTAAAGCTCTGATACCATGTTAGGAGATGACGGCTAGGGTTTGGAGAGAATGGAATAATCTCTATTGATGGACTAATGCCCAATATATATGTACATCAATAGCACATGAATCCGACCCGACTATACATAAAACCCGATCCATCTCTATACATTAACATTCGCGTACATCAATACTTGGAGAATCGGTATTGATTTCATTAAAGCTATTTAGTGCTTTGAAATCATTGTACCTTATTACGAAGGTTCGTATATTTGTTACTTCAGATATCTCATTAGAAAAATGTAATTATTGATCACACTAAATGTTGCTTCGTCAACCAACTTAAATTGAATTATGGTTAGCTCCTTCATATATAGTTCTTCTCACTTTCAATCACTCATTGTTTATTGCCTCTTAAGTTTGCCGCGGAATTTTGAAGAACGGCTATCATTATTCTTTCACATAATCAAAAATTATTTTTTTCTTGAAATTCTCCACCTCAACCTTGGCAATTGATTCGTGGCAGTACATTCCTGATGGGCGAATTGCACTCAAACCCCACAACGCACTCCCTGATTGACTTTGATGCCATCGGCCCTGACAAGAGTTACATGGGTGGAGGGAGATGCAATGTGAGGAGATGGACGAAAGAAAAAAAAAAACCAAGTATGGAGTTACATGGGCAGAGGGAGATGAAATGTAGGACAGTCTCTGTGATTGAAAGGAGCTCGATCATTGTAGCAACACTGGGCAAGTGACTTTTGTTTTAGTATCGTACGTACAATACCATGAGCATTGTCGGTACTCATTTTCCTAATATGATATAATGCCCAATAAATTGAATAGTATTGTCGTTGCTACTAAACCTCCCCATTGCCCGGTGCCACAAAAATGCCTCCCCTCCTCCTCCTTTCCAGAGCCATCGTCGCCTTTCCTTCCCTCATTCTCCCCATCCTTCAACATCGCCAGAGCCGGTGTCACCTCTCCTTCCCCCTCACCTACTTTCCCTTTACCACTGACTAGGAAAGTTAAGGCAAAGGCAATAGTGACGGGAAGGAGGTGATGGGGAAGGAGGAGGAGGAGGAGATGGGGAAGGGGAGGCAACATCTGTTCCGACAATGGTGCAGGAGGAGGGGAGGTGGTGGTTGCGGCTTCGGGCCTTCGACAATAGGGGGGAGGAGGAGGGAAGTGAAATATAAAGGAGGGGAGACCGGTGGGGTATGAGATGGGGTAAGGGTTGGAGGTGGAGTGTGGGTTGGAAGAATTTTTGTTCTAGCAAGGGGACGCTCTAGAAGCTCAGTGATGCATCATGACCTTTCCCTAATGTACAAGGAAAAAGGGAGCAGTCGGATGGGGTGTAAAAAGGATCAAACGACTCCTTGCTCTTCAGTGAATGGTCCAGATGCATCACTGATCGAACATCTGAAGCAATAGTTTGCTGGATCAAAACAATTTTCAGGGCATGGGGGATGAGGTGGGGCAAGTGGAGGGCATACTTTCCATCCAAAAGTTCTAGGTAAAGGAGGGAAAACCTAAGGGAAGCATGAGAGAGAGAGAGAGAGAGAGAGAGAGAGAGAGAGAGAGAGTATTCAATGGGACGGACTTACCACGTCAAGATGAGGAGGGATACGAATGGGGAGGGTGGAGGTTCCCGGTGTCGTTAGCGGCCATGGCAACAGTTGCCACCCCACTCTCAGAACTCATACCATAGGATTGATGGCAGATCGTCGAGCCAAACCGCGGTCATGGGGAGGGAGGAGGTCTCCGGTGTCATCAGCTGCCATGGCAACAGTTGCCACCCCACTCTCGGAGCTCATACCGTAGGAGTGGATGGTGGACCGTCGAGCCACACCGTGATAGCGACGAGGCGGGGATGATGGTCGAGATAAGAGGGATGCAAATGGGGAGGGTGGACGAATTAAACCAATTAAACTTTTTTAAAGATAGATGTTGCCGCATTAGTGGAGGGACGCACCACAAGTGCGTGGTGACATGGTAAGTCCATCCCGTTGAATATTTTCTCTAAGCAATGTATATGAAAATTTTTTGGGGGGTGAATAAAGGTACCCTAGACTTGGGACCAGATAAAGCCCTCTTTGGTTGGTAGGAGTGACAATTACTTGATGTAACTACAACTCATGTATTTAGAAAAGCATGGGTTACAATTCATGAGCTTTAACTATCATACAGTTGCAACTCATACTGTTTGGTTGTTTTTTGATAGTGGTTGGAGACGACGGAGGTGGTGGCGGCAAGTGGTGGTCGGTGGGGCGACGGGCAGTGGCCGACGACCGACGGGTGGTGGTGGGCGACAACGGCAGGTTGCCAGCGGGGCGGTGGATGGTGGTCGACCGGCCAGTGATATAATCGGTGGCTAGCAATGGAAGGTGCCGGTGGGGTGGCGGGCGGTAGCTAGTCGATGGTGGGTGAAGGAGTTGCAATTGCATAAATTTGTGCACGTAACTTTTTAGAGTGAGTTGCTCTACAAGAGAAATTTTTTTAACCGGTACATTTCGAACTCATCCCAAAAATTCTTTGTGTTTGGTTGAATGGATTGCGACTCACACAACTAAATAATATGGGTCTGGCCAAAACACATGAGTTGAACTCATACAGTTGCAACTTCTTCCAACCCAACGGGTTCAACAGGGTGGCAATGGACTTCGAAAACCCGACCTGAAACCTTGAGTATAGGTACATATTTTGTACCCGAAATATGGTTTGGCTAAGGGTATGGGGATAGGAACTCTGCATGATTGACTTTTGGGGCACCTCAATATTCATACCCGAAATCCGATTGGCCCTCCTAACTTGTGTATACTAGTAGATAATACATCTCGACTCAAAACTTATTGTTATATACCCAAATTCTAATCGCTTATATCCCTACCAAAACTTATACTCTACTAAAACCATTGTAATAAGTAACCAAAAGCGATTCTTAAGATTCCATTGTGATAGCTTGATTTTTTTCCTCAGGTAATAGCATATATGACCGAGAAAAAGAAACAAAATTATATCCTATTCATACCCATAAACCCAACCAAAACCCGAAACCTGTTTGGGTACGGATCATGCATGGATTCTATTCTACCAGAATGGGTATGGGTCGGGTATGACCCTATCATACTCGAATGGATATATATGGGTAGGGGTAGAGGTATGGGAAGGAGTAGGGTCCAACCCGAACTTGACCAATTGCCACCCTTAGGCTCGAGTCCTCTCCACTGATGATCGCCTCCCCTATGGATCACGGACGATTTGGGCAGTGACAAGTAGGGATTCAAAAGTCAATGACCACGATTTATGGCACCATGGGATGAATCGAAGGGATGCCGCCACCCCCCAGTTGCCGCCCACCACCTGTCGCGGCGGCGTGTGGTGGCCGACGGGGCGACAACGGGTGATCAGTGGTCTTTGACAGCGGTCGGGGTTGACGGCATCCCCCTTGGGTTCATCCTATGGCCATAGATCGTGGCCATTGATTTTTGATCACCACTTGTCGCTCCCCAAATTGTCAATGATAGAGGAGACGATCATCAATGGAGAGGAATCGAACCCCATGCGGATTAGGTTTAAGGTTGTTTGGTTGGGGTTTGACTCCACTCCAGTCTCCACTAATGATCGTCTCCCCAATTGGTAGTTGACGATTTAAGGAGCAACATGTGGTGCTCCAAAAATTAACGGTCATGATATATGGCCATGGGATGAGCCCAATGGGGATGCCACCACCTTAGGGTTGTTTGGTTGGAGGGAGTTGGAACCGGCGTGTTCCAACTCACGTGTGTTCCACTAGGGTCTATTTGATTGGAGGGAGTTGGAACCGACGTGTTCCAACTCACTCGTGGGGTACAAACGGAAAACCCATGGAGGAGTTGAAACTCATCTGGTCGGAAGCCTCCGCACGGAACCAAACAACACAGGTTTGTTTGGTTGGAGGGAGTTGGAACCGGCGTGCTCCAACTCACTCGTGGGGTAGAAATGGAATGAGTTGGAACTCCACTTGAAAACCGTGGGGTACAAACTCACACGTTTTCTATACAATCGAAACCCACGGAGGAGTTGAAACTCATTTGGTCGGGAGTCTCTGCACGGAACTAAACATTGCAGGTTTGTTTGGTTGGAGGGAGTTGGAATCGGCGTGTTCCAATTCAACTCACGCGTGGGGTACAAACGGAATGAGTTGGAACTCCACCTGAAAACCGTGGGGTACAAACTCATGCGTTTTCTATACAATCGAAACCCACGGAGGAGTTGAAACTCATCTGGTCGGGAGCCTCCGCACGGAACCAAACAGCTGCTTTAGCAGAACATGCGTGAGTTGAACACGCCGGTTCCAACTCCCTCCAACCAAGCGGAACACGCGTGAGTTGGAACACGCCGGTTCCAACTCCTTCCAACCAAACAGACCCTTAGACCACCACCTACCACATGTCATTGCTGGCCAGCCACTGTCCCTGTAGCCGACATCCGGCACCGCCGTCGGTGACCACCCTTGTCGATCACCGGTCACCCACCGCTGCCTTATTGGCCACCACCTGCTGGCGGTGGTCGACGGCTGTGGCTGGCGATGGCGATAGGTGGTGGGCGACGGGCAGGGGTGGTGGCATCCCCCTGACCCCCTTGGGTTCATCCCATGGTCATTGATCATGGCCGTTCTTTTTTGGATCGTCACATGTCGCTCACCAAATCGTCGCGACCGACAGAGGAGACGATCGTTAGTGGAGAGGAGTCGAACCCATCTGGCTGACGGCAACAGTAGCTAACGTAGGGACGAGCACCACCGTCCTGTGGGCCCAATGGATCACGGGCCGGTCCGCATACCATCCCCCATCAACGACAGCACCATCATACAACACATGATACATGCACCCAATCCCACGCATGCAAGAGTAGCCCCCACCAGGATACCAGCCCCGATATATATTACTGGCACCACGTTTTGCCACGTCGCTCGTCTATGCGGTCGAAGCGGTGATCCATAGCTCACTCCCAATTGGTCAGCGTCGTTCCCCATACCATCCCCCATCAACGACCGCACCATCCATCCATCCATCCATACATGATGCACGCGCCCATTCGCACCCATGCGGGAGTGGGGCCCACCAGGTTGCCATGTGCTGTCGAGATCGGCGGGGCTGTGGGGCGATATATATTCCTCGCACCACATCGTGCCACGTCGCCCATCAAGTCGGTCGAAGCGGAGTCGATCCATAGACCGAACATGATTGGCCAGCGTCGCTCCCCACTTGTCCTCCGGCTTTATTATCAACGGGTAAATAATTAAATATTATTATTTAAAATAAGTGAGGGGTCCCACCTGCCTGCCTTCGTGTCGGCCAATGAAAGTATCTGATTCGAGTCGGTGCGCTGTCCAAACGGATCGGCCACCCTTGCCCGAATGAGCTGCCCGCGTGCATCAGGGCCAATCCTTTGGACCACGTGCACGTCTTCGTAGCCTTTGATCTCCTCCACCCGTGTGGGGACCACCAGATAGGAATCCCACCCGTCTCTGCGCATCACAGCCGCACAATGGCAGGCAACCGGAAAGTGAATCGTACTCGCTCCAACTGCATGCCGCATGCGGATGTGATGCGCGCCGGGCCCACTGACCGGGGCCGACCAACAGTAGGAGATCCGAACACGTCTCTCCCTCGACGAGGTACCCACATAACCTTGTCGCCAATCGCCATTGGATAGGCCTGGGCAATATTGGCCGTCTGATTCGTGTCGATACCAATCATTTAACATTGTGCCGTTCAGTTTAACGGGAGGACTGTCGGGGTTAGATGATTGGAACGGTGATCTTCATTCGTGAAAATAGGAGGGGAAACTCTATCACAACACTGGTTTTTTCTAAGGGCAGCTATCAACCCACTCTTCTTTTTGTATATATTGTGGTCATGCCGCCTGCCGTACCGTACCAAACGTTGGCCGTCGGCCCCATCCCACCCATCACCTCCTCCTCCTTTTCTTCTTCTTGCTTCTTTCTCTTGTTGCTACCTAGGCGGAGCACAAGAATTGGATTGTTATCGATCCTCCTAATGATCCATCGTGGAATACAACCACAAAGCACAAGGCAACAGAAGTAACAAGCATTAACAGAGAAAATCAAAACCACAAATCAAAATCACACAGACAAAAAAAAGATTTTACGTAAAAATTCTTGCGGAAGAAAAATCACGGGCGAAGATGAACAGACAATTCACTATAATGGAGAAACCTAGAAGTTACAAGCAACGCTTAACGTCAATGCGAGGACCCCGATCACTAGGTCTTCCCTTTTTCTCAAGAATATCACCATGTCTCTCTTAGTTCGTCGCCCTCTGCAACAAGTTTGGTATCTCTACACCCTTTATATAGTATAAATGACTCAAACCTAGAACGAACGGATTCTTGATGTAGACAAACTGATCAGTCGACCATAAGGTCCGATTGGTTGGTTTGGCCCTGACCTGAGGAAACACAATCGTGAGTAAATCTGATTGGTCTCTTATAGATTCGATCGGTCTTCCAGAATACTCGTTTCCTTAACAATAAAATCAAACAATCGATTTTGACTAGTCGATCGATCGTATAATAAGTTTTCATGGTATTCAAAATTGAGCAACAACTCAATACTTCTCCACTTTGGTAAAAATTTTTTTCGAATCTGATAGTCATCTCCAATGTTCCCTATATGCCCAAATAATACCCCCACGGTATCTGAAAATCGCGTCATAAAGATGCACCAAAGAACCATGATGGTGCTAGTACCTCTAAGGTGCGAGAACTACTCAAATCATCTTGACTAAGTTCAAGCGATGCTTAAACTCCTAGGGGGATCAAAATGAGTGCAGCCCATTTTCCCCACCCGCAGCTCATAGCTCACTCTAACATTCCCCCCCCCCCCCCCCTCTCTCTCTCTCTCTCTCTCTCTCTCTCTCTATATATATATATATATATATATATATATATATATATATATATATATATATATATATATATATATATATATATATATATATATATATATATATATATATATATATATATATATATATATATATATATATATATATATATATATATATATATATATATATATATATATATATATATGAGGGTAGGGAGCCTGCAAATGAGGTGTAGCATCGTTGTTGCACGTCTCACTTGTTTACCTCCCTAGAAGTTTTGGAGTTTGATAAAATTTGGTGAGGGTGATGTATAGGGTAAGATGATCATCCTCACCAATTTTCATCAAATTCCAAAATATCTAGGGGGGCAAATGGTCGAAGCAAAATGACTGCGGACGACTGATTATGCTTCGACCATTTGGCCCCCCCTAGAAGGTTTGAAATTTGGTGATTGTGAGAATAATCATCTTACCCTAGACAACACCCTCACTAAATTTTATCAAATTTCAAAACTTCTAGGATAGGTAAACAATGTCTGAGGTACAACAACGATACTGCACCTCAGGTCCAGGCTCCCTTTTCCCTATATATGTATATATATACACACACACACACACACACACACACACACACACACACACACACACACACACACACGATCTGGAAAAATTCATGGCCAAGGACATCTCACTTTACCTCATCTATCTTAGGTTTTCCCGTCTAAGGAGTCTTAGCTCTTTGATCTTGGACTTTATAATCCACCATTCTAAACACAACCTCATATGGGATTAGCCCCCCTCCCCCTTGCAAGAGGGGTCTGACTCCGATACCATATATTATGTAACATCCTCTCCTTACACACAAGATATTGTCTATTTTACTTGTGCCGCACGAGGACTTCCCAAGAGGTCACCCATTGAAGTACTGCCCTCGCCCAAGCATACTTAACTATAGAGTTCTTATGGGATCCGTAACATTTTATATTTTTAAAAACATGTATACATGCTAGGTGTCTTACATGCCAATTCCAGGGATGCCCAACACATATATTAACTGAACATTACTAAAACGTACAAACTGATATGCATTAGATGAATAAATCCACTAGTCCACTTTAGTATGGTTAAGGTAACTCAGGTATATTGATAGGATCCGTATATAGTAGATATGAGTTACCATATACACTTAATTAGGTTTGCAATCAGTTGTTTGACTGGATATCTAGCATGTAAGACTGTAATATCCTGACATTCTCGTTAGGGAGAGGTGACCTATCTCAATTATTGGTATGCGATATTAACTCAGGTAGTGTTGATGCACTTGGAATGCATTGAACAAAATCAAGAGAAGAAATCGATCTTAATAGATATCAACTAAGACAATATAACCTCTACTACTAGTTAACTAAAACTAAAATCTTAGGATGTGTTATGAACCTTAGGTTTAGTGTTATTTTCTTTGATATATCAACCAACTGGGTCTACTGCAGGCCAAAATAGATATATTGGATAGATTGGATTAGATTCTATAGAACACAAGCAGTTCATAGAAATTCCTTATCCTCTAAGATTAACTAAGTGTCTCATTGAATGGCTCTCATGAAGTGCTAGTCACAGTGGTTGGTCAACCATAATCAAAGTAAGATGGTGATCACAAGGTAATAAAAAGTTGGGACTCAAGTGAGTGAACTAAACTAGGAGGGACAGTCAGTACTGATCCTCGTTATATTCACATACATCGAATTGGAATGGTTCAAGTACAATATAATACGATAAGGGTACTCACGTAAATATACTAACAACTTAATAGTGTAACTGTGTCTTAATAATGGTTGCAGGCATAATTAACTCAGATGGTCTAATCATATGATGACTATAACCATGGTGCTAGTTAAAGTCATAGTTATCAAGGTCCCGAAGATTCCAACTTCTAACTACCTCTAACAGATAAGCAAATATAATCAAATACTGTTAGGATTAGTGGGTAATACTACGATGATCTAGATATCCAGAACACTTGGATTAGGAATTAGTACAACTTAGGTTTTCTAATTGGATTATGATTCGTAAGTGGTTCCTTCTATAGATTCTCTTTTGAAGGAATCCTAATTGGAGTAGGACTCCTCGGGTATAGTAGGACCCATTCGTGGGCCCCTAGTTCTTAGAAAGAGAATGTAAACTTATGAATATGTGTGGAAATCAATCATGTATGATTCTAATTGGACTATGCGTCTCTTGATCATGATTGAGTTGACTAAGTAACACTTCTACTTTTTAGGAGTTATCATATATGTCAAATTGGACTAAATTGACTTGCTTTGAAAAAGCCATAAGTGTCTAGGGTCTCCTAATAGACTAGGTTGGCCTTCCTATAATTTAGGAACAACCATTGGTATCTATTTCATGAGCTAAGATGACTTTCCTAAAAATTAGGAGGATCCATGAGTGTTCTAATAAGAACATGCCTTCAAGTCCCTCTCTCATGATCAATCCTATTGTACTAAAGAAATCATCCCTAAAATATAGGGATTAATCATAGGCGGACATAGTAGACAGTGATGGTGAAATTATCTCATTAATGGTTTCCTAGTTGGTCTGGAAGAATCCAATTCCTATAAATTCGAAGAGGATAAAGTAAATTAATTCCCAAGTCTCATTTCTATAGGTCGTTTATGTTGTGATTGGATCCGCTTATCAGAGTCGCAGCGGAAGCAAAACAAAGATCTGAAGATCATACAGTGTATGTTTCATTACAATTAATTCTACAAAATAATCTACATGCAAATCTATGATCTTAACATATGTGCGGACACCCTAGAGGTATACTACGATCTATGAAAGACATGCATGCATCTAGTTAGGTGTTTAAAATCATCATACCTTATGGATCTATGATCCGGAGAGAACGAAACGATGATGAACCGCACATGAATCGCAAGGGAAGCTGTTGGATAGCACCTTGTCCTTTGCGAATTGAGGAATCCTCGAAGTCCTACCTCTGAGTGTAAGGACTACGAGCCGACATAGGAATTCGTTGCGAAGTCGACGGCGTGCCGGTAGGTCTCCTCCTTCTCTTTCTCTCTTCTTCCTTCTCCTTCTTTCTTCCTTCTTCTTCCTCTTTCTTCCTTGGCCGAAACCTCAGAGAGGGAGAGGGGGGTCGGATTTTCTAGAGGGGGAGAGCTAGGGCCGGCCCCTCCCTCTCTATTCCTCTTATAGGGCCGACCTCCTAGTGCTACAAGCAAGCTAGGGCCGGCCCTAGATGGATAGGGATGAGGGGGGGCGGTTTTCAGGGTTTCCAAGTGTCTATCGTGAAGCCTGGACGAAAACGCCCTTCACGAAAAGTGAAAAACTGAACGAGAGATTGAGTGAGGTGTGCTACTCGGAATCGAGTTCCGTCAGCGTCTATGAGCTCCTGGAATTATTCCGCTCATTCTAAGATCCATATTTAATATATTCTAAGCCATATTTCAGTATTTATCAAAATACCTCTACGGCCCCTAACACATGTAAATTAGGTTCTTAGGCTCCGGGCTTGCGCTCCATCGCGCTACTTCGCATCCAACGTATCCAACCAGGCTGGGGAACAATTTCTATATGCAATGACAGGGTGGAACCTTCAGGGTTCGGGATCTCTAGCTCCAACCGGATCCCTGATTAACTGTTCCGGTGACACACCAAAAGTTTCGTTAATCAGTCATATTCCGATTAACCCGCGTAGCCACCCAGAGTGCGACGCAAGTTGAACTCTAGTGATCCTAAACTTATGTTACTCCCTCATAACCCTGTTCTCTACTATACTCTGATAATCCTTAGTCCCTTATATTACTGGTGCCATGATACGACTCGGGCGGTGGGAAGCATCGTCAGATCCCGATCGATCATCTGATTAGGAATTGATGACTTGTCATCTATAACACCACACACCTTCCGGTGCTATGCCTAGCATCCGGAACATCGTCAGTCTTACTGACAACCATCAGGCCTGGGTTAACTGTGTGGACATATTGACTCATCAAAACACACCTATCCAACACTGGACGTCGGATAACCTGTAGGGATTACATGTCACTCAAGCGCCGGCTGGGTAACCCAACGTACCGTGGTATTGGACTATGAAAGGTCCGCACACGTTGGCACATTAAAGCACCACACAACTGGTTGGCCCAATGTACATGGTCCCTCAGGATTAAGAACAGATTATCTATAGTAGTAAGACGGTTTATGCACCAGTGTCTGAATCACTGAACTGTGCACCGTCTTGGTTCCTTTTCAACACGATCATCGTGTTTGATCAGGTGAATGGGAATCCCACGTTCCCGTGGTGGAGACTTCACCACATCCTCAACATGCCAATAGCTTGTTCTCGGTAAAGCGACCGGCATCACCTAAGCTGTGAACTAGTTCTAGGTCTACACACAACTGGTCCACTGGGTCTCCCAAGCATGGATCCACCATGCACCTCAGTGGCCTACTGTGTTCCCTAGGGTCCTTTATTATATGTGTATTAACATATACCAACATAATATTCTAATTAAAGCAATAACCAAAGTCATCTTTATTAATGTTAATACAGAAAATCCACGCTCAGGACACACGAGCTACAACGTACAGTTTATTCCCAATATGGGATTCCTCTCTTAATGAGACCCTAGACAACAAGGTGAGGACCCTGTGGCTGACCTAAATGTCCAAAAGAACTACATAGGGGTTGATCACATGTCTCCTAAAGGGATGAGGAGTCTCAAGGTGGCATTCCCGAGAGTGTAGGAATTGGAGACCTAAAAGTATTGGGATTATATCCCCACTTAATACAAGACTAACTCCAATATGGAAAGAGAAGGGACTGAAAACTAGGGGCTTTAAATAGCCTTATGGCTGGCCATCTCAACCCTACTCCAAGAGGAGGGTCTGGCTACTAAGAAAAAAAGAGAGGTAGAAAGAGAAACAAAGAAGCTTTGCTTCTTCTTCTTCCATTCCTTCTTGTTCGTGTATTTTGGACATTTTTGTAAGGATCAAGGTGAAGGAGAGGACTTTCACAAGTCCCCCCCCCCCTTTCTGGCCAACATGTATGGAATATGAGTTACTTTATAAAGGAAGCGAGATCACTACTCTGGCATCGAGGAACATCATCGATCTTCATCCAAAAAAGATCTCCTCAGGCATTGCTAAGTAATTAGAGGTAAACTTTATATAATCCATATGATTATTTACATGCATATTATATTATTTTGTTACATGACGAGTATCATAATCGATTAGATAATAGCACAACCTCGACCTTGTTGAAGAAATTGCTAATCGAAAACCTCGAGTCTACAACCTTCATTGTGCACTCTTGACATACAATCATTTGTCTCTCTAGACGATGTGAGATTAATTTGTGGCATTGGACACCTCACTGCACCTTAGCTCACCTCATTCATCTTGGCATTCCCCGCCTCAGGAGTCTTGGCTCTTGGATCTTGGTTGTCACAGTTTGACATCCAATTTATCGCACCGTTGGCTTCTCTAAAGACATGAGAGACGCAAACCTGATGGAAAAACTTGTAAGAGCCCCTTGTAAACCTAAAGTATTGGTGAGCAACCTCAGTAACAAGCAACATTCTGATCACGACAGACGAGCCTCGATCTAGATATTGAGATGCGCAAAACTAGAGCACAGTGATGAAGTTCTTCTTATAGAGCAACCTTCTCTTCAACTATCATAAAATTTGTCTGAATAGGAAAGCTCTATTAAAGTAAAATATGATCATTACTTCTTAAAAAAGAAGAAGAAAAAATATGACCATTATCATATCACACTATAGACAATCCTCCAGCTTATTTTGAGTCTCTTGACTGCGAATGGAAAGTGCCATCAAAGTTCATTTTCACTTACCGTGAGAAGGAGGCCACCGTGTACCTTACTCCAATAGCATATTTTTACTTCCATGGATTCTAAGGAGAAGCATTTTGAGGATCCATAACATGAGCAATTTATAAGAATGAATGCCAAATTCAATGACTTTTCACTCCAATCCCTTCCAAAGACGCATCTAATATAGCCTTGTTCTGTGCCTTCCAGACGTATCAAATAGACACGATTAACGCACTTTTATACCACCTCCCATCATAAACTGCTGATTTTCTGAGATCACGAAAATCATGAAGTGAATAAGAGGGAGAAAAAGGAATGTCTGCCGTAGCAATCATCAACAACCACGCATGGGGGGAGAGGGGAAAACTAAATAAGGCACGATATATATATTGATATCCTCGATACCCATATCACACCTGACACAATTCAAAGAGACTTGTATCTCATGATGTGACAGATAAGATTGAGCTTGAATTCTTCCATGGAGAAGTTTCCAAGCGAAGCACTTAGCACTATGGGAGGCCAAGGCAGACCACGACCCGTTGCCACACCTAGGGACCATAGACTGAACCTATTGGTCAGGGGCTCAAAGACTCGCTTAACCATAAGGGCATGTATCTCGAACAAGTGCCAGCCGTCGTAGACCCAAGCCTCCAGCAGATTTAGGATGGTAAACATTGGACTAGGGGTGGCAATGGGTCGTGTCGGGTCGGGTTCGTGTCGTGTCTAGTTTTGGGTCGTGTCCAAAACCCCTAGACCCAGACCCGACCCGTTTAACTAATCGTGTCTAGATCCTAAACCCGTACCCGACCCGTTTATAAACGGATAGACCCGATAAGACCCATTTACCACACAGTTCTATTCAGTTGACCCGATCCGACCCAATCTGACCGACTCGATAGACCCGTTGGTACTAGATATTACAGTATCAGATTGCAGGTATACCCGACCCAACCGACCCGACACGACTGTGGGGGAAATTTTCGTGCCGTCTTGATCGGGAACCCCTTCCCACAGCCTTGATTGAATGTGGATGATTTGTAGAGTTAGAGATTAAAGAGTAGGTAAAGAGAAAGAAGACAAGTGGAGTTATTGTCGAAGTTTGGTCTTATGACCTACGTCTCCGGGCGAGAGGTGCCACATGGTTTCCACTATAATGAATATAAAGGTGGGGGAGCATTCTCTCGATAGGTCGAGAGAAGCTTTTTACAGTGGGGGTTGTATGGAGCAACAAGAAAAGAACAAGGAGGAGAGAAGTAAGCTCTAGCTCTGGCTTTGGGATCCTCTCTTCCTCTGATTGAATGACCAACCCATTTTCTGAATGCCATGGGGGTCCTTTTATAGTATAGGCATGTTTCCGATATGATAGTGATGACGTGGCACTAGTTCTGGACCTTCTTGCTGGGTCCTTATTGGGCTGTTGTTCGGGCCCAATAAGGGGGAGGACTTGATCTGTGGACCCTGCAGAGTAGGCCCATGAGCCCAGGCAGGCTTACCCACTTGGGCCGTTGCGCGGGCCCATATAGCTCTGATCCGGTCTGGTATAATTTTTGCACCCACAACGATCGTTGAATTTTAAACGGGTCTTCTCAGATCTACCGTGTCCAAATCCTAAATCCAGACCCGACCCATTTATTAAACGAGTCTATCGTGTCGATCCGTTTACGACCCAAACCCGTTTAACCCAGACCCAAACCCGCTAACTTTGTGTCGGGTCCAAAATTGCCAGCACTACATTGGAACGGTGTGCATGGTGAAGCCATATGAGGAACCCTTTTGGGCCCACAAAAATTGATGCATCACACGCTTCAAGAGATCAATGAAGGACTCGAGATACCGATGATAAAGCTAAGGCATAGAAGGCCATAAAAGCGACAACTGATTGAAGCCAGGTAATCCGTGCTGGGAAGGATCCTTACCACCCACCCAATTTGGCAACAATTTGGGAAAGCAAACTTCCAAGAGGTTTTGTAAGAATTCGCCGATCAGAAATAGAAACTCCCAAGAACTTGAAAGACCCTACCACATTTATTTAATAAAATGAAGGATTGAGGGAAACGTGAAGGCATGGAGTTACTAATAAATTTATTTAACTCAATCTATTACATTATATACATGTGTTACTGCATTATAAATAAAAGGATTATTTTGACTTTGCCCCCCCATTTTGTCTTGAATTAGACTTTACCCTTATATTTTCATCAATTAGACTTTACCCTCCAAAACTAGCTGTTCCGTTAGCTCACCCCCAAAAACTTTATTTCTTTTCCATCTGCTCACCCTTTCTCTTAGATGGTGAGCTGACGGAACAGTTAGTTGTGGGAGGTAAAATATAATTAATAAAAATATGTGGGGTAAAGTCTAATTCAAGACAAAGTTTGGGGGACAAAGAAAATAACCCTAAATAGAAAAATATTTATCTACTACTAATATTACAAGGATTACAGAACATATAACCAGCTGTTATTACTTCAAAATTATAATGTTAATCCTTAAATATCTTTTGCCTTTGCGGTGGACTTATCTCTTGTTTTTGTGGTGGGTTTTGTTGGAAATTAACCGTTCTAAACTAGCAAACTTTGGAATCAAATTCTTAATATTAAATAATTTTAGCAATTATAATATTTGCAAGCAAAGGCATATCACAAATTTCTTTTAGAAATTGTTTGCCAAGGCAGAGCGGGTTCTATGGAACCATCATTCACCTTGCCGAACTTTTCTAAAAGAGAGAAATAATCTATCTCTAATTATTTAGGTTTCTCTATTAGATGCAAATTGATTAATTAGAATGATGGGACAAGAGTAGAGTTAGAAACTCTGGCCTGTGGTCGAAACGTGCTAGGCACTGTCCCAAGAAACTTATTGCCCCCCTCATGCGGGTCTCGTGGCAATGGTTCTCGGAGATATGACGACCCCGGTCAGGCGACCTCCTTCTCGTCGGCACGACTTCAAGAAGGTATTGCGAACCTCGTGAACTTTCAGGAACCCAGCGACTCGGATGACGATCTTCTCGAATCGGGGAGGCAGCACCGCAGCAGAGCTTTGGTCCGAGAGAGGGAGTCTCTTCGGAGCAAAGTGGCAGCACCACAGCACCACGACGAGAGAATGAAAGAGAGAGGCAGTGAGCAGGGAGGAATTCCGATTTTCGGAGTGTGTCAATCCCATGGCTGCACCGGGCCTTATATAGGCCTCGGGCTGTTAATGGGAGGCTGAAAGAGGGGAGCGGTTAATGGGCTGCGATTAAGCCCATTAACCTCGCACGTTATAGCTCGCAGAGAGCAGTCTCGTAACGGCTCGCATGCAGCAACGGGTCGCATGCAAAACGGCTAGTAGCCAAAAAGGAATTTAATAAATGGGGGAGGACTTAATAGCAAAAAACAAAAAGGGGGCAGGTGCGGACCAGCCCATTTCGGAGGTGCTATCGTGTCCGGGTCCGCGGGCGCACACACACGCGCCGCCCAGCCCATGCCCAAGCCCAAGCCCGGCCCGGCCCGGCTCGGCTCGGCACGACACACACACGCGCGCGCGTGTGTGGGCTAGTGGAGCCCCTCCTCTAGTGTGATGACTAGTGGGGGGAAGTGGGTAAATCCTTATATGTTGGTAGGGGATTTCTCCCCTTACCGATATGGGACTAAAAACCCAATGTTTGGTGTGGTTTTAAAACACACACCCAACAATCCCCCACATGTGTTTAAAACCACTAAATATTAAATAATTAAAAAATTCAAAAAGTAAAGTAAAAAGACTTTGCTGGATTCCTTATACTACGCAGTAGGTGTAGGTACCTTCCGGTTTGAACCTCCACTTAGTACAGTTGTATACATCCGTGAGGACTTGGTGGACTACGCCTTGAACCAGTCTCATTTATCGGGTTTCTACAAGTAGTACACGTAGTACAGTTTTCGATGGTTCTAAGCGGGTTGCGCTATTAATGGCCTTGCGCATATATCTTTTCTTGTATGTTTCTAGGGAGCAGCCCTGATCCCAGAGTTGCGGCCTCACAACGACATACATATAGGTAAGTCCTAATAGGGGTGTGAGCAAGGCGACACCCCGCCTCATGGGTCTTGGACTTATTAAGAGTTTTAAACTCATCCTAACCCTTGCTTTTAATAAGCACTGACGTCATAGGGACGGGAGCATTGTTCAGTGCTCCTCATTTTCAATCACTACTACAGTTTGTTTCTACCCATTGAACCTCCGTGAGGTTGGGTTCCCACTGCGGTGATTTTTCTTATGGGCTTAATCCCATCCCCCTCGACGATTCTAAGACCACTGTCCTAGATAGGCCCTTAGTTAGATGATCCGCCAAATTCTTTTCGGATCTAACAAAGTCTAGGGCTATTATTTGATTTTTCATCTTATATCTGAGAGATCTATGTCTCACTTTCAGATGTCGATTTATTTTCACGTCAGCGTTTTCTTGATTACATTTATCAATAGCTGATCGACAATCACAATGGATAGATATAGCCGGTAAAGGCTTTTCTATCAATGGGATCTCATATAGAAGATCTCGAAGCCATTCTGCTTCTGTGCTAGTGGTATCTAGCGCTATCATTTCTGATTCCATGGTACTCCTAGCTATAACAGTCTGTTTGGTGGATTTCCAAGATATGGCTCCACCTCCTAGTAGGAATACATATCCGGTTGTGGACTTAATATCTATTGAGTCACTAATCCAGTTAGCATCAGAGTATCCCTCTAATACAGCTGGATATCCACTATAGTGGAGACCATATGATATGGTTCCCTTAAGATATCTAAAAATTCTTTCTAACGTATTCCAATGGGACAAATTCGGGTTAGACGTATAACGACTAAGTCTATTTACCGCGTAAGCGATATCGGGTCGAGTATAGTTTGCTAGAAAACCTAGCGATCCTATGATCTGAGCATACTCGCTCTGTAGTCTAGGAAGTCCAGTATTCTTTGTCAGATGGGTATTTGGATCATATGGTGTAGATACCGATTGGCAATCGGGATCGTAAAATTTCCTAAGAATTTTTTCGACATAGTGGGATTGGGATAATACTAAACCATTGTCCTTTCTAATGATCTTAGTGTTCAAAATAACGTCGGCTTGTCCTAGATCTTTCATGTCGAAGTTTTGAGACAAAAAATGTTTGATATCATTTATGATTTGTATGTTTGAACCGAATATTAAAATATCGTCAACATACAAACATAAGATGACGACATTATTACCATCTACTTTATGGTATACACATTCATCCGTTGAATTGATATCAAATCCATAGGATAAGATAACTTCATCGAATTTCTTGTGCCATTGTTTTGGGGCTTGTTTAAGTCCATAGAGGGATCGAATTAACTTACACACCTTTCCCTCTTGTCCAGGTGCAGTAAATCCCTCGGGTTGGTCCATGTATATTTCCTCATTAAGATCGCCATTCAAGAAAGCAGTCTTAACATCCATTTGATGTATGACTAGCTTATAGATTGAAGCTAAGGCGATGAGGATCCTAATCGTGGTTATCCTAGCGACAGGTGAGTAGACATCAAAGTAGTCTACCCCAGGTTTTTGGGTAAAGCCCTTGGCTACAAGTCGTGCCTTAAATTTATCTATGGTACTGTCGGGTCTAAGCTTTTTCTTAAACACCCATTTACATCCTATGGTTTTACAACCAGGAGGTAAATTGGTGAGTTCCCAGGTATGGTTTTGAAGTATGGATTGGATCTCGTTATCTATGGCTTCTTTCCAAAAGGGTGAGTCTATGGACTTCATTGCATCTGTATAGGTGGAGGGAGAGTTCTATACCAGAAGTGCATAGAAGTCATCAAAGACTTTCTCTACACGGGCACGTTTACTCTTCCTAGGTTCGGTTTGGGTTACCGGTTCAGTCTGGTCTTCAGGTTCTAATTGGACTTCAGGTTCGATATTAGTAACCTGATTAGAACTGGAGGCCTGGTTACTGGTATTAATCCTAGTGTTGATCCTAGTCTTATAAGGGAAGACATTTTCGAAGTATGAAGCATCTCTTGCTTCGATTATGGTGTTATTGGCTATTTCGCTTATTTCAGAGTTAAACACTAAAAAACGATTAGCGTTACTTTCTGAAGCGTAGCCAATAAAGATGGCATCTACAGTCTTAGGTCCTATCTTCTTCCTTTTGTTATCAGGAATTTTTACCTTAGCTAGGCACCCCTACACTTTTAGGTATTCTAAGTTAGGTTTCCTATGTTTCCATACTTCGTATGGGGTCAAGTCATTATGTTTGAACGGAATGCGGTTAAGGATAAAACAAGTCGTCATTAGGGCTTCCCCCCACAAGTTCTTTGGCGCTCCAGAGCTTAGTAACATGGAATTAACCATGTTCATTAGGGTCCTGTTTTTCCTCTCCGCTACACCGTTGGATTGGGGAGTGTAAGGAGCTGTGACTTCATGGAGTATTCCATAGTCATCACAGTACTCACTTAACTCATTTGAGGTGTACTCCCCTCCTCGGTCTGACCTAAGGATCTTAATGGTTTCGTCTAATTGGTTCTCAACCAGAGCTCTGTAAATTTTAAATTTACTGAGTACTTCATCCTTAGTTTTAATAAGGTATAGGTGGCAATATTTTGAAGCGTCATCTATGAACGTTACAAAATATCTATTGCCACCTCTCGAGGTTCTCCCAGAATCACAGACATCGCTGTGAATTAATTCAAGTATATGGGAGTCTCGATCGATTGTTTTAAAAGATTTCTTAGGTTGTTTGGCTTCTACACATATCTCGCACTTATCGAGATTCCTAGTATCGGATTTAGGGATAATGTTTAAGGTCATGAGTTTCTTAATAGAATTATAGTTCACATGACCTAATCTTTGGTGCCAAGTGACCGAAGACTCAACATTCAGAATTGTAGAAGAAGGATTATAAACATTCAATTTAAATAATCCATCACAGAGAAATCCTTTTCCAATAAAATTTGTTCCTTTAGTTATTACAACTTTATTGGACTCGAATACAAGCTTATACCCATGTTGTACTAACAAGGACCCACTAATAAGATTTCTCCTAATCTCCGGAACGTGGTGGACTCCGCGCAAGGTCAGGGTCTTCTCCGACGTCAGCTTCAGGTCGATCCGTCCTATCCCTAGCACACGGGCCTCAGCATTGTTCCCCATGCTTACAGCTCCTCCACTTGAGACCTGATAGGTGGAAAACAAAGATTGATCAGAGCAAACATGGATGTTAGCTCCTGTGTCAATCCACCAATCAAATGCTTGAAAGGTCATGTTAACTTCAGGGGTGAAGAGAACAGACCTGAAAGCGGTCCCAGAAGAGCCAGCTCCAGAGGTCACCATGTTGACTTGGGAGCCGGGTGGCATTTGACCATTCCTTCTTAGATTTGGAGGTGGTGCTGTCTTCTTGTAGAAGCATTGGTTGGCCATGTGGTTGGTCCGACCGCAGACATAGCAGCAGCGCACTCCTTCCTTCTTTTGGTCCTTGGGATGGTTTGGATTATGGTTACTATGGTAGGGCTTCTTGGTATAGGGTTTAGGCTTAGGGTGGAAGGGTTTCTTTTGGAACTTATGTCTAGGTTTTTGGAATGGCTTGGATGGTTGACTCTCTATGATGTTGACCTTAGGTTTGGATTCGGAGGATCCCTTTTCCCTGAGCCTATGTTGCTCCTCAATTCTAATAGAGTTTAGAACTTGAGTTAGGGTTAGGTCACCTTGGGTATGACTTAGGTGTTTAGAAAACTCGGACCAAGAAGCATGTAGTTTATCTATAAGACAGGCTATCTGGAAGGTTTCATCAAGGGTGGAACCATTAGTCTTCAGATGTTGGACTAGGTTCTCAAACTCATGAATCTGATCATTCATGGGTTTGGAGTCAACCATTTTGAAGCTGTTGAAGTCAGATCTCTCAGATATAAGATGGGTTTGGAATGGTTTGGAGTCAACCATTCCAAATCCTAACGGCCAGATGGGCTCCAGGTAGGAGGTGGAGCACTAGGCTCGCTCAAATACCAAGCTACCTTGGGCAATTTAATGCCGGTTTGACAAGCCTTTCTAGACACCGTAGGCAGTGGAATATTCCAATGACGACTTTTAGTCTTTTCTATAATCCATGCTTCTAATTAACCTTGTAAATAATAATTTTGCAACTAGTAACTAGTAGCAACTAATAGATAGCACGGAATAATATCTAATAGATGATCACGTAGACTAACAGATGATTAGTGAGCACGTTACAAAGAAAATAATAATTAATCCTTTTTACTAATATGGATACTTAGGAACGATTAAATTATAGCAATAAGTTTCTTGGATTGTTGGAAATTAACCGTTCTAAACTAGCAAACTTTGGAATCAAATTCTTAATATTAAATAATTTTAGCAATTATAATATTTGCAAGCAAAGGCATATCACAAATTTCTTTTAGAAATTGTTTGCCAAGGCAGAGCGGGTTCTATGGAACCGTCATTCACCTTGCCGAACTTTTCTAAAAGAGAGAAATAATCTATCTCTAATTATTTAGGTTTCTCTATTAGATGCAAATTGATTAATTAGAATGATGGGACAAGAGTAGAGTTAGAAACTCTGGCCTGTGGTCGAAACGTGCTAGGCACTGTCCCAAGAAACTTATTGCCCCCCTCGTGCGGGTCTCGTGGCAATGGTTCTCGGAGATATGACGACCCCGGTCAGGCGACCTCCTTCTCGTCGGCACGACTTCAAGAAGGTATTGCGAACCTCGTGAACTTTCAGGAACCCAGCGACTCGGATGACGATCTTCTCGAATCGGGGAGGCAGCACCGCAGCAGAGCTTTGGTCCGAGAGAGGGAGTCTCTTCGGAGCAAAGTGGCAGCACCACAGCACCACGACGAGAGAATGAAAGAGAGAGGCAGTGAGCAGGGAGGAATTCCGATTTTCGGAGTGTGTCAATCCCATGGCTGCACCGGGCCTTATATAGGCCTCGGGCTGTTAATGGGAGGCTGAAAGAGGGGAGCGGTTAATGGGCTGCGATTAAGCCCATTAACCTTGCACGTTACAGCTCGCAGAGAGCAGTCTCGTAACGGCTCGCATGCAGCAACGGGTCGCATGCAAAACGGCTAGTAGCCAAAAAGGAATTTAATAAATGGGGGAGGACTTAATAGCAAAAAACAAAAAGGGGGCAGGTGCGGACCAGCCCATTTCGGAGGTGCTATCGTGTCCGGGTCCGCGGGCGCACACACACGCGCCGCCCAGCCCAAGCCCGGCCCGGCTCGGCACGGCACACACACGCGCGCGCGTGTGTGGGCTAGTGGAGCCCCTCCTCTAGTGTGATGACTAGTGGGGGGAAGTGGGCAAATCCTTATATGTTGGTAGGGGATTTCTCCCCTTACCGATATGGGACTAAAAACCCAATGTTTGGTGTGGTTTTAAAACACACACCCAACAGGTTTTAGGGATGGCAACGGTACGGCATTAATGCAGTTTTGGGTAAAACTGAAACCGCACCGCAATACCGAAAAACCGCACCGCACCGCGATGGTGTATCGTATGTCAAATCGAAACCGTATCATATAGTACGGTGCACCACGGTTTAACATTATAATAGTCTAAACGGTACGATTTTTTATGGTTTTGGACAAAACCGAAACCACACCGAAACTGCAATCCAAAATCACATCGCATCACGACGGTTTTATATTTTGGCAAACCAAAATCGCACCATACAGTACGATTTTTTACAGTTCTCCGTTTTAAACCGTACTGTTGCCATCCCCATTGGGTTTATATGTTCTCTACTTCTCTGTATGGCAGTATCTATAACTATATACTAAAGAAGTAGCCACCTCAAACAACAAGTTTTTTTCTTCTCCACGTGGCATCCCGGGGTGGGGTTTCAGTTAGTGACTCCCGAGTCTTGCTCGAGGGTTTGCACTTTGCACTTGTTCATTCCTTATAAAAAAATAAGATACAAGAAAAAAATACTGATCCGTTTGAGAAAATATTACCAAAAAAAGAAAAAAAGTTTCGTGTTACCCCCGTTGAAAATGAACGCTGGACCTCATGACGTGTACCGGATTGATATTGGAGGCAGGCGGCGGGCCCCACCACTACCGAGGATGCAATAATGCAAACGTTTGTCTGTTTGGTCCACTAGACCACCGTCCAGTAGTTATCTACTCACCATGATGACATGTAGACCTCGGGAAGATCGACACGTGTCCCACTCAGAGACTAATGTCTCCTCGCACTTCCACCGCTTCGACGGCACCCCATGATCGGAGGGGAGCGCGCACATCTGACGGTTGTGATCAGATCCACGTAGCACCGGTCATCCCAACGGTGCATAGCACAGTTCCCTCCGCAAGACTTTCTTCACAAGGGGCGGTTTTGTCATTTAAGTCAACGGTTCTCCTGTGACGTGGCCCTCATGGCCATGGATGGATGCGTATGGATGCATGTATGTATATGTAGCGGATGGCGAATGCATGGGCATGAGGGACGAGGGTACTGGTGTCCGAAAATATCAGTTCCACGTAAGCGACGCGATCCGGTGGGCGAAGCTCGACCTTCAAATCAAGAAACTCAGGATCGCAGAAGTATCTCCCTGTCTCTCCACCCAAAATTTTGAAGCCACGAGCTCTTAAAAAAAAATAAAAAATAAAAAAAATCTTTCCCCCTCTCCTCCTCTCTCCCGTCGAGCTGCAAGACCTTGGCATCCGCTACGAGGAAAGAGGCATGAAAGGAGATTTTTTTTCTGCATTTTCTACATTTTTGGATTTTTAATTCGTTTCTTTCTAGAATTTCTACTCCTATTGTTTTTTTTTTAGTTTTAGTTTTTTTTGGTGAATTTTTAGTAGAATTCTCGCGTTTTCTGAAATTTCTCCTTCTATTGGTGTTTTTTTTAGTTTTAATTATTTTTTTGGTAGATTTCTAGTAGATTTTTCGCCCTGAAATGAATATTTCTTCAAATTTTAGCTTTGTTTTCTTTGCAGAAATGTTTGTTTCTCAGATCGGTCTGGAGAGTCTCGAGCCTTGTGCTGGAAGTGGAGCTACGGTCGGGGGATTCATTGCTGTGATTCTTCGTGAGGATCTCGGTTCGAGTGCTTGACATCGGTTTCCCATACGCATCGGCGGTGGGGTGGTGCTTCGGCTGCCACTGCCACTGTTGTGCTTATCCCTGTAACTCGATTCCGAACCCTGAGCGGAAGGCTTCGGAACTCGGTTCGGCTCCCTTCCCCCCTTTGGGATGATGTCTGCCTCATGTGAGAAGTGGATCGATGGGCTCCGTTTCTCGTCCCTGTTCTGGCCTCCACCGCAAGATGAGCAGCAGAGGCAGGTACTGAGGAAAATCTCAATTCTCAATTCCCGGAAATTTTCCTTTTGTTGTTAAATCCTTTGAAGCACATGGGTTCTACTAAATTAGAGGGAAAAAAAGGGATTTTTCCTTTTGATGGTGTAGTGGAGATCTCCGAGGAGGCAAGGGGGTCTCAGGTTCATAATCAAGGAAAGCGACCAAAGTTGGTTTCTTTTAAGGGACTTGAATTCGTTTCCCTTTTAACATGAAGGGATTTTGCTTTGGATAGCAACCGATGATGGACGAGGATCGAGACCCAAATAACCTTGTTGGAAGTTGTATGTTTGAACCATCCAGATCCAATTAATTAACATGTGGGCAATTTTATGACTAAGTGACGTGAATCTGTTTCTTATCACCAACGGATTTTTGTAGTATCCTTTTGATCGAAACATATGGAAGTTTAAATACTTGACGAATCTTCTATTACCCTGCCAGTCGCATATCTTGAAACAGATTCGGAGATGTTTTGGGTTTGCCTCAGTCGAGGGATACGGATGTTTAAAACTTGAATTGATCTAGTCGATGCCAAGTCAACTTGTCCAAGTTGACTAGGTCTGACCCAGGCGAATACTGCAAATGATATCCTATTTTTAATCCTTGGTGTATACATAACTTAAATAAAGCGACTAAAAAACTGAAGATGATATGAAAATGTATAATGTAGGGAAGATATTTTGGGGTGGCGAGGGGGGCCTCCGGTTCATAATAACGATCACAACTGAGGAATGGGATCATCGAATGGCACATCAATCATATATCTTCATTCATTCGGAGGACCGGGCCGATAGGGAATTCAAAGTCATTTCTCTTTAAAAGGACTTCATTGGAAGTAACTTAGGGAATTCAAAGTAACAAAGGGAATTCTGCTTTAGGGTTTCTCGCGCTACGACGGTGACGACGAAGGTTGCTCCTTCGGCACCGGCACATCCTCCAGCCTCTCCTCCAGCCCCTACTCCTCCACCCCGACCTCCTCTGGTACCCACCTCCGATCTCCACCCCACCCGGCCCCCTCCTCCGATCTCCACCCCCACCCAGCCCCTTCTCCTCCACCCTGACCTCACACCGAACCCACACGCCCCCCCTCCTTCAATCTCTACCCCGACTCATCCCCTTCTCCTCCATCCCGACCCTATCTCGTCCACATGCCGATTCCCCCTCTACTCTGACAATACCCCGACCCCACCCGCCCCTCCTTTCTTCTCCATCCTGACCACACCCCGACTTCATTTCGATCTCCTTTGCTCCTCTTGATCCTCTTCTTCCATGGCGTCTGCTACCGTGCCCTCTGTCGTCGCGATCTCCCCGTCTCTGAAGGCGGTCCCCTTTCAATTGGCTTCGGCAAACGACTAGCCGGATTGGTTGCTCACCGTCGAGGCCACCCTCTCCAGCCGTGATTTTTGGGATCACATCACCAGTGAGGATCCACCTCCAGATGCCTCCTCCGGTTTCTCCTCGGTCACCAGTAGCGTCGTTGCTAGTAGTGCGTCGCCTGTTGCTGCTGCTACTACTATCACGACCGCTCTTACGTGGCGTCGCCACGATCAGGCATATTTCCTGGACTATGTTGCTTGCCTACTCCTGGCATCCATCGATTGTCTTCCTACGGCGCGCGCGATGTGAGAGTATATCCGGGACCTCGGGACCGGTTCCTCCCACGCGGTGGTGTCCGTTGGCATCAGTGGATTTGCGACTCCCAGTTCGCTCGTTAGGGGGAGCGTACGATTCATGACTTCTTCAGCCTGATAAGTGCCTACTGGCATAAGTTGGACTATTTGATCCCTGAGCGGTGTGCTTGTCTGCATTCCAAGGGCTTCCAGCACTACCTCAACAAGGGCCAACTCTATATCCTCGATTGATGCAGATCTTAAGCTTCTTTTATTGTGCCTATTTTTAACTGTCTCCTTTTTACTTTTGCATGCCCTCGTCCTGCAACATGATCTTATGTGCAATGACCCTCTTTATTGCTCAATATATTTTCTAAACTTGCAATTGGCTCACGAAAACTAAGCTCAAATCTTACTAGAATGCTATGAAGCAAACTTCATTTTCGCATCTCCTGTCCATCCACTTAGCTCTAAATCTGTTACATCACATGTTTTAATTTATATATATGTTGCTATATGACAATTTCAAGACAGATTAAAATAATTTTGACCTATAAGAGTCATTGTAAGTTCATAATTTGCTTTTGTGTACTAACAATACAACAATATTTGTCGTAACTGGGTCAGATATGAAACTGAAAAGGTATCCAGCCTTGTTCACACTGGCTCAACTTCTGGTCTATTCTGTTGAAACGGTTACAGATGTATGTGTATAATACTCTATCAAAAATAACAAGGTGGAGCAGCCGGTTGCTTGCATGATCAAGCGTTGGTGATGTGCGGGCCTTGTGTCGGAGTCTCTCCCACGCAAGGTTCGAAATTTCCATTTCGGTCAATATTTCGACCCGTCTGGATATGGAAATATTTTGTGGAAATATTTCGACAGTGTGGAAATATTGTGATTTTATAGAAATGATGAAAATATTAATTTTTTAATGGAATTTTTTAATGAATCTCTGTATAGTCATAAACCAAGTATATATACACAATTTGGAACACTCAGATAATAGTTATACCCAATCTACAGGTGTAGAGCATCACAAAGCATGTATCCTACATTTGAGTCTGTGAGTCTTGTGCAGTCTTGTTTGGTCCTGTTTTGATCTATGTTTTTAAAATAGCTTTTAATCTTTTTTGTGGATAAAAATATTTTCAAAATAACGATTAGTTGATTGTTAAAATAATGCTTCAAACGATTTTGAAAACGGACTTAAAACAAGAAAGTTGTGCAAGTTTGAAATCGTGCAAAAATTATGCTGAAATGCAAAACACTGTTTTTTTACTAAGTTTGAAAAAATGAGTTTTTATAAAGAAAAGTTTTTATACATTCAAAATTTTCTTTGACGGACCATGGTTTTCTAGATGTACTTGTAGTTCTACATTTTGTGGAATTTTTTGAGCTAGAAATGAGTTGATTTAACCACTTTTCTCAACATACAAATTTTATGAAAAATCGAAAAAACTGTTTTCTCCTACTAAAATTGGAAACTTACTTTTTGATTCACTTGGTTTTTGATTTTTTTGATATTTTTATTGAAATCAAATGGGGGGGTATTTGCTTATTTACATATAATAACTTAAAGTAAATGGATAAAATAAAAATTAAGTAAGATGACATTTACTTGCGAAATATCGCGATATTATCGTGATTCCTATTTCGTTCGATATCACAATAGGAATTTCGTGCCGAGGTTTGAGAAAACCGAGATATTTCGCAAAATATCTCGAGATTTTGTACCTTGCTCCCACGTCATTTCAAGTTTTAAAATATAAGCTGCTTCTATCTTGGAGCTATCTGTTACCCGGCCGATCCTTTTTAACTTTTATAATTTGGCTCTCGAATCGGTCTGATGGATAAGCCACCCGGTCCAGACCAAAAGGCTACAGATCCAGGTCAAACTGATCCAGTGTTTAAAACATTCTCATGCAATTGATTAGTTTCCTACAGTATGCAAGAGCATACCTTTGCTTTCATTACTATCTACAATCAAAAGGTCTTATTTGTTCATATTTCCATTTTCCACCATGGTCATCCTTTGGTGCTTGGGAATGTTGCATTACTATTGTACAATGTTGTATGCGAACATAGGTACCATATGTTAAATTCTTGCTTTATCATCCAAGAACTAACAACTATATCAGCGTAGCTTGGCTGCCAATAGAAATAATGGCGTACCAACATAACTTTGAGTCATGACTTCTCCAAGATGTAATTAATTTTGGTTGATAACTTTTCCCTTTTATGTCCTGTGCTTTGTGCTTACCAATATATATGGGATTTGGCTAGTTTGTTAGGATTCAATGGCTTTTGTTTTATTAATATATTAGTCTACATACACATTTCCCCTTCACTAAATTCACAAAAAGTGTATACTTGTAAAGTACTTAGTGTTCATCATCAATGACTTTTGCTCTCGCATGGTGTTTGAGCTTATTTATTTCTGCTGAAGTATGGAACTTTTAATATATATGTGCCTTTAATACAAGAGTGCAATTGACTGGAACAACATTGTGTAGCCCTTGTTTTTAGATAAAGTATTCAATTTCTTATGGGTAGCAAGCTCCTAATATTTTCATCGACTTTTCTAGATAACTGATGCTTTTGACTAATTTTTTAAGGTACAAATTATGGCCTACGTTGAATATTTTGGCCAATTTACCTCCGAGCAATTCCCAGAAGATGTGGCTCAGGTATGACTTTTTCTTTTTGGTATAAGTAATATCTATCTAGCAAAAGGCATTGTTTGTGTCTAACTTGAATTGGAGTACGATAAATGTCATAAATGTTATATGAACCTTAATAATCATGCTTACCTGGACTCAATGTAGACAAATATAACTATGAATAAATAATTAATGCTGAAAATTGATCTTTACCTACTTCTTGAATTGCCTGTGCAGATAATCCAGAGTCATTACCCATCTAAAGAGAAGCGCCTTTTGGACGATGTGCTAGGTACTTGAAACCTCTTCAAATCGTATCTTATATTGTGCAACAGCTTAGACCAAGACATTATCGTCTTTTCCTTATGTTTTGAAACAACATGCTGACCTTCAATATTGTTTACACAATTTTCAGCAATATTTGTTCTTCATCATCCGGAACATGGACATGCTATTGTCCACCCAATTCTGTCATGTATTATTGATGGGACATTGGTGTATGATAAGAATGACCCTCCATTTAGTTCTTTCATATCATTAGTCAGCCAAAATACTGAGGTAGAGAGCTCCTTGTGTCTTCTATTTTGCTTTTCTAATATAAGTGTGTAGTTGACTGAGGTTCTTTTGACTCAGTTAGATCTTGTGATAATGAACTTAGCACTATTTATGGTTTCAGTTCATAGAATAAAGAATACAGGCTCATACTGTGCACATTCACCATTAAATTTTAGTTATTTAATTGCAGAAAGAGTATTCTGAACAATGGGCTTTGGCATGTGGAGAAATTTTACGCGTGCTAACTCACTATAATCGACCAATTTACAAGGCCGAGCACAATATTAATGAAACTGAGAGGAGCAACAGTGGCAGCCATGCCACTACAAGTGACTCTAGGGAGGAAGAAACCTGCCATTTGCTTCTGCAAGAACGTGATCGGAAACCGGTGCGGCCTTTATCTCCTTGGATAACAGATATATTACTTGCTTCACCTTTGGGCATTAGAAGTGACTACTTCCGCTGGTACGTAATTTAGTTTTTACAGTTAATCGTCCTTGGCTTCTTTATTTTTATGAGTCCTAAGTGTCTTTGCAATGTTAAGGATTTTTCTGAGGTTTTGTCTGCATATTTCCAACAATATCCCAAAAAGGTTATTTTTGGAACTGAACTTTCGTTTGGAAGCATAAATATTCGATTTAATCAACATTAGTTTATGATTTAAGTGGATTAAATGAAAGGGATGAGGTACAACTCTCTCACAGGAATAATAGTGTTCAGACTCTCCTCGCGGGTCACCTACCTGCAGGAGTCTCCCACAGGGAAGAGATCTGTCTCTCCCATTAGTTAACAGGTTTGCTCATGTTGTGTGTGTGTGTGTGTGTGTGACAAAGTGAGTAGTTGTGGTGATGGGGGTGTCCATTGGGGATAAGTTCGTACAAAGCCTAAACTATTCTCTTTATGTCTCGTGACTTGTTTTTAGGCCCAGGATCCTTGGTTAGTAGTGGTTTATATGGTAAAAAGACTATCTACCATGAGTATTCTCTAATATTTTGTTTTATTTGCTTTACTGAAGTCCAACTCCATTATGTGTTCAGAAATTATACAAAATCCCAAAAAAAAAAGAAAAAAAGAACTTACGTAAGTAGCAGTCCTATTTCTACCTAACTTGTGCTCCTAGTTTTTTTGTTTACAAGTCCTAGGTAGATAGTTCGGTCTATGTAAGGATAGGGCATCCACCCCTTGTAAAGCATATTAAGTTTATTTTTGTATACAATTTGAGAAATTAACTTTGTTGAATTGTCTTTTAAAAGAGCTGGATTTGACCTTCTCTTTTCCCCTCTCTTTTATGTTTTGGATGGGATTTGATTGATCTATCTCAATTGGATTTTTTCCTTCCTCAATTGGTATCAGAGCTTGACCTGATGAATCTTTTTACGAGCAAATTTGGTATTAGAGTGAGGCTATCGTCTTATTCCACCAAGGAGTCTTACTAAAAGTGATGACTACAAGACAAGGATGGATTGTGATTTGTGAAGATGGACGGGTGGGCTGCATGTATCGAGCCAAACACATTGAGATGACAAAGCTGTGTTATCATATTAAGCAACTCACATATGAGATTAAACTCATCGATCTCCAATGTCATATGGCTTATCTCAGATGAGAAATCTGAAGCATGCAGACGAACAAACTGTCCACCTCAAATCTAGACCCTCGAATTCGCTAGAAGGAAATCCAAGAAAGATGGACTATTCTTTTATGTAAAATGTGGATCATCCATAAATTAAATCTCCAATTTTCGACTAGAGTTTGCTTCCTTATTCAAAATAAATATCCAATTTTCGATTGGAGTATGCCTCCCATATTTGAAGAGGAGTATGAAGAGATGTCCACGGAGGACTATCTAAAAGTTCCTATAGAAGAAATCAAAGAAAACTCTGACCATAATCCCAAATCGAAAGTCGAGGAAGATCCCATGGATGAGCAAGAGGAAAAGCCTGGGGAAGAATCTAAAGATGAGATGAAAGAGATTGGGTCCAATGAGATGTTTGTAACAAAGCACAAGGAGGAAACCATGATGAAAGTTGCGGATGTGAACTTGCATCGAAGGACATCCCATGCGTTAATGAGCTCCCAAATCTTGAATCATCAACCAAACAAGAACATATCGTATTGAGTCTCTTGCAAGGTTAAATGGAGGTGGATCCCAATATGTTGACTCATGTAACCGATGGATATATCATTCAGAAGCCAAAGATTGTGAGGCTACACAAGTCTTGGGATCTGTCTTCTTACTGAAGAGCCATAGCAACTTATTCTGAAACATCTAGTTAATGAACTCAATAGCCCTAGTTAGGAAGAACTAGAGTGCTAGCATACAACAATGCGGGTAGGGTTTAAGTGACCCTTTAATGTTGACATGTACCATAAACTAATTCTGACTATAAAGCTTCATCCAGAACTTCTCGACGGAGTCATAAAATTTTTCTATCCAAGGACATTGATGAAGGAGCATCCATTGGGCACTTGCAATGCCAAAAACGTGAATTATAATAGTTAGGCAGAGGTCTGTTAAGTGTCCTTTTGAGTTGTTTCGTTATTTTTACAAGTCTTAGGTGTCTTTTTGGTATTTATGGAGTTTTCTATTTTTTGGATATTTTCAACAATATAGGACTCAATTGAAAGAAGTATATTTTTGGAAATAGACCTATAAACATCGTATCTTAATGAAAATTCATTAGTAATTTTAACATGATTGCAAAGGAAAAGAGGAGATAATTAATGAGTCCTCCCATGTGTGCATGTATCTTGATCCACATATGTATTCTCCTGCTCTTCATATTTATTCCGAAAATATGTAGAGTGATGGAAAAAACAGAAAATCAAAACGTAACTGTTTAGCCTATCCTTACTGAATATGAGTCCTATATGGTTTTAGTTAGTTTGTGTATCTTTTTTTAGAGAACTGCGTATTTGTGTATCTTAACTTGGAAATTTTAGGGCAACTGCAAACTGGTCTTATTGAATTTTTATTTGTTTCACTTAAGCTCATAAGAGAGCCTAATGGTATAATAGAGCATTTTTCTTTAATTATTGCCCTTTTATCAATTTAAGAGTCACAAGAGGACTTGACTAAGACTTCCTTTGAGGGACCAGCCATACTACTATTATTTTGTTGTGAAGTTTTTTAAGAAAAACAAATATTTGGCCTTATTCCATTCTATCTCATATATTCTTCATCCCTTCTTCCTTTTCCTTTACTTGGACCTTTCTCTTCTCTGCCTTACATTAGACCCGAGGCATATTTTAGAAAGAAACCAGAAAGATCTCTCAGACCTGTAATAGGCTTTGGACTGCAAACCAACAAACCCTTTTTGTTCTCATACCTTTAACATTAGACACTTTGTTTTATTGTTGATAGACTCCCATTACAAAATTATTGACATAGTATTTTGTTGAGTTTCCAAGTTTCTTTTTGTCAACGGATAGTCCCACATCAGTGAGGGGAGGCACCCATCACCCGCTTTATATACCCCTTGTGGACTTCTTACAACCCGGGTTTTGGGGTGTGAGGGTATCTAATATGGTATCGGAGCTGGGTTCACCGTCTCCTGCTCCTGCTTCCGCTCCGGGTGCTCCCCACCGATCGTGCCTTGCCATGCGTGCTCCACGTGGGAGGATCCTTGCCACGCATGCTTTGCGTGAGGGAGAGTGTTAACGGATAGTCCCACATCGGTGAGGGAGGCACCCATCACCCGCTTTATATACCCCATGTGGACCTCCTCTTACAACTTGGGTTTTGGTGTGTGAGGGTATCCAATACTTTTATCTATCTTAACGATTATCAGTCAGAGCATAAGGATGGCTTTCTTTTTGCAAGTATAATATCGGCAATGCATCTCTCAATATTAGGAAGGAACTCTGAATTAAGGATGATCTATTTTTATCAAGTTTTTTGAGCTATATATGTTCTATCAGGTGCGGTGGGGTCATGGGCAAATATGCAGCAGGTGGAGAATTAAAGCCTCCAACAACTGGTTAGTTAATGTTGCTAACTTTAAATTGTTCTACTTTCTAACTTTGAATTGTTCATTTGATACTATTTCAATTTGTGATGGAATTAGTAGTTTAATTTCAAAATATTGCCTTTTGTTGTTAGATATCTTATATTTGCATAAAATGCATGTTTCTGTAACCCAAAAACTCGTCCAACTCGAAGGTTGGCTGTGCCAAGTTACTCAGGAAACTCGAAAACACACACACACACATCAAAAAGCACTGTTTCAACAAAATATATCATAATGATAGGAAACCATAGTAATGGTTGATATTATTTTGAGAATTTGTATGAATATGATGGAACTCAAAGGTAATATGTAAACATAAGGGTGAAGATTGTATTCAGTTTTGGTAACATAAAAATTGATATAAATCTACTAATGTGTGGCGGGTGCACCAAACATGAGTAGGAAGAAGCAGGTTATACGAAGGAACTATTTATTGAGTTATTTCAGCTAGTTTCTCTCTTGAACATATCATTAACTCATTCTTCGTGTTACACTATTTATGTGCACTCAGGTTATACGAAGGAACTATTTATTGAGTTATTTCAGCTAGTTTCTCTCTTGAACATATCATTAACTCATTCTTCGTGTGACACTATTTATGTGCACTCTGATAATACCATGTCAAACTGTCCCATGTCTGCTTATATATTTGTTGCAGTTCCTAGTGCTATGTTTTTCATTTTTTGCATTTTGTAAACAGTAAACCCTTATATATGTCTTAGTTCCTTCTGTAATTGTTTCCTTACTCCAATATACATGAAATTCTAATTGGAATTTGGTAAAATTCTTTTGAATATCTCAATATTCATTTTGGTAATATTGTCGATGTCCTTCCATGGATACATTGAGATTTATTGTTTCAGATATGTATATCGAATTTTTCATCATTTCTTCTTTAACATTATTTGCTATACATGTTTTAGTTGGCATTAGCTTGGGAATATCTGTAGTAACATTTTTAAGGGCTAACCTTTGGGTACTGAAAACTTATATTATAGATGTTGCAAACTTCAATTGAAGCTTTGTGATGTTTGTACTGCTGTATTAGACAAGCTGTTCCATACTTTTAAGCATACAATTCAAGGTTTCTTTTTTTGTTTATTCTTCTATCGTTGGTAATGCATTAAAGTAATGAGTTCTAATCAGTTATTTTTACACCAGCTTGTCGTCGTGGATCTGGAAAGCATCCTCAACTTATGCCATCCACTCCGAGATGGGCTGTTGCTAATGGAGCTGGTGTCATATTGAGTGTTTGTGACGACGAGGTTGCTCGATATGAAACTGTTAATTTAACAGCAGCAGCTGTACCTGCACTTCTGCTCCCTCCTCCCACAACTCCCATGGATGAGCATCTAGTAGCAGGACTGCCAGCACTCGAGCCATATGCTCGCTTGTTTCATCGGTGAATATTTAGTTGTTTTATCACTTTTACTTGATTGTATTTGGAAATATTGTTTACATCCAATGATTATGGGTTAGGTACTATGCTATTGCTACTCCAAGTGCTACACAGAGGCTTCTTCTTGGACTTCTTGAAGCACCACCATCATGGGCTCCAGATGCACTTGATGCTGCTGTACAACTTGTGGAACTTCTTAGAGCAGCTGAGGACTATGCATCTGGCATGAGGGTGGGTATAATCATATATCTAAACCCTTTGCTTGTGATGTGATGATTACTAGTTGTCTTTTTCATCCAATTATTTTTGTTTTTGATCCTAGCATATAATTTTTTTTTTCTGTCATTCTGCAAAGAATCTCCTGGTATTGTTTGCTAACTCTTTTAGTAATATATGGTAGCATGTCTCTTGTATGTTGCTCCTTGGGATAGCATGACATTCAAAATTGAAGCATGATAGATCAAACTTGCTTTTACATGCAACCGGAAGTATTAGCCATGATTTATGTGACATGATGCACCAAAATAATATAAAAGATGCTACATTCTTTTTCCTACAATTAAGTTAGATAACTTGCTGCCCACTGTTGTTGTAATAGCACGGCCATGCTATCCCCCCTCCCCCCACCAAAAATAAAAAAGAAAAAAAAACCAACCAACCAAAAGAATCCCCACTCCCACGCCATCTCTCTCTCTCTCTCTCTCATCCATTTGATACATACCAAAAACCTGGAATCCATATTTTAAAACTTGTTGCCAATATTGGTTGTTGCAACGTCCTCATCATTGTGTTACCGTCTCTATTACCAAAAACTACAATTTTTTTAATAAGTCTCGATTAAAACACGACTTATTTAGTAAACGTTCACTATATGACTCTTTCCCTATTTTTTTAAAAAGTCACTATTTTTTTAAAGTCACGATTTTCACTTTTTAATACCGTTATGTATTGCTTAAAAGACCTATTATAATATATGTATATAAATATGTTCTAAAATTCTACCGTTTGTTTCTCGACTATTTCCCGACCTTTCCGACTTTTTTCCAATTTTTCCGGCGTCTCCTCTAACCGATTTTTTCCCGACTTCCGACTTGGTAACTATGGACTGTCACACTTTAGTGTGTGAAGCATAAATAACTCCAATAATCAAACAAGTTCTATTAGTTTGAAGAAAATGATAAATATAAAACATAAGAGACAATGTCCCTGGCATTGAATCATTGATATTCTCTTAAGTATCGAGTCTAGGCATAACTGATAAGCTTTATCATAAACATTTAGCACCAGGTTTACACATCATTTTTTTATTTGTTTCTATCAAGGCAACTTTTGTCATTGCACGTTCCTACATATCCTCTCTCCCCTTTTTATCCTTCAACACAAATTCGAGGCCTGCTTTTTACAGAGTACAACTCAGATCTTTGTTACTAATGATCGATTTTTAAAACATTGCCGTTATCGCCAAGTGTCTCGGGAGAAAAATCGGTGATTTATCGCCATTATTGCTATAATTGGGAAAAATACGAAAAAGTGGAAAAAAGGGGCAAAATGAAGGGTCTTTGGGGGATTTTTTTATATCCCTTTAGCATGTATAGATACTTTTCAATGACAAAAAACACACAAAAGACAATAATTTATTTTAGGGGATACTGAATTGAGGTTCTAGATGAGTTTGTGAACTATTAGACACTTTTGAACGCAATCTATATCAGTGTACTGAAACTCGGTACGACTCGACTCAGCCGAAAACCGAGCCGACTAGGTTGGAAACTCGGACCAATTACTACTCGGACTGTGACTCGGACCGAATCGAGAACTACTTGGGCTCAAGGTTGTCAAATCGTGTATCGTATCGTGTATCGTTTTTCCTTTTTTGGTGTATCGTATTGTATCGTGTATCGTAAGATACACTATAATTAAAAAAAAATAAAAGATATAAATATGTATACAATAAATGAAATATAGGAAATGTATTCTACAACAAATTGAAAGTGTTTCCATGAAAATAAAAATGTTTAGCACATCATAACTCATAAGTATTATATCATAACTCAAAAGTTCGTAATACAAGACATCGATGATTTTACTCACTTGCTCTTCAATGACAAAAAACACACAAAAGACAATAATTTATTCTAGAGGATACTGAATTGTGGTTTTAGATGAGTTTGTGAACTATTACACTTTTGAACGCAATCTATATCAGTGTACCAAAACTTGGTTCGACTCGACTCGGCCTAAAATCGAGCCGACTCGGCTGGAAACTCGGACCAGTCACTACGCGGACTGTGACTCGGGCTGACTCGGTCCGAATTCGGAACTACTTGGGCTCAAGGTTGTCAAATTGTGTATCGTATCGTGTATTGTTTTCTCTTTTTTGTGTATTGTGTATCATAAGATACACTATATAAAATACTTTCAATTTGTGCTAAACAACACTTTTTTATGCTAAACATCTTTATTTTCATGGAAACACTTTCAATTTGTTGTAGAATACATTTCCTATATTTCATATATTGTGTGCATATTTATAAAATATTTATATTGTTTTTAGAAAAAAAATTATAGTGTATCTTACGATGCACGATACACAAAAAAGGAAAAATGATACATGATTTGACAACCTTGAGCCCAAGTATTTCCCGATTCGGACCGAGTCAGCCCGAGTAAAAGTCCGAGTAGTGACTGGTCCAAGTTTCCAGCCGAGTCGGCTCGATTTTTGGCTGAGTCAAGTCCACTCGGGAGAGTCGAGTCAAATTGAGTCGGACAGAGTTTTCGTTACTGATATAGATTGCGTTTGAAAGTGTAATAGTTCACACTCATCTAGAACCTCAATTCAGTATCCCCTAGAATAAATTAGTCTTTTGTGTGTTTTTTGTCATTGAAGAGTATCTATACAGCTTAAAGGGATAAAAAAATCCCAAAAAGTCACTTCATTTTGCCCAATTTGCCCTCTTTTTAGTATTTTTCTTAATTATAGCGATAATGACGATAAATCCTCAATTTTTTCCCCCGAGGCATTTGGCGATAACGGCAATGTTTTAAAAATCGATCATGAGTAACAAAGATCTAAGTTGTACTGAATAAGAAGCTGGCCTCGAATTTGTGTTGAAGGATAAAAAGGGGAGAGAAGGATATGTAGGAACTTGCAATGTCAAAAGTTATCTTGATAGAAACAAATGAAAAAATGATGTGTAAACCTGGTGCTAAATGTTTATGATAAAGCTTATCAGTTATGCCTAGACTTGTAGTCTTTGTACACTTAAGAGAATATGAAATGTCTCCCAAAGATTTCATGATCCCGCAGCCCTCTATGCTCGACGTGAATCATCCATGTCTTGTATTGTGAACTTTTGAGTTATGATATAATACTTATGAGTTATGATGTGCTAAACATCGTTATTTTCATGAAAACACTTTCAATTTGTTGTAGAATACATTTCCTATATTGTGTACATATATTTTAAATATTTATATCTTTTTTTAAAAAAAATTATAGTGTATCTTACGATACACAAAAAGAGAAAACGATACACGATACGATACACGAGAGGGTTGCAGGATCATGCAATATAGGAAATGTATTCTACAACAAATTGAAAGTGTTTCCATGAAAATTAAGATGTTTAGCACATCATAAATCATAAGTATTATATCATAACTCAAAAGTTTACAATACAAGACATGGATGATTCTCGTCGAACAGAGAGGGCTGCGAGATCATGAGCCCTTTGTCGTGTCGGACAGAGAGGACTGGGAGACTCGCGGGCGCTTCAAGAGACGCGAACCCTAGGTTTGGGCGTGGGGCGGTGAAGAACAATAGGCCTTCACGTCGAGCAGAGAGGGTTGCGGGATCGTGATCTCTTTGTTGCGTCGGAGGAGAGAGGGCTGGGCGACTCGCGGCGGAATTCGAGAGACCGGATCACTGGAGACGTGAAAACCCTAGGTCTTCACATTGAGCAAAGAGGGGATTGTGATTCGTGAACCCTTCATCGTGTCTGACTTGCAGGGCCTTTAAACCAATAGCATGACTTGAGTGGTTCACGAAAACCTGATTAAAAAAAAAAATCGATTCCAAAAAAACCCGAGTTAGAAAAAAATCCAATTGATGCGTATCGATCGTACCGACTACATCGTGTGATACATACTGTATCGTGTATCATGCGATATATTATTAAACCGATACAGTCGCTCGATAGATATCGTTTTTACTCCGAGACGATACGTATTGTGTATCGTCCGATACTAACAACATTTCTTGGGCTATTTACTATTTTGAAATATGAAAGCACACACACACACACACACACACACACACACACACACACACACACACACACACACACATATATATATATATATATATATATATATATATATATATATATATATATATATATATATATATATATATAGGGAACATGGTCCTCTCGACCACCCAACACGCTAGTCCTCCCTTCAATTTGGGTGCCACATGACACTTTTTAACCATATTTCTTTTTATGGATGGTCAATTCACTCTACTTAGATCAAGATTTTAAAAAAAAATTCTAAAAAAAAAACTTAAAACAACCCGATCAACGGTCGACAAATTTAACGGTAAACTGTAGCGTGCAAATAGCCCTTTCTATGGTTAATTTAAAAATACCACTTGGCATATTTTTTTTTTACAAATTTTTTTTCATGATCATTGTTATGAGGGATGTACCCACCTTGACCAACCCCTAACCCCGGTTAAAAAGTGCCATGTGGCACCCAAATTGAAGGGAGGACTAGCGTGTTGGGTGGTCGGGAGGACCATGGTCCCTATTCCCTATATATATATATATATATATATATATATATATATATATATATATATATATATATATTCCAGTGAGAAACCTCTTATTTGTGAAACCTTGTGCGAAACCAACCTAGAGGTTTCAAAATTTGATGAAACTTGGTAGGCATGCTACCTATGCCATGTTGATCATCCTCACCAAAATTCATCAAATTCTAAAACCTCTAGGGGCATCAAATGTTAGATGATTTACCGACCGTTCATAAAAACTGTTAATTTGATTATCAATTTGATGTCCCTAGAGGTTTTAGAATTTAATAAAATTTTGTGAGGATCAACCTGACATAGGTAGCATGCCTACCAAGTTTCATCAAATTCTGAAACCTCTAGGTTGGTTTCGCACAAGCTTTCGCAAATAAGAGGTTTCTCACTGGATCGGGCCCATATATATATATATATATATATATATATATATATATATATATATATATATATATATATATATTACCGAGTCCAGTTTTTGGTCGAGACTTTGAGTTACTCAACTCGGTGGACTTTCGAGTCGAGTCCGAGTTTCGGGTTTTTGAACACTGATCTATATATTAAACAATCACAATACGATAGCAGACACTATGAACATGATAAACATCTAGCAAATGGCATAATCTCGAATTAAAGATAGAAATGGTATTTATGTAATCCTTGTGGTACTTCATGTTCGTTCTAACTGAACTCATTTTGTGTACCAATTTCTGTTTCCTAGCGTTTATTAACATTTCGGCATAGAAAACATGGCATAAGAATTGCTGAATAAGCAAATGAATGTGTATCCTTTTGGCCAGCAGCTCTAACTCTATTGGTTTTCCTGTTGTAGTTGCCAAGAAATTGGATGCAATTGCATTTCTTGCGTGCAATTGGCACTGCAATGTCCATGAGAGCTGGTATTGCTGCTGATGCTGCAGCTGCTTTACTTTTCCGCATCCTTTCGCAGCCCGCATTGCTTTTTCCTCCATTAAGTCATGCTGAAGGAGTTGAAGTCCAGCATGAACCACTTGGTGGCTATATATCATCCTATAGAAAACAGGTATTCAAGGATATTGCAGTTATAACATTTACTTTGCGGCTTTGCCTTGAAAAGGGTTTTGTTTTTTTGCCAATCCAATATTTCTGAATAGTTTAGTTTCGTCATTGTTGTCCATCTTGTGCCAACACTTCATCTTGAGACAGTTCCAGCTTTGTAAACTAACTTAAGTTGTTGGCTTTTTTCTAATATATATCAATGCTGATGAATTTTGGATCAGCTAGATGCTCCTGCTGCTGAAGCCACTATTGAGGCGACTGCTCAAGGAATTGCTTCGATGTTATGTGCCCATGGACCTGAGGTCGAATGGAGAATCTGTACCATCTGGGAAGCTGCCTATGGTTTGCTTCCTTTGAGTTCCTCAGCTGTTGATTTACCTGAAATTGTAGTTGCAACCCCATTGCAAGCTCCTGCATTATCGTGGACTTTGTATTTGCCACTGGTTAAAGTCTTGGAGTATCTCCCTCGAGGAAGTCCATCTGAAGCATGCCTCATGAGGATCTTTGTGGCTACCGTGGAAGCAATATTGCGAAGAACCTTCCCATCTGAAGCTTCTACTGATCAATCCAGAAAATCAAGATCTCGTGGTAGCATGTTTACAACTAAGAACCTGGCTGTTGCTGAGCTTCGTACAATGATTAATTCACTCTTTCTTGAATCATGTGCTTCCATGGACCTTGCCTCCCGCCTGCTGTTTGTCGTGATAACAGTCTGTGTCAGTCATGAAGCTTTGCCCAAAGGGAGTAAGAGACCAACAGGGATTGAATTTCCATCTCATGGAATCACCGAGGAACGACAAGAAGTTAATGGGAAAATAGCTACGAGGAACAGAATCAGGAAACAACAAGGACCCGTCGCAACATTCGATTCGTACGTTTTGGCTGCTGTGTGTGCATTGGCATGTGAACTTCAGTTGTTCCCCTTGATTTCCAAAAACGGTACACATTCCGGTTACAAGGATTCTGTGTGGACCACGAAGATTGCAAATCCTAATGGAATGTTGCATGAATTACAAAATGGTATGGGTCCTGCGGTTTGTCACACTCGAAGAATGCTTGGAATTTTAGAAGCTCTATTCTCATTGAAACCATCATCTGTTGGTACCTCGTGGAGTTACAGCTCAAATGAGATTGTTGCTGCAGCCATGGTTGCCGCTCATGTTTCTGAGTTATTTGGACGGTCAAAGGCTTGCACGAATGCTCTCTCTGTTCTGATGCGATGCAAGTGGGATGATGAGATTTCAAAGAGAGCATCTTCACTTTATCACCTTATTGACATACATGGGAAAACCGTTGCTTCCATAGTTGACAAGGCAGAACCCCTTGAAGCCAACTTGGTGCGTGCACGTCTAAAGAAGGACAATCCTGTATGTTTAAGTGGAACAAACCAAGCAGGTTCTTCAAGTAGTCGCAGCTTTGATCCAGATAATACAAAACACGAGAAAATTTTATTACTAAATGATGCCATTGTAAAACCATCTGGGAAAAGTATTGCAACTTTGCCCATGGATGCATCAGATTTGGCGAATTTTCTTACAATGGATAGGAAGATAGGGTTTAACTGTAGTGCACAGGCTCTTCTAAGATCTGTGTTTACAGAGAAGCAGGAGTTATGTTTCTCTGCTGTTTCATTGTTGTGGCAAAAGTTGATTGCAGCACCAGAGACACAAATGAGTGCAGAAGGTACATCTGCTCAGCAGGGATGGAGGCAGGTACATATTTCTGATGTTTATGAGACTACAATCATTTAATGAGTTTTCTTCAGTATTAATTTTTTTGCCATATTGTAAAACAAGCTAGAAACATATATATTCATAATTTGGAAGCATGCATTCAATCTATAGTGTGGGTGTCAAAATGCTTACTTGACACTTTTTCAAATATGTTATCAATTTGAAATCACAGAATGCTCCAGTTTAATATTTACTCTCAATTAAAAAGCCTTTGGTAGATCGTGACAAAATGGGGATTAGAGGACTACATGTGGGAAAATCAAACTTGTAACAAAAAGTCAAACATCTAGAGTTTATTTTGTGTGCTTGTGGGTGGACTTATGATAAAATGTTGTTTTTCTTTGTTGACTTGAGAAATGTTGGAATGTGAACCCAAAATCTCATTAGTGCATGTAGTGAAATATATGGTATTATATGGCTGACACCATAGTGAGATTACACCATGCAGTCAGGGGGTGTATTAAGGGGGTGTTCAAGTACATGAAGATTTTTTTGGACAAATAGATGTACAACATTGTACGCACACAATACACCACCACACTATATATCTCTAACACCCTCCTCCATACATATATCTCTAACACCCTCCTCCAAATTCAGGGTGAGTTCACCATACTTTGCCATGAAGATGATGACCCAATTACCAAGTAGCAGCATATCACCAATGGAAAGGAGAGAATCCAGAGGATGTGACTGTTAACGGATAGTCCCACATCGGTGAGGGAGGCACTCATCACCCGCTTAATATATCCGTTGTGGACCTCCCCTTAAAACCCGGGTTTTGGGGTGTGAGGGTATCTAACATGGTATCAGAGCTAGTCCGTCTCCTGCTCCTGCTCCCCACCGATCGTACCTTGCCACACGTGCTCCGCGTGAGGGGGAGGGGAGTGTTAACGGATAGTCCCACATCGGTGAGGGAGGCACTCATCACCCGCTTAATATACCCACTGTGGACCTCCCCTTAAAACCCGGGTTTTGGGGTGTGAGGGTATCTAACAGTGACATTGCGACAAAAAAATCATTCATGTAATAGGTTTCTTCGAATTGCAAAGTCCTCTAAAGAAGCTGAATGCAGAAGGAACTACAACTAATATGCAATGGCAAGCCACCATGCAAAAGCACCTCCAACTATTGAATTGTCCAAGGAATTTGTTACAGGTGATAAAGAATATGACCCCTCGACTAGAACACATAACAAGAGGGGGAAGCACATATTGCTAAGGAAACAAAAGCGAAGAACATACAGGGGAATATGTAATAGGGAAAAGTAGAAGTGAAAAAAGTGCTTTCTCAACATCCTGAAGAATTGATGCCTTAGACTAGCGAAATGCGTAAAAGGTCGAAGACAGTGAACCCATGGGACCAAAAAATACAAGAATACAAAGGTGATAAATTCTAAAACAGATCAACTAGTAAAAGGGAGGTCTGACCATCATTGCAACAACCAAATATTTGTTGAATCATGGTCTGAAGACTCAACTGAACAAGAGTCAAACCAATTGAAACAGTTCAGATCGTGGTCTAGCTCAACCGATTCCTAGTCAAGATACGACAAAAAGAATTTTACAATCTTCCCTTGGACCAGACCCAACCTGGCCAAACACATAAGCAACATAACATGATGGTCTAGATCCGAGCTTTTTTCATCATGGTCGGTATATCGCATCATTTATGTAGCAACATGCATGCTATCGTGATCAGTAGTACTTTGATGCACCTTGTCATAGCATATTAGGTATATCACATTACCCATGACTTACTAGTTGTTAACCGTAATATGATGATTTTGTTGCCAAAACTTCACAATTGTCTCTTCTGGGTGATCATTTCTATCACTTTCACTTCGATAAGTATTGGATAGGTCATATGTGTAGCTGATCTCTAAGTGAAGAATAAAATTTCCTATAGTATTTTCTAATTTCAATAAATATTAATTTAGATTTTTGTTCTAGATCTTTCTAATTAACTTGTTAATAAATGATCGAACCCAAACTCAGAAATGGTTGAAACAGACAGCTTAAATGTTTTGTTTTAGGCCTAGACAGCACCTGAAATCATATTTGAAATCTCATAGCTTAGGACAATGCTAGCAAGAGGATGGTATTTGCTAAAAAAATAATGCAAACTTAAAAACTTGCTGAAAAGGGATGCAAATAATAGAGAAGTAGGGATATTAAAAAGAGGGAAATGCATCAAGCAGTCAAAGTTGATCGCATGATCGCATGTCGAGTCAGATTAGGTTCATCACTAAAAATTTAAATTGGTGAACCCTATATGGAGTTCATGTAGAGAAAATTGAGGTAGACACAAACGAAAGGTCTTTGCCACAGATCATGCAAGCAACATGCAAAGCTCAATTGCATGAGAGTGTTGAAAACAATGCAATAAAAGCTCCAAATCCAGCAAAAGAGGGTCAACCATAAAAAAAATAGGTGCAACTTCCATGAAACTTAGAAAGGATGCAATTTGAAGCAAAATAGGGCATAAATGGAAGGGAATAATGCTTATTTAAGCTTAAGGGATCTCTAACTTGAGAGGAAGGTATTCTCGCAGTGTTAACTTGGGAACGAATTCTAGTGTCTTTACTAGTAAGAAACCCTGGAAATGCCCGGATGAACTCGATGCACACCACTGGGCACAAACGGCATCACAACCATCCGAAGAAGTGTGCAATCTGGAGTCAGTACGATTCACTTATCTAGATGTGATTCACTTGTTAGAGAAAGAAATATAATACTAATGATTTTTTTAATTAACATCAAATGATCATTAAATATCATTGCATGAGTATTTATCATATTTATAGTAGGTTTTTAATAATATTTATGATAGAGAGCCGTGTTCACACAAGAAAGAATGATTCTGACTTTTCAAAAATGGTCCACATGTCATAATACGGGAGAAAGGGCTCTATTTTATTGTTATACTAATAAGAAACCCGAGCAATACCCAGATGAACTTGATGAATGCTACTTGGCACAAACATCACAACCATTCGAAAAAAGTGTGCAATCTGGTGTGAGTGTGATTCACTCGTTGGGGGGTGATTCACTTGTTAGAAAGAGATTTTATAATTAACATCAAATGACCATTAAATGCCATTGAATGTGTATTTATCATCTTTATAGTAGGGTTTTAATAGAATTTATGAGAGAGCCATGTTCACACTTGGGAGAAGGATTGTGGCTTTTCAAAAGATATCCATGTGTCACAACATAGGAGAGAGGACTCCATTTTAGTATTATACTTGTTAAGGGATAGTCCCACATTGGTAAGGGAGACACCCATCACCCGCTTAATATACCTACTGTGGACCTCCCCCTATAACCCGGGTTTTGAGGTGTGAGGGTATTTAACATGGTATCAGAGCTAGCCCGACTCCTGTTTCTGCTCCCGCTCCGGGTGCTTCCCACTGATCGTGCCTTGCCACGCGTGCTCCGTGTGAGGGGAAGTGTCAACGGATAGTCCCACATCGGTAAGGGAGGCATCCATCACTCGCTTAATATACCCGCTGTGGACCTCCCCTTACAACCGAGTTTTGAGGTGTGAGGGTATCTAACAATACTATTAGCTTGTCAGTTAAACATATACAAAACCAGAAGTTGAAGAATGGAGAAATCACTAAATATATGCAGTTAAAATGAGGGGAAATGAGAGGAGGAAGCTTACAAGCATTGAGGAGAAGGGGGCAAAGAAGCTCTAAAGAGTCGTACATGCTAGAAACGGAGGGAAAACTTGCTACCGATTTAGAACAATCCAAAAGGCTTTAGATCAAATTGAGCAAGAATAAAGCCCCAAATGACTATCAAAGGATGATAGGGAGTCTCCCTTGGATCAATAATGGCAGTTAATGGAGGACCGAACACATAGAACAATCTCAAGGAGACGCCGAAAATGGAGGGAAAACATGCAACCTATTACGAAGAGAGGGAGAGAGAGACTAGGGTTTGGGGAGAAAACTCATTGTATTATCTTACAACATTACATAAGACTACCTCTCTTTATATAAGGAGAGAACACACACCATCATAATACCATAACCGAGGTGGGACTAATAGTTATACTAACACTATATCTAATACCCCCCCGTCAAACTGATGTAAAATATAAACCGGCATCAATTTGCTTAATAAAAGAAAGGAGAAAAAAAAAAGTCAAATATCCAATTTTTATGCTGTAAAGTAAAGATAGTACCAGGGCGACTTGCAAGCAAGTCGTCCTGGAAATCCGATTGATCTGTAAGCAGGACAACCGGAGGAATCCGGCCAATATGTAAGCAGGTCAACCGGGGGAATTGACAATGATCACTAAGGATCGGAGCAGAGGAAGCCGATGGTGATGGAAGCCGGCAAAATATAGGAGGCCGAAAGGGGAGACATCGGCTAAGGAAAAAAAAGGTATGGATGCGTGAGACCTCATAGGAGGCAAGCACCTGGTCGAAGCAAACACTTGACATCTCCTAGAAGATCTCAATCATCATAGACAAGAAGAAAAAAATAGGGAAAAGAGAAAAAATAGATTCGTAGCTCTGATAGGGTCACATGACCAAGGAAAGGGAGATGATCCAAAAGCCGGCAAAAGTGTGACCGATAAGAAAGAGGATCTGAAGGCCGATACAAGTGTGACCGGAGAGAGGATCCGAAAGCAAGCACAAGTGTGACCGGAAAGAGAGGATCCGAAGGCCGGCACAAGTGTGGCCGGAGAGAAAGAGGATAAGACGACGACCAAGGAAAGAGACGCCGGAGGAAGAGAAGCTCGATCGGAAGGAGGAAGAAGATCTCGATCGAAAAGAGCAAGGAGTAGATGAACCGATAGAGCGCAGGGCACTAGTGCAGGTGCAGACAGATCGGTATAACGCAAGGGCGCAGGGCACAAGTGCAGACGAGCGGACCGGTAGAGCGCAGAGCGTAGGCGTTGGCGAACTGGTAGAACGCAAGTGCGCATGGCACGAATACAAGCGCAGGCGGACCGATAGAATGCAAGGGCGCAGGGCACGAGTGCAAGCGAGCTGGCAGAGTGCAAGGGCATAGGGCGCAAGGTCGATAGAGTGCAGCACACAAGCGGCCGGGCTGGGAGAGCGTAGGACGCAGGCGAGACCGATAAAGTGCAAAGTGCATGCAGACCGGCAAAGCGTAGGCACAGAGGGCCAGGTCAGTAAAGTGTAGGGTGGACCGATAGAGCACAGTGCAAAGGTCGCAGGCGCAAATAGAGTGCAAGGCATAGGTGGCCGAACTGGAAGAGCACAGTCCGGCAGGCTACAAGTGTGCCGAGATCAAGCCGGAGACAGGTGGCCAGGTACGATAGGATCGAGAGAGCGCAAGAGAGCTGGCAGAGTGCAGGAATGCAGGTAAGCTACAGATAGGTAGGCCAACAGAACACGAGGCGCAGAAAAGGTCGGCGAGCTGCAAAAGGTCTGACAGAAGGCTGGTGGGCTGCAGAAGGGGCCGGCGAAAGATCGACAGGTTGTAGGAGGGCCGGAGGATAGTCGGCGGGCTGTAGGAGGTCCGACGGAGGGCTGGCAGGTTGCAGAAGAGGCCGACGGAAGACCGACAGGCTGCAGGAGGGGTCGACGGAAGATCGACAAGCTGCAGGAGGGCAAGCAGATAGTCGGCGGGCTGTAGGAGGGCTGACAGAGGGCTGGCAGGCTGCAGGAGGGACCGGCGGAAAACCGGCAGACTGCAGGTTTGAAAGCTCGTTGTCTAGACGCCGGAAGTTCATTGGGCTTCGATGATTGTCCAACGTCGACCGACGATAGCCCGACGGCGTCCAGACGACGAGCTTTCAGTGACCGACTGGCTAACTTTCGGTGAACCTCCATTGTCGACCAACGATAGTATGACAAACTTTTGGATTTCCTTTGACAGATTGGTGGCGGCTCGACGAACTTACGATGATCATCCGGTGATGGTTCAATGAACTTCCGGCGAAAGCTTGTGGAATCTACCATACCTTAATTTTTTTGGTATTACAAATTGGGTTATTTGAGGTATTAGAAGTTCCAAATATATTAGTAATGCTTGTTACATGGATAATTATTCCAAACAAAATGACACAAGTTTCATAATTTCAAAATACACTTACCTCGACTTTTACTTCAAACTAAACAGACCCTTATGACATCCGTAGCTGGAAATGGGCTTATGAAGTTAAGACCCACTTAGATAACAGCTTCAAGTGATATAAAGCTTGTCTTACTACCTTGTGAGTTGACCTAGACAATGACATTAGCTACAACATGACCTTGACTCGATGGAAAAAAGTGTCTTGTTCTTCTGATCATCATTTTGGGTTTTTATGGTTGATCTTCTGATTAAAGAGACATGAAGAATAGCTTTTATAATGGAGAGCTATCTGAGGAGCTATACTTGCATAGTTGCATCCTTCTAGTCTTACTCTCTCTTAATAGTTATTTTTCTGATACAAGTTGTCATCTATTTCATGAATAACTATCATGGCTATTTTCACATGCTCTTCACACAACATTGTAGATTTCTAGTTTTGTGCCAACTTATGTTATTTAGATACTTCACTTATAGGTAAAGTAGTATGTATTCGTATAGACACATTACTATGCCTGAATGCTTATGTGATCTCTTCTGATCCATCCTTATTTGCCTTTTCTTTGATGCTGTGAAAAGGCTCTACCCTTCGCTTGAAACACTACATCCAACCTACCCATCTAAGAAGCACTAACACTGATACGGGTACGACACGGGTATGCCGACACGGCAAATCCTAAAAAAGGACATGGGTACAACGGGAACACGACAAAATTAATGAATATTTTTTATTTATATTTTATGTGTGTTTATAATTCATATATTTTTAAATAACTGATAAAACATTATAGAAAACAACTAAAATAGAAATTTAATGCATATTCACTCGCAACCGTTAGTTACACCCAGCCCGATCGGTGAATCACACACAGCCCTAAATGACATGGAAAAGAACGATTGTGTTTTAGTTTTGGCTTCAACCTATCTGAAACCTCAGAGGATCAAATAGGTTAAAGCCAAAACTGAATCGTAACCGTACATTACAACCAGCCTGATAAGTGAATCACACTCAAGCCCAAATGGCATGCAAAAGAATGGCTGTGATTCAATTTTGGCTTCAACCTATCTGATCCTATGAGGTTATAACCTCAGAGGATCATATAGGTTGAAGCCAAAACCGAATCACAACAGCTTGTGCCCCGACCCTATATCAAACAGCTCGTCAACCCGCCATGTCCGACGCGTATCTGACGAGTGTCCGGCTCCCGGAAGCACGTGGGACACGGCACATGCGTGTCCGGCGAGTGTCGGTGTCCGACACGGGTACGGGGGGCCTGGCGAAGTGTTCGTGCTTCCTAGCTACCCATACTATCTTTTGGCTTAAATGTCGATCGATTGCTCCGATCTTTCAAATATTGTCATAGGTTTCCATTTGTAGGAGACATTGTGTCACCGGTTTCCATTTAGAGGTAGCACAAATTCAACCGATAAGTTGGGTTTCATTTGTGAATATCTACATACCCGTTGCCATACTTAGATGGTTCAAGTTTAACTAGTTTAAGGTGGGGATGTGGTGTTTTTTTATTTTGTATTTCTACATGTGTTTGTGCTTCTCACACACACTCCAAGTGATGGCAACGGATATGTAGATATTCATATCGAAACCCATCTTACCCAAACACCCTCGTGAGCGGATAAAAGTGATATGTTCTTCAAACTATAGGGGGGATTTGTAGGGTTTTAAACATGAAGGGTGACAGTGATAATCGGTCATACTACAGGGGGTCTATAGTTTAACCTTTTTTTTTTCCGATGGACCAATATGATTCTTCTTGTTACAACTCTTTTGTTCGTTTGTATAAGTGAAATTTCCACATCAAGATGAATGATTCATCGTTGCAACCCTAAATCTGGAGATCGCTTAGTTCTGTATACTAGTAGCCACAAAATATATACACCAGCTTATTCAAAGGTGTGTGTTCTCAGATATGGGATTCTTCATAGATTACTTGTCACACATTGGTGGACCTTCATTTTTTGAAGCTCCATATGACTATTGATTGGTGAGCTTCTCAAAGTCTTACTTGCAGTCTATCTAATACATACTGATCACATTACAAGTATCATCCAAAAGCGATAACAGACCAGCTAGTGAGGAATGTGTAAAGCTATTGCAATCAAGGCAAATGTAGATACCGAGTAAATAAATTACAATTTCATATGAATACATAGTGCAGTGATAGTAAGGCCAACTAAACCTCCATTTATTCCGTGTGTGATATACTATAGCTGTATAGACCTTTCTAAAGATTCACGCGATTGACCAAAATTTCCATTGTGTCTAGGTAGTGGATGCCCTCTGTGATGTTGTTTCGGCTTCACCAACAAAAGCATCAGCTGCCATTGTTCTTCAGGTCCAAAACTCGATTTAATTATAGATTCTTAGCTAGCACTTAAATGCCGCAGTTTTCACCATTTTTCCCAGTGCCCTCATTTTTCTGTCATTTTGTCAACTTCTGCTCTTGGGCAGGCGGAAAGGGATCTGCAGCCCTGGATTGCTAAAGATGACGAGCAAGGCCAAAGAATGTGGAGAATCAACCAAAGAATTGTAAAGCTGATCGTGGAACTTATGAGAAATCATGATAACCCAGAAGCGCTGATTATTCTGGCAAGTGCTTCCGATCTTCTACTCCGTGCCACAGATGGAATGCTTGTTGATGGTGAAGCATGCACTTTGCCGCAATTAGAGGTAATGTCCCACATATTGAAAAAAAAAATTTACGGATCATGCTGCAAATGTGAGCCAACTCTTGTTGATTGAATACACTAATAATCATTATAGTGTTCAATAGGCAGTGCAACTAATATTAAAACCTTGCTTTTATTATTGAACTAGTACGGATCCCGTACAGTGCACGGACGATTGCGATGCCGCTCAAACGGATCGCCCGTCCGGCACTGAATGTAGCTCCCCATGGGGTGTGTGTGTGGAGAGAGAGAGAGAGAGAGAGAGAGAGAGAGAGAGAGAGAGAGAGAGAGAGAGAGAGATGTGGCACTAAAGACCTCCGTTTTATAAGAATTAGTATGAATAACATTTTGTCCTTTGTGATGATGCCTTGTGCATTATAATCTTATGTTCTTACACTTTTGAATTTACAATTATGGACTTGGATTGTATCAATTACCGATATTTCTGATATGTTCTCCCATTCTCTACGAAAATGAACAGCTCTTGGAAGTGACAGCTAGAGCAGTTCAACTTGTGGTTGATTGGGGAGAAACCGGCGTGGCAGTTGCAGATGGCCTTTCAAATCTGCTGAAGGTTAATTTCTCTCGCATACTGCCTTCAATTTAAATATGCATTTAAATAAAGCTTCATAGAGCCCCCCTTCTAACCCGATCCATCGTTGCAACGTCTGCAGTGCCGTCTATCAGCTACGGTGCGCTGCCTATCACATCCTAGCGCGCATGTGCGAGCTCTCAGCACATCAGTTCTCCGGGACCTCATGCACGGCTGCCCGATCGTGCCCAGTAGCTTCAGGCATCGGGAGGGGCAGGACTTGTGCGGCCCCCGCTACCACCCGCGCCTAGATGTGGGCCCCGGTAACTGGCAAGCGGACATCGCGAAGTGCATCGGATGGGAGGCTCACACCCGGTGTGCGACCGGTTTGACGCTTGCCTTCCTCGATGATGCAGCCAAGGAATTAGGTTGTCCGCTTGCTTGTTAGGTTCTCTCTGGAGATCTGCATGCAGCACGCGGCGGCCTAGGGCAATATTTGGTGTTGCAGAGCTGGTGGCAACCGGGTTGCCGATCGCCTGAGCCACTTGACAGCTAGTTGGCAATCCCCTCATATTTTTGTATACATAGCTGAAGCTTGCAAATTGATTTCAGTTCTCTCTTTTGTACAGATGAAGCTGCACTGTGTTCTCCATCATTGTGTCTGATCCCTTTTGTGTAATTTAGTCAGTTATGCCATCAATTATCTTTTTTGATGTCAATACTTGTTTTGTTCTATCATTATTATGCTAATCCCTCAGCCTAGTTTCAAACCTGCATGTAATTGTTTCGGATTCGGATCTTGGTCCATTCTTTCCCTAAAATATGGTGAAGTGATTTTTTTTTTTTTTTGGGTGAAAAATGTTTACACTACATGGTATGAGAGGATCATACAGGTTCCACAATTTGCGAGACAGTGCGCAAATGGCAGAGGAAAACCCCAAAGAAATGCTGAAAAGGCCATCGTGAGATGGCGTTAGTCGGGAGGCTTCTGTGAGCACCATATCCAGTTGCGCAACAAGTTTCGCCTGCCTCGGTGCCTGCTAGGGGTGCATTGATGGGTTGTTACATCCATGTGAAGGGCCCTCCATTGATGGATCAGCACCCACTGCCCGTGTTGCGGAATAAAAGCGATTAGGGAGAAAAGAAACATAGCCAAATAGTTTCTTTTAACGTGATTCATCCGTTGGTCAGGCTATATTCACAGATACAATTTTTTTTTGGTGAGAGTACACTATGACCAACATTAAGGTCTCTCTGGTTATCTACCACGTCCTTGCGTTCTGAGCCATCTCCCGTCAACGTCAATGACCATTTTATTATCCATGGACCTTGCTTCGCTACTGGGTCGCTGCCCGTGCCCATCGCGGCTCCCAAGTTATTGTCCGTTGGTCAATGCTCAATACAATGTCTACTGCACCGTAGGTGTGCCAGCAGTTGAGTCTAGCTGCCACCACGACCATCGTTGCCTTTTGTTCGCCATCCGTCGACAACCCAACACCCTACTATAACCAATTGTGCACCGGGGTTGTGTTTGTCAACCACTGCTCCCAGCCCTCTACCACGCCCTTGCGCTCCGATCACTCATTAGCGACCCCCTGCATCGGTGCCCATCGGCAACCTTCATCAACTCGTTCGTTTGCGACTGAAACAGTTGCTCATCAGTAAACTTATGCCATCGAGGTGCTCTCCCTCGGTCCGGCACCCGCACATGTCCGTGCTAGCGTGATGCTCCGCCGCAATCCGCTCGATACGACTTTGACGAAGAGGATACATCACATCGCCCTCCTCCCTCGAACTCTCCTTCGATGATCCAAACAACTCGGGGGTGGGGGGACGCGTTGTATCGTGGCCACCTGGGGTCACCGTCTCCAGTTCGCCCGGGTGCCCGAGCCCCCAAACCATCCTAGGCTTGCTGCAACCATTTAGCTCGAGCGTCGATCGTCCAACCCCCGCACCTCAAGGACTCATCGTCGTCGCTGGCCTCCAATCTCCGACGTGGTTGGAGCCTTGATCTTCCTCGCTCCACCAGCTAGGCATGGGTGGGTTCCTTGGCCTTGGTGTCCATCTACTGCCATGCCGATCACTAAGAGCCGTTGCACCCCAGCTTCTCCTCCGATGACTCGAACCATCCTGGGTGAGGTGCTAAACCGCGGCTTCCCATGGGCCTCCGACTTCCTCCTCTCCTTGGCATCCGCTACTGGGTCTTGATCACCGCCGCACTCCTATTGTGTTACTTGAGATGTTGCCTTCCTCAATTCCCCTCCTCTTTATAGAGGTAGCTAGGTGGAAGGGATTTGGGTTGTAGAGGTTTATGCTCTCAAAATTTGTCATTCCTCCATACCCAGTCTCTTTCACTATCTCGTTAAGGGCATGCTTGTATTAGGTCAAAATAAGATATAGTAAAATAACTCCAAAGTAAAATTTTATTTTATTTGTGTTATATTCACATTTTGTATAGTCAAATAAATATAGAACAATTATAAGTCATTTACTAGTAGTAGTTTTGAGTTACTTGTGATGTGCTATCTTTGACTCGTTTTTCTTTCGAAATTTGCGTTTTCCTCTCTCTCTCTCTCTCTCTCTCTCTCTCTACTCTGTTTAAGATCCGCACTTTTCCCTCTTTCTCTCTCATCATGATCAGGCGGGCAAAACTTAGGAGGCGGCAAGCGGCGGAGCTTGGGAGCCGTGCGGACCCCCTTCATGTAGAATATACAGCATTCTACAGATATGTTATCCCATAGAGGTCATCGTGTCCCTTTCCGTCGTCTAAACAATTTGAGTGTAACATGCTGAAAAGGAAAGGAACGCACCAGGCACATGATGAGAAGCTCCGCCTCATCATTGCTACCATCATCCGCCCGTTCTGGTGGCCCAAGTGGAAGGACCACGAAGGCCCACCTACCTACAGCCGTATTGGTGGGCCACCGGAAAGGCCCATTCAGTGCCAACATGGGTGTCAGTCAGGCTTTATGCACGGGGCCCACCGCTACAAACCAGTTTCAACCGTGGGATCAAAGATCAGAAGGCCCAAAAGACAGAATCTTATCTGCTATTTATGTATGAACTTATCCAGTATAACCAAAAGGTACTTTAATGGGTACTTTCTGAGTGAACGTAGTCTCCCACCATGATACCCAGCCTCACTGGTAGGTCACTCACAACCTGGTCTCTCACCTACAGTGACTTGGGTGCTACAGTGAAAATCAAGGTTATATTTGGGGTAAATTACACTTTGACCCCTCGTGGTTTATGCTTATTGCGATAATTTTTTTCCTGAGCTTTTTCGAAATTTCACTTTGACATTTACCTCATTGCCCCCTTTTTCGACGACCACAAAAGCGGAGGGGCTGGGGCCAAAGGGTGATGGGGTGTGGACATTTTGGAAATATTAGGGGTGCCAGTACAGACCCATGTGACTAGGCTGGGAGCTAAGAGTGTGGGGTTGTATTAAAATGATGGGTGCACATGTTGGAGGATTAGTCCCACCTTAGTAAAGTAGAGGGCGGAAACGATCGTTATATGTATGATAAGATCTCATCTCAACTCCTGGGTTTAGGGATAGAGAAAATCTAACATGGTATCAAAGTAGGTTTGGCCTATACCCCTTAAGCCTACCCACATGACAAGGACCGGACGAAACCGGCCTGCACTTGAGGGGGAGTGTTGGGAGGTTAGTCCCACATCGGCTAGAGGGCTGAGTAATGTTGTCTTTATATATCCTCTGTGGACCTCCTCTTATGACCCGAGGTTTAGGGTGTGAGGGTATCTAACATGGCATCAGAGCAGATTTAACATATGCTCGTTAAGCCGATTGGAAGCCTACGCACGTGACAAGGACTGAACAAAAACAGCCTGCACGCGAGGGGGGGTGTTGGAGTTTAGTCCCACATCGGCTAGTGGGCTGGGCAGTGTTATCTTCATATACCCTCTGTAGACCCGCCCTTATGACCCGGGTTTTGGGCTGTGAGGGTATCTAACATCTCACATGGTATCAGAGCCTAACCGTATCACTCATCTATCGGGTGTGTGTATTGTTTGATTGATATTTGACGAGCCAAAATAGAAATATACTAGTAGATATAGTTGATGCTATACATGTACCCATGGTTCTAGTGTCGTCACTAGGGGTGCAACTCGGATGGGTTGGTTCGGGTTTGAGCAACCCGTAACCGAACCAAACTATTTTGCTTCTACCATATTGAAACCTTAACCAATCCAACTTAGGCATAGACCCAACCCACACTAAGATCTGATCGGTTCTCGAGTTGGTAGTTGGTCTAAAAAAATAGTGATCATTGGCTATTTACTAGGAAGGCGGAGATCTTTGTTGGGCTTTAGACTTTAGCCACCCGTTGAGAGTTCTCTTGGTAGTTGTTGGTAGTTGTTTCAACATTCACAAACAACTAATGTTTCCTCGGGTGCTTGTGTGATGTAGCCCAAAAGACCAACCCATGACCAGTGGCAGACCCATGATTTTTCTTAGGGGGGGCATAATTATTAAAAAGTAACTACAGTCGTTACCTTATAGTCGAAGGCATCGATCGACAGCGTGACAATGTCCCTACCTTTCTTTTGGTCATGCAGCAAAACACCCGTTAGGATTTTACCTCGAGTGGAGGAGGATTTTAGTCCTCTGAGTCCTTTGGAAATTTGGGGCTATAATTGACCGACTCAGTCTTGTTGTGAAATAATAGACCAGATCCTCTTTTTTTTTTTTTTTTGGAAAATTTCATACATACCCCCAAAAACCTATAAACATGCCCCGATTCCCACTCGAATATCATTCACTAAGGGCCATGGGATGAACCATACGGGGATGCCACGTGCGCAGGTGGTGGCTGACGATGGTGGATATCGAACGGCTAGTGGCGGTCGTCAGTGGCCAGTAGCGAGTGGTGATCGACGGATGGCGGGGGCCGGCCATGGGTCGCCAGTATCGACGACAGTGGCGAGTGGTAGCAAACGGGGCGGTGGTTGGCGGCTTGGCGGTGGACATTAGCTAGTGAGGGGTGGTGGGTAGTGGTGGGCGACGGCAGGTGGTGGTGGGCCTAGTGGTATCCCTCTATTGAACATATATGAGACATACTCATGGTGTTGTCCTACCGTTTATCTCTCAGTTTGTTCAAATAGTAATACTCAATTAGGTCAAATAACCATACTCGTTTCAAATGCCAGTACTGATTTACATCCGGCCAATGAGCATCTTCGAGTGGGCACCTCTACCTAAAGTTGGCAACCAAAAGTTCGCAAGCATTGTTTTTTTGGGTAAATTATACTTTGCACCCCCCATAAGTTTAGCTCAAAAACATTAATCCCTCTATAGTTAAAAAAATTATATTTTGCCCCCCTTCAATTCAGTATAAAAAATACCAAAATGGGAAAATCAAGTACTTGACAAAAGGGGGTATTGTGCTAATATTTCAAACTTTAGTGAGTGATTTAGAACAAAATAAACTATAAGCGGTTAATTGTTTTGAGCTAAACTTCAAGGTGGCAAATTATAATTAACCCTTGTTTTTTTTTATTTCCAATGTGGGGGCCGAGCCCCCTCGGCACCAACGTAGGTCCACCCCTGCCCATTATTTGGCTTAAGATATGAGTTCAGTTCTCAGGTTGGGTCGGGTCTACCCGATCCCCAATCACGAACCGACCCATATTTTGTCGGGTCCACAAAATTTAGAATCGAACCAATCTATTTTAGTTAAAATACCCGAACCAACCCAATCCATTTAGGTCAGGCGGTGTGATTATTTTATCCTTGACCTTCTGAAAATTTTTGAAACATGAAATGGGTTAAATTTTTTTTTTTCAAGAGTGTTATATGGAAAAATCGTTGCTGCGCTTGGTAGGACGCCAGCTCTGCTGCCGATGAGGTAAGAGTAAAATGGTCATGAAAAGATTTATGAGTGGGGGGGGGGGGGGGGGGGCTGGCAATCCTTGACCCGACCTGAAGGTAGCGGGTTTGGGTTTGGTCTAAACAGGTTTGGGTCATAAATGGGTCGACCCGATTGACCCGTTTATTTAATGGGTCGGGTTCGGGTTTGTACTTATAACCTGATTGATCCGATTTGACCCGTTTACCAAATGGGTCGTGTCAACCCGACCCGAGCCAACCCGACCCAACCCAACCCAATCAAATCTGGCCCACTTCAACTTGTCTTGACCCAACCCAACAGGTTTACATGGGTTCTGTTAACCCAACCCGACCCAACCCGTTTAGTAAACGGGTTAAACGGGTCGGGTTGGGTCAACCCGTTTATTCGACGGGTCAGGCTTGGGTTTAAGTTTTTGACCCGTTTATTAAATGGTTCGTGTTCGGTTGGATGTTTTGCCCTTATACCTATGTCTCAACTTGACCCGACCCGACCCATTGCCACCCCTAGCTAGTTCCCATGCGATTCTTAAAAAGACTATAGTTTATATGTAAAATCAATATTTGTCGGTGGACTATATGAAAAAATTTATTTTTTTAATCCCTAAATTACCCCCATCCTTGGCCTCCACCCAACTAACCCTCCCTCCCCCCCCCCCCCCCCCCCCCTCTCTCTCTCTCTCTCTATGAGATGCCGCTCCCTCCCGCTCCGCCCTCACATATGCCGCTTTTTCCTATGCCTGATCCAGCCCCCTCCACCGCCCTCCTCTGCTTCCCCGTCTGAACCCTAACATCCACCCCTGAAAATGGCAGCGGCCACATGTCGTCGGCATTCACTAACATTGCATTGCATTGCATTGTCGGCTTGTGGCCAACGACACTGGTGACAACATACGGGTGCTGATCAAGATGAGTTAGGGTTCAGAGGGGGAAAAAGATGAGGACGAGGAAGGAGGAGGGCAACATATGGGACTAGTTTGCAGCGAAAAGTGGTGGCGTGGCATAGTGGATTTGGTTCAGATTGGGAGGAGGAGGGAGGGAGGTGGTGGCAAGATGCGACAAGGGCGGATGGGGAAGGGTTGGTTGGATGTTAGGAATGGGACTATTTTAGAGTTATCCATGGTGCCATTAAGTAGCCAGCCACCTAAATGTTGGTGGTCAAGAAAATCCGGGTGCCATCGTTGTTTTATGGGGTGAAGATAGAGCCTCCTCGGATATAGGAACCAAAGAAATACTTGGCTGCCGCCCAACCGGGGGGGTGGGGGTGGGGGGCAAGAACGTCCTGCCCCCCACCCTGCGTGCCAAACACCACTGAGAGCGAGACCATCAGATGAAATAGTGACCGTCAATCGAGGTGGCCGTAGGTGCACTAAAAGTGGTACTAATTGATCGGAGGCAAAATAGCCCGGGGATCTCTAATCCTCGCCGATTCCAAGTTCTGTTCTAAAAGAGGATCTCTCTCTCTCTCTCTCTCCTCTCACTGCTCTCTCTCTCTCTCTCTCTCTCTCTCTCTCTAGCACGTATTTCGGTTTCTCCACCGACGAGGGCAAATCGCAAGTAGTGTCGCTAGATCCGAGATTCACTTCAGGTCCTGATCTCCTCCATTTCTTTTTTATCCAGATTTGAATTTTATGGAGATTACTGTTCCCAGAAACCCTAATGAATGATATGGCGCAGATTTTTGTTTTTGGGGAGGAAGTGCACGCTAGCAGAATGCAGTTTATTTTTAAAAAATTTCGGTTCCTCATCTCATTTGAGTTTCTCATCCGATAATCTTTGTCGCCAGAGGGTCATGAGTATCGGTTGAGATGTTACGACGTTTGAGCCTGTAGTAATGAAGATTATTGTTTTTCTAGTCCTGTTTGACTAGAAAAATCTGTTTTTTTTATCGATTTCTTTCTCTCTTTTTTTTCATCGAATCGGATTATTGCAGCGGCATGCGGTTTATATTCTTTCTTAGTTTCACAGGTGAATATAGTAAGTTGGAAACCAAATGGAATTGATTACATCCACCGAAGAAATTGGTGATGGTTTTAATTCCATGGTTCTTTTATAAAGTCATATAATTCGATGATTTCTTCTACGCTTACACATTTGTTTCCTTTTTACGTATTTTACAGTTATTAGGTGTAAATTCTTCAAAAGTTCCAATGTAGTTGTTTTTCATGCCGGAAGGCCCAGAACCTTGTTTGTTTTTTTTTTTTTTATGGTTGTGGAAACTGTTATACAGAAAATTAAACATTGGGTAGATTTAACTCTTATCACCCTACAAAGTGGCTTGACGTTATTTTGTTTACGTAATTTTTGATCCGATAACAAATGTTTTCTCTACTGGATTGTTGTTTCATTTCGACTCTTTGGATTAAATTTGTGCTACAGAGATGAGTGCAATTGCAGTATCAAATCGTCCCTTCTACCCTCTCGGTCTAGACTCTTTCCTAGACTAGAGGAACCTTGGAAGGTTGCTCCCTGGTTGTATGAGCTTAAACTGCCTTACCAACAATGTAGGTCTCTCTACTTGCCAGGCAAGTTTTAGATTTCTCGCACCATTTTTAGAGGGTTGAGGTCGGGTCGACACCAAGTTGGAAAGTTGTCATCAATCTTCCTTAGCCTTGCTATAGCTGACCCCATCTTTATAGGATAAGACTGGGATGGTGATGGTGCAATATTTTCCATGATTTCTCATTGGGCCTTTCTTGCTTTTCCTCGCAATACTAACTTCAATTCGAGTCATAAGACAACCGAAATACTGTTATGCATCCTCACTTGAAGCGCAATGTTCCATCATAATCACAAGGCATGATCAAGGTTTGGAATATCGATTTCGACCATCATTTCAGGTCCTCCAAAAAATGGCATATTTTGTGAAATATTGCTAAAGATTTCATTTCGGTGCATGTAAAAAAAGATATATTTCGCGAAATAATTTGATTTTTCATACCTTGGGCATGATATATGAGTGCCTTTCCTATGTATATCTGATCCATATATTTCTTTAATCTTGATTTTCTAATGCTATGTGGTTCAAACACAAATCTACCATTTCAATTTTGGCAATTACACAAAGTGACCTATGGGAGAAAAAAATTAGAATAGCAAGCCGAAGTCAATAGTCTGTAGTCTGTACTACCTCCAGAATCTTGGGGTAGCCCTAGTTTGCTTTTGAATGTATAACTACTAGCAAAATTGGATTCTATGTCTTAGGGATTTGGATTTAATGGGGATGTTTTGCCCTTTGTGTTCTATCTCGCAACCTTATCTTCTCTAAGGAAAAGATCATAGAGGGATTGCTTGGGGAATTGTGAGGCTAGAGGGACTCCCAGCATCATTTTTGCTGATTCTTTGAACTTATCTTGCAAAGGAAGCTAAAATAGCAGAATGGATTTCCAGCAGTCTACACAATAGACCTGCATCATGAGGGTGTCATGTTAAAATCCACCACTAAATCTGATCCCCATGCAAGATCAAGGAATGAAATATCGTGAAATCTCTTTTTTTTTTCTGCATACCGAAACAAAACCTGGATGTCAAAGTTCATGAAATTTTTGGTTTTTTCGGTTCCGCTACACAGGCGCCTTAAAAATCTAAATATTTTTCAAATTTTGGGCATAATATCTTGTTCTTTCAGGAATCCAATGTAGGATCAAAATTTGATATTTCATTCCTTGTGCAAGGGAACCCATAATATACTGGTCGTGTAAAGCCGCAACTACATGTCTTTATTTATGATCGATACAACCATTATGTTAAGAAACCTGCTTTGTTCAGTTTCATTCTTTCTACAATCTAAAAGTTTTAATGATGCAGATCCGGTGTTATTCCTATTATTATATAAAATGTTTATAACAGTTGAATTGATCTCTCCTTTTGTGACAATTCCTGATTATTTACCTCCATTGCAGGTTATTTACTGGTAGAGGGGACTGGGTGGACCCCAGATTGAGAACCGAAACAAGCTGCATATCCAAGACAGCTAAGGTATAGAATAAATTGTCTATAAGTGGCCCAGATGAGCAGCAGCTGCAATGTTATTGGCTGTGGAAGGAGGTGGATTTTTCTCCTCTTCAGCTTCGGGATATAGCAAAGGCCTTTCTCTTCTGCTCCTTGGACGGACAAACGAAGAAAGACCCATGAGAGTTTCACCGTGGAATCAGTATCGGTTGGTGAAGCAAGAAGGTCATTCTGATCTTCAGCTGGCTTCGAAAAAAAAACAAGTCTCCTGTGGATGCGCACCCCTTATCTGCTTTCGATGCTCATCCACAGGAGCCGATGGGCCGTCTCCTCCTAAAGTGGGGCCTGTTCACCAGTCTGAAACTTTGTCGGATTCATCTTGTGCTTCCGACAGGGGCAATATCTGTACAACACCTGACACTGCTAACATGAGTGGAAGGGAGAAATGTCTTAAAAGTAGCCTTAGGAGGCCACCCACCGATCGTTCTGTAAGAGATGGTGCACGTGATCATGCACATGACCCTTTGGAAGCACAAAGCAATAACTCTGGCTGTACCGAAAGGAGGAAAGTGCAGTGGACGGATGCATGTGAAGGAGAGCTTGTTGAGATAAGGGAATTTGAGCAAAGGTATAGGTGAATTTTTTATATTAATTGAGAATGCAAGGAAATTTATGCCGCTTTTGTGCTGTTTATGATATATCCCCCACATTTATCTGAAATAATTATTAAAGAGAAATGATTGATAAAACGCTTTTGTAGTATCAAATTTGCTCATGAATTGTTTTCTGCACCCATTATTCTCTGTAGCTGGCTTTGTGTTCTTATATAAGTTTTTGATATAAGTTCAATTTATATCTGGTCTATGAAATTATAGATCCTTGATTCATAACGGAACCATTTTTTTTGTAAATGACACCCTCATGAAAACAATTTCATGAGCAAAATTGATTTTTAACAACTTATATCATGCCCTTCTGATTCCGCTACCACGACACCTCCGTTACACATCTTCGGTTTCAGCATCACCGGCATTGGCTGATTGGCGAACGCAGATCAGCAAAAGGCTTCATCAATCCCCACACTGCAGCCATTTTCGATCTTGGTTGCCTCGCTTCTGAATCATCCCCTGAAGAAAGGCCTTCGCCATTGTTATTTTTCTTTGCCTCCATTGATGCCATTGCTTCTTTTCCTTGCTGTCACCGCAGCCATGATGGTTCTTGATCGGAATGTCGTGGTTACTTTTCTGCACAGAGCTCCATCGGATGCTGCCATCATCCATAGTTTAATCAGTGAGGACAAGGATTTGCTAGTGCTTCCAAGCTCACATTCCATTACTGCGGTTGTCTGCGTTGCAATCGACCACCATCCCCGATATCAGAACCTAATGCAACTTCCGCCACAGCAAGGGAGAAGGGAATCCTTGATTGTCGGGTTGATCCAACTGTTCACATGTATTTCAACCGGAGTTGGGTAAGTAGCAAGTTCTGACTCCACATTTTTTAAGTGGATCCGACTATTCCTCTTCTTAACTAGGAAAAAATCCGATCCGATTCCACCTTTTGTTAATTGGCCAGAATCCATTCCTCTGAAATCTGACCAGTGTCTCCTTCAAATTCCACGATCTTAGCTTCTGCTATATCACTGTCATTCTGTCCTATCTAGTAGACAACAAACCGAATGGAGCGTCCTTCTTGCTCCTACCCTTCCCTTATTGGATCAGCTCTGGAGCACTATGGATTGCTGCTCCTTCAAAGATCCTCGTCACCAAGGGGTGAGGAATTTATGTTAACAAATTCGTGAGTCCTTTCGAGTCGACACGTATCCCTTACATCAATCACATGGGATGCATGAAATGTGTCAAATATGGACAAACATATCCTGAATACAACGATCAGAACTCCATGTATGAAATCGCTTCCAAGAGAATCCAGTGCTAATACCCTTACAAAGTCCACTAAAACCACTCTATATAAATGGTAATCCTAAAATCACATTCTATATGAACAATAAAAAACTCTGGCGCTTTTAGAGAATAGAATAAGATATATACCGATAAAATCTCTGAACCCTCTTATATAGAAAAGAAAAAAAAGAAGACATGAGGATGGGGATAGAAGTCGGAGGAGCAATATAAAGAATGGAAAGTTGGAATGTTCCCATTGTCATTCGTCACAATACTTGGACGCCCGCTTACATGATTGAGCCCCATTTACATAGTTAAGAACCCATTGCCATAACCCTCGTGCAAAGTTGAAGGTTTTGGATCTCAAGTCCTTCAAACCCTTTCTAAATACACTGCTCGTGCTTTGTAATTTATTGCTAACTTTGCCTCTTGGGCATAAAGTGACAGGTGTATAATGTGTTACAACTTACAAGATAGCCCCTCTTTTTTATATATACTATTTTGCTCATTATTTCTGTTGATGTATAATTGGAGACGATATTCTCTTGCTCCCATTAGGATGAATTTGACCCCTAATTTTTTATTTACCAGTATAAGTCAACCATAAAATCTTATGAGTGATAATGTCAATCTCAAGTAATATACAAGGTATTAGCATCACAAATATATTTGTATATATTTCTATATAAAGTATTGGAGAGTTACATAATATTGTTTTTAAAAAATATATCTTAACATGTATATATCAGTAAACATTGATATCTATTTTAAATGTCCAAGTTATTAATTATTATATTTCCATAAGTAGGTATAGTAAATAAAATTTATCTTTAATGTTAATTTGAATGTTACTCTACATTTGATATTTTGTTTCATTGTTGTGTTAGACATGTATCCAAGTGTCTGAATCTGATATTCGTGTCCATACTCAAATAAATAAAGGGAAATTACATGGCGCTACTTCCACAACTAACTTCTAGAACGATCACATTTCGGTAGGAGGGGAAGAAGAGTGAAGGAGTCACACAAGAGGAGTAGAGCCTTAGCATTGGGGTGTATGTAAAGTGAATGATGAAAAAGAGAGAACATTGGCCAAGAGAAGGGTCAGATGACCGTACTGGATGAAGCAACAATGGTTGGACCATCCTAAGAGCCCAAACAAGGAGGCTGACTGCACTATTTTATACTAGGTTACTTCCATCTTTTTAGGAGTTCAAATTCTTGTGACCAAAACCATGTCAATATATATCCTCGATTTTTGCAATAAAGAATATTCTTTAATTATTATATCTATTATAATTCATATCTAGAGCTCTTTAGATTATCTACAGGATTTATCTGTAAGCTTAGATATGCTCTATTGCCTCACGTAGTCCTTCCAAAACGCAAATTATGTTACAAACTTTATTTCCAATAAGCCTATTGTTTGTTGCTTTACAAATCCCAAGTATTTGTCAGTATTCCAAACCTCCTGATGTTAGATCTCTTCTTTTAGTTTTTAAGAAGGGTGAGGCTATATTTAACGCATGAAATACCTTAGACAACTAATGTCTAAACGGCACCTCCCCTTTTTTGTCAAAGGCAGCCCCCCGTTTAAAGGCCCCCTAACTCTATTGTGCATGTGTAGACCGCCGACTGTCGGTTGCCTTTGCCACCGACAACCTACCACTGCCAGTCTGTCTCCTGCCTTCCATCTCCTCTACACTTCTTCCTCCCTCCTTCCTCCTCTTGTTTCCCATCTTCCTCCTATTTCTCTCCTCCTCCCCCTGGAAACTGTGACACTTGGGCACACTAGACCGAATATATCTTCTATTTATTTGGACATGGATGCATTCGGCCTCCATGGTCGGATGCACAGAAAGTGCTTTGGGCTTGGTGTGACCGAGTGTCACGATTTGCAAGGCAAGGAGGGAAAAAGGAGGGAGAAAAAGGGGAGAAAAAAGATGAGGTGGAGGGAGGTTGAAAGCAGAGGGAGGAGGAGGAAGGAAACCGCAATGGTGGATTGATGGCGGGCGATGGCCTATACATGGCCGACGAGGTGCGGCAGTGGGTGTGGGTTGCCTTTGGACTATTACGGGGATATTTTGGGTCTATATACAGCCCACAAAATACCGAAGGCTATATGTGGACTAGGGCAGGTAATTCTGGACCCGACACGAAGTGAGCGGGTCTGGGTTAAACGGGTTCGGGTCGTAAACGAGTCGACACGGTAGACCCGTTTAATAAACGGGTCGGGTCCGGGTTTAGGGTCTGGACACGGTAGACCCGGGAAGACCCGTTTAAAATTCAACGAATCGTGTCGGGTCGGGTCTACCCTCAATCCAATAATGTAGTATGTAGTACCAGCGGGTCTTATCGGGTCAGGTCGGGTCGAGTCAGATTGGGTCGGATCGAGTCAACTTAATAGACCCGTGTGGTAAACGGGTCTTATCGGGTCTACTCGTTTATAAGCGGGTCGGGTACAAGTTTAGGGCCTAGACACGATTAGTTAAATGGGTTGGATCCGGGTTTAGGGGTTTTGGACACGACTGACGATACGAAACTAGACACGACACGAACCTGACCCGACATGACCCATTATCACCCCTAATATAGACCTATCCTTTCAAGAATCATAGATCACTTTTGCTATGGAATTACATATCACTTCATATATGACGTACATTTTTAATTCAACTTTTTTAATCTTATACAAACGCTCAAATTAACCGAACCGCCTTACTGTAAAGGTGGAGGGGAAGATGCAATACAATCCTCTTAAAATATGAGTGAAGTATCACATTGAAGTTTCCCTTTCCTATTCCTCGTCTCGACAAATAAGCTATATATGGTGGCGGGTACTTCAGTCTCTTGAAGATAAATTGGATACTAGTCTACTAAATTCGAATCCATTAGGGTGGCGAGTACAAGACAATTGTTTAAAATATTGAAAGATTTGTACCAATGGTTTATGATGTCATACACTCATACGTAACTTTCTAATGAGTCGAGCACGTTTACCTGTATGATGTAAGGGGTATCATATTGATTCATTACACTTGTTTATTGGGATAAAATACTTTGTATAGTAGTAGCAAGGAAAAGTACTTACAACATATGAGGCAAGCTGCAAGTAATGGGAGTTTGCGCAAGTGTAAAATGTCAATTTCCATAAGTGTTCTTTCTTGTGAGACCATGTGGTCTTTTTTGTAGGATTTAAGGCAAACACAAAGAGGATCCGACTATTATGGGGTTGCTTACTCCATAATCAACCAGCGGCATACAAAGCTTCAATTCGGTGGCATCTTCCTTCCGCTGATGCGTACGCAGGTTTAGTACTGTCATAAGCCTCATAACAGAGTATCTCATAGGATCCACATTTATGTGTACACCACCCACATAATGTGCTTTTGATAAGACTGAAGACCACCAGTTCCAGTGCTTGCTCTCCCTGTCTTCTTGACCATGATAACTTTCTATACTGATGTAGGACACATCTTAAGTTGGCATTGATAGTGTAACTAGTGTTCTTAGCCAAGAAGGGTTACTTGTGGCGTTGTTTGATGAGAATCTCAATGACACAAATATGTGATATTTGATCTATGACTTGGAGATCTATGTAGTCTCTGGAACCATTTACTAGTCGAAGCATTATATTTTCACCGAGATTTGTGGTCTATTCGGATCATGAAGGTTTTCATTGTGTTCACTCTCAGAGGAAGGTCAATTGTCATAACCATGTGAAATGGAGTTCTTTCATCAATAAATTTGTTTTATGTTGTGTCAGATGGAGAAAACTAGGTAGTCGATTCTTTAGACCGGAAGGTTTAGCATTAATGTTCACGAAGAATTAAGTGGTAGCTTCAAGGCTATGAAGCACTGGCACTACACGACACGAGTATGCCGACACGGCAAATGCTAAAAAAGGACACGGGTACGGCAAGGACACGGTAAAATAAAATAATATTTTTTATGTGTTTATAATTCATATATATTTCAATAACCAACTCATAGAAAACAACTAAAATAATAATTTAATGCATACTGAATTATAACCGTTAGTTACACCTATCCCGATCGGTTAATCGCACACAACCCTAAATGGCATAGAAAAGAACGATTGTGTTTCAGCTTTGGCTTCAACCTATCTGAAACCTCAGAAGATCAGATAAGTTAAAGCCAAAACTGAATCGTAACCATCCGTTACAACCAGCCTGACAAGTGAATCGCACTCAGGCCTAACCCGATATCGAATATTCCATCAACCCGTCATGTCCAGCTCGTGTCCGGTAAATGTTCAACGAGTTTCCAGCTCCCGGAAGCACGTGGGACACGACACATGCGTGTCTGGTGCGTGTCCGGCGAGTGCCGGTGTCCGACACAGGCACGGGGGGGCCTAGGGAAGTGTCCATACTTCCTAGCTTCAAGGAAACCAAATCATTATAGAAGGTAGCTTATCTGTATGGCTAAGTGATGAAATACTTCCAAGGTACTTTAATCTATTTCTCAGTTTCCTTTACATGATTGTTTTTTTCTGCATTCCAAAATCTTGTTTGCACAAATTCTCAAGGAGTTATATGGAGGGACATTTTGGGTGAGGAGAAACATTGACTATAGTTAACAAGCGCTAATATTGGTCAGAGATGGTAATAGTGTTCATCACATCAGAAAAAAAAACATATTGTTTGTCAATATGAATAAGGCCAATATCAGTACACTGAGTTCTGTATGTCTCTTCCTATATTGAAGTGCCCTTGGTCCATATTATTTTGGACTTTTTTGGCATTCTATTACCAACTGTTCGAGGCTTTGATTCCATCTGTCATAGTGCGTTGGTTTTCTAAGATGATGCTCTTCATTCCCTATGTAAAGACGCCAAGCATGTCTCATATTGCGAATCTTTGTTTCGAGAAGATTGTTTTCCTATATAGCGTTTACTTTACCACTATTTCTGATCGTGGTGTAAAGTTAATGGTATTTATGGGGAACTTTTTGGAAGAAGCTTGACACTGCCAGACTGTACATCACTCCAAGATTGATGGCAAAACATAAATCACGATTTAGAACTTGGAGAAACTCTTATGATGCATCTTTCTTGATCACATCAAGTCATGGGATAAAATTTTACCATAACCAGAGTTTTCTTAGACCAAATCCATAGACTAATCCATTCGAAGAACTTTATTTGAAGTTGCTTATTGGCATGTAAGTCCCATCTTGTTGATGATCTTTTACCATAATCATCCAAAGATGAACAACTAGTGATTTTGAACCATAAGATCGGTAATATCTGAAAAGTCAATCAAGAAGTTTGTGAAGCCATTTAAGCAACAAAAGTAAATTCACATCGGACGGCTAAAGAATTTAATGAAGGAGATTTCATTGAGGTAGGGTTGTGTATTGGTTCGAAACCAACCTATTTAGGCAAAACCCAAACCGATCCAACTTTGGTCGATTTTGAGGTTTTCCAATCCAATCCAAACCGAACAAAGATTGGAATCCAATCCAATCCATTCCAATTAAAGTCGGTTTGGATTGGATTGGATGGTCGGTTTGGCCTTTGACCCATATACTTGTTGAACTTTTTTTTTTTCCTTATGTTAGAACCTAGTTTTAATTTTAAAAAATAATAATTGTTGTCAAATTATTAGGCCTAAATAAGATTTGTAACTGATTTTGAATAATCCTACAATATTGCAAAGGTTGTTGGTAGCAAGGGTATATAAGGACATATGGTATATTTAATAAAGTGTGTATATATATATATACATATGTCGGTTCGGTTCGGTTTAGGTCGGTTTTAAATTTGCAAATCCGTCAACCGATCCAATCATGTCGGTTTTTATAAAACCCAATCCAATCGGATCCATTGAGTATGTTGAAACCGATTAAAATCGGTTGGTTTAGTTTGGTTTAGTTGGTTTGGTTTGGATCCTGCACACCCCTACATTGAGGTGTATTTATAGAAGGAAAGACATCCTCACGACACTTATCACAAGTTCACAACCGAAGTCCAAGAAGATCACCCTGCATAGTTAACAAGAAAATTGGAAGCAATGATTATTTGGTATACTTCTCGGATTGTCTCAACATTAGTCCAATATTCTATCATTGCTGACTTTTATTACTACTGTGGGTTTGATGAAGACTTGGAGGATAAAGAGTCGACAGATCAAACTGATCAAGTTTCGCAATAAAGAGGGGGGGTAGTGGAAGGAATCATTCACATGCTAGATAGAACATCGTGACAAGGTCATTACTACTGAAGATTTATTGTAAAGTGGGTAGGAAAATATCCTAGCAAAAGCACGTGGATCAATGAAGAGCTGAAAAAATGATCCCGCCATCCTTGGATAATATGTTCAGTCTTTCTCATCAGATCCGAGGGCTCGAGATCTTCCCAAGCTGAGGTAATTGATGCGGAGTATCCATGGTGTCATTTAAGCCAGTGTAGTCAAAGCAACCTCACCCCAAGTGCCCAAGGTTCTAAAAAGCGCTAGGCGCTAGTCGGGCGGGGGGGAGGGGGGGCGCCTAGCGCCTAGGCGGCGCCTAGGCGTTTTGCCTTTTTTTTAATTATTTAAATTATTATTTTGATATTATATATATATATATATATATACGTTTAAAAATTAATATAAGTTCAAGATTATCCCAAACCATTATTTTAAAGAACAAGTATATAACCATAATTCAAGATTGAGTGATTAACAAGAACAAAAGAAAACATGGTTCGCCTGGCCAGCCTCAGCCCGCCTAGCCCGCCTGGTCCGCCTGGCCAGCCTCAACCCGCCTGGTCAGCCTCAGCCCGCCTGGCTCGCCTGGCCAGCCTCAGCCCGCCTAGACCGCCTAGGCGGCCGCCTAGCTCCGCCTGGGAGCTTGGCCGTTTTTCTGGAGCGCCTAGGACCTAGGCGAGGCGGTGGGGGGCCGCCTAGCGCCTAGGCGGCCGCCTAGACCGCTTTTTAGAACACTGCAAGTGTCTAGGCGCCCCTCTAGTCGAGCGGTGTTTCCTAGGCGGTCCACGTAGATCGCCTGCCGCTTGGCCATCTAGGGTGACTGAACAATTTTCCTGGTTTTTCGGGGCAACTTTTACTGGAAAAATGCAACAACTCAGGGATTGTGTTTATGATGATGGTTTAACATTAGATCTTGTTGACGCTAGAGGAAACAAGGAAGGACGAATGCAAAGTGGAAGAAGCACACAACTACAAACACTTATAGATGACAAATAAATTTTAAATAAGTTCCAATATTCAGATGAAGAAGCATATGTTGAAGTTGGTGGTAATTCTATTTGGGAGATTCATATTTCAAATGGAATAGACTTTCATGGCAATGGTGAAGATGTTTTTGATATATTGGTTCTTGCTTACATTGACAATTTTGATTCGATTTGTGTTTGAATATTTAATAATTCCATCATCTTAAGCACTTAAAAAATATCATTTTGTATTATTTGCTAAATTATTGTATTTAAGAAGAATAGGATATGATACAAATTTTTAGTAAGAATAGTATATATATATATATATATATATATATATATATATATATATATATATATATATATATATATATATATATATATATATATATATATATATATATATATATATATATATATATATATATATGAGGAATGGGATGCTGCCTATCAAAGCAGCGTTTTTGCTGCTTTGAGACATTGTTTGACCATCCTAGAAGTTTTGGAATTTGATGAAATTTGGTGAGGGTGTTGTCTAGGGTAAGATGATCATCCTCACAAATTTTCATCAAATTCCAAAACTTCTAAGAGGGTCAAATGGTCGAAGCAAAATGCTGCAGATTTTAACGGCGACTGCAGACGACTGATTTTGCTTCGACCATTTAAACCCCCTAGAAGTTTTGGAATTTGATGAAAATTTGTGAGGATGATCATATTACCCTAGACAACACCCTCACCAAATTTCATCAAATTCCAAAACTTCTAGGATGGTCAAACAATGTCTCAAAGCAGCAAAAAATGCTGCTTTGATAGGCAGCATCCCATTCCTCTATATATATATATATATATATATATATATATATATATATATATATATATATATATATATGAGAAAAGGTAGCCTACTCCATGGAATAGGCAACTTACCTAGTCCATGGGTTAAATTGATGCCACGTGACGCTTTTTAACTGGAGTTAAAGACTTGGTCAATTTAGGTTCACCCCTCCCAACAATTATCAAGAAAAAATTTAAGAAAAACACCCTCCAAGTGTCATTTTTAGCATTAAAAAAAAATTGTTTTTACGATGCATAGTTTATTGTTAAATTTGTTTCAACTTGATTGGGTTTATATAAGTTTTTTTATTCGGATTTTTTTTCATAATCCTAATGTGTGTGTGTGTGTGTGTGTGTGTTTTGGGGGGTTTCTAATAATGAAATTATGGGGTTTTTACTTGGCACCTAAATGCTTGTGGGGTAAGTTAAAATAACACTTTTTTAAAGCCATTGTGGTTGATTGTCCTTCTCTTGTTTTGCTTAGATCTTCTATAAGATGTTGGACTTAGTGTAAATGTGTTTATTTTGTGGATTGATATATAAGTTTAGATGGATAGGTAGTAGATTTTTAATTTTATAATTATTTCTTTTGTTTCATGGGTAAGCTGGGATGGGTTATTTGACCTCAAGGCTGCAGTTGATATTGTTAACAAATTGTGGGTGAATATGAACCTTAATACGAAGGTTCATACTTGTAGAAAAATGGATGTGTCGTGTGAATCAGTCTATTGTACTACAAACTAGTTTATGTGCATACGAGATTGAAAATAATGTGGAGACAGTTTCGGCTAGACTTGAAAAGGTATGCGGGAGTCCCACCAAGAGGGGATTGAAGGAGCTGAGAACCTATAATTACCATTTGGTCATTTGAACTGGAATTTAGAATTCGTCCTATTAGTAAAGAGTGTCACTTGTGAATCATAAGTTTTCAAATGTTGGAGGGAAAAGCTTAGATAATTCTTGAGATGAAATTGGGTAGTGGTACTAAAAAGGCTTGGTATGATGGATGATATCGTAATTTAAATGGAAACTAATCATGGATTTGGGTTCGCAAAAGGCTGATTCTGAAAGACCCACATGTGTATCGATAGTTCTATACTTAGTAAACTCCAGGTGCTACTACTCCAGGTGCTACTGCTTGGTTGCGGACCTATAACAAGCGGTTATGATGTAGAGCCCTTGCAAAATTGATCTAATAGGAGCCATTCATCCGATACCTCTCCTATTTAATATTTTGGTTTATTGTCTCAAGAGGATTGGATAGAATGGTATTGGTCGTAGCATTGTAGTTGCGAAGTGATTCTCAAAATGTTCAGTGGAACCCATAGGCTGACATGGTGCAATGGGTGCTCACAGGCGTCCGATTTAGGCACCCATCCCACTGAACCACACTCAGCCGTTGAGGCAGGCACCCCTGAAGGGTGACCACTGACCAGTCTCGGCTCTGCTTTGTGGGTCCCTTCATGTCGTTGAGGCAGGCAACCCTGAAGGGTGACCACTGACCGGTCTCGACTCTGGCTTTGTGGGTCCCTTCATGTTTGCATCAATGGCTGAGTGTCATTCATTGGGACGGGGAGCCTGCATTCGGACGCCTATGGTATGTGTTACAAAATTATAATTTTTGTCTGGAATACTAGTTTTTTTTTCTCCTTTTCCTTGCATTCAGAAAGGCCGTTGAATGCTGCAATATCCGTGAATGAAATATGTTTCTAATCCAATGTTGCTGTTTTGAATAATCCAACAGTGATCCTGGCACATCAGATGACGAGTTAGAGCGTGATGGCGGCAGATGCGAGTGTGTTATTCAGTAGATTCTATGTTCCGCATATTTGGAGACTGGACAAATCGATGCACGAGGAAATCTTGGCGTGTTTATCGATGCTTTGAGTGGGGGGATAATCGGAGCTGCGCCTGCATGTCTTCAGGATTTCAATTTTGTCGGTTTGAGCCTCCTGTTGTCCTTGGACTCCCCCACCTTTTTTATTTCGATCTTCTCTCTTGTAAGTTCCTTGTGTACTACTTGAATCTGAGCATCACTGCAGGATATATACACCTGTATCATCGTTCCATCATTGTGGATATTACCCGTCTGATCCTCCTCTACTTTTGTGTGTTACTGTTTATAATTTTTTGACTGGAATTTTATCCACTCTTAGAAACAGCATTAGTTTCTCTGCAACCATAAAGGTTCACATGTTTTTGGCAGGAACCCTAATAATGGAGAGCTTACTGGAGAGTATGAATTAGTAGGGTTTTTTTACAAATCAACCAATCTTCTCTATTTACATATAAACACCTATAAAGTCAATATTTACATATAAATCCGTTAAATCATCCAATATTTACATATGGACCACTATATTAAGTTGGCATCCAAAATGAAGGCATATTTTTAAAAAAAATTATTTTGGAATTATTGGAGGGGTATTTTCAGAGTTTAGGTAAAATACTAAGAATGAAGTCAAAAATATTCTCTCATTTTGGAAGTCAGCTAACTGCAGGGGTCAATATATGATGTTTGAATAAATTAGGGAGTTTATATGTAAATATCACTTTATTAGGGGTTTATATGTAAATAAAGAAGATTGTAGGGGTTGATTTGTAAAAAAACCCTAATTAATAAGATGCATGATGAAATCACAGAAATATTATTTGAATTATTTTTTAGTGACAAATTTTGACAACTATGATATATTTAAATCCCACGGTTGGGGCCCACAACCGTCCGATGCAGTGTGTAGTCGAACGGTGTGCGACAACCTATGTGGTGCTCCGAGTGAGAATCATACTCTTCAACCGACTCTGATCTCTGCTCCAATGGCTTACATGTCATCCTCTTTGCTCTGCTGGTGCTCGAGAGCTCCAGATTTGCGGGTGCTCAGCAGCGCACGAGCTGCAGCGGGCTGCGCGCAAGCACGACGACGGCTTCAGAGCTCCCGATCCGACTCCCTTCACTGCGATCCCCCAACGACCCGTTCGAATCGTGGCGAGCTAGGGCTTCGGCGAGGGAGATCTCTAGTCAGGAGGAGAGCTAGGGCTCCGGCGAGGGAGGTAAGGGTTCCGGCGATCTAGCTTACTCGATCTCAGAGCTAGGCGGCTTCAGAGCTCCCGATCCGACTCCCTTCACTGCGATCCCCCAACGACCCGTTCGAATCGTGGCGTCTCTCGCCGTCTTTGCAGATCGCTCGAAGCGCCTCAATCTGGTACTCTGACAGCGCATCTTGAGCACCGACAGGTACATTTCAGCCGCTTCCTTTCAGTTCTTGATCTGATTAAGGAGTGTCTGGTGAATTTCCAAGAGGAGATCCATGGGTAGAGGGCGATCCATGGGTAGAGGGCGATCCCGAGGTGCTTCGAGATCCAGGGGGGCTTCTTCGCGATCCGGTGTCCGCCGATCTGGGGAAGCCAACGTCTCGCCTTCCCGAGGTGCTAGGGTTGCGCCTCTTGGGAGGGGGGTTTCGGCAAGGGGGGAGGGGAGGAGTCGTTCCCGATATAGGCGTCCCGGGGGCTCTTCTCATCAGCCATTGTCGAGCCACCACCAGAGGGTGTCCTTCGCGGACGTGGTGCGTCGTCCAGCCCAGGCATCCCCGGCGACGAGATCAGGCGGACCTCCCGATCGGGCTTTTCGGCGCTCTCGTGGGGCTCTTCCGAGGCGGCGCTGCTTCAGGTGCGGCGAGAGGGATCACGCCGTCGCTGCCTGCCGGAACCCCACCGTGTGTTTCGCCTGTGGGAAGGTAGGCCACACTTCCCACAGGTGCAGGATGGCCCGGTCATCCGGATCTACTGGTTCTTCGGCGGTAGGGGCGGGTACCTCGTTGGATCTGCCGAGGGATCCACGACGGGAGGAGATGTTAGAGGTGCTGAACAGATCTGGAGTTTGCCGAGTCTTCAGACGATCGGTGACGGCAGCGGAGCTGTCCGGCCATCTCAGGCATGCGTGGCAGGGCTCCTGGGAATGGCCGGCGCAGGAAATTGGGAACGGCGAGTTCTTGGTCGAGTTTCCTTTCCGCCAATTCCTGGAGATTGAGGTCGGTCGAGGAGTTCGCGACCTCGGGGCAGTTTCTGTCTCCTTCCGGCCATGGGAGGAGCTGGCTAGAGCAGTGGCTCAGCGGAGGCGGACGGCAGTACGAGTCACTGTTTTCGGGCTACCGTTTGACGCTTGGGGGGAGGGATCTCTTCGAACTCTGCTGGAGCCTTATGGAGAGATCAGAGAGTGCCACAATGTCTTTCCCTCTATCTCCCACAGACGGTTTTGTCAGGCCACGATCCTCTGCTATGAACCAGTATTGATCCCTCCAACGGTGCAATTCTCTTTGGGCTGCGGGATTTTTAGGGTTCGTCTCACCTTCCAGGTTCTGGGAGACTGCACCTCCCTGCCACCCCCCCCCCCCTGGGTCATTTACCTCCTTTGGAGCATGGTACCGGCGGCGGTCCTCCGTTCGGCGATAGGATGCAGTTCGGTGAGCCGGAGATCCCCCCGGGCTTCGGTCCGCCTATCGCTTCGCCCCAACCCACTCGGTTCCGACAACCGTGTGTTAGGCCTCCGCGTTTCCCTGCTCCAGCTCAGGATCCGGGGCCGAGCCAGGCGACCGGCGAGGCGGGCGGCAGTCCGGAACCAGGTACACCTTATCTCCAGCAATTCTCGCGGGATTCAATTTTTGTTTTGAATCTTGGAGCGGGGGAGAATGTTGACGTCCCTCGTGTTGATTTTGCGCACGTGGGTTTTGTGGTCCCCCACGTTAATCCCTTTGATGATGTGCATGAGGGCTTTCCCGGGGATTCGGTGGAGAGGGGGTCCCCCTTGGGCCCTCAGGTGGAGCATGTGCCTTTTGAGAGGGCTAGCCCCATGGTGGGAGAATCTCTTGCTACTAACCTTGATGTCGACAGGAGCACTGTGACAGGGCAGGGGGAAGGGATGTTGCGGGACATAGCTGATCGGACCGTCGACCAGGAGAGGCCAGTTGCAGCGGCGGACATGGCAGGACCCTCCCAGCTTCAGTCGGCAAGGAGGAGTTTCCGGCAGATTTTGCAGCGCTCCTCGGATGATCCGCTGCTGGCTCAGGCTTTCGTGCGGTCCAAGATGCGCCTTTTGGAGTTGGATCAGGTTGATCCTTCAGTGTCCTTCCCCCTCTCTCTTTTGGATGATGATGTTATTTTGGATATAGCTAAGAAGTGTGGTTTCATTACCCCTCCAGAGATGGATAGTGTTCGTTTCTTTCTTGATTCGATCAGGGCTCTGGAGGAGAAGAGAGCGAGGATGGCCTCGTCTTGACCTGGTTGCTGTGTGGTTTTTGGAGGAGTTTAGGGAGCCGATCTTTTTGTGTTTCTATGAAGATTTTGTCTTGGAATGTTAGGGGATTAGGGAAGTCGGAGAAGAGGAGGGCGGCTAGTTCTTTTGCCTCAATTCACGATGTCGATATTATCTGCATTCAAGAGTCGAAACACGAGAACCCGACGAGTCATTTTTTCCACTCTCTCAGCACGAGGAAGATTGCGAAGTGGGAGGCTAAAGATGCTACAGGGGCGTCGGGTGGAATCCTTATAGGGTACAGTGACGACCTTTTCTTGTTGAAGAGCTCCAACGTTAGGGTCTTCTCCCTCTCCTTGGTCCTCCAGAGTAGACTTGATGGCGTGGAGTGGATGCTATCCTCCGTCTATGGACCGACCGACCATAGTAGAGGAGACGATTTCTGGACGGAGCTTTCATTGCTCAGGACGAACTTTCCGGGGCCTTGGGTGATCGCAGGTGACTTCAACGTCACGCGAGGGTCAGAGGAGAGGCTGCGCAGTGAAGGGGATGCTTCGGCGATGAGGGCTTTCTCCCAGTTCATCCGGCACCAGGAGTTGATTGATCTACCTATGTCCGGACGTACTTTCACGTGGAGCAACAAGCGAGAAGACCCGATTTTGGCTAGGCTGGATCGGTTTTTGATCTCGTTGGAATGGGACTTGCGTTTTCCGGGCTCGATTCAGGCAGGTCTGGCTTCCTGCGTTTCTGATCATGCACCGATCCTTCTCTCTACGGATTCGATCTCTCCAACCCGGCCACCTTTTCGGTTTGAGTCGATGTGGTCCATGGAGGAGGGATTCAAGGATTTGATTGCCAGGTGGTGGGGCGAAGCTGGGTCTGTAGATAACTCGGCTCTGAACATGGCAAGGAAACTCAGAGTCATCAAAAAGAAGCTCCAATCCTGGAGCAGGACGCATTTCGGGAATGTTCTGCGCCAGAAAGTTTCTACCTTGGCCGAAATTCAGGTGCTGGAGGCCAGAGGGGAATTCGCCACCCTTACCACCCCGGAGAACGCGAGGTTGAATGAGCTGAACCAGGAGCTCGTGCTTCTCTTGCGGAAGGAGGAAGGAATGTGAAGGCAGCGTTCGAAGGAACAGTGGGTGAAGTTAGGCGATGCGAACACATCCTACTTCCATAGAGTTGCTAATGCTCGGAGAAGGAAGAATTTTTTGGCCTCCTTGTGGCACGAAGGCCGCGAGCTGACGTCCACGTCTGACATTCTCGGTGCAGCTACTTCCTTCTTCAAGACCTCCTTCCGGGAGGGTGAACCATCGACAGGGCTCTCTTATGACTGGAGCCGTGCGGATTTTTCGAGGATTCCAGGTGGATCGGGAATGGATGCGGAGTTTACCGCGGATGAGTTCCGTAAGGCGGTGTTCCAATCGAAAGGTGATGGGGCCCAGGGTCCGGATGGGTTTCCTATGGAGTTTTTTCAGAAATTCTGGGACATCTTGAAGGAGGATCTTTGCCGGCTACTTCATGATTTCTTCTCAGGCAAGGTGCGTCTCCACTGCCTCAATCAATCGTGGATTATTCTTTTGCCTAAGAAATCTGCTGCAGAGACCATTCGGGACTTCAGGCCGATTTCCTTGTCGAATTGCCTCTACAAGATCATCACGAAGGTTTTGGCCAATCGGCTCGCGGACAACATCTCTTTATTGGTCTCTCCTTCCCATACCGCTTTTATCAGGGGGAGGCTTATTCTTGATAGTGTGGCGGCGGCTCATGAGACGATTTTCCACCTGCGTGAGTCTGGAGAAGAAGGAGTGCTTCTGAAGATCGATTTTGAGAGAGCTTTCGATCAGATCAAATGGAATTTCTTGCTAGATCTTTTGAAGGCGAAGGGCTTCTCTGAGGGTTGGATAGGCTGGATTAGAGAGATCCTGGTGTCCTCGAAGCTTTCCTGCCTTATTAACGGGGTGCAGGGCAAGGACTTCAAGGTTTATAAGGGCCTGAAGCAGGGATGCCCTCTGTCCCCATACCTCTTCATCCTGGTGGTCGATGCCTTCGATGCAGCAGTCCGGAAGGCGAATGCTGAGGGCTTGGTTCGGGGGGTTGGCGGTCATGGCTGGACAACCTCGAACTTGCACTATGCAGATGATTCCCTCTTATTCGCAGCTGCCTGTCTGTTTCAGTTGGTCTCTCTCAAGGCTCTCCTTTACGGGTTGGAGCTGACCTCGGGCCTGAAGATTAATTTCCAGAAGACCAGTCTGTACTATATCGGGCCGGGGGATGCAGGGTGCGGTTTGGCCCGGCTTTTGAATTGCAAAGCGGCGAGTTTACCGATGAAGTATCTGGGGCTGCCTTTCAGTGATAGAGCGCTACGGAGGGAGGATTGGGAGCAGCTAATCCTCAAGGTCGAGAGGAGATTTGAGGGATGGAAGGGTCGGTTTCTTTCTTCAGGGGGTAGGCTCATGCTGGTCAATTCTGTACTATCTTCGATTCCTTCGTACTACCTGTCCTTTTACTACCTGCCGTCCTTGGTGGTAGAGAGGATTGACAAGATTAGGCGCTCCTTCCTCTGGCATGGTGTGGGGGAGAATGCAGGTGGCTACAATTTGCTGAGGTGGGATCAGGTTTGTCTTCCTAAGAAGATGGGCGGCATGGGAGTACTGGATTTGCGTAGATTTAATGTCTCGATGCTAGGGAAATGGTGGTGGCGCCTTCAGCAGAATTCTGGAGGATCCTGGAGGGATGTCATCCTAGCCAGATATTTTAAGAGGTTCTCCCCATTGCAGGTTAGAGACCTCTATAGAGAGGCTACTTCGCTTGTTCTAGGTGACGGGAGGTCCATTCGATTTTGGAAAGATCCTTGGATCTCTAACAGACCACTGGAGCAACTCTTCCCAGGCCTCTACTCTCTGGCCAGGAACAAGGGAGCCTCGGTGCGCTCTCAGACCTGTCGGAGACGGGGAAACATCATGTGGCGGGTGAAGCTTGGTGCTCCGTTGAATCAGGATGGTCGGCGGGAGTGGCTTGACCTACTTCCTATTTTGCGGTCGGCCTCCTTCAGGTTATCCCGGGACGAGGTCCGGTGGAGTGCCTCGTCTTCTGGAGTCTTCTCCGTCAGCTCCTTCTACAACCACCTTCTTCCTCCGGCCCAACGCCATGGACCTTCTAAGGCTATCTGGAAGTCGAAGGCTCCCTCTAAGGTGCAGATTTTTTCTCTACTAGCCTCCAGGAACAAGATTCTCACCAAGTCGAATCTTTTGCGAAGGCATCACCCGCGTGTGTCGGATGCCTCTTGCACCTTCTGCGGTTCGGAGGAGGAGACAGCCTCGCATTTGTTGCTAGGGTGCTCTTTTGTCAGGCCATTGTGGGATCATTTTGAGAGTAGAGCGGGGCTCTCTTCCCACCCGAGGACACTCAGGGCCCTTTGGACATCTTGGAGACGGAGGCGAATTCCGATGACGATCCGGAAACCGTGGGACGTTCTGGTCATGGCTATTGTGTGGGTCATTTGGCTAGAACGGAACAACCGGGTCTTCAATGCCAAGGCCGCAGGGCAGGAGAAGTTGGAGCAGTCTATCATCTCCCTTTTTAATGCCTGGATTGTACCATGGCGGGATAAGCTAGGGGTGGAGGCTAACAATTTCTGTAACATTTTTCTTTCTTAGTTCGTAATGACTTCTGGTTGGGGTCCGCCAAACCCTCCCTCCACTGAGGAGGGGTTCTAAAAAAAAATATCAGGGAGGATTCGGAACTGTCCAAGTGGGTCCCATCCTTGGTATGTTAACCCTCTACCACATTCCACAAAGGTCATATCTGACCGTCCATCATGCTTAGAGCTCCTCCCAGCTCAGAGTAAGTTGGAGATCTCGCGTAACGAATTTGTCCACAAGTGGGACCCATGATCATTAGGAGCTGCCCCAAACTCGGACCCGGTAGGAGATGCTCTTAGAAGATACCTCTCTACTCTATCGAAAAGAAAGAGGAGTCTTCAAGTAGAAATTTGAATTGAGATTTGTTGGGAATTTTTTATTTTCTCTTTAAAAAACCGAAGAGGGTAATTCAAGGAGATCAAAATGCGGCAACAGAACATTTCAAGTCAGGTCAAGTCGCCCCACTATGCAATCAATTTCCAAGTCTTTGTGGAAAGCGATACTACTACTCGCAAGTCACAAGACTTGTCCACAACTCCAGACAGTGCGGTACACGTCCGAACTTTCACCCCGGGCTCGCTCGATCTCTCTCTCTCTCTCTCTCTCTCTGAGTATATATACATAAACAAAGGCTAAATCGTAAACTTGTGCCTTATTCTCTCTCTCTCTCTCTTCGAATCTTACTCAATGGATCGTTCCTCACTTCATTCGCTTCCTCTCATTCTTCTCTCTTTCTATGCAACCTCATTGCTCGTCTCTTCTGCCACTGCCATTCCTGTCCTCAAAGGAAACGAAACCACCACCACCGACACCCGGTTCGCTCTCCTTTCCTTCAAGTCCCTGCTATCCGACCCACTCCGATCCTTGGCCTCTTGGAACGACAACAAATCCCTCCATTACTGCACGTGGCGAGGCGTCACGTGCGGCCGGCGACACCCGCTCCAAGTGGTAGCCTTGGACCTCGACTCCCTCAGCCTCGCCGGCCCCATATCACCCCTCATCTCCAACCTCACCTTCCTCAGGAGGCTCCACCTCCCGGGGAACCAGCTCCACGGACGCATCCCGGAAGAGCTCGGGCGTCTGTCCCGGCTTCGACACCTCAACCTCAGCATGAACAGTCTCCAAGGTGAAATCCCGGCCGCCCTCTCTCGCTGTTCTCTTCTCGAGGTCGTCTACTTGAGGGGCAACAAGCTCAGCGGTGAGATCCCACCCGGTCTGACCCATTGCGTCAACCTCCGAATCCTCAGCTTAGCAGACAACAATCTCAACGGCCGAATCCCTCCATTGCTGGGGAGCAGTGCAACCCCTTCGCTCCTCTATGTCGGGCTATGGAACAACAGCCTCACGGGACGCATCCCTCCTTTCCTTGCGAACAGGTCCACCGTCCAGATTCTCTATCTAGACCACAACAGCCTCACCGGAGGCATCCCGCCGTCGATCGGCAACAACACCTCCCTCACCAAACTCGACCTAACCAGTAACAGACTGACAGGTGGCATCCCACCCTTCTTGACGAGCCTCTCGCCGCTCGATACTCTGGTTCTCGCACGGAACAATCTCACCGGAGGCATCCCACCCTCCTTGGGAACCTCTCCTCACTCCTGTATATTTACTTGGGTGAGAATAACTGGGAAGGAAGCTTTGGTTCTGTGTATAAAGGAAAGTTAGGGTCCGAGGAAAGCATTGTTGCTGTGAAGGTACTCAACCTTTTCCGGAAAGGAGCTCCGAAGAGTTTCACCGCTGAATGTGAAGCCGTAAGAAACATACGGCACCGGAATCTCATCAAGATCATATCTATATGCTCAAGTGTGGACCATAGAGGTAACGATTTCAAAGCTATAGTGTTTGAATACATGCCTAATGGGAGCCTAGAGAAGTGGTTGCACCCTGAAGACGGCCTCGAGCGTCGGCAGCCATGGAAGTTGACCCTGATCCAGAGGTTGAACGTAGCCATCGACGTGGCCTTCGCACTAGATTATCTTCACCACTGCTGCCAGCCCCCGATGGTCCATTGTGATCTGAAGCCGAGCAACATTCTTCTCGACGACGATATGATGGCCCATGTGGGGGACTTCGGGCTGGCTAAGTTCCTCGCAAAATCCATCTCTGCGGCATCTAAGAGCTCAACTAGCTCAATTGGCATCAAAGGTTCTGTAGGATATGTCGCGCCAGGTACGATCGACTCCATAAACTTCTCCCTTCGTCCCATGGACGATGGGAATTTATAATTAGTCGATTTTTTCTCATATAGTCATGTTTTAGCTCCAGAGTGGATAAGTGTGCATTTTTGGAGGGATTAGTTCGAGTCCGAAGTGGGTTCATTGCCCGAAAGATTTTGAGACACCCGACAATCTCAAATAAAAAAAAGAGCTTTGGAAATATTGTATAATACATGACCGAGCATTTTACCTGCACCCCCACAAGTCTAACAAGCTGCATTGAATTAATTAATATGCCCTTACATAGTTTAATTTTCTGTGTAATGCAAGAGGGTAATATAATTTATGGCCTTCAAACTAATCTATGAACCAATTGCAGAGTATGGGATCGGCGGCCAAATCTCCACCCAGGGTGATGTGTACAGCTTTGGAATACTGCTGCTGGAGATGATGACGGGAAAGAAACCTACAAACGACATGTTTAAAGATGGTTTGAACCTTCGGAGATACGTAGAGATGGCTTTTCTAGAAGAAGATGTCATTAAAATTTTGGATCCACAATTGGTTTTGGGAGACGAAGGTGAAGCATCAGACGGTATCATCATGAATGAGAGCATTACTTCAGAAATAAGCACAAGATGCATATACTCCTTGATTAAGATCGGTCTCTTGTGTTCAAATGATGCACCAAGAGATCGAATGGAGATGAAGGATGTCGCCAACGAAATCCATACAATCAAGGTGCTATTTACAAGGGCTGAAGCTCATCGAGGAGGAAGTAGAGTTTGATCAAAGAATCAATAATGAGTGTTACTAAATTGTAAGTTAATGTAAGAAATGAGTTCATTAAAAAAAAGCTTACGCTGTTATATATCTAGGATACAATATGAGTAAGTGCTACGACATATTTCCTCTTGCTCTGTACTGCATAGCAGGCCTCCCTCTCATCTTAGTGGTGAGCCTTCCTATCTGTGGGGTTATTCTTTCTGTGGGGTTATTAAAAATTAGGGTATTTCTTTCGTTCCTATGGTGATTTTCGATCCTTGGGCTATATCTTGTGCTGATGCACTAATAGGTGATTTTCGATCCTTGGTCCATTCTTAGTGTTTGATTGGTATGTTCAATGTAATGCATTGGCAACACCCATATGGCCGACATGGTGCCCAACTTCTACTGAAGTGTCAGGTACACAAGAATTACAATTTGGGAAAGTTTCATTTCTTTAATCTTTTAAATATCACTTGACATTAATCCATGTTTAGAAGAATTATAACAATCCTAAATTTTTTCCCATGAAAGATTTCAAGTCGAACAATGTACAATTTGGAATTGTATCTACTTGTGCAAAAGGAACTTCTAACGACTCCTCCATTTTAACTTTGGATAAAAAACTTACCTAGATGTGCAACACTGTAGGCAGTTATACCATAACAAACTCTTAAGGGGATTTTTATGTCTATTAAATGACTCTAGATTTAGCATACCTCATTGGAATAGTCATAATAGAATTGTAAAGTATGGTTACCTATTTGGGATGAAAGTCAATAGTCTAAAATCACATATCAATGATAAACCATAACCATAACCATCAAGCCATGTCCCATCTACTTGGGGCCGGCTTTATGAATCCTTCTTCTCAATTTATTTCTGTTTAGGGTTATATCTATTGTCAATGGGAGTTTTTCCATCTCTTTTTTAACAACTTCCATTAATGTTATTCATGGCCTTCCCCTCCTCATGGACCTTCAAAGCTTCAGCAGATTAATGTACCCTCTCTTTTAGGGTCGCATCTGCTCTACATTGTACATGCCCAATCCATTTTAATATGTTTTTTATTAGCTTGTTCTTCAATTGGTGCTACTCCAATCTTAATACACTCATTCCTCACTCTATCCATTCTAGTTTTATCATATTCACCTCAATATCCTCGATCTCCGCCACACTCATCTTATGAGTTTTAGCTCTCTTTAATGGTCAACATTCTAACATTGTGGACTTTATTGTTGTCTTGTAAAAAATCACATAGCAATGATAGTAAAAATAAAAATAAAAATAATTTAAAGTCATCTATACTTTTTTCTGCGTAACTAAATGACCATAGACATGATGGTAGAGCGTGGGTAATAGATTTAGTTTGAAAATATTAAAAATAGGGAGTGAGGCACATTTGTAGAACTTGAGGTACGGAAAAGGAGGTTGGAAAAATGTGGCTTGAGAATTAGGAACTCTAGGAAATTATCAAATTGAGGCACAAGCTGGGGTTAGAATCAATCGCTTCTTGATTCCTAGCCTGCTTGGAGTGTTGAAGGAACAAGTCAAGGAATGGAATAAGATTTTTAGATGCCTTTCAATGGATCACAATGAGGTGAAAATATTTGGTAAAGCAAGCCACTCTTAATGGTAGAACCCAAATCGTTGCTAGTTTGGGAAAGTTCTATGATGCTTAAAGCTTATAAGCAATTACATTGATGATCGCATACGAATGTTTGAACAGTGCATTGTTTGTCCAATCTAGAAAGAATGTTAATTCTTTCACAAGATTGAAGCTTGATGATATATAGGTGGGTTGGGGATTAGAGGAAATTGAACAAAATACATGTTTTGTTGCGATGTTTGTTTTCTCTCACTAGAGCTATCCTTTATTTAAAGGATTTGGATGATTTTGACTTTTATGAGTATTTAGGACCTCATTTGAAATTGAGCTTTGTATTGAGTGATTTTCAAGAAGGGGTACAAAATGTTGTTCTTTATTGTTCACTCACATAGTTCAATGGATGAAATTCATCATAGATTAAAATAATCATAGAAGAATTAATAATGATAATATTTTTTTATCATGTCTTAAAATTTTCTAATCCTAGTATAAAGAAAATAATGTATGTCTTTAATAATATTGTTATCAAATATCAACACTCAATTAGGGAAAATATCCAAAAAAAGAAGAAGAAGCAAATACTAAAAGTATGTTTTTTTCGTGGGACTTGCAACTCCCAGAAATTGGTCCCATTCTTTCACACCATGAGATATCTTTACTGAAGAAAGAGGACCGGATTAAGATTTGTTGAAATTTTCAAGTCATGAGTCGTCTCTGAAGACTTCAATTTCCAAGTCTTTGTGGGAATTTCACAAGTCTTTCCTTCCTGTCCACAACAGTACCAAACAGGAAGTCTTTGTAGCACTCCCCAGTTTCATCACTCGATCGTTAGCCACCTCTCTCTCTCTCTCTCTCTCTCTCTCTCTCTCTCTCTCTCTCTCTCTGTCTCTGTCTCTGTGTGTGTGTTGGTATAAATATACAACGGCTAAATCCTAATGCTTGTGCGGGATTGATTCTCGCTTCGAGTCTCACTGATCAATGAATCATTTCTCACTTCATTCACTTCTTCTCATCCTCCTCTCTTTCTATGCGACCTCATTGCTTTTATCTTCTGCTAGTGCCATTTCCTCGGAAACAAAACCCCCCACTGACCCCCGGCTTGCCCTCCTCTCCTTCAAGCCCACGCTGTCCGACCCACTCCGATCTTGGCCTCTTAGAAAGACAACGGATCCCACCATTACAGCATGTGGTAAGGCGTCACGTGCGGCCGGCGACACCCGCAGCAAGCGGTGGCCTTGGACCTTGAGTCACTCAGCCTCGCCGGACCCATATCACCCACCATCTCCAACCTCACCTTCCTAAGGAGGATATATATACCTCCCGGACAACCAGCAGCCTCAGTCTGAATAGTCGAAATCTCGACCACCCTCTCATTGTTCTTTTCTCCTGGCCATCAACTTGAGGGGCAACAAGCTCAACAGTGAGATTCATCCAATCTCACCCGTTGATTCAACCTCCAAATCCTCAGCCTAAGAGACAACATGCTCGGTGGTGAAATCACCACCGATATCGGCTCCCTTTGGATGCTCGAAAGCCTCATCCTGGGATATAACAATCTCAACGGCCGCATACCCCCATTGCTGGGAAGCAAGTACCCCTTCTCTCGTCAGGCTATGGAACAACAGTCTAACCGGAGGAATCCCACCTTTCGAACCGAAGCGAACCGAGCCGAGCTGAACCCAAGCCGAGCTGAGTCAAACCGAAGCGAGCCGAGTCAAACCGAACCGAACCGAACTGAATCAAACCGAACCGAGCCGAGATGAACCGGAACGAACCAAGCTGAACCGAAGCAACCCTCTCTCATTGTTGTTTTCCCCGGGCCATCAGCTTGAGGGGCAACAAGCTTGGCAACAACGTCTCCCTCGCCGTTCATCTGGACTCAAATATACTGACAGGTGGCATCCAGCCTTTCTTGATGAACCCCTCGCCACTCAAATTTTCATTTGCTTGTCATCACCTCTAAACTATCCCTAAAACCTAAAACCTAAATTTAATCCTAAAACCTAAGATCAACATGCCAATGGAAGAACCCTATACCTAATCCGAACCCTAAAACTTAATCTACATGTCATGGGGATGAACCTTAGACCTAATCCTAAAACATAAACCCAGCTCGCTGTTGCCGTCTGCTACTGCTCGCCTCGCCGCAGCTCGTCGCCGCCGCCCGCTGCTGCTCCTTTGAGTCACCTGCGGCTCGCCGCCCGCCGCTGCATGCTGTCACCGGCTACGCGAGAGAGAAGAGGAAAAGGGTAGAAGGGGGTAATTTTGGATTTAAAATTTAATTTTGGGTCCTACTGTTAAAGGACTCTTAGGAGTGTCATGTTCATTAATCGGATCTTTTGTATGGGGCTAAACACCCAGTACCCGAAAAAAAAAACAATACTCTTTTTTTGAGAGGTGAAAATAAAAATACTTGGCAACTCTTCACCAAACAGGAACCTCCTACTTGGACTGAGGTGACATCATTTGATACAACCTAAGTATGGGATCCTAGGCTAGAAAAATCTAGGGATTTTTTTTTTTTCAAAATATTATCAAAATAAATATTTAATTGAATAGCGATTGACCATAAACATGAATTAAACTAGCACGTTGACAGCCACATGCCCACATTGCAGGTCAGAGCCGAAAATGCTCCATGACATGTTGATTGTCCTCTTTTTTTTTTTTTTTTTTTTCTGGTGCCCGATAAACTCGGCGCCCAAGATACTCGGTTCATTAAGTTCCAAAGGTTAGTTTAAGTGCTAACCCACTCATCCGCCGTGCTTCAAATATAAAAATAAAAAAACAAAAAGTTTAAACTATTAAGAGACAAGAGGGAGATGAGAGGAAATAGATGCTTGAAAACGTACCCCCACCCTAAGGGGTCATCTGTTATTTATAGGGTGTATTAACTTGGGGTGTATTAACAAGGTGGACAGCCACATAATTAAATATCTCATAACACCCTATTAACTTGGGGTGTATTAACTAGGTGGACAGTCACCTAATTAAAGTGTTGGAATTAAATCCCATTATCAGAGTCACAGCGAAAGCAAAAGGTAGATCCGAAGATCTTACGGTGTATGTTTTATTACAATTAATTCTACAAAATAATCTACATGCAAATATATGATCTTAGCATATGTGCGGACACTCTAGAGGCATACTACGATCTACGAAAGCATGCATGCATCAAGTTAGGTGTTTAGAATCATCATACCTTATGGATTTATGATCCGAAGAGAACGGAACGATGATAAACCACACGTGAATCGCAAGGGAAGCTGTTGGATGGCACCTAGTCCTCTGCGAATGAAGGAATCCTCAAAGTCCTATCTCTGAGTGCAAGGACTACGAGCCGACGGAGGAATTCGTTGCGAAGACGACGGTGAGCCGCGAGATCTCCTCCTTCTCTTTCTCTCTTCTTCCTTCTCCTTCCTTCCTCCTTCTTCTTCCTCTTTCTTCCTTGGTCGAAACCACAAAGAGGGACAGAGGAAGAGGAGGTTCGGGGTTTTCAAGAGAGGGAGAGCATAGGGCCGACCCCTCCCTCTCTATTCCTCATATAGGGTCGGTCCCCTACTGCTTTACACAAGCTAGGGTCGGCCCCATATGGATTAGGATGAGGGGGGGTCGGTTTTAGGATTTCCAAATGTCTATCGTGAAGCCTGGACAAAAATACCCTTCACGAAAAGCAAAACATTGTAAGAGAGATAGAGTGAGGTGCCTACTCGGAATCGAGTTCCGTCAGCGCCTATGAGCTCATTGAATTATTCCGCTCATTTTAAGATCCATATTCAATATGTTCTGAGCCATATTTCAGTATTTACCAAAATACCCCTATGACCCCTAACACATGTGAATTTGTTTCTTAGGCTCCGGGCTTGCGGTCCATCGCGCTACTTCGCATCCAACATATCCAACCAGGTCGGGGAACAATTCCTATACGCAACGACAGGGTGAAACCTTCAAGGTTCAGGATCTCTAGCTCCAACCGGATCCCTAATTAACTGTTCCGGTAACACACCGAAAGTTTCGTTAATCAGTACTAATCCGATTAACCCGTGTAGCCACCCAGAGTGCGACGCGAGTTGAACTCTAGTGATCCTAAACTTATGTTACTCCCTCGTAATCCTGTTCTCTACTATACTCTGATAATCCTTAGTCCCTCCTATTACTGGTGCCATGATACGACTCGGGCGATGGGGAGCACCGTCAGATCCCGATCGATCATCTGACTAGGATTTGATGACTTGTCATCTATAACACCACACACCTTCCGGTGCTATACCTAGCATCCGGAACGTCGTCAGTCATACTGACAACCACCAGGCCTAGGTTAACTGTGTGGACAGATTGACTCATCAAAACGCACCCATCTAACACTGGACGTTAGATAACCTGTAGGGATTGAATGCTACTCAAGTGCCAGCCGGGTAAACCAACGTACCGTGGTATTGGATTATGGAAGATCCGCACACGTTGGCACATCAAAGCACCACATAACTGTTTGGCCCAGTGTACATGTGCTACAACTTTAAGTAGTCCTAATTAAAGGACTAAAAAGTGCAATTTAACCCCAAGTATAGGGTGTGTAGTGAAGTAGTAATCTCGGTGAGTCCGAGGTCGATTCCACAGGGACTGAAGGACTAATGGGAACTAATGTGATGACAGTGCGTGAACGTGAGTGCAAATCAGGGTTTTCCACTGAGAGTGGAGCACGAGAGAATGAAACTACGTTATTAAATTAAATAAAACTAAATATTGCAATTAAATAAAGGAGGTTACGATGGAGATGAGGCTAAGGCATCTGGGTTCAACCTAGTAGTATATTATGCATTCTTTTGATCAATAAGTATATATGACGATAGCATAAAAATTAATTCGGATGCATGCTACAACGGTCTTTAAGCATTGCACATGCCCGGAGTCGATGTGCAATCAAAAGGACTTGTACACATGCATCGATTTCTAAAGATATGCATCTATCATAAAAACTAATATAGATTGAAGATTATATGACGAGAGACTCGTGAAGCTCGTGTCATCATGCCACAGGGATTCACAAGCATTACGTATGCCCGGAGTCAATACGAAATCAAACGAATTTGCAAGCTAGATGCCATACATCTTAGAATAGTGTCATTCATATAGGATTCAATCATAAGACAGTTAAAACATTATTACTGATCAAAGAAACACATAATAACCACTAGGCATCCCCCATAGCCTTAGCTAGGGGTTTAGCCGTGCATGTTTATAGAATTCAATATAAAAGCATAACAGCACGCAAACTTCATTAATGAAAATACGAAGGTTGCCGAGCGTGGATGACGGCTTCCGGCGATGACGGTGGAGTGCGGTGACGGTGGGCTTCCACGGCGAGGACGATGGACCGTAGCTCGGAGCTTGTGCTTGGCGTGGCTCGTAGATGCTCGATCGGGATGGTGGTGGAAGATGGTGAAGGTCCGGGTTAATGGTTCGGGTTTATGGGTTGAAGTTCGTCCCTCGGGTGATGATCTGATGAAGTTCGGGGTGGTGGTCTAATGGTTCCGTGTGGTGGTCTAATGGTTCCCCTCGGGTGATGGATTGGTAGTGGTCCGGGTTCGTCCATTATATAAGAGAGAAAACGTGAAGGAGTTGTAGAGAGAGAGAGAGTGTATCGGGTTTGCATGGCTGGACGTGGGGCATCCCAAGGGACGTTCGATTTCCGAGGACACGGAAGGCTACGATCGGGTCCAGATGGGAAAGAGAGAGAGATACGTTCGGGAGGAGCTGGATTTAGAAAGATTTAGAGAGAGATAATGAGAGATATGGTAAGAGAGAGAAACAAAAGGGACGAGAGAGAGAGCTTGGCGTTCGGGGCTGATAGGTCGGTTTAGAGAGAGAAATAAACGGGAGAGAAGAGAGAGACTTTCGGTAGAGAGAGAAAAGGAAAGAGAGCGAAACGGGAAAGGTAGAGACTAGAGAGAGAGGTGTTCGGTTTTTAGGGAGAGAAGGTAGGAAGAGAGAGGGCTGATCGCCTGGTTTATAGGGATGAGAGAGAATACGAAAGGAACGGCTGCATGGGTTCTCGGATTGAACGGTTGTGATGGTCTGCATGTGGGTTGCTAGGAGTAATGAATGCTATGATCACTGCATGCATTGGATGCATGCATTGTGATGGCTGTGATTCGATTTGAGGGGATGCACAGCTGGGTTGTGCATGGATTACAATAGACGTGATGTGATCGTGAGGCATAGTGGCATGCGATCAAGGGCTTGGGTCATGAGTCCGGGTTAAAGTGAGATTTGGATGCGATGGGGTTGTGATCAAGCCGGTTTGGTTAAAAAGAGAAAGTCAGAGAATGAATCAGATACTAAATGAATTAAGGCATGGATTTTTGGAAGCATGGCTGTGCATGGATTTATAAGCCCATAGATGGCTGTGATGAATTTTCTAAATAGGATAGTGAGAGAGGAGTGCATGCATGGGTAAAACTCGTGCTAAGTTAGGTATGAGAGCTTATCGGGTTCGACGCTTAGATAGATAAAAGATCGGGTATGAACTAGCCGTATAGAACGAGATCCGAGATCATCCTTTACGAGCTCCATTCCCATCCGAGCCATCTGAACCAGCCGCCACACCCAATGCCAGGTCATTTGCTTATGCATAGTCTTCTTGTAGTCGAGCCCACTAGTTGTTACAAGCTCGTGAACTGTCCACCTGATTTGCTTGTCGTTGACGTGCAATGTATCATTCATCGATCCGAATCAACATCGTCAATTACTTAGTTGTATGCATTGTAGCAGAATATGAGAACTGGATTAATTTCCTGAAAAACACATGAAATAAACTCCATAAGATTTCGATAAAGTAATTGATAGAGACATGAATAATTTGGACTATCGGGCTCCGTATTTTTCATGTGTGCATCGTATGAGTGCGAACCAATATATCACTGTGTTCGTATGAAAGTGTATTATGCATTGGTGCAAAGAAAATAATACGCTTTTACGAGTATATGAAAAGTTTTACGTAGGAAAGCGATGATAATGCAGTCCGAAATAAGTGATAAAATGCATTATTTGTAGACTTAACAACATGGTCCCTCAGGGTTAAGGACATATTATCTATAGTAGTAAGTCGGTTTATGCACCAGTGTCTGAATCACTGAACTGTGCACCGTCTTGGTTCCTATTCAACACGATCATCATGCTTGGTCAGGTGAATGGGAATCCCACGTTCCCGTGGTGGAGACTTCAACACATCCTCTACCTGCCAACAGCTTATTCTCGGTGAAGCGATCGGCATCACCAAAGCTGTGAACTAGTTCTAGATCTATACAGAACTGGTCCACTGGGTCTCCCAAGCATGGATCCACAATGCACCTCAGTGGCCTACTGTGTTCCCTATGGTCCTTTTATTATATGTGTATTAACATATACCAAAGTAGTATTCTAATTAAAGAAATAACCAAAGTCATCTTTATTAATGTTAATACAGAAAATCTACGCTCAGGACATACGAGCTACAACAATCTCCCACTTGGCCTAGCGGGGAATAACAGTCTTAACTCCCATGGCATCCACGTGCTTCTCAAAAGTCTTGGTCGGTAACGTCTTTGTGAAAGGGTCCGCTGTGTTATCTGCAGATGCCACCTGAGTCACTGCAACCTCCACTCGCTTCTACAAGTCCCAGATAATGTAGTATTTCCGCTCGATGTGCTTACTATTCTGGTGATAGCTTGGCTCCTTTGATTGTGCTACTGCTCCACTATTGTCGTAGTAAAGGACAATAGGATCTTGAGCTCCCGGTATACATCCTAAGTCCATGAGGAACTTCTTGAGCCGTACTGCCTCCTTGGCTGCTTCGCACGCCGTAACGTACTCAGCCTCTGTCGTCGAATCCGCGATGCATCCCTACTTCACGATCCTCCAACTGACAGCTCCTCCTCCCAATGAAAACACAAACCCTGACATTGATCTCCTGGATTCCGGATCTGTTGGAAAGTCAGAATTCGTATATCCAATCGGTATCAGTTCCTGTGTAGAGTAAACTAACTCATAATCTCTCATCCTATGGAGATACTTGAGTATACTTTTCACAGTAGTCCAGTGCCCTGGACCCGGATTTGACTGATACCTGCCTATCATGCCTACTGCATAGCATATATCTGGTCTCATGCACTGCATAGCATACATCAGACTCCCTACAGCCGAAGCATAAGGTATTTTCTGCATTTCTACCATCTCCTCGGAAGTCTTAGGACCCTAATCCTTGGATAATTTTATTCCATGTCTGAATGGAACCAGTCCCTTCTTAGAGTTGTGCATACTGAATCTGACCAAGATAGTATCTATGTAGGCTGACTGTGACAGCGAGAGAGTTTTATTTTGGCGATCTCGAGTTACCTTGATCCCTAGAACATAACTCGCTTCACCCAGGTCTTTCATATCAAATTAAGAGGATAACCATACCTTCACTGTAGATAACGTTCCAACATCGTTTTCAATGAGCAGGATATCGTCTACGTAAAGTACTAGAAAAACTACTGCAGTTATATCGCTCCTCTTATAAACGCATGGTTCATCCAGTCTTATGGATTTGAACAATAAGATTTGAACAGAACGTGGATGAACCATGTGTTTATAAGAGGAGCGATAATACTGCAGTAGTTTTTCTAGTACTTTACGTAGACGATATCCTCCTTATTGGAAACGATGTTGGAATGTTGTCCACAGTGAAGATGTGGTTATCCTCTCAATTTGACATGAAAGAACTAGGTGAAGCGAGTTATATTCTGGGGATCAAGGTAACTCGAGGTCGCCAGAACAAGACTCTCTCGCTGTCACAGTCAGCCTACATAGATACTATCTTGGTCAGATTCAGTATGCACAACTCCAAGAAGGGACTGGTTCTATTCAAACATTGAATAAAATTGTCCAAGGATCAGGGTCTTAAGGCTCCTGAGGAGAGGGTAGAGATGCATAAGATACCTTATGCTTCAGCTGTAGGGAGTCTGATGTATGCTATGCAGTGCATAAGACCAGATATATGCTATGCAGTAGGCATGATGGGCAGGTATCAGTCAAATTCGAGTCCAGGGCACTGGACTGCTGTGAACAGTATACTTAAGTATCTCTGTAGGACGAGAGATTATGAGTTAGTTTACTCTTTACAAGAACTGATGCTGATTGGATATACGGATTCTGACTTTGCAGCAGATTTGGAATCCAGGAGATCGATGTCAGGGTTTGTGTTTTCATTGGAAGGAGGAGCTATCAGTTGGAGGAGCTGAAGCAGGGATGCATCGCGGATTCGACGACAGAGACTGAGTACGTTGCGGCGTGCGAAGCAGCCAAGGAGGCAGTACGGCTCAAGAAGTTCCTCACAGACTTAGAATGTGTACCGGGAGCTCAAGATCCTATTGTCCTTTACTGTGATAATAGTGGAGCAGTAGCACAATCCAAGGAGCCAAGATATCACTAGAAAAGTAAGCACATCGAGCGGAAATACTACATTATCCGAGAATTGCAGAAGCGAGGGGAGGTTGCGGTGACTCAGGTGGTGTCTGTAGATAACATGGCGGACCCTTTCACAAAGGCGTTACCGACCAAGGCTTTTGAGAAGCACGTGGATGCCATGGGAGTTAAGACTGTTATTCCCCGGTAGGCCAAGTGGGAGATTGTTGTAGCTCGTGTGTCTTGAGCGTGGATTTTCTGTATTAACATTAATAAAGATGACTTTGGTTACTGCTTTAATTAGAATACTACTTTGTTATATGTTAATACATATATAATAAAAGGACCATAGAGTAGGCCACTGAGGCACATGGTGGATCCATGCTTGGGAGACCCAGTGGACCAGTTCTGTATAGACCTAAAACTAGTTCACAGCTTTGGTGATGCCGGTTGCTTCACCGAGAATAAGCTGTTGGCAGGTAGAGGATGTGTTGAAGTCTCCACCACGGGAACGTGGGATTTCCATTCACCTGACCAAGCACGATGATCGTGTTAAACAGGAACCAAGACGGTGCACAGTTCAGTGATTCAGACACTGGTGCATAAAACCGTCTTACTACTATAGATAATATGTCCTTAACCCTGAGGGACCATGTATACTGGGCCAAGCAGTTGTATGGTACTTTGATGTGCCAACGTGTGCGGACCTTCCATAGTCCAATACCACGGTACGTTGGGTTATGCAGTAGGTGCTTGAGTGGCATGCAATCCCTATAGGTTATTCGACGTCCAGTGTTGGATGAGTGCGTTTTGATGAGTCAATCTATCCACACAATTAACCTAGGCCTGGTGGTTGTCAGTATGACTGACGACGTTCCGGATACTAGGCATAGCACCGGAAGGTGTATGGTGTTATAGATGATAAGGCATCAAATCTTAGTCAGATGATCAATCAGGATCTGACGGTGCTCTCCACCGCCCGAGTCGTATCATGGCACCAGTAATAGGAGGGACTAAGGATTATCAGAGTATATTAGAGAACAGGGTTATGAGGGAGTAACATAAGTTTAGGATCACTAGAGTTTAACTCATATCGCACTCTGGGTGGCTACGCGGGTTAATCGGATTAGGGCTGATTAACGGAACTTTCGGTGTGTCACCGGAACAGTTAATTAGGGATCCAGTTGGAGCTAGAGATCCTGAACCCTGAAGGTTCCACCCTATCGTTGCATATATGAATTGTTCCTCGACCTGGTTGGATACGTTGGATGCGAAGTAGCGTGATGGAGCGTAAGCCCGGAGCCTAAGAACCTAATTCACATGTGTTAGGGGTCATAGGGGTATTTTGGTAAATACTAAAATATGGATAAGAACATATTTAATATGGATCTTAAAACGAGCGAAATAATTCCAGGAGCTCATAAGCGCTGACGGAATTCGATTTCGAGTAGCGCACCGCACTCAATCTCTCTTACAGTGTTTTACTTTTCGAGAAAGGCATTTTCGTCCAGGCTTCAAGATAGACATGGAGAAACCCTAAAACCGAAACCCCTCATCCCTATCCCCTTGGGGCTGGCCCTAGCTTGCGTAAATCACTTGGGGACTGGCCCTATATGAGGATTAGAGAGAGAGGGGCCGGCCCTAAGTGCCTCCCTCTCCAAAAACCGAACCACCTTCTCTCCTCTCCCTCTTTGTGGTTTCGGCCAAGGAAGAAAGAGGAAGAAGAAGGAAGAAGAAGGAGGAAGGAAGGAAAAGGATGAAGAGAGAAAGAGAAAGAGGAGATCTCGCGGCTCGCCGTCGTCTTCGCAACGAATTCCTCCGTCGGCTCGTATTCCTTGCACTCAGAGATAGGACTTCGAGAATTCCTCCCTTCGCAAAGGACAAGGTGCCATCCGACAGCTTCCCTTGCGATTCACGTGTGGTTCATCATCGTTCCATTCTCTTCGGATCATAGATCCTCAAGGTATGATAATTTTAAACACCTAACTAGATGCATGTATGTCTTCTGTAGATTGTAGTATGTCTCTAGGGTGTCCGCACATATGCTAAGATCACAGATTTGCATATAGATTGTTTTGTATAATTAATTGTAATGAAGCATACACCATGAGATCTTTGGATCTATCTTTTGCTTCCGCTGCGACTCTGATAATAAAATTTAATTCCAACACGATGAACATTCTCGAACAGATGGTCGACAGACGAGCGACTGACTTTTCACCTGGAAATCCCAGCCAGCTAGGTGAACACCTATTTACCTAGGAGGGGGTAACTATGGTGCAAAATCTGGCTAACACCCAATGGTGCTACCCGCAGCCTTGCTTGGGGCCCACGAGTCCAACGGTAGAACCCGCAACCTTGCCTGGTGCCCACGAGTCCAACGGTGGGACCCGCAGTCCTACGTGGGGCCCACGAGTACGACGGTGGGACCCGCAGCTCGGCCTGGGGCCCACTTACACTATCTGGGGTCTGGTAAACCCCCTCGGGTATTTACCAAACCCCATATATTCCTAGGAATATTCCTAGAATATTTCCCAGATAAGCTAAGCCCTTGTAAATAGCCAACCTCGTGAAAATAATCCAGATCCAAAAATCAAGACCAGAATCCCACTTTCTGTTTTTCAGAGCCCCTCGAGCCTTCTGGTTTTCAGATTCCCTCTCCACCCTCTGTCATCTTGTAAGAGGCACTCCTCAGCCTATCGAGAGTAGCTCTACTTTATTCAGAGATAGTGGATTCAAAGGTTGCATCTTACCGCACGGAGACATAGGCTTCGGCTGAACTCCGTCATCACTCCTTGTGTCAGCTCTTTCTCTACTCTATAACGCTTGTGTGACAGCCTAGCAAGTTACAAATCAGCGCTTCGAAGCACACCACATCCCGAAGGGTCAAACCTTCAATGGATTGTTGGAGGAGGGTCACGTACGACGACAACGAAATCCTTCCCCATAAGAGCTGATCGCAGCGAGCTCATGGTGGATCTCAACTCAAAACAGTGGAGCAAAAGGCGGGATTCCTTCGAGGGCAAGCGGACCAAGTGTGGCATGGTGAGCTGAGAACGAAGGCTATCTGCGGTTGAGCTGATCCCACGCGTAATAGGTGAGCTCTCGGGTGAGCTGATGGAGTTCATGGATATCCCTCTAAGCTTCCTGTTGGCAAGGGGCTATCTCTTCGTGTGTGAGCTGATCGAGATCGCGGGTAAGCCTGAAACAGGGTTAACCGTGGGCGAGCTGAACGCGTGCAAACTAAGCGAGCTCCTGAGCGAGCTAGGGGTGCTGAATCTTCTGAAGTGTTCTTTGACTCCCAAGTAGGTGACGACCTTTTCCACAAGCAAGCTGATCGCGTGTTGTCTCGGGGATCTCTCTGCGAGCGTGCTATTAGGCGGCCATCACCGTTGGGCTTTTTCAGAACCTTTCCATCTCTATCCTGTTGCTCTTCCAAAAGAAGGCCTCTTTGTGGGCGAAAAGGTTAGCGCGGCAGTTCGGTGACCCCACTGGTGCCATTGCTCCACCTTCTTCTTCCTATTGCCAATATGCGAACTCTGCTGCGGGTGGGATGATCGCGTGCGGATTAGAGGTGGGGTTTCGGTGGGCTGCAGGTGGCGACGTTGATACTCTTTCGATGTTTCCTATAGGCGGAAGGCGGTGTCTTTTGTGGGTGGGTTGGCCGCGTGTGAGCTATTCGCGCGCGAGCTCATCATCTGAGCAGATTGAATCTTCTCAAGTATTCCTTGGTCCTTCAATGGGGGCACCTCGCGTGCGAACTGAATGTGTGCGAAGTGGTTGAGATGGTAGATGCCGACTTCTTTTGGGAGTATTTTTTGAACTCCAATACCTATTTTGGCTACAATGCTGCTTACCCAAAAATTGGGGTTGGCCTTGAATCTCGAGCTCATCGCTGGCCACACGAGGTCGCCCAGGGTGTGCTCAGAGGCCAGGGTGATCTCCTTGAGGACTGTTGTCGTCCCGTCGTGTTCTCCCCTGCTACTGCCACGTAGACGACGAGCTGATGCTGATTTTTCGGGCACTGTCAGGTAGCATATGTACAGCTCGTCTAGAAGGCTAATGAAGCTAGGCTAGTCCGTTGTAAATGGTTTATTGTAATCCGATCATGCTTTTGGTTTTTCATTATAACTTAGACTGAAGTTGATGTAATGAGAAGATACTTAGGGCCTTGGTAGCTTGACTATGAGGGTTAAAACCCTTTTAAGATTCATTTTTTTGGGATGGAGCATCTTACATGTAACTTACACCGGTCACAGTCCATGCCAAGTTTGTGGTAACAAATGTGATCAATTGAACGGTGTCGTGTGGATTCATTTTCATTGCTATACTTTATCTGTGATTGCGATCGATGTCGGTGGATTCGATCCGTCTCTTCGGATCATCTGAGATCCAAAAACCCTAGATCGCTTCCACAAGCGTCGAGGCGGCGGATCGAGACCTCGTCTGAGATAATCCACGCCAACACATAGACCTCTGCATTATAATCATAATAATTATATGTGTCACACAGCCTATTAGGCATAAATGGGTAGCATATGTACACCTCGTCTAGAAGGCTGATGAAGCTGGGCCAGTCCGTTGTAAACGGTTCACATAGTTCGATTATGATTTTTATTTTTTGTTATAACTTAGATTGGACTTGCAGTAATGAGAAGACACTTAGGGCCTTGGTGGCTGACTGGTTAAAACCCTTTTAAGATTCATTTTGTTAGGATGGAGCATCTTGGATGTAACCTACACCTATCACCGTCCAAACCAAGCTTGTGGTATCAAACGTGATAATTTGCACGGTGTAGGGTGCAGCACACACCAAATGAAAGGAGGGGATTCAACATGGGGAAAAGAGTTCCACTGTTCCTCCTTTTTCCCACGGTTTGAGTTCACAACCGTCTGATGGAGAGTGTGCAGATCGAACGGTGTGCGACGCACCTGTCTGGGTGGCTGCCATGACCCCAATCGGATGGCCGCACGCCCCAACAGCGGAAAAACTGGAGAATCAGCATTACAGAGGGCTGTGATCGGACGGATGTGGGTCTCAACCGCGTGTTTCCATTGGATTCCGCAGCCGTCCGATGGAGCGTGCAGTCGGCCGGTGTGAGACGAAGCAGCCGAGGTGGCTGAAAGGCGGTGAATTTTGAAAACCGCTCTCAATCAAGCAGCGCGGCACTGCCTTTTGTTTCCCTTCCCGGGGGTGATACTTCCCACCGATCTCCCAACTCTCTCTCTCTCTCTCTCTCTCTCTCTCTCTCTCTCTCTTCACTGCCTTTCTTCATCACGAAAGCCCGAGCTTCCCACCAATTCGACGATCCCTTCTTGGTGATTTCGGCGGAGGAAGTGGTGAGATTTCGACCTATTATCGGAAATTAGGGTTCAGAGACCAGCGGAGGTTAGTACTGATAGCATTAAAATTTTTTTCGCACTGAAATTTCAATTTATTTTCACGCGAATTAGGGTTTTTATCAATGGATTGATTATTCTCTTCCGTTCGCCTTGATTGCAATCTTGCCTAGCTAATTGGGATCTGATTATGCCTTCACAATCGTCCCAAATTAGGGTTTCAAAAGAGTTTGCGTTAGTAGAGGAGGTTCTGATGCATCCCTGGCCAAAGGAAATCTCTTGATAGATTCTTCAACAATACAAGGAACCATATATGTTGATACCTGTTTGAGCTTGAAAAGACTTTTTTTATTGAAATCCTTTGGAGGATTCACGAACTTTTATTATTAAAATCATTGGTCCCTGGCCAAAGGAAATCTCTTGATATCCAAACGATCACCCTATCGTTATGTGAATGGCTAACACTAATTACATGTTATTTGTCATCCGAATACATGTGTTAATTGTCTAGTTTGAATACTATTATAATATAAGCTAAATTACTAAAATCTTTTATTGTAAATTGCCTGTAAGAAGAAACTTGTTGATTATCATCATCATCTAGGCAACTACATTAGTGTCCTGCATCAAGAAAGCTTAAGACAACATTAGTGAAACATTTTAAGAGTTGCGAAAGTGAGAACCCTACAAAGTGCTGATCATGATATGTCATCAAATCTTCAATTTTAGGGTCCCACATATCTTCAAATCTTCAATTTTAGAACCGTACAAAGTGATGATCATGACATGACATCAAATCTTAAATTTAAGTCTTTTATAGTTTTGTTGCACATTTTTTCATGAATTGTTTTTAGAAAACATACCAAATAATAGTAAGCTTGCATGGACCATGATAACCAAGATGGAATACCAATAATCTGGAAAAAAAACTTGATAATTGTCGTATATGATATATTTACATATATTTATATTGTTTTGTTTAATGTCTTCGCCTTCACCTCGTCCCAATATTTAATAGTTGTCTCTGTCTTTTCCTTTTCCTTAACAGTCGTTTCTTTATTTCTCTCTATCTTACCGTTTTATTTATTAGTTGTCTCTTGACAACATAACACATATGACCCTCAACACGCCTCTTATCAAGTAACATCTCTATCCATATTCTTCGAAAAAATAGGGAACTAGTTCTGTCGTCTGACATTACTCGCCATATAACTTTACTCCTCATCTCATTTCAAAGAATATTATGACTCATCCTATACAAATGAACTCTATTTGGAACGTCCCACCTATGCTACCCAGCGGCATTTTACTCTTCAATGAGAGCAACGGATACATACCTATCCCATAACTCAGATGCTGGCGAGAACACCAATGGGAAAGATGCATGTTGAGACGATTACGTTGGCAACGACAATGGTGGTGGAGGCAACTGCGTCGACGAAAGCAGTGGTGGCGGAGGCAACTATGCCGTCGAGGATAGTGAGGATGATGACATCGGTTGATATCCGAACGAATCTAACGGCAACATCCGATGACTTTGGTGGTCCGGCGAATCCGGGGGCAAGATCCGGCGAAATCCGACGAAGTCTAACAAAATCCAGTAAAATCCGTTTAATCGGACGCTGAATTTGGCGAGATCTGGGGGCAAGATCCGGCGAGGTCCAGTGGGATCCAACAAAATCTGGCGAGGATCGACGGCAATATCCTACGATTTCGACGAAATCTGGCGAGATACGACAACACAATCCGTCGAGATCCAGCGAGATTCCATGAAATCTGGTGAGATCCTACAATTTTAGCAAAATCCAATAGCAAATTTCGACGAGACTCGATGATTCTGGCAATGAGATTCGATGATTTCGATAGCAAGATCCGGCACGGTCGAAAACTCGAAATCAGTTGGATTTCGGCGGATTTGGCAAAGCCACGAAGTCCTGTGAAATCCAATGAAGTTTGGGTGGTTTCGGTCGAAATCCGGTTGAAACCAACCCCCATTTAAAGCCCCCAGGCCACCAAAGCCAGTCCTTTAGTTTTACGAAATCTGTGGGCTGGTTTCGATCGAAATGATCGAAACGCCTTCAAAATGGTCAACCTCGCCGAAATCAGCACCAAAATGGATGAAAACACGTAGCTTCAGAGGGCCCTCGTTCCTTTCGGCTGGGTTCTAATCGGAAACGACGAAATGGGCCTGTTCGGTGGCCCCCCCATGTTTCGTTCGAAATTATGATGGGCTCGCACCATTTTGGTAGAAATTTGCGAAATTGACCCGAATCCTAAAATTTCGTCAAAATCGGAACGGGTCATGGTTTTAGACCCCTCTTTCATTTTGGCCCTGGTCGAAATCGAAATATTTTGGTGGAATTTCGGAATTTTGACCGAAATTTCAAACAATGGAAAGTACGGAGGTGATGCAAATCAAGATTTCAAGACTAAGCAGAGGTTCCTAAACTATTTAGGATTCTTACTTGATAAGGTTTCCTAAATTATACATGATTTCTACTTCAATATGACTTTAGGAGGATAGCCTAGCTTATATAGGATTCATATTCAAAATAGGATTAATGAATTATAATTCCTTAAAAAAAGGTTTTCTTGACGAACTAGGATTTTTTCCTTTATTAGGAGTCTCAAGTTTTAATGCCCTATGAGGCTATGACTGATTAATGCCCTATGACTTATTTTTTTACTATTGGAATTTTCCTTAAAAAAAATCTTTGATTTCTTCCCTTTTTAGGAGTCTCAAGTTTTAATACTAAAACTACTTGACAAGGTTTCCTAAATTATATAGGATTTCTACTTCAATAGGACTTCTTGGAGGATATCCTAGGTTAAATATGAATCCTATTCAAAATAGGTTAATGAATTATAATTCCTTAAAGAAATAGGTTTTTTTGACGAACTAGGATTTCTTCCTTTTTTAGGAGTCTCAAGGTTTAATGCCCTATGACTTTTTTTCTTTCTATGACTGGTTTTTTAAAACTAATTCCTTAAAGAAATAGGTTTTTTTGACGAACTAGGATTTCTTCCTTTTTTAGGAGTCTCAAGTTTTAATGCCCTATGACTTTTTTTCTTTCTATGACTGGTTTTTTAAAACTACAATTAGGAAAACATATTTAAATAAGTGTTTCTAAACTAAGATGTCCTAGTTTTGGTAGTATCGTAGTTTTGGTAGTATGCTAAGTTAGGAAAATTTTAGGTCATTTAGATATGAGAGTAGTTGATTGAAAGGTGGATGTCTTCCAGTAGTGTGGGTGAAGATTTATATTTGATCAGAGCAATAAAATTAAGATATTTTCTCTATTTATCGTAGTGCTGATTCCATGAACTTAGGCACTGTTGATTGTTGACACTATCAAGTCAGTGATGCAAAGTTCAGAGGTATTTTTCTAATCTTAGTTCACTTCTGTAATTTTTTTCTTGTTCTTCAGTTTCCCTTGTAAACTGTCTGAGAACCTCTCATTGGTCTTATCTCCTAACTCCCAATTCTTCATTCATTTTACTTTTATCAAGCTGTGTGCAGTATGCAGTTGCTTGTTGCTAAAACCTAGGCATGCTACAAAAGTTCAACTAATTTTAAACCTGATTTAATATTATTTTAGAGTAATAGAAGACTAATCCAACCCATAGGTTCCTATTCCTTGAACCTAATCCTGCCATATATATTTCCTCCCAAACCTTCATATTTCAATTTTCACCAAAATTTAGTTATGTTAGAAGTTCTCTTTGATTTCCCTTCATTAGGAGGCTTGACTAATTTCCTGTTTTATGCATTGACAAGTTTGAAAATAGTTTGCTGATATTTCAGTTCGAAGAGTAAGAATACATAAATATAACATATAATTCTACTAGTGCATGCTCGTGCCTGTCGGCACTACAACGGGCCGTCTTCGGCGGCAACACATCTCTCGGCAGTGCAACGGACCGCCTTCGTGGCAACACACCTGAACTCTTTCGGCAACAAAACACTTTCGACGGCAACACCGACATTCATAGGGACACCCATTTCCTCGCGTGTGTCGATTGGCACGAAGCGGGCGCCTTCGGCGCGACCAACTCCCTCTCCCCCTATAATTGATCAATGACAGTTGTCTCTATTCGAATGAATTCCTTGAGATTGACCCGGTGGTTTGTGGCGGCCGAAATTTCAACATTCGGGTTTATAGCCGTTGATGCGAACAACGATCACGGGATGAACGGTCAGGTTTAAATGGGCCGGGATTTTAGGGGTTTAGTGCAGTTTAAATGGTTAGGAAGGGAGTTGGTTGACGGGGAAATAGATGTCGTGCGTTGATTTTTGAACGAATGGTTAGATCTATTCGGTTCATTTTTGTTCAGTCAGCTTGTCCTAGTCAGCTTCCATTTTGTCTAGTCAGCACAAAACCAACGTGCCATGTTATATAGATTGCTTATCATTTATGAAGTTGTCCAAATCTATAATTATTAGACATGACAAGACGAGCAGTCCTGCATCATTTACTTTTTTAAGATAACTTGCATAGGCTAACACCTAGTCTTTTCCCGTCATTTTTGATGTCCTCTTATTTGAAGGAAGGATCCGATTTTTGGAAGCTTCACGTGAAGCTCTTGAAGTTTGAAAGCATGTGTAGTTCCGTTATTTCGCACTACTATGCATTTTGCTTTATATCGGTGGGTGTCCCAAAACCTTTCTGCCAATGGATTATAATCCCTCTGAGAATTTGCACCGACCCAATCGGAAGTTTCCCTACGCACTCCTGGATAACTCAAGAGAGAGTGGGGGGGGGGGTGGGTATCGAACCTACAACCTCCTCACCCAAGCTTCAATTGCTTTGCCAACTCCCCTATTACCTGGTGGGTTGGCACTACTATGCATATCTGTACTTGGTTATGGTGCACCCTTTGAAGTCTTATAATCATTTGACGTGTGGATATCCTGGATTCAATCTCCATCTGCAGTGATTTGGCAGGGGCATATATGCACAAAATCTATCCAATATTGATGATACAAAATACTAGTTGTGACTCAGTCTCAGGTACCTGATGTGATACGATCAGGCATAAGAAACTCTTTTATTGACATCAATATTATCGTAATGTTTGCTGTCAAAATAATATTATTGTAATGCACCTAAACATGGCCATTTGAATTCCATATCTACTAATCAGGAGGTATTTTCGTTCGAATATACAAGATGCTACTAAAATTGGTCGAAGCTATAACAGGTCCTACTATTGATGTAGTTGCATGCGCTTGAATTTTGGCAGTTAGAAGTGTCTGGGTTTCACAAACTATTACAATATAAAATTTTAATAAATCTTAGTGAAGTATACTGACATCAGAATTATCCCAATACTGATAGGACATAATTTACAGAGGAAAACAACCCTAAATAAGAAGCTTTATGTAGTCTAATATCAGAGTTATGTTTGATTTCCCTGCAGGAGAAGAGTTGTTTGTTTGACCTCACAAATACTAGAGGTCGGTTCTGGTTCTGGGACCTTTCGAAGAAGAGTGTGGCTACTGGCATTTAATGTCCCAAAGCTACATATCCATGAAAAGTGATGGGCTGCAACGTAAAAGCACTGCTGGTTTATCTGCAAAGTGCAAAGCAGGTACACAGCTTAGTTGCAGCAAATCTGGAACATCTATTGCTAAACCTGCCAAGCAGAGATGCAAAAGAAAAGGTAAATGTGTGCATATATTTACCAAGCTAATCTATACTTGTTTTTAATTTTCATCAAAGTATTTTTATCAAACTTGCGGCGAATTTTCAAAGTTATCTTTTTTATTGAAGCATGGACTTGTATCATAGTTCTCAACATGATGCCACATGGTTGTTATTATGTGGTATTGCTTGAGGACTACTGTTGGGTCATTGATAATCCTGTTCAATACCTAAAGCATGAAATTTTCACTTTTATTCTTCTCTAGGTAATAATTCTACTACCCGTGTGTCGAAGCAATCTGAACAAATGAAAATCACCAAAAGAACTTCCAATCAAGGGAGTCTTGATGAATTGTCTCATCAATCATTCCTTTTGAATGGTAATTTTCAAATAATTTTTTCTTTTGCAGGTATAAAAAGTATGCTTTCAAAGTTTTAACAGCCTGCATTTTTTTCAGGGAAATTTAAAACAGAGTTAAGTGGACGACTTCCTCCTCCGATTCAACCATTGTCTTTGCAGGCTCAGATCATTGGAACTAGTTTGCAGAAGGCAGCACCTGGAATTCCTAAACCTGTACCAGAACAATCTACCGAACACTTCAGAAAATTCAAGCTTCAATTGTTTCCAATAGACGAAGCTACTCGCGAAATATTGGAGAAGGTAAATTCAAGACCTGAAAAGTTTGCTATTGAAACTAGAAGAGCCAGACTTGATGACCATGATTCTTATTCGGTATGGAGCCAATATAAACTGAAGGCAAATATATGCACATACACCATATAGCAATATTTTTTACAGACAATCTATGAATAGACATCATACTAAACATACACAAACACACAATCATATGATGCATACCTACAAATTTATTATCCTTAAGGTGGATTATAGATTAGGAGTTTGCCCGACAGTTGAATGTAAACTTACTGATTTGGGGAAGAATAATCATCAGTTTATTTGTGAAACAAGATGCAAATTAGCAAAGATGTTGGGCTTTGAGATGAACTGGTTGGTGCTCAGTGGTGCACAACCAAATGTAGAAAAATCTAGAGTCATTTAATAAAGCACTAGTCATTTCTCTCCTCTTTATCCGGCCCCTCTCCTTTTTGACTAAATTGAGGTCCTACGACAATGAAAAAGTAAGAGAACTAAAGGAGATAAACTCCAATGACATTTTTTTTGGGACTGAAATAGAACATGTATGTGCTACTGGAATTTGCTTGGTGCGAACTTATTGTTTGTGTTAGGATTATATCCTAAATGATTCACAGTAAAAACAACCTCGAGTGGAGGGGTGTGTGTGTGTGTGTTGGGGGGGGGGGGGGGGGGGGGGTGAATAGGTTGAAATGCAAAAGAATCACTTCTCATTAAATGCAACCCAAACACTAGCCCTCTTGTGAACAATGAAAAATAGAATTCATATAAACATGTAAATTTTTTTTTAGCACCCACAACGCCACAGCTGTGGGAGGGTTAAGGAATCCGCCTATCATAAAAACATATAATTGAGTAATTCAAGAAACAATCTAGGCAAGTGTGATATCATCCAGAAGCAAGTACTGAATAATTTGCAGTTTGCACTACAATGTAGGTTTATCAATCCAAGTTCATATACACAGATATACTACTAATGGATCAGTACACCATTCTGATCACATCAATATGCATGCATGAGTTTTACGAGGTTCAGGAACTCCCTACTCCTCGGGTTTGCGCCCAGGTGCCTCTTCGCAATGAGAAATCAATGCGAAAAATGCAAACCCTAGACACAAAAAATGCAATCTCAGCGCCCACCTCTTTTCAAGCCTAGACACAATAGGTTGACAAACCCCCTTTTCAAACCTTTGTTCCGCTCTGCTCTCTCCTCGACAAGATCTGCTCTGCAACTAGCATGGTTGTGGTGCATCCTTGTACATTGACCTTGACCCTGTAAGATCCAAAGGTCTCCCCTGCAAAGGATTTTGAAGGGTTCTTCGCCCTCATCTTCTCCTCTATCAAGCATATCACCAGACCAACACACGGTCCATTCACTGAGCTTCCTCTGAGGTCCGATTTCTCAAGCCGTCACAAAGTTAAGTATTCCTCCAACGGTGTAAATTCAAGAATGCATGAAGATGGAAGTATCTACGATTACCTACAGGCTGATGCACTTAGTTCTTATGGATCCTATGGGCTTCTCTTAATGCAGTGCCGTGGAAAAACAATGGAAACCTTTAAGAGAATCCAAAATCATAAGAGAAGAGTTGTTACATATTACAATCACTCCCACTCAAAATGCCCAAAGCTCTCTATTCTCTCACTGATATCTACAACAAAACTAGTATATCTATATATATAAGTTCAAGGACCCTACACACGAAACACCTAGGGCATCCAATCAAAATATGGAAAGCAAACATGCAAAATCTGGCTGGACTTCGGAACGATTGATCATATCCTTCGAAAAGATCGATTGCACACTTCACTGCAGGATAGCTCACATGCCCCGAATACACAACCTAACCGATTGTTCAGCCTGACTATTATCAATAGGGACAAGCTTCTTTTTTGGCTGAGGTTTTACTACACAAAGATCGATCGTAGGTATGACAGAGAATCGAATATCGATCTTATAAAAACTTGCTATGTCTGGCTTGCCCAATAGCAACTTGGCAATACATGATTGATCATATGGAATGATAGATTGTATGAGCGCTGACTATGAAGATCAAATGTTTTGAAAATAATTTGGAATCTGATTGAGAGTCAAGCTTAAACTTCTAAAACCGACTTAAGAGAAAATTTCATGATCAAAAGATCATTCAAACACCTAAGAGAATTCGACCGATGAACGAGAATCAATATGAATATGCATAGAAGTACTCGTTCGACAAAAACAAATCATTCCGAACAAAACATGAATGAATCGATACAAAAACACACGAGAGTACTCTATATTCATGCATGTGACTATGATATCTTTATGAATGATCTACGATGGGCATTCTAAGGTCACTGGGTCAATTTACATGTTCTAATGGTGGAGGATTTAGTTGGAACTTCTTGAACATTCTTGAGTTGATGCTGTTCTGCATGAATCCTTCAGTTGTTCTTCAAAGTCTTCACCAAAAAGCAAAATGCTTGTAAAAAATGACCCAAGTTCCTTGAACAAAGATCACTCATTTACCACTCACTCATGTACATTCAAGTCACTTATTACAACATTTATAATGTCACGGAGTTTGCCAACACAGAACACTTACATTTTTTATGTCCAAAACATGCATTTTTTTTGTTTTGGTGTATGTTTCATTTTAGTAGGTAAAAAATTCAAAATATTTTGGCTTAAATATTTAATCGTGTGGTACAAACAGGAGTTGTGGATAAGGTAACAAGCTGAAAAGAAAGAGGAAGGTCCAATACTAACATGGAAGTGGGACTTCTAGCGAAACAAGAAGCTACTAAAGACCAAAATTTGGTCGAATGATCGGAAAGGTGGATGTTGTTAAAAATTACGCAAATGTCATAAGAGGAATGGTGATGTTCCTCTTAGGGGCCAACCACCCTAGGCTTTATATAGCCTTCTGGCCGGCCTCCTCACCCTAATCTAAAAGCAAGAGCCCGCCCACAATAAGAGAGGAAAAATATAATGAGAATGAAGAAAGAGGAGTCCCACCGCTTCGTCGTTGGATCATGCGTGAGGGACTAGGAATTGTATTCTCGAGGTTGCACTGCATCTTCTTTCACATCTTCTTCACATGTGTCTTTGTAAATCATGAGAGGTATCATCTTCCATAATATGTAGGTCATGAATGACTTTTTGTTGCCTATAGCTCTCATCTAACGATCTAATTGAAAAAATGCAAGCGATTTCCTTCTTCCGCTGCGTCTGAGAACCTTGAGATGTAACATGATGGTGAGGATCTAATTACTAGCAAGGTGTGGGTCTATGAGAAAACATTATGGGATTTACACGAATCATATATGAAAAACTATCTAAAGAAGCTCAATTCCAACATATAAGAGAGTAATGTGTGCATCGGCATCGGGCACCTAGGTAGCCATAGGCCCATAACCATAACCATCAACCCATGTCCCATCACCAAGCAACTAGGTAATGTCAAAAAACATTAGTGGACCCATAATGCCAACCATGTACACGACAAAATTAGGAAAATATACTAAATAGATGACCTGGTCATGTATGAGGAGAGAAGGACTAGTATACGGTAATTGTCCGACACCTATAATGGTTTCATAAACTAATAGTGTATTGTGCCACAAAAGTGGGTCTGCCAGATGAGAAATGAGGGGAATGACACTAAGATCTAACAAATAAAGTCTTTAAAATTAACAAAGGCACTTTATATAGGCATAGGTAATGATAGGACTATTAGAGCATGAAGTAGGCTACGTATGGTTATGTGACTTTGCTCGTATAGCAAAACGGATTGATATTTGAACGAAGAATCTCAGTAAGCAATGCATAAACAAAGTCTCATAGGTAATGAACCTTGCAAATTGCAAGAGAAATAGACGAGGTAACCTTTAGGGACAGCTTACAAGATTGTAGGAGCTCAGTGGAATCAATTCCAACCTTGATTGCATTTGGAACAAATATGTTTAGAACTTTAGATAGGGTCAGATTGATTGCTAAGGAGTAAAGAGAGAGTTCTCCCTAAAAACAAATCTATCCCTCAAAATAAGTCGATCAAAAGTTTATCGGTTGAAGTCCTTATAGTAGGAGTTCATTGGAGTCCATCCTTATCCAAACGTTTTTGGAACGAGGATGTTCAATTGGTAGTTGGTTGACACCTAGGGAGTGGAGAGTCAGTTCTTCCAAGAAACAAATAATCCCCCACAACAATTACATGCAATGTTTCTAGGTATACTTCAAATTCTATGCTCAAAGGGTGGCCAGAGTTGAGCTATGGCTGAAATTTTTTTTTTTGTAGCCTTATTACCTATATCTTATCTAGTAGGGGTGCAAGTTGGAACATAAATTCCAATTCCATTCGAAACTGATTCGAAAAATTCTAAATTTGGCACCATATAATTAAATCCGAATTCTGAAATTTTGATTTCTGATAATTCCAAAAAGAAATCGGATCGGAATTGGAAGGGTGCTGACTGCTGAGTATTTTGAAAATTCCAATTTTCGATCCGAAAATTCTGAACACATCTGATTTGAAAAAATCCAAAAACTTTTGATATTTTATTCAGACCGGATTCGACCCAGACCCATTCGAAGCAACAGGTACTATGCATTGTCAGCCCTTGGGCAAAGCCACCAAAGCCGTTGCTTTGGGTGTCACCCAAGTACAGGGCACTGCATATATTTTTTTTACTTAAAATGGGTCCAACCCAAAACCAACGGGCAATAGCCCCCGATGCATTGCATATAAAACTTAAAAACCCTAAACCCCAACTAAATCTTACTCTCCCGTCTTCACCCTGTGCCTAACCCAACCCAACCCGGATCCATCCAATGCAACATGTGTTATGCAATTCTAAAAATTCCAAATTTCTGCGAAAATTTAAAAATTTTGAAAAATTCCAAAATTCTACAAAAATTGGAGAATTCAGAAAATTTCCAAAAAAATCTGAAAATTTACCATTCCGAAATATTCAGAAAATTCTGAAAAATCCGAATCGGAATTGGATTTTGAAATTCTGAAAATTTGGAATCGGAATCAGAATACCATTTGGAATGATGAAAATTTTTTTGGAAATTTTCCAGACACCCCTATTCCGATCCGATTCATCCATCCAAAAATCAGCCCTAATATCTAGTGAATCACTAGCTAGTAGCTACAATAGGGACATGATTTGTTATACGAGATGATGCTGAAGCCATTTGGAGATTTGACAAATTTTCTAGTGATTGTGGACCACTCAATATTCTAGTGACCACCAGACATGTGGCCGGTTAATGCTAATTTGTCGTTGAGGTCTCATAAGTTGGGTTCTGAACTCCTGTTAATTTGGGTGCTCTTGCCCCATCAAGTATTCAGGGGCAAATGTTGAACTGAATGCAATTCTCGCCAACATGGTTAATTACCTCGTCTTATCAGCCGGTTCGTATCGGTTGTCCACATACCGCGACCGAATCTAAGGATCGATACTAGTATGTGTCTCGACTCAGACGATATCGATACACCTCAGGCCGTATCAGCCGATATAGCAAAGTATGACTCGATATGTCTAAGATGTATTGTTCTGGCCACAGCCACAGCCACAGCAACAGGCACTAATAGCCAGCTTTGTTGCCTTGTTGCACGTGGGTTTTGTACAACAGTAGGCAGTAGCACTTAGGAAGCCTGAGCCCTATATTGTGAACTATAAGTTCTATAATCTGCATACAACATAACGGGCTAAAAATACTAAGTCTACTATTGAAAAATGATCAATGATAATCTTTTCACTGCTTACAAGACTAGGAAGATTTTTTTATGGCAACAATAATTGTCGCAATTTTATTGAAACGTATTATGAAACATGACCACCGCATTCTTATTCATATATATTTCAGGATAAGCATAACCCTTACGTTGAGCTGACTCTGGGAACTAAAAAGAAAATATCTTCAGTGGTGAAGCACCTAAGCACAAAGTGGGCCAGTTCGAAGGCTGCATCTGGAGAGCTCATGCTTTTTCCATTTGATGCTCGACTTGAAAATCTGGCTGGTCACAGGAGATGGACTTCAAGTGATTCTGTTACCAGTGCAGCTGATGTGTATGTTGCTGTTGGTAACCCTGTCGTTTTCCGGTTAAGGTTTCTCTCTTTCCCTTCTGGTTGTGCTCATGTAGTAATATCCTTTCCTTTCTTGATAACAAAGAGCTTATTGCTGAAAGCTCATGACATGGTGCTTCTCTTCTAGATATGGCTGGTTCTCATGTCTGGAGCCAAAACTTTGTGCAATGCCTCTGATGTCTCTCCACTCTGAAGACAATCTACAAGCTGAAGATCATAAAATGAATACAGGTGGTGAGAGAAAGCATCCATGTGCCGAATCCTGGCATGAACATGGGCCAATGTTTATTGATGGTTCATTAGATCAAGTTGCAGGCACACCCAACATGCTGGATACATCTGTTCAAGCAGTGGTACCTATTGCAAATCCTCTCTATTATATTATTCAAATTGTCTTTTTTTTTTTTTTTGAGAAACCCATCAGTGTCACATCTGAGGAGGGTTAAGGATTGGACCCCTACCAATTATTTATCGGTGAAGGTGGGATTCGATCCTAGGTCTCCGGAACAACCACCAAGAGACTTTGACAGCTGAGCGCTAGCACCTCAAATTGTCTCCTTTTAGAGTTTTTAACTGACTAGATGTTTTTTTTATTTCGTTAGAACAAGGACAATCTAAGAAAGTGGAATGGTACCTCACTTTCATGGCTCGACCGTGTATCTAACATTAGCTTTGGCGCTCTACTATCTGAAGTATCACCAACTCCTGATACCAGCCGCGGGCATCCATTGCCTGTACAGAACTGCACAAGTTTTCAGCAGAGTTCGAACTTGGATTCATTTGATGCTGCAATTGCTGGGCTTATTGCTCGTCAGCAAGCCACAAATATATCGGCTCAAGTCCCCCATTCATCCATTTGGGAAGCTGAGGAAACATGCCATGCATTTCCTTTTCAAAAGATCTCTTCTTCGGGAAAAAGCACTCCATCTTCAGTGCATGCTGCTCCTTTCATACCATGTAGCCGGGCCGCAGGTTCCAACTCGCTGAGATTTCATGATACGACCGAGGTTTACGTCTCCATACCTGTTGTTATTAATGACCATGAATTCATATTATCAATTTTCTTGTATGGTAACATAGCTCAGACTAAAACAGGCTACTTGTTTTAGCAGCTAGGGTCTCAGGTTGTGCGCGCGCAGGATGATGCCTGCCAAGAACCTGCATCCACTCAGCAGCTCCAAGTAAAGCGTGGTATTTGCCTGGGACTGACCGCTGATTTGCATCCTAACACAAAGTGTGCTCCTAGTGAGGAACCGAAGGCAGAGCTGCAACGCCAATCAGAGTCTTCACGTAACGATGACAACCGTGTTGGGTTGATGGATGCCTATTGGGTACTTTGAAATTTCCCATCTTTTATTTTCCCTCTTGGGTTATTTTTTAAATTTGATTCGGAGAAGGCTGATTTGATCATGATTGTCTTGATGGACGTCTGCAGCCCGAATCGTTGGGCCACTTGGAATATGATGCGCCCTCCTCCAGGCAGGCTATCGGTGGTGACGGTATTAGTGTAAGCGGTCTGATTGCGAGCAGCCTTGATGCATTCCAGAACTGTTCCATCTTTTGATACGGAAGATCCGGAAGGCTTGAGCAGCAACAATCTGAATGCCCACGGCCTCTGATGTTTCTCCCGGTGCGAGGTCACGGAGTTGGCCAGCAAGGAGTGCCCTTTAGATGGAAATCCTCTTTTTTTAAAAAAAATTTCTGATGCAACCACTGGCTAATTTGCATCTTGCTACATGTATCTTTTCCAAATCTATGGAAAATAGGATGTTGGATCGCACATTCTAATTATACATATCCGTTTTCATGCATCGAGAAATTGTTTTTTTTCCAAGTTTGATTGTTTTATTCAGTCTCAACTCATGCTCTTTGATTGTTTATATAGCAAAAAATTTGGAGGGGAATTGGCCCTTTAGGTTAACCCAAGTCCATTTTGGGGGAATGTTCTAGGTATATTCGTGGCTTGAGTGTTACTTTCCTACGACGGTTTTATTGGGATGATTTTACCATTAGGCCCTGAGAATCATACGAAAACCCAAAACCCTCGATTAGGGCAAATGGAGAGTAGATGAGGTAATTAGCTTCAGTGATATTGAGGCTTAGATGGGTCATTTATGAACTCAGGCAGGCCATGGTTAAAGTTTATCCGATAACGGTGGGTGACGGTAAACCATGAATATACTTAGAATATTCCTACCTAATAGATCTCATGTAACATGAGGGTTGATTTGCATAAGTAATTTAGATTGCTGGGCTCAAAATGTAAATATGAAGTTGCTAGGGATTAATATACAATTAGCCTAATTATGGGGGAGATATATGCAAAAATTCCTTGGTCTTTCTAATTCTTGTAGATATTTAGATTTGTTAGATATCCTCACAGCCAAAACCCGGGTTTTAAGGGGAGGTCGATCCACATGGGGTATATTTAGAGGGTGATGGGTGCCTCCCTCATCGACGTGGGACTAGAAGTGGCAATCCTTGACTTGACCCGTCCACCCAACCCGAAGTTAGCGGGTTTGGGTTTGGCTTAAACGGGTTCGGTTCATAAACATGTTGACCTGATTGACCCGTTTATTAAATAGGTCGGGTTTGGGTTTGTACTTATAACCCGATTTGACCCATTTACCAAATGGGTTGTGTCAACCCGACCCGACCCAACCCGATCAAACCCGACCAGTTTATACGGATTCTGTTGAGCCAACCCGACTCGACCCATATATTAAACTGGTCGAGTTGGGCTTGGATTTAAGTTTTTGACCTATTTATTAAACGGGTCGGGTTCAGGTTGTGTGTTTTGCCCTTATACGTATGTCTCAATGTGATCCGAATCCGATCAGACAAGGTCCATTGCCACCCCTAAATGGGACTATTTGTCAACACTACTCCCCCTCACTCGGAGCAAGTGTGGCAAGATACTCCTAAGCGGAGCACGTGTGACAAGGCACAATCGGTTGGGAGCACCCGGAACAGAAGACAATGAAAGCTCTGACATGTATATTAATAATGACTAATATAAAAATAAAAACTAAAATACGAAGACACCAAGGAGACTCTCCAATCTCCCCTCTCGACATAATAGAGAGCTCAATCGAAAGGCTCAAACGAAACCATACGATAGTACCTCCCCAAACAAAAAAATGCTACGTCCAAACCATATGATTCAACACTTCCACAAGAGTTTTAAGGAGTGTTGTCATATTTTATTTGAGAAATGCAATTCAGCCCGAAGGTTTGTCCCGAATTCGTCGGTCCGAAGGATGTGGCAGTGTGCAACTGGTGGCTGAAACCCACTAGGGATTTTAAAATCTTTAACAGCACCAGTTGCACGCTGCCATGTCTTTTGGTCCAGTGAATTCGGGACAAATCTTCGGGCTGAATAGCATTGCTCATTTTATTTTACATATCATATACAGCTAGTAGAATTGCACGGTTTGCACCTATGCATATGCACGTGACACCTAATTAGTGAACAAAAGACAAAAAGAAAACTAGGCCATGGATCAAACAATATGGAATTGTTAGTTCAATTTAGCTATCTGGCTTATAACATTACTTTATTCATCGAAATGAATGCAATTTTTTTACATCAATTCTTCTACCTATGGGTCTAGGGTTTTTTAGAGTTAGGAAAACCGTTTATAAGGTTATCTTCTGGTCATACAAATTTAAATTGCATAACCAACAAGATAGGTCTTCCTACCAGCAAGGTAGCAACTAGTCTATCCGGTTTCTTGGAGTATACCCCTCTCTTGTTAAGTTATAGATTTTTGACACCAATCTTAGAGGACCGAGAGCTAGCTCATTGAAAAATTCTTGTTAATTTTTTCCATAATCAAGACCATTTTAACGAGATGTGGTTTGAATTAAAACAAAGACAAGGCTATATACAACCCACGAAATACCAAAGGTTAACTTAAATTAAAACAGCTACTGCCATATGCTGGGGAATCTGGCTAGAATGCAATAAGAGGATTTTTCAGAACAAATCTCGGACGCCGAAGCGGCTGATTGGCAACATCAAATAGATGATTCTTCTCTAGGCTTCCCATCTTATTCCTAGGTTAAAAAGTGTTCTTCTGAGATTCTCTTCTTAGTTCTTTTTCTTCCTCCGTAGTAAAGTCTACTACAGAGGACACCTGTTTTTGTAAATACCTTTTTTAATGCATTGGTAGGGGTCTAGACTGAACCCCCCCTTAGTCACCGAGAGGGATTTCTCAAAAAAAAAAAAAAAAAGCCCCCAACATGTCCTGTATCATCCCTACTCTTTTGCTAAGGGCAACCTACACATATTGTAGTGCAGGCCGCCGCCCGTTTCCCTTGCCGTTGTCTTCCTCCTTCTCTTTCTTCCGATCCTCCTTAATTCCTCCTCCTTTTCCTTTCCCTTAATTTTCTTCCTCCTCCTCCTCCTCTTCCAAGAAATTGCAACACTTGGCCCTTCAAGACCAAGGAGACCAAAAGCATCTATAATACATTCGATCATTGGGGACCGAATTTATTCCAATAATTAAATATTTTGTAGATGCATTCGATCTCCATGACGAAATGCACTAGGACTGGAATATAATGTTCTAGTACCACACGATTTTCAAGCGGAGAAAGATGTGGCTGGGGAGAAGAAGAGGAGTAAAAAAGAAAAAATAGGAGGAGGAAGAAAGAAGAAGAAGTAAATGACGAAGGGGGTTCTTTAGATAGGAAACGTGGGTTGTACATAGTCGCACCCATATAGCAAGCAATGAGAATGACAAGGCATCAAAGGATGCATGTTCATGGTCAACTCCATTGATCAAAAATCTCTTCCATTCAAACGGTCAAATTCGTTATTCTACGATGTGATGTTAATGAACATGAGAGTCTACAAAAAAAAAACAAAACACGAGCATGTAAGCGGCTCTATACTGGCATCAACAGCAGTCTGGATTATTATTCAATATTGTATCAACTTTGATTTTGAATAAGGGAAAACTTTATTCATGCCCCAAAACTTCTTCACCTACCCCCATTTCTTTTTGGTTTACCCTCCACACCCTAAAAAAAAAAAAAATCTTCCAAACTACCACCTCATACCCCACCTCCAACTCCAGCTCACCCCATACCCCATCTCGTCGTCAGCGAGCCATTCTCCTGCCTTCTCCGGCGACATCAAAAGCAAGAGAGGGAGGAGGCGTCGCTCCCCCCCCCCTTGTCTCCAGCATGCACCCCCACCCCTCCTCCTCGTCTCCGACTCCGGTGAGAATCCTTGCACGAACCACGAGCGGCGACAATGAGCTGGGGGTAGTTTCGGGCTTTTCTTTAGGGTTTGGGGGTATGTGAAGTAATTTTGTAGTAAGTATAAAATTTTGTAGCCCACGTATCCAGCAAGTTTATATATAGCAGCAACCTCTATGGACGGCTGAGCATAGTGCTTCCACCTACTCCCAAGGGATTCAAATGGGGGGTTAGAATTTTGTTCTCATACGGAACTTAAACAGATTCTGATCAACGGTCCTCAGTCAAAGATATCATTTCGATTTGAAGACGCCACAACGCCCCTCCAATGCCTCAACTGCTGATATAAACCCTATAAAACCACATGCAGGCCAAAGAACTCGATCGTCTACCATCCTATGCTCTCTCTCTCTCTCTCTCTCTCTCTCTCTCTCTCTCTCTCTCTCTCTCTCTCTCTCTCTCTCTCTAAACAAGCTAGCACTCTTCTCTAGTTTTTTAGGATATAGCACTTACCCTATCTGTGTTCTTAGAAGCAATGGCATGCATGAAGGTGCATGGTATCATCTTTGCCTACATCCTGCTGGCCAAGCTCATGCACCCTTGCCTATGCCAAAACCTAATAAGCCCTCTTGCTGAGAGCACCCGAACAAGCGATGGTGAGTGCTTTTTAGGGTTTATTCTGCACTTGCGAGGCGGAGAGAAAAGAAAAGAAGGAAAAAAAAAAAGGCGAAGCCTTTACATGTATTTGATAAGGTTTGATGAGCTAATCCCTTGTTCTCTATTAATGCAGGTAAGGCGATCGATCAAGGGATAGCTTACGTGCTTATGCTCGTAGCCCTCCTCGTCACGTATCTCGTCCATTGATCCTCTTCGCACCGCAGCAATGGAACTGCTTACTGTTAGGAGGAATAACTATGGCAATAATTTGTCGAGAAAAATGCAGTAAATCATTGGAGGGGTGCAAGAGTAATGTATGAATTTGACATCGCCAACGCCTTGCGTTCGGTTGCTCCATTAATTTGGATCTTGAATGATTTTTTCATCCGCAAGTTGTTTGAACTCTTTATGAAGAGAAATTTGACACATGGTGCTTTCCCACAAATCCTCATATAGGTTTGATACACCCTAAGAAAGAAGATCCACAATGACTAATTCATTTTTCTTCTGAAAATCTCCATGAGTAATCATCTTATTCGATTTATTTTCTGAAAATCTATAATGGTTATTGGCTCAGATTTGATGATTGGCTCGGTATATGTTTTGGACCCAGCCCCAGCATGTACGTAGACGGTCGAGCTATGCGGTTAGCTTGTGGGGCTCGACAGTATGTGATTGTTCTTGTTTGTGTGCTTCTCAAAAAGGATCATGTCCATAGATTCAGGAATCAACGGTCGATCTATACATACGTACGTGTTTGTGATCCTTAGTTCATGTACGTACCCTATGTACACTACAAAAAAGATAGTTTTTACCGACGGCAAATATCCGTCGGTAAAATTCATTTTCCGTCGGTAAAAATTTATAGCGACGGAATTCATTTCCGTCGCCAGTCTGTCGGGAAAAAAGGCGTCGGGAAAAATTTACGACGGACATAGAAAATCCGTCGGTATTAATTATTAATACCGACGGATATTTTGTATCCTTCGGTAATATACGAATATTTAATTATTAATATAAAAGAGTTTTGCCGACGGAATATTAGTATCTGTCGGCAATATATAAGCTTATTGCCGACGGAATATTCATGTGCGTCGGCAATATATAAGGTTATTACCGACGGATGTTATAAATTCCGTCGGCAATATACAAATTATTTAAAAAAATAAAATAGCTTATTGCCGACGAAAGTTATAAATTCCGTCGGCAAAAATACATGATTTTTTTTTAAAAAATTACTTAAATAATATTTTTTAATTCCTGTGATTTACAACAATACTATAATATATTCAAATATTACCATAATTGACTAAATCAACTATTACCACAATTTATCAAATATTACCGCAATTTATCAAATATTACCGTAATTCATCAAATATTACCGCAAATTATCAAATATTACCACAAATTACCAAATATTATCACAATACCAGACAATTATAGACAAGACCAAAAAATTGCCACATATTTATTACAAAATTATTTTTACATAATCCAAAACTGAGAGAAGTTGCGTGCCCTAGCTCAACCATCCCATACCGCTCGGCAACGTTGGTGCTCTCATCCCCTGACGCTAGCTGCACATCCTGCAATTAACATGTATTTGTTAAAAAAAATATTTTATATCTATAATTGAGAGTCTAAGCATTGAAAAATCATAAGTTAGTGTGTTTCGGATTTGAAATTGGTTTGGATTCGATCAGATCGGCATCCGATAATTCGTACTTTGAATTTTATCGTATTTCGAACTTGCAAGCAAGTTCTAATTGGCTATTTTAATAATTTACCCTCCGATTGATCAATTGAGAGTCTAAGCGTTGATAAATCACAAGTTAGCATGTTTCGGATATGAAATTGGTTTAGATTCGATCGGATCGGCATCCGATAATTCATACTTGGAATTTTATCGTATTTCAAATTTGCGAGCAAGTTCTAAGTGGATATTTTAACAATTTACCCTCCGATTGACCAATTGAGAGTCTAAGTATTGAAAAATCATAAGTTAGCGTGTTTCGGATTTGGTTTGGATTCGATCGAATCGGCATCCGATAATTCGTACTTGGAATTTTATCGTATTTCGAACTTGCAAGTAAGTTCTAATTGGATATTTTAATAATTTACCCTCCGATTGATCAATTGAGAGCCAAAGCTTTGAAAAATCACAAGTTAGCGTGTTTCAGATATGAAATTGGTTTAGATTCGATCGGATCGTCATCGGATCGGCATCCGATAGTTCATACTTGGAATTTTATCGTATTTCAAATTTGCGAGCAAGTTCTAATTGAATATTTTAATAATTTACCCTCCGATTGACCAATTGAGAGTCTAAGTATTGCGAAATCACAAGTTAGCGTGTTTCGAATTTGAAATTAGTTTGGATTCGATCGGATTGGCATCCGTTAATTCGTACTTGGAATTTTATCGTATTTCAGACTTGAAAGTAAGTTCTAATTGGATATTTTAACAATTTACCCTCCGATTGACCAATTGAGAGTCTAAGCATTGAAAAATCACAAATTAGCGTGTTTCAGATTTGAAATTGGTTTGAATTCGATCGGATCATCATCGGATCGGCATCCGATAATTCGTACTTAGAATTATTTCGTATTTCGGACTTGCAAGTAAGTTCTAATTGGATATTTTAATAATTTACGCTTCGATTGACCCATTTAGAGTCTAAGCATCGAAAAATCATAAGTTAGCGTGTTTTGGATTTGAAATAGGTTTGGATTTGATCGGATCGGGGCATCGGATCGGCATGAATCGGCATCCGATAATTCATACTTGGAATTATTTTGTATTTCGGACTTGCGAGCGAGTTCTAATTGGATATTTAAACAATTTACGCTCCAATTGACCCATTTAGAGTCTAAGCATTGAAAAATCATAAGTTAGCGTGTTTCAAATTTGAAATGGGTTTGGATTCGATCGGATCGTCATCGGATCGACATTCGATAATTCGTACTTGGAATTTTTCTGTATTTCGGACGTGCGAGCGAGTTCTAATTGGATATTTTAATAATTTATGCTCCGATTGACCAATTTAGAGTCTAAGTGTTGAAAAATCATAAGTTAACGTGTTTCAGATTTGAAATAGGTTTGGATTCGATCGGATCATCATTGGATCGGCATCCGATAATTCATACTTGGAATTATTTCGTATTTTAAACTTGCGAGCGAGTTCTAATTGGATATTTAAACAATTTACGCTCCGATTGACCCATTTAGAGTCTAAGCATTGAAAAATGATAAGTTAGGGTGTTTCAGATTTGAAATAGGTTTGGATTCGATCGGATCGGCATCCGATAATTCGTACTTGAAATTTTTCTATATTTTAGACTTGCGAGCGAGTTCTAATTGGATATTTTAACAATTTACGCTCCGATTGACCAATTTAGAGTCTAAGCATTGAAAAATCATAAGTTATCGTGTTTCGGGTTTGAAATAGGTTTGGATTCGATCGGATCGTCATTGGATCGGCATCCGATAATTCGTATTTGGAATTATTTCATATTTCGGCCATCTGAGCGAGTTTTAATTGGATATTTTAAGAATTTACGCTATGATTGACCCATTTAGAGTCTAAGTATTGAAAAATCATAAGTTAGCGTGTCTCGGATTTGAAATAGGTTTGGATTCGATTGGATCATCATCGGATCGGTATCCGATAATTTGCACTTGTAATTTTTTCATATTTCAGACTTGTGATCGAGTTCTAATTGGATATTTTAACAATTTACGCTCCGATTGACCGATTTAGAGTCTAAGCATTGAAAAATCATAAGTTAGCGTGTTTCGGATTTGAAATATGTTTGGATTTGATCGGATCATCATCGGATCGGCATCCGATAATTCGTACTTAGAATTATTTTGTATTTCGGACTTGCGAGCGAGTTCTAATTGGATATTTTAACAATTTACACTCCGATTGATCGATTTAGAGTAAAAGCATTGAAAAATCATAAGTTAGCGTGTTTCGGATTTGAAATAGATTTGGATTTGATCGGATCGTCATCGGATCGGCATCCGATAATTCGTACTTGGAATTTTTCTGTATTTTGGACTTACGAGCAACCTAGTTTTGTATGGAAAGTGCTACTTGAACATAGAACTCGGCACACGCGCGGACATTGGGGATGTGACGGCTGAGGCACCGAGCGATGACCCCACATCAGTACTATGTCCGATAGTTTGTCTCATTTTTTGTTCAAAGAGCAAGTTTTAATTAGATATTTTAAGAATTTACCCTCCGAATGCATTAGTATATAAAATAAGAATGATGATATCACACTAAGCAGATAAGAGAAAGAGAGAGAGAGAGATGCAGTGGTCTAATGAGGTCTGGAAAAAATACCTGATCTGAAACAACAGCAAACACCAGCCATAAAGAGAGATAGGATCTGCAGGGGTTTTTGGGGGGTGCGATCCTCATCGCCAAAACGTGCTCTCTGCAGCCTCAACACCTGCAGATGTCATCGTCGCCACTCCTCCTGTCGCCGGCGCCACTCCTCCTGTCACCGGCGCCACTCCTCATGTCATCGTCGCCACTCCTCCTGTCGCCGGCACCACTCCTCCTGTCGTCGTCGCCAAGCCTCCTGTCGTCGTCGCCACTCCTCCTGTCGTCGCTGCCTCCTCTGTAACCGTAACCGATAACGTTGTACAGCCTGATGCTCTCTCCAAACTGCCGCATCTCGTATCATGTTTCACTCTTCAATCTGACGTTCTAAGAAACTATGAATCTCTCTTTCTAAAATGCACAATCGATATCATCAAATCTATGCATTTGTAAAATTATAAATGCTATTTTAAAATTTTTTCTTTTGAAAACATATACGATTCAGTTCCATCTCAATCCATGCTCTTCTAATTAAGAGATTCACATTACAGGTGCTTAACCTGAGCCGCCAAGCCACGTCACCGCTGGTGCCCACCACACTCACTCTGTCCATATGCGGCTGTGTGTATGAGAAAGAATAATAAAGATGTAAATATATAATCCTTTGTAAGTTGACACCAACGTATATTTTTTTGTGATCAAAATTTTAATAAACTATAACATATAGAGAATTATGATTTCGAGGTAAATTTAAACCTAAATCTTCGAATATTCACCTACCCCTAACCTAAACCCGAAACCTAACCCTAATCCTAACCTAAACCCTAACCCTAATCTAAACCTAACCCTAACACTAATCTAAACCCTAATCCTAATATAAACCTAACCCTAACCCTAATCTAAACCCTAATCCTAACCTAAACCTAACCCTAATCCTAATATAAACCCTAATCCTAATCCTTACCCTATATGTAATCTAAACACTAACATAAACCCTAAACCAAAGTCTAACCCTAATTCTATAACCTAAACCTAAACCTAAACAATAAACATAACCCTAACCCTAATTCCAAAGTCTAAACCTAAACCCTAACCTAAACCTAAACACTAAACCCTAAACCTAAACCTAAACCTAACCTAAACCTAACCTAAACCTAAACCTAAACCTAACCTAAACCTAAACACTAAACCCAACCCTAATCCTAAACCCTAAACCTAACAAAAAAATTTGGGATTTCAAAATAGTTGGGAATCAGAATCATAATAACATTTGGGATTTCAAAAAAATTTGGCAACTTTCAAAACACCTCTATTCCAATCCGATCCATCCGAAAATCAACCCTAAATATATTGATCAAATCAAAAATTAAGTAGTTGACAAAATGAGTATTGTGCTAGAATTTTAAACTTTAGGGTACAATTTGGAACAAAATAGTTGACAAAAGAGGCATTGTGCTAACATTTCAAACTTTAGGGTTTGAATAGGAACAAATTTAAAGAGGGAGGAGGAGGAGAAGAGGAGGGGAACTCACCAGAGGAGGAGGAGGAGGAGTCGCCGGAGGAGGAGGAGGAGGAGGAGCTGGTGTTGGAGGTGCGCGGGAGGGGGGAGGCTGGAAGGGAGGGGAGGCCGGAGGTGCCCGGGAGGGGAGGGGAGGGCAAGAGTGGCCGGCCGGAGGGGAGGGGAGGGGAGGTCGCATTGCAAGGGATCGGGAGAGCATTGGAGGGGAGGGGATCGCGAGGGCAACGGTTCGAAATAACAGAGAAAAGAGGGATGATCAGGTATTAATCGCAGGTATTTTACCGACGGATCTTATATTTCCGTCGGTAAATATTCATTTAATACCGACGGAATTATATAGCCGTCGGTAAAAATTCATTTAATACCGACGGAAATTATATATCCGTCGGTAAAATGTATATCAAATATTATTATATATCATTCTTTATAATACCGACAGCTAAATTTAAAACCGTCGGTAATATTTACTATTTTACCGACGGATTTAATAATTTCCGTCGGTAAATATATTATGCCGACGAAAATTGTTATACTGTCGGTAATTAAAACGAAAAAAATATTTAAAAATTCGTAGTGTTTGTGCCGACGGAAATTTCTATTACCGTCGGTAATAAGTATATTATTACCGACGGAAATAAAATATTCCGTCGGCAAAATATGTCTTTTTTGTAGTGGTAACAATTGGTTCCGTTGGACTTTGACATTTGAAGAATCTTCAGATATATGATCTAATACAAAGTAATATTGCATGTTCAAGCACACGCACACGTTATATGCACAAAAATAAGGAAAATAATCAGAAAGTCAAATAAAAAACTCATGAGAAAAAACCTATAATTAGGTGGTTTGGGGGCTCTTCTTCTTTCCTCGTCGGGAATACTAATGACTAGACAAGAACATATCGAGGCCGGTATGAGTTATGGATTGAAGAGCCGAATGTTAAGTTACAATCTCACCCAAAAGAAATCGTTAGGGAATGGACCAATAATACATATCATTATAGCGGAGGTTGAAAATGATATATCTACTAATATATTTTTGTGGCGGATTGCAAAGTCATTTTTAAGTGTTTCATTTTAGGATAGGTCCTGACAATTTTTTTTTTCTAAGTCTAGGTTCACATTTTAACATATTAATTACAACAGCCATTTTGCTTAATAAAATACTACAATAGCCATGGCTAAGTTGTCGAATTTAATTATCAAAATGCTATTGTCTATATAACTTCATTCAATCCCTACGAAAACATACAATTTCAAGACTTAATGTGGAACTACTATAGCTGTTATAGTGATTTCATTGTGCTGCTATAGTGAAATCGCTATAGCAGCTATAGTGATTCCGTCATGGCTATTAAAAAACATGTTGCTATAGTAAAATCACTATAACAATAATACTCAAATTATAGCAATTACAGTGAAATCACTGTAGCTGCTATAACGATTCCGTCGTTGCTGCTAAAAAACATGTTACTACAGTAAAATCATTGTAGCAATAATACTCAATTTTGTAACAATAGTACTCACTGTATGAGCAAAAAAAGATTCGGGTCGTTTTTATTGCAAACACACGAGGATTACAATGGCCAGGACCTAGGGACTCGGGGGTGGTGAGCCGGGTGCGGCGAAGATTTGATCAGGAGATTGTGGGAGAGATCCTCAGGAAGGTCCCTTTGATCCGCGTCTTCACGTTACTTCGTGCGAGAGCTCTAAAGGGGTTGCACAAGACAAAGATTTTTACAGGGTGAGAGTTTCTTGAGAGGTTAAGTAGTATTCGTCGTTACTTTTGTCCCTTTCATGCTTTGTGCTTTCTCGGCTAGGGGGTTTTTGGCTTTGCTCCTTGGTCTTCGTTCTCCCTCGGTCCTTGCTAGATCTCGGTGTCCTTGATTGTCGGTTCGCGACGTCGATCGTGCTTCTGGCGTTGACTTTGGCTTTGCTTTGGCGTGGATTTGGCTTTTGCTTTGCTTTGGCACTTGCGCTTGAGGCGTAGATGGGTAGAGACTTGCGATGCTTTAGTTCTTCTGTATTTCGCATCGTATCGGCTGGAACACACGGTGCTTTGCTCATGACCGTCGTAGTTGCTTGGCTTTGGCAGTGCGTTGCTTTGGTGCGGGCTTTACCGGTGCTTTTGCTTCGGCTTCATGCGTTGGCTCCATCTTCTTTTCGAACGACGATGACTATGTTTTCAAGGCTTCTTTATTCTTCCAGCTCTCTCGACTATTATGACATCGGCTTGACTTCTCCTCTTCTCCGGGTTTCTTTGGCGTGATCGGAGTTGAAGGCTTCGTTTTGAAGGTGACGAGTGTAGCGCCGCTTCGGATGTCCTTCTCCAAGCTTTCTCCTTCGTGATGGAGTGAACGTTGTTGAAGACGACGGGGTAATGCCGCTTCGATCTTCTTCTCCAGACTTTTTGGATTGATCGGAGTCGAAGGCTTGATGAAGACGATGGGGTGATACCGCTTTGATCTTCTTCTCCGGGCTTTTGGGCTTGATTGTAGTCGTAGGCTTGATGAAGATGACGGGGTGATGCCGCTTCGATCTTCTTCTCCGGCCTTTTCTTTTCGCATCTTCGGAGTTGAAGACTTGTTGAAGACGACGAGGTGATACCGCTTCCATCTTCTTCTTCAGTCTTTGCTTCTGGCGTCTTCGGAGTTGAAGGTTTCATCTTCTCCGAGCTTTCTCCTTCGTGCACAGAGTCAAAGAGTTGATCTTTTTGTGCAAGGGTCTTTACTTGGATAATGACTTTCAATGAACTAAGCCGGTCCCAAAGGGATAGGCTTTCCAGCGCCTCGTAAAGCCTTAGTTCATTGAAGGCTTATCTCCTCCTTTGCAGAGCTTCCTTGCTTCTGGCTTCGACCTTTTAAGCCTTCCTCTTCCCCCTTTATTTATAGGTAAAGGGGGGTGGGGAGAGATATGGGAAGGTTCATTTAAATCCCTTGATTATCTCTCCCATAACTACCCAAGATTTATTCTCTTATTTATGAGAGAATAAACCTTCATTTATTTTCCTTTTCTGGCGGAATAGTTATGAACCAATCACTTTAAATTTTTATTTGAATTTTGCATATTAAATCGATGGCGACCCGGCTTCGTTTCTTTTCCGTCGGATCGAGAGATCGACGTAGATCCACGCTTGTGTAGACGTCTATGCAACCTCCCCCCACGCATGGCGGTTTTCTTTTCTTTTTCTTCCATTTCTTTCTTTCTTTTGTTTCATTTTCTTTCTTTCCTTTTCTTTCCTTTTCTTTCTTTCTTTTATTTCCTTTTCTTCCTTTCTTTTCTTTCCTTCCCTTGGTCGGCCACTCCCTACCCACGGGTGGGGGGCATGGTTTCCTGAAACAAGGGGGCTGGATGGGCCCACCCGGCCTCTTATTGGGCTTGGGTCAGGTCCGGTGGGCCCCAGTTGCATGGTGCGGGCCCATTCGGGTCCCGTTGTGTCGGGTTGGGCCCTCGAGTTTGCGCATATGGGTCGGGTTCGGGTGCGATCACATTTTTTGTGTCTACAAATGCCCCCTCAAGGACGAGTGCGCCTGCGGAAAATGCATAATCCTTGTTTACGTAGGAAACGCACATCGCTTGTCCTTGATTCCTTTTCTGGACAAGGTCGAAGCTTATTTAAAGACCCCTACCCCCTCTGCTTCCTTCATCCGGTGTCTGCTCTTATAGAGGACTGAAGCTTGGAGACCGTCGTCGGAAGGGTCTGCCTAGGGTTGCACATGACTTGCTCGTCTTTCTAGTTGTCACCTCTTTCGTCGGCGTCGGCGGCTGTTGCGGAGGATCAGCAATGGTGCGTGAGTTGAAGATAGCGTGGGTGCAAATTTTGGTAAAAAGTTTACAAACTACGAGACCTACCGGCCCTGCCTGGTGGGCCCCCAGAGACTACTGCGGGACCCACCGGCCCTGCCTGGTGGGCCCACGGGGACTACCGCAGGACCCACCGAGATTACCGCAGGACCCACTAGCCCTGCCTGGTAGGCCCACCGAAACAACGGCGGGACCCACTAGCCCTGCCTGTGGAATCCCCAGAGATGACAGCGGGACCCACCAGCCCTGCCTGTAGAATCCCCAAAAATAACAGCGGGACCCGCCAGCCCTGTCTAGAAGATCCCCAGATACGACAGCAGAAACCGCCATTTGCCCCCAGATTTCCTTCCCGGAAATCCTATAAATAGCAGAGCTTTCGAATGTAAAAGGAGGGATTTTGTAAAACCAGAATCCAGAGAGAAAATCTCAGAAACCCAGAGCTCTGACTTCGATATTCCATCTCCTTCGATCTTCTTTAAGGAGAGATCAGTGACACTCAGCCTGTCGAGGTCACATCGAGTGAAGTGTTAGTGAATTCGGGTTGCTCCCTATAGCACGGAGACGTAGGCTTCGGCTGAACTCCGAGATCACATCTTGTGTCAATCTTCTCTATTTGCACAGCGAGAGTGCTAACTTAAAGTCACAAAGGCATCAACCTTCAAACCTACCTTCCAACCAACAAATCGACCAAAGATCTTTGACTCAACTTCAATTGACTGGTGAGGTGAAGTCTTCGGATCGGCACAAAGATTTTTCCCCCACAGATAGTCGCGAAGACAGGCTTGAAGCGAAGGGGGGAAGATGATCGAGGTGATGAGGATGGGGCACTGCGGTCGAGGTGCTGCTCTTCTTCCTCTTTCTTTCTCTTCTTCTTTTTCTTTTTCTTCTTCTTTCTTCTCTCTTTTTCTTCTTCTTTTCCTCTGGCTCGTGGAGGCAGCGGTAGCGGCGGCTGATGGCGCGGAGGCTGGGGCGCAGTCGAGCGACGGACGCAGGTCGAGCATGGGCGCGGAGACAAGGACACAGGCAGGCGACGAACGCGGGTTGGGCACGGGGCATGGAGGCCGGGGCGCAGGCAAGCGACGGATATGGGCCGGGCACGGGCGCAGGGTTCAGAGGCCGAGGTACAGGCTGGCGGTGAATGCGGGGTGGGCACGGTCGCAGGGTGCGAAGGCCGGGGAACCGAGGTTGGCGGTGTACGGGGCCGAGTCGGGTAGGCCCCAATCGGGTCGGAGAAGGGGGGCTACGGGCCCCTCGAGCTCGTGGCCTATGGCCCCCCCCCTGCGCTGGTTCTGATGGGAAAGAGGGGGGGCTGTGGCTCTGTTTTGGGCTGTGGTCCTTCCCTTTTTTTTTTTTTTCGGACTTCAAGTTTACATTAGAGCACTCAGTTTTGCCTCTAGAGAGGTCGACGGTTTATGACAATGAGGAACTTTCTGATGGCTTGTACTAGAACATGGTCAGCTGTCATCCGGGCTATTTGGTTTGGCGTCGAGGAGACACAGTGGAGGTGGAACAGTATTCCCCTTATCGATTTGCTCACTAACAAGGATTTCGACAGGAGGTGTCCGGTATGCTGCAGCGGCTGTAAGGGCGTATTAGCCCACAGGAGGGCTATCATCTCTGGACTTCTCTTTATGCTCAGTTGACTGGCTGTAGCTTCTTTCCTGGGACAAAGTCAGGATCGAGGGATGCCGCGACTCCAAGTTACTGCAAATGGATCGATGAGCGAGTATCCCCACTACTTGCTAGACTTCCGATTAATGTCTTGGCAGGTAGTGAGTTCAAAGACTTTGATTTTGATCCTTTGGCGGGATCGGAGGATTGCCACCTCTGGTTGGGATTTCAAAGGACCAAGAAGACTTGTAGCTATTTTTCCAGCCCCGCTGGGTTTCTTCTTTGGCTCCCGTGTCAGGGGCCGATCCTGCGAGTGTCCCCAGGCCTTCTATTCTCCCGAAGACAACCATTGAATATGCCCTGCTGAAGAGACGAAAGATGTGCATTTCATGTGGGGTAACTTAGAGGGTGCCCTGCTAGGTAGAGGATGACTCGATTTAGGAGCCTAGTCTTTTAAGGGATGAGGTGATCCCTCCATCCAGGATAACTTTGTCTAACTTCGCAGGTATGCATCAAGTTTTTCTTTTTGCTCCCTTTTTGATTTCTAGGGGTTTCATCATGCTGTGTAGTGCATCCTTTTCTTTGGGTAGACTCCGTCGTAGTAGTGGAACACGAGCTGGATTCTTCGGAAGCGTGCCAGGGGCGTTCCCTTACCGAGGCTACGCTAGGAGTGCCTGGGAAGTGTGAACTAGATACCCCTATGAATGATCTAGCCCTCCTCGGGCTTTACGGGGAGAACTTCCCTAGTGGCGGCATAGATCTGGATGATATCAATGTCGATGCTTTGTCCTTTCACGAGGAGGCCGAGGTTTCGAGTGTTAACAGATGGCATACTCCGATTGTCGTTTTTTTAGGCCTGGTGAAGAAGACGGTTGGCGTAGCAGCGGTGACTGTTCCTCCAACTTTGCCGACCTCACTAGTGAAGATAACTCCCGTGGTGGCCGCAGCAGTGGATAAAGTTTTGCATACGTATTCTGAGGTGCCTTACCAGATCTTTAGTATGAGGAGCAAAGTTTCAGAGTTCCTCCTTGACAGTTGTCGACAGTACATCAGGTCGATGCTTGAGTCATTCCAGGATGAGGGTTTTGGCTCTCTCCGGGACTGGTGGTCTGCTGATGGTGCTGAGTTTTGTGTGAGCTTGGCAGAGTTCAAGGTGGATAGTTCTTTGTTTGCAGCGCAGATGAGCTTGCTCGTGACTGATAGTGAGGCTTATCACTCCCGACGGGCTTTATTGGAGGGGAGTACTCCTTTCGAGCTAGCGATAGCGGAGGATAGTTTGTGTCAGTCAGAGCGCCAGTTTGCAGATGCTGCTTTTAGTTTGACGAGGGCACAGAAGGTGGAATCGACGCGTTCTCTTCAGAAAGCAGAATCTCGCTTAGAGCGAGTCGAGACTGCGAAAATTTTTTTGAAGGTGAGCTTCTTGAAGCAGCAAACAGACTTTTCAGCTCATCACGAGCTCATGGCCACTCGTCCTTTAGAGTTGCAACAGGTGGAGGCCACTAGAGAGGATCGAGTTGTTGTGACGTCTTCGAGCTTTGGATACCCGCTACTAGTATCTTGTTTTGCCATTTCGCACTGTAGTCTCCTTTTCGAACTTACGCCATGTACTGCCTTCCTTCTGGATATTTTCTAATAATATCATGTTTCCCAGATCATTTGTATAGAATATTGTTTGCTTCTTTTTTTGTTGGACTAAACCTGAAGTAACTTCTCAGGCTGCCTACGTACCCCCCTGAGGGGGATCAAGTCACACGTAGTTCACTTTTTTTTTTTTTCCTGAAGCGTGGCCTTTCCTTAAGCATAGTACCTTTTGAGGTATTTGCCGTTGATAGGGCCGAGTGTGAGCCCTTCTTCTGGCATTGTGAGGAGGTACGCGCCACTGGAGTAGACGTTTTTGATGGCGTGCGGTCCATCCTACTTGGCGTCAAAGTTCTTTCCTCCTCGGTGTGAGAGAATGATGGGTTGCCTGACGGGCAGCACCAGCTCTCTTGTTTGGAAGGATCGAAGACGAATCTTCTTGTTGAAGTCGCGAGTCAACCTGGCTTGATAGCACTCCAGGCGTTGCTGAGCTTCGAGGCGTCTCTTATCTAGTGCTTCCAATTTCGCTAGGCAAAGTTGGGCGTTATAGTCGCTAGCGAGGCCTTCTTGGATTGCTATCTTGAGTGATGGGACTTGGAGCATGAGTAGAAGAACGACTTCTACCCCATAGACAAGGGAGTACGGAGTGGTTTGCATCGGAGTGCGGAAGAAAGTGTGGTATGCCCATAATGCTTCGCCCATGCATTCGTGCCAGTTCTTCTTCGGCTTCGAAATGACTTTTTCCAAGAGCTTGCAGAGAGTTTTGTTGAAGGTGTCTGCTAGATCATTGGCTGGGGTGTTGTACATTATTGAGAACCTTTGCTTAATATCGAACTTGGCACAAAACTGGCTGATAGCGACATTCTTGAACTGCTTCCCGTTGTTCGTGATGATGTAGCAAGGGACGCCGTATCGGAAGATGATGTTGTTTTGGATGAAGTTAATGACGTAGTGCCTTGTGACTTCCCGCAGTGGTTTTGCTTTAGTCCATTTAGAGAAGTAATCTGTTGCCGCCAAAATATAGAGATACTATTTGGATGACTTGGACAAATGACCCACGACGTCAAGTCCCCACCCATTGAAGGGCCATGACGTAATTATCGGATGCAAGGTTTTGACGGCTGCCGGATGTAGTCGTCATGGAGCTGATAAATTTGACACTTCTTGGTGAATTCCAGGCAATCTTTGATCATCATGGGCCAGTAGTAACCTATCCTCTTGATATAAAAGTAGAGCTTTGGATCGGACTGGTGTGTGCCGCAAATTCCAGCGTGGAATTCTTGTAGCGCCGCTTTCACTTCTTCTTTTGCGAGACATCTCAGGAGTTTACCATCATAGCTTTGACGGTAGAGCTCGTTGTTGAAGTGGAAGAATCTCAGAGATCGCTGGCGGACATTTACCTTGTGCTTTGGGTCTTCAGGGAGCCTTCCATGGACGAGATAGTCCATGAAGGGTTGTCTCCAATCTTGCTCTTTAATCATGAGAACATTTACTGTATTGACTTGACTAGGAATCTCAGTAGGGATGTCTTCCTTGGCGACCACTATTCTTTTGCAAATGGGGACGACAAACGAGAGTATAACTGCCAAATTTGCAAGCGCGTCGGTCTGTTGGTTGAGATTCCTGGAGACATGATGAATAGAAGCAGCCTCGAGTACGTTGAGGAGTTCTAAAGCTCGTGTGAGCAGTGGTATAAGATCTTCCTTGTTGACTCCATATGCCCCCATGACTTGCTGGATGATGAGCTGGGAGTCTCCGTAGATCTCAAGTCCTTTAAGCTTCATGTTGTTGGCGAGTTCGAGGTCGATGACCAGCGCTTGATATTCTGCCATGTTGTTGGAACATGGTTCTGTTAGTAGGAATGAGAATAGGAGTATCTCATCATTTGGGGTGACAAAAATGACTCCTGCCCCCACCACGTCTTGCCTTGCTGCGCCATCGAAGAACATCTTCCAAGAGGGAGCAATGTCAACGGAAAACACCCCCTCATGTGGGAGGTCTTCCAATAGTTCCCATTCTACTAGGAAAGGATATTTTTCTAGGAAATCTGCAAAAGCTTGCCCCTTGACTGCCTTCTGTGGAATGAAGGTGATGTCGAACTCGAGAAGGACCAACGCCCATTTGGCTAAACATCTCGAGAGTACTGGTCTTGACATAATATACTTGAGAGGGTCAACTTTCGAAATGAGTTTAATGACGTGAGCTAGCATGTAGTACCGTAGCTTCTTTGTAGCAAAGATGAGCGCCAGACAAACTTTCTCAATTGGGGAGTAGTTAGCTCTGTACCGATGAGGGTACGACTCAAGTAGTAGCATGTTGTCTCCTTGCCTAGCTCATTGTCTTGAGTAAGGAGTGCCCCCAAGGATTGCTCCTGGGCGCTGATGTAGAGGATCAATGGCTTTCCCTGAACTGGTGTTGATAGAACTGGCAGCTTTAGCAGATAGTCTTTGATACTTTGGAGAGCTTCTTGGCAAGCTTTGTTCCACTTGAATGATGCTCCTTTCCTCATGAGGCGACTAAAGGGGTGACACTTTCCAGCTAGGTTGGTGATAAATCTTCTGATATACGCCAGGTAACCTTGGAGACCTCTGAGATCTCGCACCGTCTTTGGTGCAGGCATATTGAGGATAGTATCAATTTTGGATTGATCTATCTCAATGCCTTAATGTCGAACCGCGAAGCCAAGAAATTTGCCCGAGGAGACTCCAAATGTGCACTTGAGTGGGTTCATGCAGAGTTGATACCTTCGAAGCTGTTTGAAGATCAGCTTGAGGTCTTGAAGATGTGTTGACTCCTTCTTGGGCTTTATGATGAGGTCATCGATGTAGCACTCCATGTTTTGATAAATAATATCTTCGAAGATACTCTGCATGGCTCGTTGGTAGGTGGATCCTATATTTTTTAAGCCGAAGGGCATGACTTTGTAGCAATAGATCTCCTTTGGTGTGCGGAATACCGTGAGCTCCTTGTCTTTGGACACCATCTAGATCTGGTTGTAGCCTGAAGATCCATCCATAAAAGTTACCACTTCGTGGCCTGTCGTCGTGTCCACCATTAGCTCCGTGATTGGCAACAAAAAATTGTCCTTGGGTTATGCATTGTTCAGATCTCTGAAGTCGATGCACACCCTGATTTGATCGTTCTTATTCTTGACTAGAACAACACTGGAGATCCAAGTCGGGTACTTGACCTCTCGAATGAAGCCGGCTTCGATGAGGTTGTTTACTTCACTTTCTATTTGAGGTATCGGTTTTGGCCGATAGCGTCTTTATCATTTCTTAATGGCGCTAACTCCGTGTTTGATGCCGAGTTGGTGTACTGCAATCTTAGGATCGAGACCTGTCATCTCCTTATAGGACTATGCAAAGACGTCTCTGTATTCTCGAAGCAACTTGATGTATGCAATTTCTTTTTCGAGAGTCAAGAGTGTGCTGATGAATGTAGGTCGAGGCTCCTTTTCTGTGCCAAGGTTGATTTACTTCAAGTCGTCAATGGTGGACTGCCCCCCTTCTTCGAAGATTGACGAGGCGATATGCAACTCGTCATCCGAAGTAGAAGAATCACTACTTTCAGTTTCAGTAACGGAGATATGATTGATGACTACCATGTCTTCTTTTGGCCGACATGGTATTGGGACGAACGACGTTGGTTGAGCGTGCATCAGAGACTGATGATCCTTCTTCTGCTTTATCTATCATCTTCACCTCAACGTAGTTGGAGGTGAAGGTCTTTTTGTTTGCAATATTGACGACCATTGGGGTCTGACTGGAGCCGATGCCTTGTTGATTTGAGAGAATTTGTTCGCCGCTTTGAAAAAGACGAGCTTGAGTCTTGGTCATCCCATGCCGTGTCGCAGCTGGAGAAAGTTTGCCCATATGCATGGTGCTTTCTTTGTTGTAGCCGTCTTTGAACAGCAGCTTGGGGCGTTTTGCCCCAAACTCCCTTTTGGCTTAAATTGTGAGTTGACTGGAGTCAAAGGAGCCAAAATTTTCTGTCGGACTCAAAGCTGGCATCAGACTGGATAGTGGCAACATCATTTCTTGCAGAGTGATGACATTGGCCTTCGATAGTGGTGGGACCGACTCTTTTGCTGAAGCGAGAGGCGGTCATTCGATTTTGCGAAGCCATTGAGGCATGAGGCATAGAACCGGCGTAGCTTGGACGGGCAATAGAGTATGTTGCGTAGATTTTGGCTTGAAGCTGATGTGCATCTGTTGTCTTGACCTTGGTGCTTTTTTGACTTCGAGTATTACCTTAGAAGGTTGCACTAGATTTGGAGGTGAAGGAGTTTTATCCTGCCTCACCTCTTTAGTTTTTTAGGTTCGAGGAGCTTTAGTTGGAAGGACTTCTACTACAAGGTCTTTTGCTTGGTAAAACTTAGCGTGAGCAAGGTGTGCTTCAGCGTTATTGAACGGCTTGTCATCAGCGATGATGCACTTCTCCATGCCTTTCTCGTAGTACTAAAGGCACTGGTGCCAGGTGGACACTATGACACCGTTTTCGTATAGCCATGGTCTTCCTAGCAAGAGGTTTTATGATGTCTGGCAGTCAATGACATGGAAGAGGACCGTTATGTCGAGCTGACTGATAGAAAGCTTCAGGTGTATGAACCCAATAGTGGACTGTCCCCCTTGGTTGAACCCTTGAATGACCAACTAGCTTTGTGAGAGCTTGTTAGTGGTGATGCCGAGCTGCCTTATTGTTTGGATGGGCATGATATTGACGCCAGAGCCACAGTCCAGTAGGATTCGATTTACCGAATTCTCCTTGATGTACCCTGAGACATAGACGGACCGGTTGTGCAGTCGTATTTCGAGTTACATATCTTCGTATGAGAAGGTTATTGCTGCGTCGTAGGAGGCAACAGTTCTGCCCTTCTTACCATCTTTTCTCTTTCTCTTATAGCTGTCTGGATCTACCAAGGCCGTAGCCATTGCTAGGTGAGCCTTCTTCGGGAGGTGCAATGCTTCTATGAGCGGCAAGTGCAAAATTGTCTTATCGTGGGAATCAATGCCCGCCTTGTCAGAGCCATCCTCGTCGTCAGAGCCGCTTTCTTCAGAAGACTCGATCTCGCCTTTCTCTCCTGGCATCTCGTGAACTTCGACCATGCAACAGGAGACTCTAGGGTGCTGATCGGCTGGGTGGAAGTGATCAGAGAAGAACTCTTACAGCGTTGCCGGTTCTGGAGGGCTTTGTGGGAGGAGATCATCTGGACTTGCTGGTGGCACTTTGAACATCTTTCTTCTTGGAGCTTTACTTTTCTTCTTGTAAGTTTTTCATTCAGGGAGCTTTCTTGTCACCTGATCTAACTTGTGACGTCTCTCCTGTCGTGGCCTTTACTTCCGAGGTAGCATGATCCATACGTCTTCATCGGTAGATTGTCCCTTACCAAGGTGAAGATTTAAAGTGGCAGCTATAGGTTCTTCATTGATCAGATAAACTTGTTCTTCTGGAAGCTCTGCCAGCTCGTCTTTTGACCCCTAACTAGTTGGCTTGATTTCTTCCATTGAAATGGACGAAGGCTTGGAGTAAAGAAGGTAGTAGTCAAACTTACCCAATGGCTGGCCCAACAGGCTGATCTCTGGATCTCCATGCTCGTACCTCGTTTGGAGAGTACGTTGGGATGTGGCTTTGCTCAGGAGAGGTATTGAAGTAAGGAACGATTACCCTCGGGGCAATGGTGTTTTATTCCTAGCGAGCGCAGGAGCATGCCATCATCGCTTCGAGACCTTCGGTTGTGGAGCAGACTTCACGATTGGCCTTTGACGATTGATGCACAACTTGGGCATTCTCCGTTGTACAGTAACGAGTACCGGTAGAAAGGAACCGAAGGTGATGGATGTCATATTTGCTGTAGTGACATCACTGGAGTCGATCTCTATCTTCCCTTGCTTTGCGAGCGCCATAATTCTTTCTTTGAAGATGAAGCACTTCTTGATGGGATGGCTAACCACCCGATGGTATTTATAGAAGAGTGGATCATCGATACGATGCATTTATTCGGGCCTCTTTGAAGGAGGAAGCTTGATCATCTTCTCCTGTAGTAATTGGTCGAATATAGAGGAGACTTCCAAGTTCGAAAAAGGATACTCCTTGGCTTCAAGTTCCTCGAGAGTTATCCTAGGTGGTCACTGAGGCTGCGAAGGCATTATGATGGCCTTGTCTTTGTCCGGCTTGTTACCGATCTTGAGTGGTTTGGAAGTTGAAGCGATATCGGCGATGTTGACTTGCTTTGGTTTGAATGCCGGCGGCTTGTCCTTCTTCTCCACCTTCAAGAAATCTTTGATTTTTAAGTCCCCGTGATTTACTAGGCTGAGTTCCATGTCGTGAGCCCGAGTCGCAAGTTCTTCGAAGGACTGAGGCTTAATCCCTTTGATGATGTATAGCAAGCCCCAGTACATGCCTTGGGTGCACATCTCGATGGTCGAGTCTTCAGGCAAGCGATCTCACGAGTTTAGCGCAAGGTTCCTCCAATGATCAATGTAGTTAATCACTGGCTCGTCCTTCCTTTGCTTGATAGCAGTAAGCTCAGTTATGTCGACGATGCATCGGGTGCTGTAGAAGCAGTTCAGAAACTCCCTCTCCATATGGTCTTAACCATTGATGGATCATGGAAGAAGATCAACATACCAATCAAACACATTACCTTTGAGGGTACGAACGAACTGCTTTAGCATCTTGTCACCGTATGTACCGGCGTTGTTGCAAGTTTTGACGAAGTGGGCGACGTGTTGCCTTGGATTTTCCATACCATCAAAGTACTAGAACTTTGGTGGCTGAAACCCAGTAGGGAAACACAACTGTTGGATCCTTGTGGTGTAAGGTTTCGAGTAGGCCATCGTGATTGGAGGAAGACTGCCACTGTGGGAACGCATTATGTCGGCCACCAATGACTGTATCTGCTGGGCAGTCATTGTTGCCATCGCCGGCTGTTGTGTGGCCACCGAGACTGGTACTGGAGAGATAACCTCCACTGGGGCGGGAGCCGAGAGAGTGCCAGAGTAGTTACTAGAATTATCGGGATAAACTCTGTTGGAGTTGAAGACGGTGCTGGAGCTGCTATTGGAGAAGTAGGAGGTTGATTGACTGCTGCAGCATCCCTTGCGCTTAGTTTGTGCAGTAAGGCACTGATGTGATGATCCTTTTCTTCTATCAGCCGAGTAATTTGTGCCATGTTTTCACCCATTTGCATGACTTGGAGTTAAAGAGTGGACCGAGGATGATGATACAGGATGTCTCGGTGTTGTGTGCCTGCTTCCTCGATGCTGTCGTCAAAGACGTAGTTACACTGACTCGCTTCTTCTTGATGACGGACATTTGACGATGTCGTCGAGGAGGTGCAAGGTCCATCGGAGAACCCGAACGAGATCGGAGTTGGGGCTGGTCCTCCTTAAATTTTTGGACGCGGACTCCAGGATCGAGGCTCGTTTTTTTATGCACCAAGGCCTCGTCGGCGCTTTGGCGAGTATCTTCGGCAGTAGTTTTTGGCATGAAGACATCCGTAAGAGTTTAAGTACACCGAGTGTAGACACATACTACCCAGGGAACATCACCCTTAGGGTTTTCTGGATCGTTATGTTGGAGTAGCGGAGACTTGACGATAGGCGAAAGGCATGTTGGAGCAAATGTACTGTCGTTCGTCCCGGTCATGGCGAAACTTGAGGCAACTCCTTCAGATGTACGGATAGAAGGAGAGGATGTTCCCCTGGGTGTGCCAGAAATCTGTATGCATAAAAAAAGATTCGGGTCGTCTTTATTGCAAACACACGAGGATTACAAAGGCCGGGACCCGAGGACTCGGGGGTGGTGAGCCGGGTACGGCAAAGATTTGATCAGGAGATTATGGGAGAGATCCTCTGGAGGGTCCCTTTGATCCGCTTCTCTATGTTACTTCATGCGAAAGCTCTGAAGGGGTTGCCCAGGACAGAGATCTTTACAGGGTGAGGGTTTCTTGAGAGGCTAAGGAGTATTTCCTATTGCTTTTGTCCCTTCCATGTTTCATGCTTTCTCAGCTAGGGGTTTTTTGGCTTTGCTCCTTGGTCTTTGTGTTTCCCTCGGTCCTTGCTAGATCTCGGTGTCCTTGATCGTTGGTTCATGGCTTTAATCGTGCTTCTAGCGTCAACTTTGGCTTTGGCATGGTTATGGCTTTTGCTTTGCTTTGGCATTTGCTCTAGAACGTAGATGGGTAGAGATTTGCGATGCTTTAGTTCTTCTGGAGTTTGCGTCGTATCGGCTAGAACGTGCGGTGCTTTGCTCGTGACCATCGTAGTTGCTTGGCTTTGGCACGTGTGTTGCTTTGGCACGGGCTTTACCGGTGCTTTTGCTTCAGCTTCTTGCATTGGCTTTTGCTTTGGTGTTGGCTCGATCTTCTTCTTGAATGGTGATGGCTACGTCTTCAAGGCTTCTATATTATTCTGGCTTTCTTGATGGTTGTGGTGTCAGCTTGACTTCTCCTCTTCTCTGGGCTTCTTTGGCGTGATCAGAGTTGAAGGCTTTGTTTTGAAGGTGACGGGTGTAGTGCCACTTCGATTGTTCTTCTCCAAGCTTTTTTTTTCGTAAGTGGACGTTGTTGAAGACGACAGGGTGATACCGTTTCGATCTTTTTCTCCGGGTTTTTGGGCTTGATCGGAGTCAAAGGCTTGATAAAGATGACGGGGTGATACCACTTAGATCTTTTTCTCTGGGCTTTTAGGCTTGATCGAAGTCGAAGGCTTGATGAAGACGACAGGGTCATGACGCTTCGATTTTCTTCTCCGGGCTTTTGGGCTTGATTAGAGTCGAAGGCTTGATGAAGACGATGGGGTGATGCAACTTCGATCTTCTTCTTCGGCCTTTGCTTTTGGCGTCTTCGGAGTTGAAGGCTTATTGACGACGATAGGGTGATGCCGCTTCGATCTTCTTCTCCGGCCTTTGCTTCTGGCGTCTTCGGAGTTGAATGTTTCTTCTTCTCTGAGATTTCTCCTTCTTGTACAAAGTCAAAGGGTTGATATTCTTGTGCAAGGGTCTTCACATGGATAAGGACTTTCAATGGACTAAGTCGGTCCCAAAGGGATAGGCCTGCCCACGCCTCATGAAGCCTTGGGTCGTTGAAGGCTTATCTCCTTCTTTGCAGACCTTCCTTGCTTCTGGCTTCAACCTCTTGAGCCTTTCCCCTCCCCCTCTATTTATAGGTGAAGGGGGGTGGGGAGAGATATGGGAAGGTTCATTTAAATCCCTTGATTATCTCTCCCATAACTACCCAAGATTCATTCTCTCATTTATGGGAGAATATGCCTTCATTTATTTTCCTTTTCTGATGGAGTAGTTATCGCCCAATCATTTTGAATTTTTATTTGAAAATTGCACATTAAATCGATGACGACCCAGCTTCGTTTCTTATTCGTCGGATCGAGGGATCGACATAGATCCACACTTGTGTAGACGTCTACGTAACCTCCCCCTGCGCATGACAGTTTTCTTTCCTTTTTCTTCGTTTTCTTTTTTTCTTTTCTTTCCTTTTCTTTCTTTCTTTTCTTTCCTTTTCGTCCTTTCTTTTCTTTCCTTTCCTTGGCCGGCCACTCCCTACTCGCGAGTAGGGGGCACGGTTTTCCGAAACAAGGGGGCCCGGGTGGGCCCCATTTGAGGATAGTCCCACCCGACCTCTCATTGGGCTTGGGTCGGGTCTGGTGGGCCCCGATTGCATGGTGCGGGCCCATTCAGGTCCCATAGTTGGGCCCCCGGGTTTGCGCATACGAGCCAAGCTCAGGTGCGATCACATTTTCTGTCTACACTCACACTGTAGCAACTATAGTGAAATCACTGTAGCAGCTATAGTGATTTCACCGTGGCTACTAAAAACACATTGCTACAGTGAAAATCACTATAGCAAAGTACTCAATTTGATAGCAATAGTACTCATGCAATTGAATATTATTTGAGTGTCTTTGCTACAGTGAAATCACTATAGTAGCTATAATGATTTTGTCAGGGTTGCTAAAAACACTTTGCTACAAGGAAATCACTGTACCAATAGTACTCAATTTTAGTCACAATAATACTCAACTTAACTGTAGCAGCTACAGTGAAATGACTGTAGCAACCTATGCATGATACTCAAATATACAAAATAATACTCAATTCAAATGAGTATTATTTGAATAAAATTGAGTGTTATAATAACTTTACTGTAGCCGCTACAGTGATTTCACTACAGTTGCTGTAGGTGTAAAATCTGGCTAACGCCCAATGATGGGACCTACAACCCTGCTTGGGGCCCATGAACACGACGGTGGGATCCACAGCCCTGCTTGGGGTCCACTTCTATGATAGTGGGACCCACAGCTTTGCCTGGGTCCACTAGTACGATGGTGGGACTCGCAGCCCTACCTAGGGCCCACTTGCATTATCTGGGGTCTGGTAAATACCCCCGGATATTTACCAAATCCTGGATATTCTTGGGAATATTTCCTAGATAGACCAAACCTCTATAAATAGCAGACCCTGTAAATTATTCCAAATCCCAAAATCAAAATCATAATCCCACTTTCTGCTTTCCAGAGCTCCCTGAGCTTTTTGGTTTTCAGATTCCCTCTCCACTCTCTATTATTTTGTCAGAAGAACTTCTCGGCCCGTCGAGAGTAGCTCTACTTCATTCAGAGATAGTGGATTCAAAGGTTGCGTTTTACCGCACAGAGACGTAGGCTTCGGCCAAACTTTGTTACCATATCTAGTGTCAACTTTCTCTTTACCCTACAGTGCTTGTGTGACAGCTTAGCAAGTTACAGCTCAGTGCTTCGAAGCGCGCCACATCCCGAAGGGTAAAACCTTCAATCGACTATTGGAGGAGGGTCACGTATGATGGCACGAAATCCTCTCCCACAGTTTGGCGCTGTCTGTGGGATTCGATCCTGTCAACTTATAACTTCTAAGCTTCCCAACTCCTTCGGTAGCTGCAACTGTTGCCCGAGCAATCTGTTTGTCTCTATTGTTACACCTAAATGGCGAAGACACTGATGGACCAGTCGGAGAAAAGCAGCATGCACCTAGAAGCTCAGCATCCAATGACTCGCTTGATGAGTCATCGGTTCGCAACAAGCCAACACCCAGAATAGTAGCACGCTGTTAATTCAAGGAGTCACCTGTCAATTGATCACGCCGTCCAGGATCAACCTCGACAGTCACCTCAACTCGTCGACCTAATCCCTCAACACTTGGGGAAAGCGCATGTCACTCCTGGTACCTATGCTCAAGCATCGTACCAAATCACAGCAGAAGACTTTCAACTCCTCACCCTCATGAAGCAGAATGCTGCTCTCATGGTCGAAAGGGATCGACTCACTTCGGCAGATTGCCGTCGGAGCGGGAGTTGACCTTCCGTGGTCAATCATCGGTATCAATGACGGAGCAAACAACCACCAGTTACTCCACACCTCCCCTGCTTCTTCCAGGCGATCCGTTGTCGACACCTCCAGACAGTCCCTCAAGTCCCCTTCAAGGGGACCCTCGCCTCCCCCTGCTAAACAGAGTATCTGGAAACGTCTCGACGAGCTAACTCGTCATCCGGAGCTATTCAACTCGATATCATCCTATGACTCTAGCGGTCGAGGAAATATACACAACAGGAGGCATCATTCCAAAGCTCAGTCACACCTCAGCAACGATTGAGCCCTGGTGAAGCATCACCAAGAAGGACGAACTTCTGAGTCTCATCTTCCTCCTTAACCTTTAAAACGCCTCCTCAACTTGCAGAACGATCGAAGGAACAACCATGCCTCAGAAGGGCTGCTTCATTGGCAAATTCTCCGAGCCCAATTTTCTCGAAGATGGAAGACTGTTGCTCTCTCCAAGTTCAATTGGCTGATGGGAGATCCGATGCTACACGTCCTTGCCTTCAAACATGCATTGACGCCATACGACCACGACAACCAGGTTCTATGCCTCACCTTTACCAGCAGCCTGGATGGTATGTCATTGGATTGGTATCATAATTTTTCCACAAGCTCCGTGAGCCTATTCGGAGACCTGGTGGATCTCTTCATCCAACATTACCGGTTGAACCACAAACCGGAGAAGAAGTTGGACTCCCTCTATCGGCTATAGATGAGTTCGGATGAAATCCTCCAAAAATTCACACGGAGGTTCCAGAATGAGCATGCATCGCTCTCCGGATGTCATCTTGACAATGAGGCAATTATGTTGGCATTCCAAAATGCTTTGCGCTATGACCTTTATATCTATAACGACCTCATTCACAATCCCCTCAACTCCCTCGGAGCACTCTTTGACCGGATCTAGTGGGAAATCGAGGTTGAGGATGATCAAGTCGCTCGCAAGGGGCGAGACTTCAGGAAGCGCCCTTTCGATAAGGAGCCGGTGCGACCATTAGCTCAAGCGAACAATGCTCAGGCTAAAGAGAGGGAGTCCTCTAAGAAGCCATGACGGGCAGATGATAGACCCACCAAATCTCGAAGAACCACCTTCAGTAACTAGAACCTGCCCATCGACGTCATCCTTGAATAGATCCAACATGAAAGATACCTCAAAAGGCTGAACCCTCTTCAGCCTGGCACCAAGCAAATGCAGGACAAGTCAGTCTACTGCAACTTCCACCAGTGCCATGGCCATTCCACCATTCGATGCTTCAGCTAGAAGTACCACCTAGAAGACCTTCAGGAGCAAGGCGACCTCCAGGATTTCAAGTCCAATATCGACAGAGCAAGTGGTTCATTCCTTCTTCCTCCCCCTCCTCAGAGAGAGAAGGAGGCATGTTGGATCCGCTCGGTCGCTCGTCAAGCTACCCTCATCACCGTTCGGGCAGATGTTCACGACATCCACGGCAACCTCCATCATCAAAATATAACTCGGAAGGAGGTAGAACGACAAGTACGACGTGCCCACCACATTCGTACTCTTGCCCACGTTGAAGACTCTTGGATCAAGAAGCCCATCAAAGGTCTCCCATGGTCGGCAATCATCTTCACTGAATTGGATCTCGACGGAGTATACACTCCCTACCGGGACCCCTTGGTCCTTTGGCTCATGATCGATGGAAGCTCAGTCAATCGGGTACTTATCGATACCGGCATCTCTATCGACATCATATTCTTTGATTGCTTCAAACGCCTCGGCCATAAATACGAGAGCCTGATGTAGTCCTTACCATCATAACCAGCTTCAACGGAGAACAGAGCATGACGATGGGTGAGGCAAGATTCACGCTCGACCTCAGTAGCGACATGCGAATGTCAGTTCGTTTCGCTGTCGCCGAAGGGACATCAAACTACAATGTCATTCTAGGCAGGCCTTTCCTCCATCAGACAACACTGTCTCCTCCTTTAATCACCAAATCCTCAAATTCTCCATTAAGGAGGGCATCAGATGTATTCGAGAGAGTCAGCGGATGGGAAGACCATATGAGGCGGCATCCACTCGTAATCAATCAACACCTAGCACTATGCCAGCAAAGCGTCCTACTAATGAAGCTGGTCGCTCAACCATATAGCAATCAAGGGAGCCTCCAATGCTAGATCCTGCACCACTTGAGTAGGAGGCCCCTTTTTCGGTCGAAGAGATCATTCAAATTGATCTCGGTAATGGATTCCCCCTCGACAGACTTTCATCGGCACTGACCTTAACGATGCAGAAGTGCAAGATATGGTTTCATTCCTCAAGTCCAACATTGACATCTTCGCCTAGAGCTTCGAAGACATACTCGAGATCAATCCGGACAACGCATGTCATTGGCTCATGATCAAAGAAGGGACAAAATCAGTCAAGCAGAAGCCTCAAACAATCAGATTGGAGCGACTGAGTGCAGTTCGAGAGGAGATCGATAAATTACTTGCTGCTGGCTTCATCTGCGAAGTTGAGTATCCAATTTAGATCTCAAATATCATCGCCGTCCCAAAAAAGATTAGAAAGATCAGAGTCTGCATCAACTTTACCAATCTCAATAAAGCCTGTCCTAAAGATCCATTCCCTATGCCAAGGATAGATAGACTCGCCGATGCCACTGCCGAGCACGAGCTATTATCTTTCATGGATGGATACTTAGGTTACAATCAAATTCTCCTGCATTAGGATGACCAAGAGAAGGAATGCTTCGTAACAGACAGAGGTCTTTACTGCTACAACATCATGCCATTTGGCCTCAAAAATACAGAATCAACCTACCAAAGGCTAGTCACAAAGATGTTCAAAGAATAGATCGGTCGTAACATCGAAGTCTACATCGACGACTTGCTTACCAAGAGCCAAACTCGAGGGGAACACCTCTCTGACCTCGCTGAAACATTCCAAATCCTGAGGAGATACCGCATGAAGCTGAATCCAGCCAAATGCGCCTTTGGAGTACAATCAGGGAGTCCCTGGGTCACCTAGTAACTGGAAGGGACATCAAAGCAAATCCAGATAAAATCTGAGCGATACTCGACATGCCATCACCCTCTAATCAGAAAGAAGTTCAGTGCCTCACGGGAAGACTAGCAGTGCTCAGCCGATTTGTATCCAAATCCTATGACAAGTGCAAGCCCTTCTTCGACAAACTTCGTAAGGCTGACACATCAGGGTGGGACTTGGTCTTTGAGCAAGCTTTTCAGAGCATCAAATTCTATTTCACCCAAGCTCCCATCCTGATAGCACCGTTGCATTAGAACCCCTTTGGCTCTATCTCGTTGTCACCGATCAAGCCATCAGTGCAGTCTTGGTCAGTAGAAGAGATATAATCGAACGTCCTGTCTACTACACCAGCCACACTATTCTACCGGCCGAAACTCGCTACTCAAAAATAGAGAAGATTGCCTTGGCTTTGTTGACAGCCTCCCGACGGCTATGCCCCTACTTCGAATCCCACCCGGTCACCATCTCTTCTGAGCATCCTCTCAAAGACATCCTCGATAAGGCTGGTCGAGCCGATCAAATGACCAAGTGGGTAATAGAAATAAGTGCGCTTGGTATCCAATTCGAGCCCCGTATTTCTGTTAAAGGGCAAGCCGTAACTGACTTCTTGGCTGATTTCCCCATGGAACTCTATTGCCCTTGAAGTTGATCCTAAGATGTACCTCAACGATGATGATGAGCAATGTCTTAGTCCAGACCCTGAGGTCCCTTATCCGAGCCCGAAGGCCCCATCAACAACCACATCATGATGGAAGCTCTACACCAACGGAGCTTCAAGCACCGCCGGTTCAGGAATTGGGATAATTATGATATCCCCCGAACTAGACCACTTAGAGAAAGCTATCCTCATCGGGTTCAATGCCACCAATAATGAAGCCGAGTACGAAGCTCTTGTATCGGGATTGGAGACTGCTCGAAAACTGGGGGTAGATCACCTCAACGTCTATTGTGATTCCCAATTGGTCATCAGACAGATCAATAAGGATTACGTAGCACGAGGCGAAATGATGCTTCACTATCTCGACCTCGTATAATACCTCAAGAAGCAGTTTGTAGACATCAAGTTCCTCCAAATACCAAGGGCAGATAATCGCAAAGCCGATGCCCTTGCCAATACTGCTTCAGTGTTGGGAGATCCAGTTAATCAACGTCAGGTCAGCATTGAATACCAAGAGTTGCCTAAGGCAAACCTTGAGCAACATGAAGATATCGCTGCGATAAATGAGGGAAAGAGTTGGAGGCAGTCGATCTTTACTTTCGCCCTAGATGAAGATCAGTCAGATTGGAGGTGGCCAATCCTCAACTTCTTTAAGCATAGCAAAATACCTGAGGACCCGATTCAAGCCAGGCAATTGCAAAGGAAACTTCCTCTTTATCGCCTTGAAGGAGACAATCTCTACTTCCAGTCCCACAGCGGAGTACTCCTCAAATGTGTTAGCCCTGGGCAAGCAGAGATAATTTTGGCTGACATCCATACCAGAACTTGCGGTAACCACTCTGGTGGCAGATACCTCGAAGGGAAGGTCAAACTCTAAGGTTACTATTGGCCCACTATGACCAAGGACGCTTGCCAGTTTGTCCAGAAGTACGAACCCTGCCAACGGCACGCTCGAGCAATCCATCTCCCTGCATATGAGCTCCACCCTCTGACGAGTCCTTGGCTGTTCCATCAATGGGTGTTGGACTTCCTCGGTCCATTCCCCCTTCTCTTAGCAAGAAGAAGTATCTACTATTGGCAACTGACTACTTCACCAATGGGTCGAAGCTGTGCTTCTCTTCCGTGAGACAGATGACGAAGTTACCAAGTTCGTTAGGAAGAACATCTTCTCAAGATTCAGCATGCCACAAGTGCTCATCGCTGACAATGGAGCACAGTTCAACTTAGACAAGTTCCTGGATTTCTGCGAAGGGTATAGGATCAACCCCTTTTATTCAACTCCAAGATACCCTCAGTGCAACGGTCAAGTAGAAGTCTCCAATCGAGCCATCCTTGGCATACTCAAGAAAAAGTTAGACGACAAGAAGGGACTCTAGGAGAAGGTCCTTCCTGAAGTTCTATGGGGGTATCAAACTACGCCTCAGCGATCGACCAGATTTTCACCCTTCCGTCTAACTTATGGGTCGAAAGTTTTTCTGCCAACCAAAACCGTATGCCCAATGGTCAAGTCCCTCGCAATCGAACGAGGAATCAACGAGGAACTTCACATCAATAACCTTGAACAAGCAAACGAACTTCGTGATCAAGCGACCGTACATATTGCCAACTATCAACAAAAGATCAAGTCAGCTTGCGACCGCAAGGTTAGAAGAAGACATTTCAGTACCGGTGATCTCGTTCTAAGAGCAGTCTTCCCAAACACAAAAGAACATGGAAGTGACAAGTTCACTCCAAACTGGGAAGGACCGTACATCGTCGAGTCGGTTGGAGAAAAAGGATCATACCGGCTAATAACGTCGGAAGGGCAGCGGCTACCGAGAGCATGGAACACATCACATCTCAAGAAGTTTTAATAATTATAATCTCTATCAAGCTATCAATGAAAAGGCTAGCGTTTCAAATTCAATGAAGGTTTATTGAGCTCCACCTCGAATTCTATTCAATTCCACAGTTAGTTCGGTTCGCGTTGCGACATGGCCGACTAATCTGCAACAGTACGAAGCTAAGTGCCTGAGATGTAGGTTCGACTAAAACGACGCTTCTCCTAAGTTCGATCGATACAAAGGCACCATGCTATGTACTCCGAATTATTAGCATCGCACGTGCTCCTGTTGTCACGTAAGGACACTTGCGCTAGTGTCTCACCATAGTTAGTTCAGTTTGCGTTGCGACACGGCTGACTAATCGCAACAATACGAAGCTACATGCCTAAGACGTAGGTCCGATTGAAATGGCGCTTTGCCTAAGTCCGACTGATACAAAGGAACCACGCTAAGTACTCTGAATATTGGCATCACACGTGCTCCCATTGTCACGTAAGGACACATGCACTAGTGCCTCACCACAGTTAGTTCAGTTTGCATTGTGACACGCCCGACTAATCTGCAAAATTACAAAGCTATATGCCTGAGACGTAGGTCCGACTGAAACGGCGCTTCGCCTAAGTCTGATTGATACAAAGGCACCACGCTAACTACTCCGAATTATTGGCATCACACGTGCTCCCGTTGTCACGTAAGGGTACATGCACTAGTGCCTCACCACAGTTAGTTCGGTTCGCGTTGCGATATGGCTGACTAATCTGTAACAGTATGAAGCTACGTGCCTGAGACGTAGGTCCGACTGAAATGATGCTTTGCCTAAGTCCGACCGATACCAAGGCACCACGCTAAGTTTCCTGAATTCTAACCCAAGGTTCCACCCTTGGAACTCAAAAGCAAAGCTCGAGACAGCAGCACCATCTCGACCTATGAAGACAGCCCTGACAGTCGAAGATAAAGGCCGAAGTATTCAATGCCTTCGGTATTCAAACAAGTCCAAGGTCCAATTCTTAGCAATCAAAGACATTCCGAGTCATCCAGATCGTCATTCAAACATTCAACCATCACTTACTAACAAAAAAAAAAAAATGTTTCAAACACGTGACATCTAGCCGAAACATCCTTTTTATTATCAAAGGAATAAAAAGGAAGATACATCAAGTTAACAAGCAACGAAGAAATGGAACAACAGACTAAAACTCAACGAGACCCCTCGGGCGACAACTGCTGGCAGTCCTTGATGCTACCTCAGAGATTCTAGAAGTCGGAGTCTTCGAATGGCCCATGGCCACCACTTCCACGACGGCCTCGTTCAAACCCATGATTTCCACCTTAAGCTCATCAATAAGCTACTGCTACTCTTTGATGAGCTGCCAAAAATTGTCGGAACTAACATGCATCTCAGCCCGGTCAGCTTTCAACTCCGAGCAACGGGTAGCAAGGGTTAGCAGAGCCTGGTCATGCTCCTTAGTCACCCTGTTGCATAGACCGGTCATCTCTAAAAGTTCATCCCGAGCAGCTCGCAGCGCCATCCTCACCTCCTCCAGCTCAATCCTGAGGTTAACAACTACTTCCTCGGACCTCTCCAATGCGTCATTCCTATGAAGACAATAAGTCCAAGCAACAAGTCTCACCATCGCATCCATCTTCAAACAAACAAAACACTTCAGTTACTGTTGTGCTGAAAGTAATCCGAATGAGACATGACCAAAACATCTCATTGTGCGTCGGGCATAATCAAGGGTATCGGGAGGAGCGTCGAAAGAGCAAGTTGCACGACGAGCCATCTCGGTAACTTCATCAGCATCCAAACCCTCGAATCTATCCTCTCCAGCGAAGACGGCCTCGCATTCCTTCGGCACCTTTCCCTTCCGGGACTTTTTCTCGCCTCTCCTCCGAGAAGAGGACAATGTCTCCTCCAATCCAGTCACCGTCTCGACCGTAGTAAATGACATGTCACTCAAGTCGGCATAACCTGCAGTTGGCTGAGAAGGATCATATCCAGCCCACCCTGCGGCATCCTGAAGCAGATCCCAGCCAGTCCCTTCCATGGTAAACTCCACAGTCGTCTCTGGCAGGAAGTTCACCACCGCAACAGCATCCAACTCTTCCCTCCTCTGTTGATCCACGGCCTCACGGAGGAACTTCTTGGCGGCAGCCGCCATGCCTATGAAAGGATCAATAAGCTTATTAGTACCACCGACCGAAGCCCCCGGGGCAGACATAGGCGCCCTAACTGGGCACGGCATCTTGCTCTTGCCTTTGGTCCCCGATATCGATGGGCCAAATTCATAGGTCGGTTTAAAAGGCTCTGCCTGCCCCTCCTCTTCTTCTTTCTCCTCCTACTCTTTGAGATGATGGGCGAAGGCTGCCATATCAGCTAACATCTTCCCCTTGCCTCGAGATTGAGGCACCAATCTCACCGGAGGCACTGCTATTTCCGCCCAACCCTGCTCGCTCCCACAAGCAAGCTCATCCTCCTCTTTCTCATCCTTACCATCACCGTCGCCCGAGATATCCTCCGTTGAAGGAGAGTACCTCGACGACGAACGTGAGCTACTCGCTGTAAGAGTAGTCTTGCCTCTGACTTTTGTCATCTTCTTCTTGGTTTGCCCTCGCTGCTTTGGCTCGACTATTATCTTCTTGGGCTTCTCAACCATCCATATCGTCGGGGCCTTGGCCAACTTCCGCTGCCAATTCTCGTCCCCATAATCGGAATAGACGATGTCGTTGTCTTTATAGTGAGACGTGAGGCGATGCAGCAAGTTACTCGACCCATAACACACGGGACAGTAGCAAAATTACCTATATGACCTACTGTCGTAGGTAAGCTCAAGAAAGATATTGTCAATGCCCGTCGCTTGTTCCGCAGTCCAGGCAAGCTTTTCGCTTACTTGGTAATGCTCCACCCCCTTCGACCCTTCAACTTGCTGCGACTCCGGCACAGCAATGGGCGACCAAGATCCCGAGATTGAGATCGACCCTTCAGTATACGTCTTGTTGGAGTCGGGCATACTTTCGAAAGGTCACAGGGCGGACAAGCCTTGTAGATAGAAGAATCTTGAGTCTGAGCATCACAGCCATCTATAGTAAAAGAAGAAGTACCCAAGCTCGATCCTCGCATAGTCCCCCAACCCCAAGCCAGTGTAGCACTTTCGTAGTAGAGCTTGGCAGTTCGACTCCACTCGACAGAACACATATATCACGCACCAAGCGTTCCCTTCAACTTGCCCGGGACAGATACCCGAGGTATTCAGTAGCCAAGCGACAAACAACAGCAGCGAAAGCCTCATTTCGCAGTTCAGTTGGCCTATCGAGACAACCATCCCCAAGGCCTTCTCTTTGCTAACCTTGGTACGCAAGATAGCCCGAGAGTCGATGTCAAATATTTTGTAGATCACTGCAATGCTCGGCATGCGTGGGTGCTTCTGGAAGAGACTAGCCAGCTCCATACAAGCCTTGCGACGTCCCTCATACTCGTAGTAGTCTCTATCATAGTGATAAAGAGGCTCCTTCATCATAGCCGGCCTCGGCATAGACTGCATCCGAGGGATCTGCGCTGGCTTGCATGGAGCGAAGGACATCTCAGAAGTACACCTCTTCATCTTGTACTCCATCACCTCGACCGCCGGCTCCTGCTGAAGAAGCATATCCTTCGGCACCTTCGACTCGGGGTGAGAGGACTTCCTCCCCTGAGTCTTCTCCTCCGGCTGAGGGTTCGAACCCCCAGCCTCCGATGAACCCTTGAAGAGGCCTTTCAACCCTTCTTCAGGTGAGGGATGACACCCTTTTTTTCTATCGACGCAGCACCCTCAGCAGACATGTGGTGGCAAGAAAGAACCCAGGAAGCAAGTGGAGATATTAGGAAGAGAACTCCTCAACGAAGGCACCAAATGAGGACCCTCGAGTCCTATTTATAGACTCGAGGAGGCACCTCACCTTGAACTTTGGGCAAATCGAAAAAAAACCCCAGCCGCCTCGCCCAATAGTCACAGCCCAACCAGTTCCCACAGCTTTCCAGTTTACAAATTCCCCCTGACAAAATCACTTTTGACAAACGCCCCCTGAAATATTTGCTAAAACCCCTCACCTACTGTACTACCTCCATCTTCATCACTATTATCTGCACCACCATCATCATTATCAGCACCTTCACCTCCACCATCACCACCTCCATCTTCACCACCATCATTGTATCACCATGCCCATTTCTCTTTACCATCCCTACACCTACACAACTCAGAAGTTCACATGGGTCCTCCATCACATGGTTTGACACCCAATATCCTCCGATTTGGATAAACAGAAACACAAGGCCTCCAAATGGCTCGGATTATTTTCATTGCTTTTTAAGAAGACATCAACGGTCAGAATCTACTCTCAAAAAACAAGGCAGCAGGAGGCCCCGTGAAGTCACAGTGGGAGCACGTGACTCACATGGACAATGCTCTCCTCTTCTATTCCTCGGCTCCTCCTCCTCCAACCCCTTCAACCTCACCAGCGACTAGATGGGCCCCAACTTCTGCGGATACACCACCGTCTTCTGTGCCAAGCTACCCTCCAACAAGTCCCTCGACTTTGTCGCTGGCATCGACCTCAACCACGGCGACATCACCGGCTACCTCCCCGAGGAGCTCACCCTCCTCACCGATCTCGCCCTCTTCCACATCAATTCCAACCGCTTTTGCGGCACCATGCCCCACAAATTCGACAGACTCCGCCTCCTATACGAGCTCGACGTGAGCAACAACCGCTTCGTTGGCCCGTTTCCCGACGTCGTCCTCCGCCTCCCATCTCTGAAGTACCTCGATCTCCGCGTCAACGAGTTCGAGGGCACTGTTGTTGGTTTTTTGATGGCTCTTTACGGGAGAGTTACTGAACTAGGTGGACCGAGTTGGTTGTCGTGGTCCTGGTCAGACCGGGCGACTCAACCAAGAGGCTTGACAGGATTGGTGGTGAACCTAGCCTCATTCTCATGTGCACTCAATAACCGGTGGATGCCTTGATGGGTTGCGCCTACCGGTTGGACACATCTATTATAAATAGATGTGCAGGGGTGAAGTCCCCATACGCACGTCTTCAGAGCCGCCGTTGTGAATCCAGAGGGATTCAGGAGGACCCATCGAATCCGCGGGAGAAGACAGCGTGTGGAAGATCTTCACCCGGTATTGCGAACGATCTCTGTCGTCACACGAAGGTATGTTCCTCATCCAAGATGACGATCTCGGTCTGTCGATCGAGGTTGTTCTCGTGTAGAAAACCCAACAATTGGTATCAGAGCAAGGTTTAGATCTTGTTCGTCGTTCTCGGATGACGATTCCATTGTTTCCATCAAAATTTAATCTCGTTGGTAATTTCTCATTCTCGGAAGAAATCCAATCCAAGCCCCATTGCTGAGTATTTTTCTTTTTTTGTCCCGAGTCATGCACGACACACAAAGCACGAACCACGACCCGCGCACAGCAGCAGCCGGCTGCGGGCCTGCACGGGTCAGCGGCGGTGGCGTGCGCACCATCACGCAGTACCAGCGGCTTCGGCGGTGTCCTGCGCGCGCGAGCAGCGGCGGCGACCGCGGCGCACGCAGCAGCGACGACGGCTCCGGTAACGTCCTGCGCGTGCGAGCAGCGGCGGCGGACCGCGGCGCACAGCAGCGACGGCGACGGTGGTGCATGTGCCCATCGTGAGGCTGCGTGTGTGCGTGGGGGGGGGGGGGGGGGGGGGGGCGGCGGTCGCTTAGGGTTTCCTGATTCATCGGGGAAGATGACCAGGAACCCTGCTTTTCGGGTTCTGTTTATTGTTCGGTTTCAAAACCCAACAGCACTGTACCGACCCGATTCACCACTTATGTGGCTAAATCCGATGGCTCTAACCCGACCCGAAACACTAGTTCAGGCCCAGGCCCAGGCCCAGGCCCAGGCCCAAGTCCTAGGCCGACCCAGACCCGAACCCAGATCCAGGCAGACCTGAGCCCAGGCTCAGGCAGGTCTAGGACTAGGCCCAGATCTTTATCAGCAATAATGTATATGACTGTTAGGTTTAATCTGAGCCGTCTATTGTGGTTCTGTGATTTTAGGCCTTATCAGTGTCCAATCTGATCGATCCATATATGGATCTTGACTAATTGAGCCATTCCGGACACATCGGTACGGTCTGATTTCCCAAATTCGAACTGTTTTACAACTTGATGCATATATGGTATAAACAACAATATTTTAATGTTCTAATGTGTCATCTTGTGCCATTTTTAAATTGTTGATTATATCACATGTGTACGGTAGTCATGCTGCAATTGTAAAATGTGCTATGATGATATTAAAGGTTTCATGCTTCCTGCTTATAGGCACACACATAATATGCAATTAACAGCTGATGGCTGCCATTGAACCCTATTGGGTATATATTGGCATTATACTATATATTAGGTCTTCCATGGGGTTTAGAGAAGACCAAGTGACCGTCTGAGGCTCATTTTCGAAATGAGTCGGATTTGCCCAAAGGTAGGCGACTTATGGAGATTGTGGGTAGTCGGATTGGAGGGCTTCTACTAGGGTCACTAGGCATCCTATTGTACTTGGGTTTGATTCTGCCCAAAGGTGTTTCAGACTACTGAGTGCAGTAGAATGAGCAGAATAATAGGTTGTGATTGGGGAAGATAGGATAACCCTTCTGCCCAAAGGTGTTGGATAGTGTCCGACTCAACCCTATTACAGCTGACTAGGTCTGTGCACGTTTTTATACTTGACTTAGGAAATTGAAGCACATCAAGGGATCTGGCCAAAGCTGAGTCTTGATGGTGTGAGGGAGTTGTCCTAGAAGAGAACTTAGAATATGAAGTTCTCTTCGGTTGATTTGAATTATAACCCCTAATTCATGTCAACATATATTTGTGAATAGTATCGAACTATCACTAAATTTGTAATTCTCTTTTCAGAGATGGATTTGTTAGCTATTTCGAAGAATCTAGCTGGTATTGAGCCCCTGAATGGTTCTATTGATTCATCTTGGAAGGTGAATACTGAGATCTTGCTAGGATGTATGACTTGTGACTTTGTGCTTACAGAGCCAAAGTTGGCAGAGCATATAGATGCCTCTACTGAGGCCCGATCGACCCACTTTGCTAAGTGGGAGAAAACGAACCGTCTCTCTTTAATGATGATTAGGGCCACCATTAGTGAGGAGCTTCAAGGTGGCATTGCCAGGACTGAGATTGTAGCAGAGTTGATGACATTGTTGAAGAGACAATTCGTAGGGACCAAGAAGTCCATGCTGTATGACAATATGCTTCAGATCATGAATATAAAGTATGACGACAATGACGGCGTTCGTGAGCATATTCTTAAGCTCTCGAAGCTGGCCACAGGCATTAGAGAGTAGGGTCTTCAGCTTGAGAAGAAGCTTCTGTTTTTTTCATTGTAGTGATCTCCCATCCCAAAGTCTTTCGATATTTTGAGGTGAATTATAATGCCTAGAAGATCTAATGGGACCTCAATCGGCTTATCACCCTATGCGTCGTTGAGGAGAAAATAACTGAATGGAGGGAAGAAGGGATATGAGAATCTTGGTTTTGGTGGTTCTAGAATGAAGTCATTCAAACCGAGATTTTTGTAGTAGACATTAGTCTGTTGTGAGTCCAATATCGTAGATATACCGTCTATTTTTCTAGATCGACGCAGGACGTTTTGTTCATGTGTCCCACGCTTTGCATGGGCTCAAGAGCAGAAGAAGGCCCAGACCGGAGGATAGGTTTTTTCCTCGGTAATGATAACTCAATGAGTATGGTGGCGGTTTGCAACTACTTGGTGGTGTTGGACTAGGGACTCATTCTGGTGTAAGAAGATGCTTTCTACCTTTCGATCCGGTCAAAGTGTTTATTTCTAGCAGAGGATTCTGCTGTGCTTTGGCACAAGAGATTAGGCCACATCGTTAGGAAGAGAGTAGAGGCCTTGGTGAAAGATGAGATTCTACCTAGTCTGGTTTTTTCAGACTTTGGTACTTGTGTGGACTGCCTCAGAGGGAAGATGACTAAGCAAAGAAAACTCACAGCTACTAGAGCTTCAGAGCTCTTAGAGTTGATCCACATGGATATTTATGGTCCATTCCCAGTCAAAGCTCGTGGTGGTCATAGTTATTTCATCACGTTCATTGACGACTTCTCTAGATATACTTATGTGTATCTTCTCCACCACAAGTCAGAGGCTTTGGAAGTCTTTCAGACATACCAGTTGGAGGTGGAGAAACAACTTGATAAAAAGATCAAGGTAGTTCGCTCAGATCATGTAGGAGAATATTTTGGAAGGATGAACCAGGATGGTGTGAATCATGGCCCTTTCTCTGAGTATCTGAGGCAGCAGGGGATTGTTCTCCAGTATACCACACCTGGCACTCCTGAGCAGAACGATGTGGCAGAGAGGAAGAATAGGACTTATCAGGAGGCTGTTCGTAGCATGATGAGTCACTCTTCTCTTCCAGAGAATTTTTGGGGAGAAGCTTTGAAGACAACGGTTTATATTCTGAATCGTGTGCCTTGCAAAGCTGCCCCAGAAACCCCTTACAAGAGATGGAAAGGTTCGGCTCCTAGCCTCCATCATTTGCATGTTTGGGGTTGCCCGGCAGAGGCTAAGCTCTATAATCCAGAAATAAAGAAACTTGATTTCCGCACAGTTCGATGTTTTTTTATTGGCTATCCTGAGAGATCGAAGGGTTTTCGGTTCTACTGTCCTTCCAGACCATTGGAGATAGTGGAAACCAATAGGGCTGTATTTCTGGAGGATACATAATTCAGTGGGAGCCAACGACCATTTGATACCCTTTTTAGAGAGAACTCTTCGGGAGGTGTTGTGCCAGCGCTATTTTTTCAATTGTTCAGCCAGACGTTATAGCAGATACGACTCCAGCACCTGCTGAGACTATGGCTGAGGTTGACCCACTACCAGTTCAGGCTGTACCGGTTTTAGATACTCCAGTGGAGCCAGTCCAGCCGAGGAGGTCAGATCGACTGCGTAGGTCAGCTATCCCAGACTATTATGAGGTCTATTTTCTGAAGATTCAGAGTGAGGGATCTGATATTACTGACCCTACTTCCTTTCGTGAAGCCATGGGTTGCAATGAATCTCGACAGTGGCTGGAGGCTATGAGAGAGGAGTTACAATCTATGGAGAAGAATCATGTTTGGGATCTTGTTGTGATACCAGAAAACCGGAAGGCGGTGGAATATAAGTGGATCTTTAAGACCAAGAGAGATACTGATGGAAAGATCGAGATATTCAAGGCCAGACTGGTGGCTAAAGGTTTCAGGCAGAAGGAGGGTGTTGACTTTAGCGAGACTTACTCTCCGGTTTCCACTAAGGACTCCTTGAGAGTGATTATGGCCATTGTAGCCCATCACAACCTAGAATTGCACCAGATGGATGTTAAAACAGTGTTTCTGAATGGTGATCTGACGGAGGACATTTATATGTCACAGCCAGAGGGCTTTGCAGTCAGTGGGAGCGAATAACTAGTTTGCAATTTAAGAAAGTCTATTTATGGGCTGAAGCAGGCTTCTAGGCAGTGGTACCTGAAGTTTGATCAGGTTGCTACAGAGTATGGTTTCCAAGAGAATATGGCTGACAGATGCATATATCTGAAAGCCAGTGGAAGCATGTTTGTCGTACTCGTCCTCTATGTTGATGATTTTTTCTTGGCGAGTAATGACATTCACATGCTCCATGATGCTAAGCACTTCTTATCGAAGAAATTCGATATGAAGGACATGGGTCAAGCAGACTATGTGCTTGGGATCAAAATTCACAAAGACAGAGCAGCAGGAATTTTGGAACTCTCGCAGGCAGCTTATGTTGAGAAGGTCCTGAAGAGGTTCAGGATGGATAGGTGTGCTCCGGGTGAGGCACCAGTACTGAAGGGAGATATATTTTCCCAGGATCAGTGTCCCAAGAATCAAGCTGAGAGGAGTCAAGTGGATACAGATGAGTACGCTTCTATTGTGGGGAGCGTCATGTATGCTATGACTTGTATTCGACCAGACATCAATTTTGCTGTTGGGATGTTGGATCGTTATGTGCAGAATCCGGGTGTAGCTCATATGCGTGCAGCTAAGAAAGTTCTGAGGTATCTTTAGCGTACCAAAGAGTTCATGCTTACCTACAGGTAGGGCAGTGAGCTTCAGGTGATTGGCTACACCGACTCAGACTTTGCTGGCTGTAAAGATACCCTGAAATCCACTTCGGGATATATTTTTTCTGATGGTGGGAGGAGCTATTTCGTGGAAAGCTCCAAACAGTCAATTATCACCGACTCCACTATGCATGCAGAGTATGTTGCTTGCTATGAGGCTACAAAGCATGCTCTTTGGTTGAAGAACTTCGTTGGAGGCTTAGACATTGTGGATTCGATCCAAAAGCCTTTGCCAATTTTCTGTGACAATGAGGATGTTTGTCAGCATGTCAAGAATGAAAAGATTAGCAGACACAACAAGCACTTGGATATCAAGTATATGCTTGTTTGTGAGAAAGTCAAAGGGGAAGTGGTGGAGATCCAGCATGTTTGCACAGAGCTGATGGTTGCAGACCCTCATACCAAGGGACTTGTACCAAAGGTTTTCCAGAGCCTTGTGACCCTATAGACTTAATGGAGTCCTTGTATCAGTAGTTGAGTCCCTTTGCCTTGTGTTTAGTCACTACTGTTTCGTCTTTAGATGAATTAAGTTCGATGCCATTTTCTTATTTGATTTATGTCAAATATAAGCAAGATCATAGCCTAGAGTACACGATACTCAAAAGTGACATTGAGACTAGGCATGCTTAGGCAACATGCTAGATAGTCCAATATGTCTGGAGTAAGATAACTTACTCAAGATACTGAGACTAGACATGCTTTGGCAATATGTCAGAACGTCCAGTAAGCCTGGAGTACACGGTACTCAAGAGAGACCTGGGCTAGGCGTGGGTGAGCACCACGTCGAAACGTCTTCATTCTATTTGTAGTTGATTGGGTATCAACATGGGCATTAGAATGACATGCTTGGACAAGCATGAGGTTGGACATCATGGCTCTGGGCATAAGACCAAGTGATAATGTGCTCAGATAACCCATAGACACATGAGAAAACCACCAGAGTTGTTTGTTGGAGTTTTTTGTGGGTCTGATAGGTTGACCATGGATATGAACCAACATAGGATATGCTGGAACAATCATGATCTCCTGTCAGGATCATTTTGAACAAAGACATGTATGGTCCATTAGTATTTTTTTTTTAAAATCGATCCGGATCGTGTTTTTCAAAACTGAGTGACTCTCCAAATGTTTCAAAAAAAAAATATTATTTTCATTACAAAATTATATATGTATATTTTGAAACAAGTTCCCACACTTGTATTGTGTAAAGGGCCAAGTAGGAGATTGTTGGTTTTTTGATGGCCCTTTATGGGAGAGTTACTGAACTAGGTGGACCGAGTTGGTTGTCGCGGTCCTGGTCAGACCGGGCGACTCAACCAAGAGGCTTGACAGGGTTGGTGGTGAACCTAGCCTCATTCTCATGTGCACCCAATAACCGGTGGATGCCCTGATGGGTTACGCATACCGGTTGGACACATCTATTATAAATAGATATGCAGGGGTGAAGTCCCCATACGCACGTCTTCAGAGCCGCCGTTGTGAATCCCGAGGGATTCAAGAGGACCCATCGAATCCGCGGGAGACGGCAGCGTGTGGAAGATCTTCACCCGGTATTGCGAACGATCTCTCTCGTCACACGAAGGTATGTTCTTCATCCAAGACGACGATCTCGGTCTGTCGATCGGGGTTGTTCTCATGTAGAAAACCCAACAACTATCCCCCGCTCCCTCTTCGATAAGGATCTGGATGCCATCTTCATCAACAATAACCGCTTTGCCTTCGAAATCCTCGACAACTCGTCGGTCTCTGTCATCGTCCTCGCCAACAACCACTTCCACGGATGCTTCCCGGCCAGCATCGACAATATGTCCCGCCTCAACGAGATCATCCTCCTCAACAACGGGCTCAGATCCTGCCTCTCGGACTCCATCGTCCGCCTCAAGAACCTCACAATGTGGGGGAAAATCTTCGTGCCGACCCGAAGACTTTCGCAGCACCAGTCAATTGAAGTTGATGTCGAAGATCGTTGGTCGATCTGTTGATTGAAGTTGAAGCCTTTGATATGTAAACAGAGAGATGCAATCAGAGAGAGTATTGACACAAGAAGTGATCTCGGAGTTCAGCCGAAGCCTACGTCTCCGTGCTATAGGGAGCAACCCGAATTCACTAACACTTATGTCAAAGTGATCTCGACAGGCCAAGTATCACTAGAAACACTCTGATCTCTTCGAAGAAGAGAAGAAGATCAAAGAGAGATGGTAGATGGGAAGTTGGAAATCTCGATCTCTGGTTTTTAGAACTGAGAGTTCGATCCTTTTACATTCGAAGGCTCTGCTATTTATAGACTTCTGGGGAGGATTTCCTGGGTAAATGGCGGTTTCTGCTGCCGTATCTGGGGATCCTCCAGGCAGGGCCGGTGGGTCCCGCTGTGGTCTCCGGGGGCCCACCAGGCAGGGCCGGTGGGTCCCGCTGTGGTCTCCGGGGGCCCACCAGGCAGGGCTGGTGGGTCCCGCTGTGGTCTTCGGGGGCCCACCAGGCAGGGCCGGTGGGTCCCGCTGTGGTCTCCGGGGGCCCACCAGGCAGGGCCGGTGGGTCCCGCTGTTGGCAACCTCCTTACCAAAATTTGCACCCACAGTTACCCCCTCCAAGTTAGCTAGAGGCTACTTTAGCTGGCTTGGATTTTGGTGCAAAAAATAGCAACCCCCTGTCTAGAAAAGGCACAAAGAGGCTTGTCGAAATGTTAGTATAAAAAAGGCTGATCGGTCAAATTTGGCCGATCGGTCAAATTTGACCGATCGGTCAATTTTGACCGAACGGTCAAATTTGATCGAACGGTCAATTTTGACCGAACGGTCAGTTTCGACCGAACGGTCAGTTTCGACCGGTCAAGGATTGGGTGATCGGTCAAAAAACATGGTTTTTTGACCGATCCAGTAGAAATTTGACCGATCGGTTGATTTTGACCGATCGGTCAATTTTGACCAATCGGTCAAATTTGACCGATCGGTTAAATTTGACCGAACGGTCAATTTCAACCGGTCAAGGATTAGGTGATCGGTCAAAAAACATGGTTTTTTGACCGATCCAGTGGAAATTTGACCGATCGATTGATTTTGACCGATCGGTCAATTTTGACCGATCGGTCAAATTTGATCGATCGGTTAAATTTGACCGAACGGTCAATTTCAACCGGTCAAGGATTGGGTGATCGGTCAAAAAACATGGTTTTTTGACCGATCCAGTGGAAATTTGACCGATCGGTTGATTTTGACCGATCGGTCAATTTTGACCGTTCGGCTAAAATCAGCCGGTCAAGGTTTAGGTGATCGGTCAAAAAACATGATTTTTTGACCGATCCAGTGGAAATTTGACCGATCGGTTGATTTTGACCGATCGGTCAATTTTGACCGATCGGTCAAATTTGACCGATCGGTCAAATTTGACCGATCGGTTAAATTTGACCGAATGGTCAATTTCAACCGGTCAAGGATTGGGTGATCGGTCAAAAAACATAGTTTTTTGACCGATCCAGTGGAAATTTGACCGATCGATTGATTTTGACCGAACGGTCAAGTTTGACCGTTCGGCTAAAATCAGCCGGTCAAGGTTTGGGTGATCGGCAAAAACCCTCGGTTTTTCGCCTGATCTAGTAGAAAATTGACCGATCGGTTGATTTTGACCGAACGGTCAATTTTGACTGTTCGGCTAAAATCAGCCGGTCAAGGTTAGTCTTGAACCTGTACTTTTGAGGAAGTGGTATAGCTTGTACTTTTCCTTTGATCTTTTGGCAGTCTTGAATATCGATGGAGTTTGATTTTTTCTGCTCTGAATCTTCGGTTTGCCTGAATGTAACATTGAACCGGCGGTCCGGTTCACTCGGACCGGTGGTTTGCTTGGTCTGGTGGTTCGAGTGGACCGGTGGTCTGACGCTTCGTCTGGCCCTGACTGTTCGTCTGGTTTTGCGCTTGCTATGGATGGATGCCACGTGTACCTACAAAAACACGCGATTTGATATGGTGAAGACACGTGTCTTTCTTGATTTCCGCGCCTGTTTTACCCCGGGTATATAAGTTTTTCTTGCTATCATTTTTCGCCTCACGCTTTCAGAAAATTTTTCGAAGTCTAGATTCTTTGCTTCCTATCTCTTGTTCATTTCCTTTCGATCGGTCAAATGGCATCTTCGGGCAGTTCGAAGAAGAGTGCTGTTCCATCCAAGAGAAAGGGGAAGGAAGTTGTCGAGGTCTCTTCTGCTCCGAAGGGCCGAGGCAAAGGCAGGGCCGAATTGATCGAGCTTGGCCAACTGGGCAAGAGGCACCAGGGAGTTGGATTTGCTTCAGCTCCATCAAGGCCAGAGCAGATCCCCAAAGCAAAGTTTGTTCTCTACCCGCAGCTACCTTTGGAGGCGGAGCCTGAGTTTGGGTACAACATCGGCAGTAAGCTTACAGATGCAAAGAGGGAGAAGCTGCATGAGTTGCTGTCATGTTTCACAGAGGGAAAGGCTCGACCAGCGCTTCCGGGTGTTTTATCTGCTTTTGGCGTTGATAGGCGGACAGTCTTTGTTTCGTGGGCGAGCAAGGAGCAAGTGATGGGAACTATCGTCACGATCGGCCAGCTCAACTGTGGACTGCGCCTTCCACTGCCTCCTTTCGCCGCGAGGCTGCTGAACGTTTCCGGTCTCTGTCCCGGGCAGGTAACTGGGAACTCCTGGAGGATCATCTACGCTTTTTGCCGCGTAGAGTCGGACTTCCAGAAGGAACTTAGGGAATGCTATTCCAGCATCCCTGAAGGTGATGAAGCCCGAATCGAGCTGGGATATTTCTTTTATCACTACCGATGGGCCTGGAGGAAGGATAGCCCGTTCTACTATCTGACAGGTGTCACTGCCCTCCGCCCGATTTTCGACACCATTGGTTCCGACAAGCTCTATACTGACTGGCCGTTGTCGATATCGGGTGCCTGGACTCCTATGTCTGTTGCGGAGGTTCCTCGATACAAGGTGCACAAGGAGACCGACATGTACTGCACAGGAGGAGCTCTCTCTTGGCCTCCAGAGCGAGTAGGGGCCCTCGACAACCTCTTCTTGGAGTTGACGTGTGGGACCCGATCTTGGAAGCAATTCTCGAATTGCCCAGTCCGACACGGCAAGGCCAACCTCCTCCATCGATCGAAGCTTCGATATGAAGACAATGAGGTCATCTACTCTGATTACGAGGAGGACCCTCAGTCTGGAAAAATTGTTAGAAGGCTTCGATTCGAGAAGAAGGCTTATGGAGCCAGGCGCGCACTTTCCTCAGAGGAGAAACTGGTGATACCTCGCCAAGGCCCAGCAAAGAAGAGGAAAATCCCCACCAAGCAGCAGCAGGAGGATGAGAAGAAAAAGGATGAGGAAATTGAAGAGGAAATAGAGAGGGAGGTGGAGGGCGGAGATGAGGAGGAAAAGGGCACTGGCAGCGACGGGGAAGATGGAGATGATGATGATGATGATGATGAAGATGGGGGTGGTGAGGAAGAGATTCCTCCCACCCCCACTGATGGTGGTCAAGGACATGGGGGTGGCGAGGAAGAAATTCCTCCCACCCCCACTGGTGATGCTGACGAGGAATCGCAGCCTATCCTCATAGACGAGGGTAAGGCTCGCAAGATGGAGGGAGTTATGGACGCCACGGGCGATGGCCCCAAGGTGAATCCTACTTATGACTTCGGGGAATTGAAGAAGAACCCCCTGCGCTTCAAGATCAGGATATCGGGGAGTGGTGGGGTTGGAAGCAACCCTACACCCCTCGATCAGATACCTCCCGAGATTCCCCGCCTGGAAGGGGCAACTACAAGTGGGGGTGTGGAGGTTGAACAACCCCCACCCCCCTCACGATCTCTGGCTGAAGAGGTAGCTGCCATGGTGGCAGGGCTCGATCATTCGAGCGGGCACGAGGACGAAGGGGGAGCTTCACCTCCTCGAGACGTTCCCTCTCCTGCTCATTTGGAGAGAGGAAGTCGGGTTGGTGAAGCTACTCCTCAACCCTTGCCAGAGCCAACCCCTATCGAGGAGAAATCGACCCCCAAGGGTAAGAGCTCCGATCGTGGAAAGGGAAAGGCTCCTCAGGTCGAGGCTTCAGGTACCTATACTGACTTGCCTTGATTGAATTGCTGTTGAGGCTCGAAAATATTCTAACACTTTGAGCTCTTGTGTTGATTGCAGGTACGCCTGTTGGCTCGACTCCGAAGATGAAGAGCTTGGGTGATGTTGACATCAACCACCCGACCAGCGTGATCCGGAAGCTTTGCAACCTTCCGGGAGCTACTTTTGAAGAAGCTTTCGATCGGCTTGAAGTTGTGGTATGTGCATATGCTTTGATCAATTGTTCGAGTTGAATCTTCAGAATAATTCTAACTCTTTGTCTATTTGCAGAACTCAGCCTGTTTGAGAATCGTAAGCAAGCTCTCCAGGAAGGCAGGAAAACGGGAGGCCGCATCTGAGGTAACCCGTTTGACAACCGAACTGAAGGCTGTGAGCGAGGAGAGAGATGGGCTGAGGGAGCTCTTGACCTTGAAGAAAACCTCTCTCAAGGCCAAAATCGAGGATCTTCGCAAGGGAAAGCTGGAGATCAAGGGGCTGCAGGATCGTTGTGAGGCGCAGAGTCACGAGCTTGAATCCTTGAAGAATCGACTCTCCAAGGTTGAGGACGTGTCCTGCGGTCGCACTAACGAGATCAAGGAGCTGAAAGAACGTCTTGCTGCTCAACATGCTGCTTTTACTGCCAGGGAGGAGACTTCCAAGAAGGCATTGGAGCATGCATTGTCTGAATGCAAGAGTTACAAAGAAACAGCCGAGAAAGCGGCAGAGGCACTCAGGGCACATGTTAGCAGCGTCCGATCTTCTAAAGCTTCGGTTGCGAGCAAGCCTCGCGGCGAATCTGAAGGAGAGAAGTCACGTGCTCCAAGCGTAGCCAAACCCTGATGTATTTCTTCCTTTTCTTGGTTGTTTACACTTGTAAACTCTTGACATGTAGCAGCTCATCATTGTACTTGGCAAATTTTGATAATCAAAAGATCTTTTTGGTGTTTGAAAATTGAATCTCTTGAGTTGAATGTCTTGTGTTTGAACTCTTTGAATGCTGTGTTCTGGATGGTATTTAAATATTTGAATACATATACAAACTTGAATGTAAAGGGATGAGTTGCAACTCGATCACCCAAACTGTTGAGTAACTTGAAAATTGAACTTTGTTGGAGCACGACTTGAAATCGTTAACATTTGTATGTGAGGGGTTGAGTCGCAACTCGAGCACCCAAACTTGTTAGACGATATTGAAATTGAAGGTTGTGTTGTAGCACAACTTGAAATCGTTAACATTTGTATGTAAGGGGTTGAGTCGCAACTCAAGCACCCAAACTTGTTAGACGATATTGAAATTGAAAGTCATTTAACGTTTGCACGTAAGGGGTAGTGTCGCAACACAAACTCCCAAACTCGTTAAATGACCAGTGTCTTGAAGGTTGTGTTGTAGCACAACCCGAAACCGTTTAACATTTGCCTGTAAGGGGTCGAGTCGCAACTCAAGCACCCAAACTTGTTAAACGACCTAGTAATTTGAATGCTGATAGCTTTGAACTTGAATGTAGATAATTTGAAACTGCTCCAGAATTTGAATCACCAAGATGAACATTTGAAAGCAATCTTTATTCAGCTTGGAATTTACATCAAGGATATAGCATTTTGAGATGTCTAGCTTTCCAAGCTCATGGCAATCGATAGGATCCTTTGCTTCCCCCTGATTTGACTATGTACGGACCTTCCCAGTTGGGAGCTAGTTTCCTGCTGTTGTGTTCTCTGGCAATACGAATGGTTGCTTGGAAGCTGACCATCTCTAACCCCCAGATCTGTCAGTCTCGAGGGAGATCTTCACCGTCGATGCTTGACGGAATGATCTTGCCTGCCTTTGACAAATTCTTGGAGATGTCCTATACGTAGCAGATCTTCCAAATGATACTTTAGCCGGTGGCATTGATCGGTAGAATGTCCATAACTGCGATGGAAATCACAGTAGACTGTTTTATCTGCAGTGAACTTGGTGTCGGGTTGCAGTGGATTAGGCCATCGAAGGAACTCTTCGTGCTGGATGCGGTTGAGTATTTGTTCGACTGGTAAATTCCACTCAGTGAAAGTGGTCTTCGTCGGAGATTGACTCCCATCATTCTTTGATCGCTTGTTGGCCGGAGGGGCTGCTGCTTCAGCGTTGTGAGCCTTTGCAGCATACTTAGGAACTTCTCTTTCAGCAGGCCTTCTCTTCGTTTCTCGCCCTTTCCGAGCGACTTGATCGTCTTCCACCTCGATCTCTCTCTGGATTCGATCAAACATTGCACCCAGAGAAGGAGGGGGATTGCGGATGAAGTCGTTGTAAATGTGTAGATCGAATCGGAGAGCGTTCTGGAAAGCCAACATGATGGCTTCATCATCCAGATGTCTTCCAGAGAGGGCAGCGTGCTCGTTGCGAAATCTCCTAGTGAAACTTCGGAGAGTCTCGTCAGCACCCATCCTCAGCCGATAGAGAGAGTCCAGCTTCTTCTCGGGCTTCAGATTAAGCTGATAATGCTGCACGAAGTGTTTAGCTAAAACATCGAACTGGGTGATGGACCCTGCTCGAAGATTGTGATACCAGTCGAGCGACGGCTCATCGAGACTTCCCGCAAAGGTGCGGTAGAGTGCATTGTTTTCTTATTCGTGCGGCGTCAAGGCTTGCTTGAAGGCAAGTATGTGGAGAGTTGGATCTCCTCTGATGCAGTTGAATTTGGGGAGGATAGGAGTTCTCCATCCTCTTGGAAAGGTCGTCTCGAAGAGACTTCGATGGAGAGGTCCGGCGGATGAATATCCATCTCTACGACCATGTCCCCGACCTAGAGGTGGGTCAAGAGGCAAGATCGCAAGGTCTTGCTCAAGCATTGAAGTATTTGCCGGTTGAAGTCGGTGTCGAAGGTCCGGTCCAAGTCCACGTTGAAGTGGAATGGATGGGGAAAGTCGACTCTTTGAAGGAGCGCCTTTCATTTGGTGCTTCCTTGGTATGTTGAGTTTTGAAGGTGTCCTCTTGTCGCAGTTGCGGCCAGAAGAAGATTGAGAAGACTCGTCATCGAGACGGTCCCAAACACTCTGCTTCCAGGGGGTAGCAGAGGGAGTTGGATCACGTCGAATCCTCTCGAGGGCAGCAGTACCCATTGACCTCCGTTGTTCGGAGTGGATGGAATGTCGAGGAAGATCGACCCTCTCACTTGTGGAGGGGATCGGAAGAGCGATTCCAGCCCCGGAGGCTGCCTTCTTCAGAGCATCCCTCTCAGCAGTGAGGGCGGCATTCTGCTTTGCCAATTGGAGCAGCTGGAAGTCGACTGCAGAGATTTGGTAGGTTGATGGAGGGTCTTCAGCAGGAGCGGGTGTTGTTTGCCCAATCGACTGTCACGCGGGGTGGGCGATAGGTCGATCGACAGATTTGCCACTCCCTGAACGAACCCCCATCTCGGGGACAGCAAGGGGCTGTCCGAAGTTGAGCCTTTGACTCATTGAACGAGTCTCAGGACGAGGTTGTTGTTGAGTGTTACTTCCTTCTGGTTGACCTTGATGTTTTATCCTCGCCATTCAGAGAGCGAAAGGTGCAACGAGAGTGCCACTCGATCAGTTGTCTGATCAACCGAGAGGGCGAGGAAGTTTGACTATCAAGATCGGTTGTAGGTTCAACCGATCAAGTAGTAGAGAGCTCGACTTTTTGCTCGAATCCCACAGACGGCGCCAAACTGTGGGGGAAAATCTTCGTGCCGACCCGAAGACTTTCGCAGCACCAGTCAATTGAAGTTGAAGTTGACGTCGAAGATCGTTGGTCGATCTGTTGATTGAAGTTGAAGCCTTTGATATGTAAACAGAGAGATGCAATCAGAGAGAGTATTGACACAAGAAGTGATCTCGGAGTTCAGCCGAAGCCTACGTCTCCGTGCTATAGGGAGCAACCCGAATTCACTAACACTTATGTCAAAGTGATCTCGACAGGCCAAGTATCACTAGAAACACTCTGATCTCTTCGAAGAAGAGAAGAAGATCAAAGAGAGATGGTAGATGGGAAGTTGGAAATCTCGATCTCTGGTTTTTAGAACTGAGAGTTCGATCCTTTTACATTCGAAGGCTCTGCTATTTATAGACTTCTGGGGAGGATTTCCTGGGTAAATGGCGGTTTCTGCTGCCGTATCTGGGGATCCTCCAGGCAGGGCCGGTGGGTCCCGCTGTGGTCTCCGGGGGCCCACCAGGCAGGGCCGGTGGGTCCCGCTGTGGTCTCCGGGGGCCCACCAGGCAGGGCTGGTGGGTCCCGCTGTGGTCTCCGGGGGCCCACCAGGCAGGGCCGGTGGGTCCCGCTGTGGTCTCCGGGGGCCCACCAGGCAGGGCCGGTGGGTCCTGCTGTTGGCAACCTCCTTACCAAAATTTGCACCCACACACAGTACTTGACTTCAGCTTCAACGAGCTGGTCGGACCACTGCCGGAATCGATCGGGAAGATAGTCACCCTGGAGCAGCTCGACGTTGCACACAACCTCCTCTCCGGTGCGATCCCGGGATCCATCTGCCAACGCCCGACCCCCTGAGTACTCTCTGCCCGAACCCCCCGCCCCCCCCGGGTGCTCTCCACCCGACCCCCACCTTGCGCCCGACCTCCCTTAGGTGCGGAGCCAACCTAACCCCCTACCCCCCGGGTGCCCTTGGGTGCACCCCAGGTGCCTGGCACTACATTTCACCCGACACCCCAAAACCCAACCTGGATTTTTGCAAAAAACTCCCCATTCCTAAAAACTCTACCCAGAACCCCCCTGTTACCATTTTGACAATAAAACCAACCAGGGTTTTTTGTAAAACACCCCCTGCCACCTGATTAATTTGACCAAATCCCCCTACCGATTTTTGGGCAGAACCCCTGTATCTAGATTTTTGCACAAAACCCCCTATTGCTCTGACTTTTTGCACAAAGCCCCCCGTCACCTTGGTTTATACACAAAGCCCCCTGGCTTTATGCACAAAGCCCCCCTGACTTTTATGCACAAAGCCCCCACCCCTGGCTTTTTGGCAAAAAACCCTTCCTAAATCTTTTGCTCGAATCCCCAAAGGTTCTTTGACCCGCAACACCTTGCGCGTGCCTATTTCTGTGATCCCAATCAGCTAGGTTACCACCTACCCAACTGGGAGGGGGTAACACACACGCAGTCGGCCCCGTTCAACGGGTCAGCAGGCGCGTAACAGTCTGCCCTGGATAGGGGGTCGGTAGACAGACAACAGTTGGCCCCGGATAGGGGGTCGGCAAGCAGACAACGATCGTCCCCGCGCAACGGGTCGATCGACGCATGACGGACAATCTCGAACAGAAGATCGACAGACGAGCTACCGGATTTGCAACAGGCAGTCCCATCTAGCTAGGTTAACACATATCTAGCTCGAAGGGGGTAACTGTGGGTGCAAAATCTGGCTAACGCCCAACGGTAGGACCCGCAGCCCTGCCTGGGGCCCACGAACATGACAGTGAGACCTGCAGCCCTGCTTGGGGTTAACTTGTAAGACAGTGGGACTCGCAGCCCTGTCTGGGGTCCACTAGTACGACGGTAGGACTCGTAGCCCTACTTGGGGTCCACTTGCATTATCTGGGGTATGGCAAATCCCCCCGGGTATTTATCAAACCCCGGATATTCTTGAAAATATTTTCTAGATAAACCAAACCACTATAAATAGCAGACCCTGTAAATTATTCCAGATCCCAAAATTAAAACCATAATCTCACTTTCTGCTTTCCAGAGCTCCTTGAGCTTTTTGGTTTTCAAATTTCCTCTCCACTCTCTGTTATCTTATAAGAAGCACACCTTGGCCTGTCGAGAGTAGCTCTACTTTATTCAAAGATAGTGGATTCAAAGGTTGCGTCTTACTGCAAGGAGACGCAGACTTCGGCCAAGTTTCGTCACCACATCTAGTGTCAACTCTCTCTCTCTCTCTCTCTGTCTACCCTACAGTGCTTATGTGATAGACTAGCAAGTTATAGCTCACCGCTTCGAAGCGCGCCACATCCCGAAGGGTAAAACCTTTAATCGACTGTTGGAGGAGGGTCACGTACGACGACACAAAATCCTCTTCCATAGCTGCTACAGTGAAATTACTAGTGACCCACACCACTATTCTCGTTAAAAAAAAAGTGTCGATATCATCGATCTACTGTTATTTAGTTTGGGAGAATCGAATGAGTATTTTTTGCATTTTTAAAAAACACGTTATTCAAAATGGTTGGCGAAAGATTTGTTACGTGCAACACCTGCGGGAGAGGATCACCCTTTAAATTGTTATTATTCCATGGATCTATACTTAGTTGTGACTATTTATTGTCCTGCATCTTTCTGTGATGCTATATAGTGGATATATACTTCATTTTTTCTATATTTTTTGATTGCTTCACTTCTTTACATGCATCCATTAATGCAATAGTGGAGTAAAATATATGCTTGCTTTCTTAGATCCCCATAACATCACGTAACCTCTTAATGTAAAGATCCAATCATTCATGAACTTTGACGTTGACTCTATTTTGTTTCAGGTTGCAGCGTTGTACGTATGTACCCTTCTAATTCATAAGGATATCCAAATTATAATATAAGCCATATTCATTTGTCTCCTTCAAGAGACTGCGTTTTAGTATTCAGTGCCTGGATTACTTGCAGTGAAACCAAATAGCATACGTACAACACATGCAATATTATGTCTTGGTAATGCATAGCATACATAAGAATCCCTATTATACTAGCATGCTCTAGATGACCAATACAATGAGTGTTTTGTATTAACTTAAAGATCGGGTCCATAGGGGTATGATCTAGTTTATGATCAGAAGTTAAGGCTACACGACTTTTTAGGATTTTCTCACTCTTTTAGTTTCTCCAAACAAATGATATTAGAGACAAAAGTAAGCACACCATCAAATTTATTATCAAATTTACTAAAAAATACACTTGTAAAAAAGTTTTAATCTTATAGTCAAAGGATAACACTATTTTGTTGCACTGCATAAGAGCATACTTCAAGCCTTAAAGGAATATCACTAGTTTTGCAAACTTTCTTTTCTTTGCCTAGTAGAACAACCTTCAAATTCACAATTTAGAAAATACCTTCTATACTTTCATTTGATGGACAACTATATGGAGGATTAATGTAAAAGTAAGACTCGTTTGGTTGGAGGGTTTTCATGACCTAGGAAAAGAAAATGGAGTGGTTAGCACACTGGTCAAAATTGGGCACGTTTGGTAGGCAGGTTTTCACTCAGGAATCCTCGGAGGGTTTTTCACTGTCCTATACAATCGGAGGGAAATGTTGTGTACTTGTGTGTGTAGGTCGGGGGGGGGGGGGGGGGGGGGGGGGGGGCAGTTAGATGATATCCAAGCGGCATGTGCTATCTATAAAAATAATTAATACACTTTTTTGTTTGAAACCTTAATTTTCCAACTAGCCTAATTTTAAACTTATTAATAAAGCCGCCAACATTCATTTTCTTCTTAAAAATTCATTGGCACTCTACTAAATTGGCTATGGAAAAGTGTAAATTAAAACCTAAGCTTTGTTGGAAATGATGGAATTAATTTTCTCATTTATCATCTCTTTAGTAAGCCTTGTTGAAAATGATGGAATTAATTTTCTCATTTATCATCTCTTTATTTTTTTTGGTACACCTGATTGTGGTCATAACTGTATGACTTGCAAGTCCTCCATTACAAGATCATGAAGAATCGAATGAAACTGATCATCCCAATAGCCCTCCACTCCTATTAGCCACGTCCCTTGAGCAAGCCAGTGGGCAACTGAGTTAGATGTACGAGGTATCCACTGGACAGACACGCTAGGCATCTATAACCACTGCTGATGGCAAGACAAATTACCTGGGTTAGACTCGCAGAGTTGATCTTACCCACAACTAAAGCCTCTTTTGCCTACGATGCATCCGTCAACACAGTAACCCACCCACATCATCGGCGGACCAGCTCGTCAAAAGCCCCTCTAATTGCCCACAATTCTGCAAGTAGAGAAGAATCAACCCTGCAGAGGAAAGCACCAGCAGCCACCACCACACCTAGTCTAGATGTTAGGATCCATGCCCTATTCACCAAAACCTTCACCGAGAGAAAGACCCCAACTATCTCAACAAAAAAATCGGTCTCCGGTACCATGGCCGACATCCTACATGGCGAAACAGCCTCCTGTACGCACCTCGGAAGACCTATATACAAACCCTTATTGAATAACCTTTTTGAACTCACAGTCGTGTGACCGAAATAATTTTGCTCCTCTAGCTTTCCATAGTGTCCACAAACATCACTAGCATCTCATTAGGTAACGGGGTGACGCACGTCATCCCAAGCTCCGATATTTTACACAAAGGATCCACCCTCGCAAACCGAATGCCTGTAAGCCGCTTCACACATCTCCAGAACGCTCTAGCCATATAGCAATCCCAAAATACATGATTGAGATCCTCCGCCGGCTCTTGACACCACAAAACATCCCACAAAACCCCACCCCAAACGACGTCGCAACATCGATACAGTTGGTAGAGCCCATGCACCACTTGTGGATGCACAATCTGGCTAACACCCAACGGTGGGACCCACAGCTCTGCCTGGGGCCCACGAGTCCAATGGTAGGACCCGTAGCCCTGCCTGGGGCCCACAAGTCTAACGGTAGGACCCACAGCCCTGCTTGGGGCCCACGAGAATGACGGTGGGACCCACATCCCTGCTTGGGGCCCACTTACACTATTTGGGGTCTGGTAAATCCCCCCTGGTATTTATCAAACCTTGGATATTCCTGGGAATATTCTTCAGATAAACTAAGCCCTTATAAATAGTAGACCCTGTAAATTATTCCAGATCCCGAAATCCAAACCATAATCCCACTTTTTGTTTTCTAGAGCTCCTCGAGCCTTCTGGTTTTCAGATTCCCTCTCCATCCTCTGTCATCTTGTAAGAAGCACTCCTCGGCCTGTCGAGAGTAGATCTACTTCATTCAGAGATAGTGGATTCAAATGTTGCATCTTAATTCATGGATACGTAGGCTTCGGCTGAACTTCATCACAACATCTAGTATCAACTCTCTCTACCCTACAGTGCTTGTGTGACAGTCTAGCAAGTTACAGCTCAGCGCTTCGAAGCGCGCCATGTCCCGAAGGGTCAAACCTTCAATCGACTGTTGGAGGAGGGTCACATACGACGGCACGAAATCCTCCCTCACAGTTTGGCACCGTCTGTGGGATCTTCATCCTATCAACTTGCAACTTTCAAGCTTCCCAACTCCTTCAGTAGCTGATACCGGTTGCCCGAGTAATCCATCTGTCTCGATCGTTACACTTGAATGGTGAAAACACCGATGGACCAATCGGAGAAAAGCAACATGCAACCAGACGCTTAGTACCCAACGACTCGCTCAATGAGTCGTCGGTTCACGATGATCCAACACCTGGAATAGCAACTCGCTGTTAAGTCAAGGAGTCGCATATCGGTTGATCGTGTCACCCGGGCTCAACCTCGATAGTTGCCTCAACTCGTCGACCTAATCCCTCAATGCTTGGGGAAAGTGCACATCTCTTCTGGTACCGATGCTTAATCGTCGTACCAAATCACAGCAGAGGACTTTTAACTCCTCACCCTCATGAAGCAGAATACTGCTCTCATGATCCAAAGGGACTTACTTCGGTAGATCGCCATCGGAGCAAGAGTTGACCCTCCGTGGTCAATCGCCGACATCAATGATGGAGAAAACATCTACCGGTAGGTCGACCAATCTTTCGCTCCTCCCAGATGATCCGCAGTCGACATCCCTCGACGGTCCCTTGAATCCCTCTCAAGAAGACCCTCATCTCTTACTACCAAGCCAATGGTCTGGGAATGGCTCAATGAATCTACTCGACATCCTGAGCCTCTTGGTTCCGAGTCATCCTTCAATCCCTGCATCGTGAGGGATGTTTGGAATGATGGATACCACTCCAAAGTTCGACAATATTATGGCGACCGAGCCCCAGCTGGGCATCAGACGACAAGATGGACTCCGACGCCCTCTTTACCTCCTCTTCCTCCAAAACACCTCTCCAACTAGTGAGGCGATCGAAGGAACGATCATACCTCTAAAGGGCCACTTTATCGGTAGATTCTCTGTGCTTAGTTTCCTCAAAATTGGAAAGCTCCCGCTTCCCAAGTTCAACTGCCTGACTGGAGATCCGGCGCTGCACGTCCTCGCCTTTAAGGAAGCGTTAACGCCATATGATAGCGACGACCAGGTTTTATGCCGCACCTTTGCTAGAAGCCTAAATGACTTATCGTTCGATTGGTATCACAACCTCCCGACCGGTTCTATGAGTTGGTTCGAGGATCTAGCAGACCACTTTGTTCAATACTATCGGCTAAACCTCAAGCTAGAAAAGAAACTGGACTCCCTTTACCGACTCAGGATGGGATCGGATAACATCCTTAAAGAGTTATCTCGGAGGTTCCGGAACAAGCATGCTACGTTCTCTCGACATCACCTCAATGATGAAGTCATCATGCTCGAATTCCAGAATGCCCTATGCTTTGATCTCCACATCTATAATGACCTCATCCGCAATCCTCTTGCCTCCCTCGGAGTGCTATTCGATCGAATTCAAAAGGAGATCGAGGTAGAGGATGATCAAATCACTTGCAAAAAATATGACATCGAGAAGCGCCTTTCTGATAAGGAACCAATGAGACCAACAACTCAAGCTCGTAATACTCAGGCTGACGAAGATGGAGCCTCCAAGACGCCGAGGCAGGCATGCGATAGACCCATAGAGCCTCAAAAGACCACAAATACTAAAGGAAAATAGCCCATCCATCGATCAGAGTAGAAGGCCGCCGGCGACTGTCAACAACTCAGAATATCGCTCATCGGGAATCCATGATGTAACATCTTCCGAGTTATCAATGAAATGATAACTGTTTTAAGTTATATTGAAGACTATCAAATTCTATCTCGACTTCTACTTAACGCCACAGTTAGTTTGGTTTGCGTTGCGATACGGCTGACTAACCTGCAACGGTACAAAGCTATGTGTCTCGAGACGTAGGTTCGACTGAAACGGCCTTCGCCTAAGTCCAACTGATATAATGGCATTACGCTGAGTGCTCCGAATCATTGGCGTCACACATGCTCCTGTTGTCACATACGGACACATGCACTAGTGCCTCGCCATAGTTAGTTCAGTTCATATTGTGACATGACCGACTAACCTGCAATGGTACAAAGCTATGTGTCCCGAGACATAGGTTCGACTGAAGCGACTATTTGGAGATAATTTTTACTGGCTCGTATGCTTGACCTGCAAAGCAAAGAATGCGTGAGACTGGCTGGCTCCCTTAGGAGCGTAGACCCTCCGATGCTCAAGTCAGTGAAGGTTTTAACAGGGAGAGCTATAGTAGCAAAAAAGGGTTAGGATTTTTGAGTTTCTCACCTATCCTTTGGAGCCGGGGGTCGTACCTTTATAACCTTTTGTAGCTCGTCAAAGCTTGACACGTGGTGGCCCTTCCAGCTCCTTCTACGCCCCCATATAGGTTTAACCCACATGGGTCGTTAATAGCCTTTGAGTTTAGCCTACCAGGTGGTGGTAAGGGGGGATGCATCGGTCTTGTCCTTGTCAGGTGAAGGTTATGGAAAGCTCTAGTTTGGGAGGTCCTAGACTGACTTTGGCAAACTTTTGCGGCCCATAGGCGTCCACGTAGCTTCATGGGGGCGGGGACATCTGCCAACTCGATACCACCTCACTGTGGGCGACCTCTGCAGGAAAAAGGGCGAGCTCCTGGTTGTTGCACTATTAGGCGAGCTCCGTGGTGACCCCTATAAGTGTCGTTGCTTCGCCCACGTCTTCCTATTGTTAATAGGCGAGCTCTACGACGGTTTCCTTATTAGGCGAGCTCCAGAGTGAGCTGTGGGTGTTGGGTCTTGTAAAAATATTCTTTGAGCTCTGCTAGGAGCAATCTCTTCCTTGAGCGAGCTTATCATGTGCAGACAGAGCGAGCTCCCTGGCGGGCTACTAAATATGGGCGGTTTGTCGAGGGTATTCATCCTGGCCTCGCATTATCTCATGAATGTGGCCTCGAGGACAAAGCTACTCTATCCAAGGGATGTAACGATCTGCTACTTGTAAGCTCTGGGCGGGCCACGAGCACCAGCCATGGGCGACAACTTTCACATACGAGCTAATTGTAGTCAAGGGTCAGCTCTGGGTAGGCTGCGAGCACCAGCCACAAGCGGCCTCTTCCGCATGCATCCAGGGTCGGCACCGGACGTGCCGTGTGTCACGATTCACTATTGCAAGCTCTGGGCGGGTCGCGAGCACCAGCCACGGGCGACCTCCTACGCGTGCGAGCTAGTCGCATAAGTCCAGGGTTAGCTCTTGACAGGTTGTGGGCATCGGCCTCGGGCAGCCTTTTCTGAGCGCGACTTGACCACAATGGTCAGGGCGAGTTCCCTGAAAGTGTTTCTTGGGGCAAATTCTTTCTGCATCTCGAAAATGACTTTTTTCTTCCGGTAAGGCCACCGCTTTACCCTTTTGTCCTCCACTTGGTCTGGCCGTTGCCGTTAAGCCAGTGATCTTTCTCCAGGACCATCATTACCCCCTCCTGAGGGAGTGGGTAAACGTAGCCCCGCTCGCTCAGGAGTCTGGCAAGGTTGTCCCGACTTAGATAGTGGTCGGACTGTGTGGTACCCGATGAGCTTGAGCAGGTGCACGAAGATCCAACTTCCACTAGACTCTCGCCGTTTCTGAGACAACGTATCACGGTCAATCCTCTTGATTCGAACCCAACGGCTCACTTGGAAATGGGCGATTTGGTCGCATGTGGTCGGGGCAAGCCTCGGGCGAGCCGTAAGCACCAGTCACGGGCGACCCCTTTCACATGCGAGCTGGTCGCATTCGGTCGGGGTAAGCCTCGGGTGGGCAATGGGCGCCAGCCATAGACGGTCTTCCGTCGAGCTGTCTGGTGGCGTGCGGTTGGAGTAAGCCTCGGGCAAGCCGTGACCACCAGCCATAGGAGATCTTCTTTGCGTACGAGCTGGTCGCATGCGGTCAGGGTAGGCCTTGGGCGGGCAATGGGCGTCAGCCACGGGTGGTCTCCTCCGCGAGAGAGTCGGTCCTTGAAGGGGAGGCTACTTTTGCAAGGATCCACATCTTCACCCGTCATTTCGCATTAAATGCGGCACAGGACCATGGCCCGAGGAGTCGAATCCCATCATAAGATCTCTGGAACTGTCAGGCCATGCGTCACTCAGTCGTTGGCTAGGGGCCCGACAGAGGGGACGTCATTGGCGCTACCTCAGCCTTAGCCCACACACATAGACACACGACGCACTCTAACTGGGAGGCAAAATCCGTCGCATCAGCCACCACTGTGTCGCCTCGCTCGCCGTGCTTGATCATTAAATGCTGATCGATTCGCCTGTTTTGAATGCGCCTATAAATAAGGGGAATCTCTGCCCCTATTTTTGCCAAACAGCTCTCCCTTGCAGCTCGCTCTAGCTCCCTCCTTTCCTTTCCTCAAATGGCGACCTCTGCCTCTGCTTCAACTCCCGTCATCCCCGTCCAAGGAGTCGAAGCCTCTAAGCCCGCCCAAGAGATGGCGGTGGTCTGGCTGAAGGACCCCATCGAGCTGCTGGTGGGCGACAACATCTGGGCGGGCCATCGACTTCCCCCAGTAGATCCTCGTCACCGAGATGCCGATCTCGGGGAGGCCGCCCAGGGGCACAATAGTCTCCGTGGGACTACTGTGGTCCGGGCTTAGTCTCCCCTTGAGCCACCTCGTTGGGGAGTTCCTCGAGTTGACGGGGCTATGCCCTGCTCAGCTCACTGGAAATTTTTGGGGCGTGCTGTTCGGGCTCTCCTAGATCGAAGCCACCCTCAACGTAAGGATCCCTCTAAGCTATCTACTCAAGAAGTGGTTCCTGAATTCTGGGCTGGTCTATATTAATATGGGCTGCGGGGTCTTCTACTTCACCGGGAGTCCAGGCGAGGCCCTCCCCTTCTCCACGATCGAGAGCAAGGACCGCTACTGGAAGGACTACCCCTTCGTCGCCGTGGGAGGGTGGCAAGGGCGGTACGACGGGTTTCCTTCCTATTCGGGGATGCCCACTCAAGCCGTCTTTCGAGAGATCACCCTTTATCGGGCCGGGAAGAAGAAGTGCATCGATCCCGCAAGGGAGCGATCACTCGACGAGGCCATCCTCCACTACTTAATAGGACGAACTCCTAACAAAATCTTCACCCCGGACTTCTCCTTCCAGCTGAAGGATGGGAAGACGGGCGCCCTTCTGCTAAAGCAGAAGATCTCCTGGGAGAAGAAGACAGTCCCTGCGCCGAGGTCAGGAGCTGGGGCCCAGGGCAATAATCTCTGGAAGAAAGCGGGAAGGAAGAAAGCCTCCCCCATCTGTTTTGACGACCCCGACACCTTGGAGATGCTCGGGGAGGGCGAAGCTGCTCCACCCCCACCCCCTACTCATCAGGACTCCGGCCCAGGTCAGCAACCTGCTCCCCCTCCCGTTATCAAACGCAAGTTACAATTTCTTGAGCCTGATGACCCGGACATCGAGCTCTTGCTGACCATAGCAGAGGTCGAGTTTGGGATGGCTCGAGTACTGATGGGAAATTTCCCTGGTGATCTTTCAGTCCCGCTTTGCGTAGTGGTGATGACCCTAGAGATAGAGGCCCAGGGGAGGAAGAAGAAGAAGAAGAATCCCATCGGGATATCCACCCTCGGCCCCCAAGTCGGCATCGCACCCGTTAATCCGGCCCGCTTGGCCCACAAGGCCTCTGGGAGTGCCCAAGCGGAGCAACTGCGGTTAAAGGCTCTCCAGGACACGGGGTTGGACTTGGAGGTCGATTGGACAATGTCCGACGAAGAGGAGCTCGGTGAACCACTTCCTCCACCTCGAGCTACTGCTAGCATTTCTGTCCCGGGTGGGCAGACTTCAGTCCCACCTTCTTCTACTCCTGTAGCAGGGATGGAGGCCCGACCGGGCGGAGTTTTGCTGCCGACCCCAGATGCCATTATCCTGGGGGGAAGCGAGCTGACAGCTCTCGCCACCGCCACAACTCTCGACCCCCCATTCTTTTCGATCCCATCGGCAGGGATGGAGGTCCTGCTGGGTGAAGCTCTGCCGCCAACCCCTGGAGCAGACGCCTCAAGGGGAAGCAAGCTAGAAGCTCCAGCCTCCACTGTGACCCTCATGCTCCTCCCTCCGCCCCAGCCAAGTCTCACATACCCCGCTGGTCAAATCGGACCCAGCCGAGGCAGGCTCCCCAGAGGACTTGGTATACAAGTCCCCCTCTTTGGTGGAGATCGGCTTCGAGTCCTTGAGCTTGGACTCGGGACCCTCGAGTTTAGAGGTAGAGCTCGAAGGAGCGGAGGTGAGCCATCCCAGCCCGAAGGGAGAGGAAGTCCGCGTCTCAAAGGCCTCCCCTCCAGCCCCGATAACTGTATTGTCGGCTCCCCACTTTGCCTCCTCCCCAGGCCCGAGTAGGTCGAGCGATCGTGAGGCCGCACCTTCCTCAGGCGAGGAGGGGAGGGCGCCCCACTACCTGCGGCAGATATTCTGCCGCAACATTTTTGCCCGAGCCCCATTTGCCGCGATCCATAACCAGCTCGCAGAGGTAACTCGTTCGCCCTGCTCTTGACCTTGTAATTTTATTTCTTGATTACTCATCTTCCCTCTTTCCTCTTAGGTGGAGAGGAAAGGCCAAGCCCTAGATGAGGAGATCGCCACCGTGGGAGGGAACCTTGTCGCTCTGTTTGACGACTCCCTTCGGGGGTCCGAACACAAAGTGGACGACAATATCCACCAACTGCGACAGGGAGACTGCTCCGACGAGCTGAGGTCGGAGGCAGAGGAGCTGCGCCAACGGGTCACTACCTTGATAGCAGGGATGGTGCTTGCTGAGGAGGTGCACACTCGTGCTTCCACTCAACTGCAGGATACGAGGGCGGCTCGAGAGGAGGCAAGGGCGGCTCAGGAGGCGACCTAGGCAGAGGCAGCCCGACTCCAGAGCGAGGTGACTGCCTTGAAGGTAGAGATCTCGACAATGAAGGAGGCGCACGCCAAAGGTCTTCAAGCCCAGTAGAGCCGCCTCTAAGCCTAGCTGGATGATCTCCTCAAGAAGGGTGCCGCTGCTGCCGTCAAAAAATACAAGACCAAGAGGTCAAAGAAAAGGGACCGTGGAGATGACAATGGGGTAGACACGAGCAGTCCTTGAGCCTTCTGAGACTGCCAATCTATCTTCACTTTTGTAACTTTTCCTTAAATGAAATGAAAAAGGATCTTTAGCTCGCTTATCTCTGTGTTGCTGTCTTTTTCTACCAATGAGTTTGTCTTTATGGTTGCCCAGCGGTCTCAAGGGTTGTACCCCAGGCGAGGCAGTCAATTCGTCTAGAAAGTTCCAATGTAAAATAGATGCAAGCAAAAAACAAGATATACGTGATAAAATTCAATATGGCCCTCGAGCTCGGAAAAGCACTTAAATCATAAATCCCATTACTCGAAAAACCTCCTACGCCCAGAGATTCAAAATTTTATTTTGAAAAATAAAATAAGTGCTAACTGCCCCCTGCTCGGTTAATTACCCCCCGAAACCCTGACTACTGGACATGCCATTAGCTCGACTTGGCGGTCTTACACTACTCTGCGACTTTACCAAGTCCGAACTTCGAGGGGTTACCAAGGGATCTTCAGGTTGCTTGAAGGGGTGGTCGCCCATTCAGGTCCCCCTAGATCACCCCGAGGTGCTTCCGGTCATGGTGTGTGAACGCAAAGGACCCCAGTCATGCTTACATTCCCCTAGACAGCGGACTACCCCAGCGATCTAAAGGTCGTTCGGGATAGCCACTGAGAACCCCGATTTTGTTTTAAGTCTGTACGACGATGAATTGTACCTTAATGGTGCTGCATGAGAGCTGATTGTGTGCGAGCTATTTCTTGATTGCTCTGCCTGCGAACTTGTGATTATCTTCATCGATCACATTTAAGAAGTAATTCATCTCAAACTCCATTTTTATTCTAAAAACATAGTTTTATAGGAGGGCGCCTATGCGCTATGCATAATACTTTCGAAGATGAGTGGCGTTCCATGGTCGCTCTAGGAGGTTGTCGTCTGCAATCATCAACTGGTAGGCCCAAGATCCTCATGCTTCGTGTACTATGTAGGGGCCTTCCCAGTTCACCGTGAGCTTTCCGGTATTAGGCTCTCGCGTGTTAGCGAACACCTTTCGCATTACCAGGTCGCCCAACTTGAATGCCAGATGGCGAACTTTCTTATCAGAGTCTATATCCGGTGAGGTGTAAGTTGGCGAGCTCCCTCCGCTCCTCCAGTTGGTCAAGAGAATCAATGAGCCAATCATCGTTGTCGACCCCACCCGCGGCAAGCCTACATTCTGTAGGCACCTTGGCTTCCATGGGCAAGACAGCCTCACATTTGTATGCAAGGTTGAATGGAGACTCGTTCGTTGAGCGACGTGGCGTAGTTCGATAGGCCCACAGCACCCCATCGAGCTCCTTTTCCCACAACCCTTTTTTCCCTTCCAATCTCTTCTTGACGTTGTCCAGGATCACTCGGTTCGTAGCTTCGGCCTGCCTGTTGCTCTGGGGGTACCTCGGAGAGGAGAATCTCAGGTCGACTCCATACTCAGCGCAAAATCCCTTAATCAAGTGGTTGTTGAATTGGCGCCCGTTATCAGTAATGAGTACTCGGGGTAGACTGAACCTACAAAAAATATTTCTCCAAAGGAAGTCCTTCACTTGCTTTTCGTCGATCATGGCCAGCGGGATTGCTTCCACCCATTTGGTGAAGTAGTCCGTGGCTACCAAGATGAACTTTCTTTGCTTTGTTGATATGGGAAAGGGTCCCACTATGTCTAGCCCCCACTGTTGTAAAGGCCAGGGGCTTACCAGGGGGTGCAGCTCTTCTGCGGGCAAGTGGTTGACGGTGGCGTGCTTCTGTCACTACACACAACTTTGGGTGATCTTCAGGGTGTCTTGTACCAGTGTGGGTCACCAGTATCCCTGTATCCTCGCTTTCTCGGCTAGGGATTGTCCGTCGGAGTGGTTACCGGTCTGTCCGGAGTGAATGCGATCTAGCACTTTAGTTGCTTCTGGGGTTCTCCACACCTGAGATTGGGCCCACCAAAAGACTTTCTGAAGAGGCGATCCCAACGAATGAGATATCGACTGTCACTATTTGTTATTCGTCGGGCTTCATCTTTATCAGTGGGGAGCTCACCTTTCTGGAGATAGCAAGCAATTGGAGCGATCCAATCGATGGGCAGTACCTCGGTAGAGGTTTGGTTCACCGCGCTCTCACCAAGTTGGATCTGGGGCCGGTCTTGTACTTCGATAACTATATGTCGAATCTCGAGATCTCCTCGCAAGGAGGCGGTATTGGCCAGGGCATCTGCCCGCTTGTTATCAGATTGAGGGATTCGCTCGAACAAAATCTTCTTGAACTTCGCAGCCTTGCCCTTCACCAGGTCTGCATAGCTCGCCATTCACGTATCCCAAGAAGTATAGTCGCCGTTGACTTGGAAAACGATCAATTGAGAATCACTAAAAATCTCCAACTTTCTGACGCCAACCTCTTCGGTGAGCTTCAAACCGGCCAAGAGCACTTCGTATTCTGCTTCATTGTTGGTGGCGGCAAAATTGAGCCGGACGGACTCTCAAGGATTACCTTTTTGGCGATCAGTGTGATCTTGATCCCCGCTTCGGAGGCGTTGGACGAGCCATCTACAAACAGCCAAGTTCTAGTAGATACTAGCTCGGCCTGTGAGGATTCACCTGGTTTGCCCAGAAACCTTGCCTTCCCAGGGTGTGCCTTGGTTGGCTCATCCTCCATGGGTCGGGATTGACTCTTCCAGCGGGAAATCCGCTAGGAAATCAGCAAGAACTTGCCCTTTGACCGCTATTCACGGGGTGTACTCCAATCCAGGCAGTGAGCTCAGCGGACCAATTCCGGCCACCGAAGGTTATGAGAGTGCGCTCTTCAAATGGTACTCCGTGATGACTTTGATAGGATGTGCCGAGAAGTAAGGATGGACCTTACTCACGGTTAGGACTAAGGCTAGAGTGACCTTCTCAATTGGTCTATACCGGAGCTCGGGAGGGAGCATGGTGTGACTCACGAAGTACACAGGTCTTTCTAGCCTCGCCTCTTCCAACACAAGGACCCCGCTTATCGCACTATTGGTAACAGAGAGACTACCGTCAGACTCGAATGATCATATGACTTGGTTCCTTCCAGGTTGACCTATACATCGTACCTCTGATTACCCCGTCGAGTAATCGAACTCGGTCAATAGTCAAACTAATGACCACCAGGCTTGGGTTCAGTGTAAGTCAGACCAAGGAACGCACCTCCCATCAGGGGTGTGGATGGCCTGCAGGAGTGACACGCTGATGCAACGCCAGCCGGGTAACCTAGTACATCATAGTTTTGGATCACTATATTCGGATCCTCACACATTGGTGCGCCAAAGCACCACTCAACTAGTTAGTCTATCAGACGTGGTTCCTCTCAGGGTTTAGGACTGTTTTACCCTAAGCAAAAACACGACTTAGTGTATCAGTGTCTGCTCACTTATCTGTACACTGTGTTAGTTCCGTTCGGCCACAGACACTGTGCCTGATGATGACCATATTTTAACTAATATCAACCACAAAAAAAAATCCGACATTCTCAAATTTCAAAATCATACCATTTATATTACACAATTACCTTAGTCCGGTACTACCTTATTTCATAGTTTTTTTCATAGTTTTTTTGCCGATTTTTTGTCGGTTTTTTCCTGATTTTTGCCATAATTTTGCCGGTTTTTTATTATTTTTTCCCAGTTTTTAGTCGTTTTTTTTCCGATTTTTTCACGATTAGTTGCTGATTTTTTAACGATTAATTGCCAATTTTTTCCACGATTTATCTCAATAAATCGGCAATAAATCGTTCAAAATGGAAATTAATCAGGAAAATAATCGTTAAAAATTGGTGTTTCGTTGCCGATTTTGCCGATTAATCAGCTACTTATTGCCGATTACTTGCCGCATCATTGCAATTAATTGGCTATTAATTGCCGCTTATTGGCGAGTAATTGCAATTAAGCGGCGATTAATTACCGATTAATTGCCGAGTTATTGGTGATTAATTGCCGATTTATTATATGTAATCGCCGACTAATTGCCGATTTATTATATGTAATCGGCGATTAATAGCCTATTTATTGGCGATTAATGGCTGATGAAATGACGATTTGTTGCGTTTAATCGGCGATTAATTACCGCAGTCTTAGCGATTTATTGCCGAGTTATTAGCGATTAATTGTCGAGTTATTACCGATTAAATACCGAGTTATTGCCGAGTTATTAGTGATTAATTGTCGATTTATTGCAATTCATCGGCGATTAATAAACGATTTATTACGGATTTATTGCAATGAATCGGCGATTGCTTACCGTTTAGTTGCCGATTTATTGCAATGAATCGGCAATTGGTTACCGATTATTTGCCGATTAATAACAAATAATCGTGGAAAACTCGGCAATAAATTGCCTATTATTTAAAGTAAATCTGTAATTAATAGCAATTAATCGCCAAAAAATTGGCAATTTATTGGTAAAAAATCGGCTAAAAACACGTGAAAAATCGGGTTAAAATTCTTTAAAAAATAGCAAAAAAGTCTGAAAAAATTGGGAAAAATATCAGCAAAAAATAATGAAAATTTTGTAAAATCAGGAAAAAAATCTGCGAAAAACCGGCAAAATATTGGAAAAAAATCGGGAAAAAAATCACATGAAAATCGTGCATAATGGGTAAAATCGGCAAAAATCATAAAAAAATCGACAAAATATCAAAAAATTAAAAAAAAAAAACGTCAAAAATAGGTAAAAAAACGGCAATAATTCGGGAAAAAAACACTTGAAAATATTGAAAAATGAGCAAAATGAAAAAAATCGGGAAAAATCGTAAAAAATTCTGTAAAATATAAAAAAAACCCGGTAAAAAATCGGAAAAAGCGTCAAAAATGGGTAAAAAATCGACCAAAAATTGTGAAAAATCGGGGAAATTCTTCAAAATATCGGCAAAAAAAAGTGAAAAAATCTGAAAAAAAATTGGGAAAAAAATAATGAAAATTTTGTGAAAATTCGTTAAAAATCGACAAAAAATTAGCAAAAAATCGGCAAAAATCGAGGAAAAATCGGGGAAAAAATCACTTGAAAATCATAAAAATTGGATAAATTAGTAAAAAATCGGCAATTTGTAACAAAAAATAAAAAAAAAATTACTGAAAAAATCAAGGAAAAAGCATGAAAAAATCGTGTAAATCTGCAAAAAATCAGGAAAAAATCGACAAAAATTTTTGTGATTTTTTTACCATTTTTTCCCGATTTTTTTCTTATTTTTTAATATTTTTTTACTGATTTTGTTGGGTAGAGTCCTCGGGTCGGCACGGGGATCATCCCCCACAGGTACCTCGGGAAGACAGTGGAAGCACAAGCCCCCATAAGCAACCTAATAGAAAGGAATATGTAACATTTACTGTTGATCTGCAGTTAGGTGGCGCACGGGCAGCCACGGGGAGGTGAAAGGTGGTGTGCCCCTCTAGCTTCATGGTTTGGATCAGCAACTTGGACACTAGATGGCAGCCGACGTGGAACTTTCACATTTCACCGGGCTGCTATAAAAGCCAATCCTCCCCCAGCACTGATTAATGGGGTTGGAAGATTAATTGATATGCTCTCTCTCATTCCGTAGAGTTCCCTGTTCCACACCTGGATTGGTGGGTAGGGGCACTCAAGATCGTTCTGCCCTGTTTGTGCTTGCGGATCTTGGTAGTTGACTTCATTTTCACTTGATTATAGATTTAATAAATAGTAATAGTTTTCTCTTCATTTTGATATGTGGACCTCTTTGTGCCCATGATCTAGAGCCCTGGTCCTGCTAAAAAAAGACCCCCTATAGTTTGATCGATTACCACTTACATCCCCTTATGTTTAAAACCCTACAAATGCCCCCCCTACAGTTTGAGAAACATATTTCTTGCACCCTCCATATATAGGGGGTCTATGTGTATGTTTTTTCAAATTATAGGGGGGAAGTGATAATCGGTCAAACTGGAGGGGTCTATGTGTTTTTTTATCCAAAAAGAAATAAAAAAGAAGCAATTGATATTGAACGACATATCTAAAAAGTAATTGCATAGTGCTGCAGGCATAACGTTAGTTATTTTTGGACTTAATTTCATGTTCCGCTGCTCGTAGGATAGATAAACACATGATCGACTACGGGCCTTTTACACGTCTCCTTTCGGCAAGTAAATCAGGGAATTGTGATAGGGAAACCAACTCCAAGGATCATAGGCGTCGGCTTGCTTGCTTACCTCCCCGGTCACCAGATCATAACAGAACATGCTTCCGTACCAGTAAAACCAGAGGCCGTCTCCCTGAAAGGGCCACAGCTCTACTACGATCGGCTCCCACCACTCCGTTGAGGTAATCGCCCGGAACGCCTTGGCAGGGTCAATCCTTCCTATGATCTTCGCTGAGCGGATGGAAACACGCTTGGACCAGCTCCACTGCCGATCCATGGACCATATCTGGACCTCCTCGTCCGTCATCGAAGCAAAGCTCAACTTACCGTCCCATTCTCCGATCTTCCTGATTTCCGTCGGCATATCATAGCTCATCCCGCCGTCCCATTCTCCGATCGTCATGATATCCGGCGGACGCGCAGGCAGAGGCAATGGCTCGAGACCGCTGCGGTCCTCTTCAGGGTCGAACCACAAGACGTGGGAATCACCGATCATCCAATACACATACCCCATCACGTACACTGCTACTTTGTCGAACTGCTGCTTTGGTAGTATGACTCTCTCGCTTGACACCTTCCACTGTTGCGTCCTCGAGGAGAAAACCCAGAACCCATATTCATACTTACCGTCGGAGGACGGAGGACGAGAATCTGTTATACCTGCTACGACTAGGTTGTAGCTTACACCGTGCTCGCATACATTAACTGCTAATCCAAAATAGGAAATTCCAATGTCGTCGGCCGGTATATGATCAACACATGTCCAATCCTTCACGGCAGGGTTCCCGATGTAGACTCTGGCTCTACCATCGTCGGCCCACACCCTAATGCAGAGGAGTCCAGCGCTGGATGCCACGGCCGATTCTTCCACGTCCATCATGCATAGAAGGAAACCAGCCACACCGGAGGCACAGGAGGGACCCTTTGATTGCAGATAGATAAAATAGGGATCGCTTGATATCAAGCGGTGCCATTTTTTCGACACGCACTGAAATCTCAGCAGATGTTTCACCGGAAGGCAAGGTAAGATGCCATATTCCAGGATGTCGCTGAGGCGACAGCTTGTCTTTCTCTTCTTCCGAGTTCTTCATAGGGACTTGCATTTAAGAGCTAGAGCGGCCGGAGAACGTGTACTAGGGATCGAGAGAGAGATTTGGAGAGAGAGAGAGGAATCGGGGGGAGCCAGGGACGGCTATGATTGCGGGAGAAAAGATCTCAAGACGTCGATGGGCTTGCTTACTTACCTCCCCGGTCACCAGATCTCAGCACTACGTGTTGGTCTTCACAAACGCTCACGCTCTACCGCTCCCTTGAGGACCATCGCCCGGAACTTCTCGGCAGGGTGGGGAATCACTCCTAAGATCTTCGCCAACCGGCGCCACCCAATCACCTTGAACTTCTCGGTAGGGTGCAGGGGAATCCCTCTTATAATTTTCTAGAGAGAGAGAATCAAATAGACATTAGGAAAGAGATATCGGCTGGGTTGTTGGGGATCGGATAGAGATTGCATGCTGGTCAAATAAGGGAAGAGGGCCGGAGAACGTGTACTAAAGGGTTTCAGGAATCGTGAGGCTTCGGGGGAGCGAAGGAAGGACGGCTATGATTGCGGGAGAAAAGATCTCAAGGCGTCGATCGGCTTGCTTACTTACCTCCCCGGTCACCGGATCATAACAGAATATGCTTCCGTACCAGTAAAACGAGAGACGAACCCCGAATTCTGCAGTGCCACGTGGCCATCTTGCACCGTTTAAAATGGGGCGAGAGAGAGAGAGAGAGAGACAGAAAATTCTTGAAGAGATTTTCATTGTGAAGGGAGACTCGCTTTCATGGCGAGTCTGTTTGGTGGGCCCTCCCCTTCGTCCTCCCCATCGCCGCCACGGCCTCCTCCTCCCTCGGCTGGCCCTTCCTTCCCCAGTGCCGCCGCCGACAAGGACCTTAAGCTGGCACACACGAAGTAGCTCGTTATGGACCTCTGCGACGTCAAACTCCAAGAGCTCCTCCCGATTGTACCTTTGCCACGCATGTCCCACGCCGGGGTGGTGTTGAGATGGTCATGCCTTACACGGGTTAGTCCCACATTGGTAATGGGAGCTGGTGATCGATGAGCCATTTGTATACACTCCTTGGACCACCCCTTACAAGCCGGTTTGTGAGGAGGCGGGTATCTATGGGTCTGAGTTTGTCAAAGCCAAGATTGCCTAAGTGCTGTCAAGCCCCATAAGCAACCAAATGGAATTAAAGGAATCTACAACATTTACCGTTGATCTGCAGTCAGGCGGCACATGAGCAGCTATACCAATAGAGGCACATACGCCACGGGCAGCCACGGGGAGGTGAAAGGTGGTGTGCCCCTCTAGCTTCATGGTTTGGATCAGCAACTTGGACGCCACATTGCAGCGGATGTGGAACTTTCACATTTCACCAGGCTGCTATAAAAGCCATTCCTCCCCCAGCCTTGATTAATTGGGCTGGAAGATTAATTGATACGCTCTCCTATTCCGTAGAGTTCCGTGTTCCACACCTGGATTGGTGGGTAGGAGCACTCAAGATCATTGTGCCATGTTTGTGCTTGTGAATCTTGATAGTTGATTTCATTTTCACATGATTATAGTATTAGAACTATTTTACACGAAGCAAGAAATATCTCTATTATCGAGAACCATAAGCTTTGAAAATGATAAACATAGCGACCTTTAAGCGGAAGCGGTGGATCGAAACATACCTCCGACCATAACTTGCCGGGAGACGATCCGCAATTACAATTGATATTTGATGAAGATGAGTTCTTCTTCTTCTCGTAAGATCCAAGCCGTGATGAAAGAAAAATTGTAAGCGATGAGATCCGACGATCTCGGATGAAGGCCTTCAACTCCGGTTCTTCTTCGCGACCGAAAAACCCATGTGTACGATGAGACAAGGGAGAGGAATTTGTGAAGCCAAATAATTCTTTCTCTCTCTCTCTCTCTCTCTCTCTCTCTCTCTCTCTCTCTCTCTCCAAGGAAAGGGAAAACTCGAAGGGGAAAGGGGAGCAGCCGGCCTTCTTTCTCTCTATCTCCTTCCTTACAAAACCGAGATCACCAAAAGGAGGGAAAGGACTGCAATCGCAGCAGTCCTCTCTCTCTTTTTCTATCATCTTCGTAGGAGAAAATGGAAGGGAGATAGAAAGGGGAGGTGCTGCACTTGGCCGTAGCCCTCCTCTGATTCCTACAGACGGACAAGAGGAAGGGAAGGGGAAGTCGGACCTGTCCGGCTCTCTTCTGTGGTTGGCTGCGGATGAACAGAACAGGAGAGAGAGAAGGGGAGATCGCTAAAAACCGTGATCTCTCTCTCTCCTCTCGGGATCCTCACGACAAGCCCCTATGGCACACGGACGGCGCACACCCCCCTTTGGCACCCCCTTTATAACCTCTATAGACTGCAACCCTAATGCATTTTCCGTTTAAATTGGGGGTCTCCTATGGGTTTGTACTAACTGATAAGGTGTGCAAGGTATGACGCATCCTCGTTGCATCGGAGTTGGGACTCGCACCCTCTCAAGCCCTAGATCTAATCCCAACACCTGTAGGATTAGGGTTCGGTTTAAGATACAACTTAACCACATACCTCTGAGCCCGACCTATTACCCACTAGCTCGACCGAGTCCAAGTTCGGATGGGTGAAGTCGAGCCAAAACCCGACACTTTACCACTTGACAAACGAAACCAAAAAACAAAATAAAATATTATTTTGGAAAAACACACACGCTAGTGGGTAATGACTCAATTTGAAAAAGACCTTAGTGTGCACACACTTTATTTGCAAAACAAACTAGGCTCATAACTGTAAGTGATATTCCTTCACTTAGACAAAGATTCATAGCCACATGAATCGTGACGGTTATGCCCTTATGAGAAGACACTCCCTTCCACGCATTATGCTATGACCAATTCACTCTGAATAAGCGCTTTATGTGGTTATCAACTTTATGAGTAGAAGGCAAAATCTTACTATGAGGTCCTATTGTATGTCTCACGAACTTAAGTATACATATCCAGAGTGAGACAAATAAATAAACTTTATTAGCTGCTGAAAGAGAATCGTACAAGCATAATTAAATATACAATGAGCTTTGAAACCCCATGCTATCCACATGACCCTCATAAAGAATAGGTGGTGACCCCTTAGTCATTGGATCTGCAACCATAAGCTTCCTACCAATATGTTTAATGATGATCTTATCAGCTGATTGATCATCTTGCAGGACAAGATGCTTTATATCGATGCGCTTGTTACGATTCCCGCTCTAGTTGTTCTTTGATAAGAACAAAGCAGCTATATTGCCTCATAGAGTGCAGCGAATTATGCCTCAGACTGTTTGTACGTAAGCACAGAATCCTTCGTCCCCGGAAGATATCTCATGACCTTTATGGCACCCCTCCAGTGATCCTTATTCTAGATCACTCTGGTGCCTACCCAATATTCCTATTGCAAAGCTGATGTTCAGTCTAATATGGACTGCCATATATATCAAGCCACCAACCGCAGATGCATAGAGAATGTTTTACATAGCCTATCTTCCAAGAGAGTTTCTCAAACTTTGGGACAAGCTGAATCTGTCATCTTTAACGATAGGAGTAATATCCGGTGAAATATTTTCCCTTTTAAACATTTACAGAATTTTATCAACATTGGCCCTTTTGAGACAATCCGAGTAATCTTTGAGATCGGTTCCTAATGATCTTCATGCCAATCATGTCGGATTTCTCACCTAAGTACTTCAGGTCAAGTTCTGAGAGAAACCATTTCATCATGTATAATCCCTAAGTCATTGCAAGCTAGAAGAACGTAATCTACTATAGAACTTAGAAACACATAATGGCTCCCACAGATCCTAAGATAAATTCAATAACCCATAATGTTCTCCGTGAAACTGAAGGAGATAACATTGTGAAAATTCAAGTACCACTATCAAGATGCATGTTTCAGTCCAGATTATGACTTCTTCAACTTACAGACTAGCTAACTCCTTTACCTGAGGTGAAACTCTCAGCTAGCACCATTTATACCTCCTCCTCCAGATCCCCATTTAGGAAAAACTATTTTTATATCCATCTGTTATAGGTCATGATCATAGTGAGCTACCAAAGCCAAGATTTGTGGGGGATGATCTCCATTCCAACCCGAAGACTCCACCCAACCAGTCAATCAAGTCAAGTCGAAGGTCTGATCGAACGTCTGGCTTAGTTTGTTGGTTCAGATGTTGATGTATTCGAGTTGAACTTCTGAATAGTCAAAAGGTTGTTGACACGAGATGTGATCTTGGAGTTCAACCAAAGCCTGCGTCTCCATGCTATAAGGAGCAACCTGAATTCACTAACACTTGAACTGAATGGCCTCGACTGACCGAGTGTCATTGGTTTCTCTTCTTAAAGAAGATCGAAATGTTGGAAAGTTAGAGCTCTGGATTTTTCGGAAGTCTGATTCAGAAATCAGATATTCAATCCCTTACACTTTGCTGGGTTTGCTATTTATAGAGTTTTTTAGACGGGAACCGGGGTAAAGTGCGATTTTCTACAACTGTCGTCGTGATCCAGGAGGGGGACTAGTGGGTCCCGTTGTTATCTCTGTGGACCCTCCAGGCAAGGCTGGTGGGTCCTGTTGTCGTCTCTGTGAACCCCCAGGCAGGGCTGGTAGGTCCCGTTGTCGTCTCTATGGACCCCCCAGGCAGGTTGGTGGGTCCCGTTGTCGTCTTCGTGGACTCCCCAAGCAGGACTGGTGGGTCTCATTGTCGTCTCTGTGGACCCCCCAGGCAGGGCTGGTGGGTCCCGTTGTCGGACGTTGGCCAAAGTTTGCACCCACAGTTACCCCCTCCAAGTTTGCTGGAGGCTGATCCGGCTGACATGGAATCCTGGGGCAAAATCCAAGACCCCCTACCAAGGGCTATTGTCGTCGAGGTCTCGTCGAATGTTGCTGGCTGACAGGACTCTGGTCACTTATCGATCAAGATTGATCGATCGGTCAATTTTGATCGATCGATCAAAACTGTCCTATCGGGTGTTTTCAACCGATTAGACTTCAAGCGATCGGGCAGATTCTTTGGAAATTCACCTGATCATCTGCCTGTTGATCAGGGTGAATTCATCAATCGATCGGTCAAATTTGATCGATCGATCAAAATTGTCCGATCGGATGATTTCAATCGGTTGGACTTCAGGCGATCAGGCAAAGAACTAGATTTTTTGTCCGATCCTTTGGAAAATCATCCGATCGTCTACCTGTCGATCGAGCGAAGTCTTTTTGGTCGATCGGTTAGATTTGTCCGATCGGATAAATTTGACTGATCGGATATTTTCAACCAGTGGAGCTTAGGGCGGTCGGGTAAAAAATTATGTTTTTTGCCCGATCCTTTTGAAAATCATCTGATCGTCTTCCTGTCGATTGGGTGAAGTCTTTTTGACCGATCGATCAAATTTTTCTGATCGGATAAATTTGACCGATCGGATATTTTCAACTGGTGGAGCTTGGGTCAATCGGGTAAAAAACTGTGTTTTTTACCCGATCCTTTGGAAAATCACCCAATTGTCTGCCTGTTGATTGGGTGAAGTATTTTTTGTTGATCAGTCACGTTTGTCCGATCGGATATTTTTAACCGGTGGAGCTTGGGGTGAACGGGTAAAAAACTATATTTTTTGCCTGATCCTTTGGAAAATCACCCAATCGTCTGCCTGTCGATTGGGTGAAGTCTTTTTGGCCGATCGGTCATGTTTGTCCGATCAGTTATTTTCAACCGGTGGAGCTTAGGACGATCGAGTAAAAAACTGTATTTTTTGCCCGATCCTTTGAAAAATCACCCGATCGTCTGCCTATCGATCGGGTGAAGTCTTTTTGGCCGATCGGTCAAGTTTGTCCGATCGGATAAATTTGACCGATCAGTCATTTTCAACCGGTGGAGCTTGGGGCTATCGGATAAAAAACTGTGTTTTTTGCCCGATTCTTTGGAAAATCACTCGATCGTTTGCTTGTCGATTGGGTAAAGTCTTTTTGGCCGATCGGTCAAGTTTGTCCGATCGGATAAATTTGACCGATCGGATGTTTTCAACCGATGGAGCTTGGGGCGATCGGGTAAAAAACTGTGTTTTTTGCCCGATCCTTTGAAAAATCACCTGATCGTCTACCTATCAATTGGGTGAAGTCTTTTTGGCCGATCAGTCAAGTTTGTCCGATCAAATAAATTTGACCGATCGGATGTTTTCAACCGGTGGAGCTTGGGGCGATCGGGTAACCCAACTCACCGTGCTATTGGATCGCACATAAATGGATCCCTCACACGTTGGTGCATCAAAGCACCACGCAATTGGTTAGCCCACCGGTCATGATTCCTCAGGGTTTAGGACCAACTGCTCTAAGTAGAAACACAGCATAATGCACCAGTGTCTGCCCACTAATCTGTGCACCATGTTGGCTCCGTTCGATCACAGTAACTGTGCCTGGCAATGACCATAGTAAAGGTTCTATACTCTGTCATTCCAACAACTTCTCACGATAGAGGAACCAGCCCTATCATAGCTGTGAACAATTTAGGTTATATGTTTCCAATTCAATGAGCCTTCCTCTCAGCAGATCTATATAAACCATGGCTTGTTGTTCTATCATCGAACACGTGATATGATCATGTACCACTAATGCAATTCTTATTCAAATACAACATCTCTATTATTTCTCTGAATAAAAGATTTTTACAAGCTAAGAACACATCAATTCCAACAATATATGATTAAGTCACCACGAAAATACATTGCACTAAGCTCCAACTGCACTATGCTATATATATATATATATATATATATATATATATATATATATATATATATATATATATATATATATATATATATATATATATATATATATATATATATATATATATATATATATATATATATATATATATATATAATTTTTTTAACAAATACATGTTAATTGTAGGATGTGCAGCGTTAGGGAATGACAGCACCAGTATTGGTGCCGGGCGACGTGGGGTACGTGGTTGAGCTAGGGCACGCAGCTTTCCTCGGTTTTTGATTGTGTAAAAATAATTTTATAATAAATATATGGTAATTTTCTAGTATTCTGATATTGTCTGTCATTATGATAAAATTTGGTAATTTGTGGTAATATTTGATAAATTATGGTAAAATTTGAATATATTGTGGTATTGTTGTAAATTACAAGATTAATTATTGTAAATCACAAGAATTAAATAACCACATTTTAAAAAAAAAATTTAAAAATTCATGTTTTCTTACCGACGGATCTTATATATTCTATTGGTAATTATATATATATATATATATATATATATATATATATATATATATATATATATATATATATATATATATATATATATATATTTTAAAATATTCATATATTACCGACATAATTTGACTATCCGTTGGTAATATATTTATTTTTGTCGACGAATATAAATCTGATCGTCGGTAATAAATAATTATATTTTTTTAAAATATTAATATAGTACCGACGGATATTAATTATTCGTCGGTAATATACAGCTTTATGCCAACGGAAATAGGTATAACAGTATGTAATACGATATTATATTTTAAAAAATATATTCATATATTGCCGACGGAGTAAACATATCCGTCGGTATTAATGTTTAATAACAACGGAAATTTTTAGTCTGTCGCTGTTTTTTTCCCGACGGCCAGCGACGAAAATTCTTTCCGTCGCAACAAAATAATACCGACGGAAGTATAATATTACCGACGAAATATTTTCATCGGTAAAATTTTTTTTATTTTTATAGTTAGTGTGCTGGCTTACTCGACTGATGTCACATCAGCGTGCCACTCCTGTAGGCGATTTACGCCCCTAATGGGATGTACGTTCGTTAGTTTGATTAATGTCGTATTAAACTGTGATGACCAAGATCTAATAGTCAAGAGCCTAAACTTTTGAGACTGTGATACCAAGATGGATGAGATGAGGTAAGGTGAGGTGTACAAGGTCATGAGTTAGCCCCACATCGCTTGGAGAGAAGGAGATTCTGAGCTACTTATATAATTTTTCCTTCCAAACATAGAAGACGCATTTTAAAACCGTGCGCTACTACAGAGTTTGAAAGAACTTCGTAGTTAAGCATGCTTGGGCGAGAATAGTTCTAGGATGGATGACCCCCTAAGAAGTTCTCGTGCGGGCACGGTCAAAGTGCACAATATCTTATGTGTTTGGGATGGATGTCACAAAATGGCATCCAAGCCCGTGCCTAACCTAAACTTTTGAGTGTGTGCACAAATAGGCATGTCAATCTAGCCCCTTGGAGAGGGTACCATGTCCGGCCCGGCCCTCCAAAGCCCTCTAAAGCCTTGCCGCCAAGGGCCTAAGGGTCGGGCCGGGCCCAGTTTTCATAAGCCCACCAAGATGAGGGCAGGGCCAGAGAAACCTATGGCCCGGCCCTGCTAGGCCTGCCCTCTATATACATAAATTATATAAAATATATATAAGAAATGCTATTTAGCTTGAAGATTTGTCCTGATTTTGCTGGCCTGATTAACGTGGCAGCATGCAATTGATGGCTGAAACCCACTAGCAATTTTAAAATCTTTAACAACACTAGTTGCACGCTACCACATCAATTGGGCCGGCAAAATCGGGAAAACGTTCGGGCTGAATAGCATTTCTCTCTATATATATAATACTTATAAGGGGCTATATCAACGGCTAAGTGGGACTAATCAATAATTAATTGGACACTCACTTTACCTGATAGGAATTGGAGCTATCAAGTTTGGATATATTATTATTAGAAATATTATATAACACTCCTAGGGCTTATAATACTTTTTAAGATGTATTATCTGTCTCGAGCAAAATAAATGAATGAGGTATTAAATGAATGCCAAAAGCCTAAAGGCACTGGCATAAGAGTAGTTTAGGGAGGAGAGAAAAAAAAAAGATTTAACCTTTCTTAATGACCTAACTGAATAAATAAATATGTCGATAATCATTATCTTAGTAATATCAACCGTAGCCCTTAATCGGCTCTGGCCCAGTCCTGGAGGTTGTAGGGTCGAGATAGGCCCCATCATTTTCTGACCTTGAAGGGTTAGGGCCTACCTCCTAAAACAACGGGCGGACCCCGATTTGACCCCAACCCTGCCCTGACCCTGTCTTTTTAACAGGTCTATGCACAGACCCTACTCGGGCCTAAATCAGATACTTGGTCCAAACACGGCCCATAACCTTTTTAAGAAGCCAAAGTTCACACCCGTTCCAAATTAAGTCCGAAAACTTCTAGCATCGTATATGCTCAATTCTTCTTTTCTTTAAATTTTTTCTATCATCACATGCCAAAAATAAAAAAATAGCATTGACTATGACATAATAGATATGTTGATGTGTAAAGAGGATGTATGTTAACTAATGCTGCTAAAGTCTAAGAAATTAATGCTTGTAAGTTAGTGTATATATGGGAATTTTTATATTCATCTAAAAATAAAGATAAAATAATTTGGGCTTTGGGCCGGGTTAGCAGTTGCCGAAACCCAACCCACAATATAGTTGGGCTTGAATATTCGAACCTAGCTCGATACAAAGCCCAAGTTAAGGCCGCCCAAACTGGGCTCGGTCCGAGCCCATTTACAACCCTAATCCCAAGGAATGGTCCGAATGGATGTTAAACCAATGCCAGTTGGAAGGTCGACTTGAGGTTGTGTCAAGGCTTATGCTGGCATAGAATTATACACCGGTGCACCATGACATCAAAGTAGCCGAAGTTGATTATCGGTCTTGTTTCAGCATTCAAAAGTGTCCATGTTGTAAGATGGATCCTTTGAGAAATTTATGATATGGTGTTGCTATTTGTATCCATTTAAAAAACTAAGAAATATTATGGAATAAATCCCAATAACCCACTAACCCATTCTTTTTTTCATCCTACTCTTTGTTTTTCATTTTGCCCTTCTCTTCTTTGCCACTAATCAATTGGATCTTATTTATCTATTAAAAAATCAAGGGATATAATGCGATGGGCAATCCCACTAATCCACTAACACATTCTTCCATCCATCCTATGTTTTGTTCCCTACTTTATCCTTCACAATCCTATGTTTTAAAACAACATCAAGGGAAATGTTTGGGTAGGGTATGGGCATTAGTACTTTCAGGTATGGGTTGTACAAGGTTTCTATAATGTTTGGGTACACTATGGGTACGGGTTGTACAAGGTTTGGATAGGGTATGAGTATAGGAACTCTACCTGGTAGGGAACATATGGGTATAGAAACCTACCCTATTAACTTTTGGGTATGGATACTTTAATACTTTTTACAATGCTTGGGTAAGGTATAAATATAGGAACTATGTCCGATTAACTGTCAGATATGGGCATGGGTATGGATACCTCAATAGTCAATACCCACATTTGACACTCGAAACCCAATTGTCTCTCTAACTTGTGTAGCAAGATAATACAGTTTCATATATATGTAGTGTACATATACTCCATACTTGGATACAATATCATTAAAACAAAAGCAAGGAAGGAAGTATTGCATTCCTAAGCTTCCCATTGTGGCCCTACAAAAATTATCAATATGCTCATATACCCCTATCATTATTTCATGTGTTCATACCTGACACTTAAATGACTATTTTTAATTCATGTACGTGTAAAAGGGTCTATAGATCAGCAATTGTTGCACATGCAACACACGTGCCCAATGCACTAGTATAGATAACAAACAAAAGCATCTACAACAGTTATAATTGACCATTACATCCTGACTTGACTAATGACTAATTAAACCAAACAAATGAGAAAAAGATGGCCAGATACATCCAAAAAGGCCAAAATAAGATAAAATAAAGAGAGATGCTATTCAGCACGAAGGTTTTTTCGATTCTGCTCAGCTCGATTGACGTGGCAGTGTGAAACTGATGTTGTAAAAGATTTAAATATCGCTAGTGGGTTTCAGCCATCAGTTGTATGCTGCCAAGTCAATCGGGCTGGCGGAATCTGAAAATCTTCGGGTTGAATAGCATCTCTCTAAAATAAATTCAAAACATGACTCTAAATTCCCTCTCAGAATCGACAATTTTTCCTACATCACCATGTCATGATGTGACAATGGGACGTTTGGCATTTTTCTATTGGTCAGTAGTCAAGGTATTCATTGTTGTTTTTTTTTAAAAATAGGAATATCTTCTTGAAGCCTGCTGGTTTGGCCATAATTATTTATATTTCTAACGACTGACCGACTAATATTTTAGCCTAAATCTTGTTGACACAACACAAATTCGCGCCTTAGATTCTAAGTTGAAGTTGTAAGCTTACGTTCCAACTTTGGACCCCTTTTATTCTTCAACGGGGTGGTCATATTCTAAGAAATAAATTAAAAAAAACACTACAAAAACCACTGCTGCCCTCAAAAAACAACCCATAATGGAGACACCATCCACGTCAAAGCCGGACCAGGGAAAGGGGACCACGTCACCACGAGTCACCTGGAAGACCTCCGACGAGCTCTCTGGAACCTCCATGCCATGCCGAGTCGGAGCCGTCATCTACGCCAAGACCGGGAGCTGCTAAAATATGCAGGGGTAAGGTCTATGACCTATTCAAGGCCGCCACAATGATTGCACCAAGCCGTCGCACCTCGCTAGAGATGGAGAACCGTCAATCCAACATCACCACAGCCGGAGGGGGCACCCCCAAAATCCCAAATCAGAAGGGATAAGGGGAGGAACAACGATGTCGTCACTGACAAAGCCGACCGGTCAAAAAAAAACGCATATCTACACGGGGAATGTAGGGGGGAAACTCAGATCTAAACTCTAGTGAGGAGAATCATTGAAATCCCAGCCCCCCGGTGCCACCGGCGGCGGCGACCGAGGAAGCAAGGAGAGTGTCGAAACCCTAAACCATGGAAAGGAAAAAGGGGAAGGGGCGCTCAGAGACTGATTTTTTCCAACACAAGAGTGATTTTGGATTTTATTTTTCAACCAAACACCTGTGATTTGAAAATCCCATTGTGCCTCCCTTATTCTCGTTGTGAAAGCATGATGTACCTGTATGCACAATCAAATGTGGGAAGATGTGCAAATCTCTGAGAACCTGGTTGTTTCATGGAAAGAATCTGAGAATCGTGAGTCTATCTCTTGCGAATTCCAATTCCCAGGAGAAGCACACAAACTTAGTAGTTCTCCTGGGAGCCATTTTCCTAGAGCCCAAAATAAAGGCTCTGAGCTCCAAACCCTTTTTACAGATTATGAGCTTCAAAAATCCCAGAATTAAAATCCTATCCAAAGAAAGTCAAGTATCAAATTTCTGCCTTGGAGGCAAGTAGGATTTTCAGCAAGAAAGATACGTGAGAAAAGAGGGGAAACAACAGAAGCGTAGAATAGAGTCATCATAATACGACGAAACCTACTAGCTTGACCAATAGACAAGTCCACAAACCCATCAAAATTCTATAGCATCTTTGCAATCATTTTGTTTATTGAATAAATCGGTTGGGGTCTAACCAAAACCCCTCCTCCAATAAAGAGGGATTTCTCAAAAAAATTAAAAAAAAAAATGGTGACCATGCATGTGACACCAACCATCATTATTTTTCGAAGTGGAACTCTTCTCGTGTGAGCATAGTTGTGGTTAACCAGTTCTTCCTGCTTAGCCCAAATCCTTTGAGTTTTGCAAGATGGGGATCGGACCATGCGTTGTCTGTGTTTTCAGACTTCCACAGATGGCATCTTCAGAACCTGGTATCTATTATGAGAGGAAGGGAGAATGATGCACGATCTCTCGGGATGATGGTTGCTCGCTCAAGTACATGAGTGCCTCTTGTTTATTCATGAAATATATATAGGATTAGGGTTAGGGTTGTGTGTCCCTATAAAGTGGGCAACCACCGTATACGATTGACACTTATATATAACACTCCCCCCTTAGATGCCCACTTTAAAACATTGCCTCATTAAAACCTTGCTATGGAAAACTCAATTTGGGACAAAACCTTCTACGAAGAAAAAAAAGCACAATGTGTTCTTCAGGAATAGATTCTTTAGAAATATGTTCTTCAGGAATTGATTCTTCTGGAATCTTTGTGGGTGCGACTTATGATGCCTCATTAAAATCTTTCGATGGAAAAACCCTGTGAAAAAAATTTCATCATATAGAAAAGAGTACAGTATGCAAAGACATTCTCCTAGATGTCTCCATCAGCATCAGTAGGATGCGCCCCTTCATCTTTATCCTACATTCTATTACATATCTGGCTTATATCAATTTTCAAAAGAAAAATACGCTCTCCCTCGAATACATCGAGATACTACATCCCACCCCATTATTATATCTGTCAAGTTCTCAGCTAACTTCACTTATTTTATAATAATCTCTTTTTTCTCTTGGAGCTAATAGGTGCAGAAGAATTTCGAAAATGAATGCTTGGTCTTGTCACCTTTGATGAAACAACCTTGAATTTGTACTGCGCATACTGCATTATCTTTGTAGATTTTTATAGGTTCTTCTGTAACTATTAGGAGTTGATAACTTTATCTGATATGTTGAATTATCGATCGTAGTCATACACATACATTTTCTACTTGCTTCATGATGTACCAATATCTCTTATTGATTGGATGATGTTGCCACTAGTGCTTGTTTTATGGATCTCCATGAAATAGTTGTATTACTGTTAAGAAACACATAACATGCTTATGATATCCTCCAGTGGGGATCAAATAAGTAGCCAGAGTCTGTATATCCAATCATGTAAGTCCTTTTATATGAATAATATGAGCTTTGGTCAATTGTTCCTTTTAGATATCTAAATATATGCTTTATACTATTCCAATGTCTATGTGTAGACGCAAATCTATATCTAGCAAGCAGATTAATAGAGAATGAAATATCATATCTAGTGCATTGAGATAAATAAAGAATTACACTCATTATACTTAAATAAGGTACTTCAGGTGTTTCTGCAGAAATCTTCTAGCCAAGTGATAATTGTGATGTGAAGAGTATGAAGAAGGTTGTATATTAGAAGTACAAAAAGGTCGGGCATGTGAGGAGCATGTGCAAATGGAAATGTGGAGCAAATTCTAAAATGGGCTCCGAGTCAGCTAACGACAATGGAGATACCGAGGCTGGGATATGAAAATCAAGTATCGATCTTTGAAGATGATGGAGTGGTAATCTTAACCGCCTCTGAGAATGAAAGTCAGGAATGTATACTTGATAGTGGCACCACACACTATGTTTGTTCACATGCACAAGGTATGGTTCAACACCTATGCGAAGTGTGAAGGTGGCGATATGATGATCGAGGATAGCTCCAGGATGCTGACAAGAGAAGTCAGAAATATCTGCTCGAGGAAGTCTGATAATTCCATTCAAACTCTCATGGGCGTTTGTTATGTTCTAGGTATGGGAGTAAATCTGATCTTGCCTTTCAGATTGGATTCTTTCGGATTTGGGATCACCAGTTCAAGTGGAGCTTCAAAGTCACGGATGACACTTCTTCATTCTGGGAGAAATTCTACAAAGGAGGCTTGTATAAATTCGCAGCAGGAGCAGTTCCAGGAGTTGTGGGCTTAGTAAAGAGCAAGTTTGTAGGTGGAGCCAGCCTGTGTACGCAAAAGAAGAGAAAGAAGTGGGTTACGGTCAAGTCTAACACCAAGTTGGGCTTGGTCGATCATCAACTATAGATGATCGAGCATCCGATTGGGTGCATGCACCCAGTGTAGGGTGGCCACGGTGTGTAACAATGATAGCAAAGATTATCACATGTCTCTCAAATGACAGCGGCAGCGGCGATGATGGCAGTGTTGGTTTTTGAAGCCGAGGTGAAGATTGTTGGGTTTCGGCTTCAAAAACCACCAGGAACAACAAAATTGCCTGGGCGAAATTGAGGCTCGCCCGAGCGAGTTTGGCAGTAGCCTTGCGGAAAGAACCAACAAGAAATTCGCCCAAGCAAGCTAGAATTCACCCGAGCGAATCGGGTAGGACAGGTGCAGGTTGGGTGCTGTAGGTTGTGATTTTGGCCATTTTTTTTGGGTCTTCCATAGGTTTATGTACTTTAATTTCTTTCCTATTTAAAGGGGTGTTAGGTTGCCCTAGGGTTACATCGTAGACATCGAGAGTGACACGGAGAAAGAAAAAGATGCCGTCATCTAGAGTTTTTGATGGCCACGTGGAAGAAGGGAAGGAAGAGAAAAGAGAGAAGGAAGTGGGTTTAGCTATGGATTTTAGACACGCCTTCCTCGGCTTCAATCTTGGCGAGCGCTCTCATATCTCGCGAGATTAATCCGGTATTCTCTTATCTTTGTGCGGAGATCTTTACTTCGTGTTTGTAACGTCTGAGGGGATTGAGTAGTTTGCGGGGGTCCGACAAACGGAGGCCCACTACATGTTTATTCTATTTGATCATAATAATTCAATCCTTGTTGCCAACATAAATCGTTGTTCATTGTAGTGTGGTGGATCAATTCTCTTGTTTCTGTAGGGCTCTGAACCTCAATCCTAATGTGACGTTTTATTTGCACTCGACGGATCGCCGGTGTGTGTGCGCGACTAATGGGATATTCGAGGTTTCGATCTCTGGTTATTTCCCAACATATTAATTGTTATTACATTATCTAGAAATCAGCATCACAACTACCAAGTATTCATGCTAGAAACAAAGATACTTTTCATAATTCTCTCTCTCTCTCTCTATCTCTCTCTCTTATTTTATACAACTCCAAATGTCTGTAGCTGTTTCAACTGATCGAGTTTTTTCCGCCGATTGTGGAAAATTTAATGTAGAAGCAATCTTAGTGAGTACAAGAGATTAGTCCCATTATGGGAGCATTTTTGTACTCAACCCAATCCATGCATCCAGCCCAATAGATACGACCAGATCAGTGTACGAGATACGTGACGACGAGCGCAACGAGCATAAGGGTGTAACCTAGAGCTTGATCCACCGTCTTGGCTGCACGTTTGAGAAAAAAAAAATTAATCGAGTCATGAGTAGTAAGGTAATCATTGACAACAGCATTAATAGATGATGTATATATATTTCTTCTTAGAGGAATGTTATAGCCCTAGCTAGCCCTACATGCATATGGCTGCATCCTCGCCACGACCACAGCGAGATATATGGCCATCATTCACACTAATGACCAGGGGCGTAGTCAGAAATTTTTTTTGGACTGGGCTGGAACTAAACTAGTTTTTTTTTTACAATAAAATTTTAATTTATAAAAAAATACTAAGCAAAATTTTTTAAGCGAACATCCACCGTACTAGAAATTATTTTAATATAAAAAAAAGATTAATTACACTTTGTCCCCTTGAGTTTTAACTCAAAAAAATTTAACCCCCTACATTTTGCACCCCAGAGTTTTAATTCAAAAACGTTTAAACCCCCTGTAGTTAAAAAACTACATTTTGCCACCCATTGAAGTCGAATAAAAATTACAAAATAAGAGGTATTAAGTAGTTGACAAAAGGAGTATTGTGCTAACTTTTCAAACTTTAGGGAGCGTTTTGGAACAAAGTAAACTATAGCGGGGTTAAGTGTTTTTGGTGGCAATTCACATTTCGTGAGGACTTAGAGGCGATAGCGATTCACGTACGTCTCGCGAGGGGCCAAGGGCCTCGCTGGGTTGAGGCAGACTGAGATATGTACTTAATAATATGAGTTATTTTTCTCAAAACTCGGCCAGGCCATAGCCCGGCCGAGCCAACTATTAGATCCGCCCATGCTGATGACATCATTATTTTGTATCAATATCCAACCTTCCACGCTTTGGTGCATATATAGTGTTCACGCAAGATTGTGCCATAGATCTCTTTCAAATTAAGACCAATACTTGTGCTTAATAGGTGACAAACAATATGTAGAGGTAAGGTGTGGTCATGATGGTTTTCTTAATACAAAGTTGGATATGGGTCGGTCGTCCCTATTGGTCCCTATATATGTCTTGCCATAAAGAGGTGGATCCTCATGTTGATCCTCATGTTGATCCTAAAGGGTCAATCTTTTTCACCAAGTTAAATTTTGGGAGACTTAGTGATGGGTCCTTATAGTAAATTCCGACTTACAATAAGAACACAAACAAGTCCCATTATATTTCATATCAGGTCCTTGGATAGAGAAAAAGATCATGATCGGATTGAATGTAAAAAGATACATGTGAGATGCATCGAACTTAACGCTAACGGTAAGCATTAGCTGTTCCTAATCTTAAACGGAACATGTTATAGGGACTGATCACTAATTTTTTTCTTAAATTTCATATCACAACACAAACATACCCCAATATATTATCGGATGAAATCAAATACGCCATGAGAGTGTACACATAACCTATTAATACTCTTGCGTTCATCTTCACAAAGATCAAATACTACTCACCGTCGCTGCTCTTGCGTGCCCCTGCTTCAGGCGAAGGCATCCTCGCAGCGAGATAGCCACCGCACGGGTTCTTCAACAGCAAGAAGCAGCGTGATGCAACAAGGAGGGCGAGGGCCCTATTGAGGTAATCCATTCTATCACGAGTATGAGGTGAGCGCCGGGGGCAAGTAGGGGGGAAGAGGAGGTTAGGGAAGAGATGGCGGAGAATGAATTAAGAAGGCCTAATTGCCTCTCTATGTATATACTCGCAAGGTTCCACCTACTCATACCCAAAAGTACAGCGCTGATACGTACACGTGGCAATCGGGGTTTCTTGTCGCTGACTTCGGGGGTGTGGACTCAAAGATCAGCTCCGTCCGTTTTCCGTCATAATTATCTCTGTTTGACTTATCGCACATCAATGGCCATCCAAAAGATAGCAAAGTCGTCGATGCATCTGTGCCGTGCCCGCCCATTCAATGCGAGTTCCGGATCTCCTCCAGTCAGTCGGCCCGGTTGGTGGGCCTGGCCCTCGTCATAACAGTGCGATGGCAGGAGAACTGAAAGTGAATCGTACCCCAGCCGACTGCATGCCGCTGTAATGTGCGGCGGGACCACCGACCGAGTCGATTGACTGGAGGAAATCTGGACCCATTCAATGCCGTTGGGAGTGTCCTGTTGCGAACGATCTCAACGGGTTCAGATCTTCTCCGGTTGGTCGGCCCCGGTCGGTGGGCCTATTACATCACAGACGCACAATGAACAATGCTATATAGCCAACTCGTTGGCCGACAAAATGTGGAGTACTGGCAGATTCTCATTACTGGGAACATTTTTGTGGGTGCGAGACTTATAGGCGGATGCCACGTAGAGTTGGCAAACTAGTTGGCTACCCAGTCTCCAACCGATTGCATTTCGCTGTGATGTGTACAGGGCCCACCGACCGTACCAACCAACTGGAGGAGATTCGAACTCGATCGATGCTGTCAATCCGATCTCGTTCGTGCAACTGTATGATCGGACGGATGCTGTCTGGATGAAGGCTCCCCACAGCCCTTTCCTTGTGTGAAATCCCTCGCAGCGTTCCCTACTGTTGGTTGACTTCCTGTCGCATGGACGCAAACGTATCTCATCCGTCCAACGCAGCAGCAGCGTGGTCAAACCTTGCCGGCCGAAGTCCGTCCCAGGTGGAAACAATGCTTTAATGCACCCAGCCACAACCCCAAGTGGCTGGCTAACTGGGTTGCGGGATCCGCCAGTCCAGTCTGAGACTTACGAAGAGACTGTTCGGAGCTCGATACGACGGACTATATATATTAAAACTATCTAGGGATCCGGATATTTTCAAATTTCTATAAATAACCGACCCGATAAATAATCCAAATGGTCATTATTCTGAAATTCATTTCATGTTTTCCAGAGCTTTCTGGTAATCAGACTCTAGTCAAGCCCATTTTCATCCTCTGCCTACTTGTATAAGCACTCCTCGGTCTATCGAGAGTGGCTCTACTTTTTCACAGTTAGTGGATTCAAAGGTTACATCTTACCACCCGGAGATATAGGTTTTAGTTGAACTTCATCATCACACCCTGTGTCAACTCTTTTGCTCTCTCTTTCTCTACTCAACAGCGTCTACGTGACAACTAAGTATGTGACAGCTCAACATGCTACAATATTTTAAAGATGAGTACTGCTATATAGTAAAACTCACCTGTCAATGAGGTGCCAGCTAGCATCATTGACTCGATGCAAATATTTGTGATATTTTGAAATTCACTAGAAACCTTCATCGATCGTGGTTGTGTGCAACGAACGACTGTGATCTTGCCATGCAAAGTTGGCAAATGAGTTGGTTACATAGCAATGATAGCATTTTCCTTCGAAGACATTAGCTCACTCTAAGACCTAACATATAAGATCACTCCTCTCCATAAAGAGGCAATCTGGGACTAAAAGTTCTTTCGTCATCTCTCTTGGGTGAGCAAAACGAACGTCCAAAAGAAAAACAAAATCCTAACTGTGACTCATTCCTATACGGACCCACCGGACTCCGACCGGCACCGGTTGACGCCGCTGCTGCGTTGGACGGATGAGATACGTTTCCGTCCACGGGACTACAAGTCAACCACCACTACGGAACGCCGCGAGGGATTTCACACAAAGAGAGGGCTATGGGGAGCCTTCACCCAAACGAGAACCGTCCGATCATACCGTTGCACGGACGGGATCGGATCATCGGAGTGACCGCCTCCCGTCGGGGCCGCTCGCAACGGCATTTGAATGGCCGGCACGGATGCATCAACGTCTGTCGCTATCGTTTGGACGGCCATTGATGCGTCCCAAGTCAAAGAGAGTTAGTTATGACGGGAAAACGGACGGAGCTGATCTTTTATCAATAACCCCCGAAGTCAGCGACAAGAAACCCCGGTTGCCACGTGTACGTATCAGCGCTGTCCTTCTGTATTTGAGTAGGTGGAACCATGCGAGCGAGTATATAAATAGAGAGGCAATGAGGCCTTCTTCATTCTCCGCCATCTCTTCCCTAACCTCTTCTCCCCCCCCCCCATCTCATACTCCTGGTAGAATGGATTACCTCGATAGGGCCCGTGCCCTCCTCGTTGCATCACGCTGCCTCTTGCTGTCGAAGAACCCATACTGTGGCGACTATAGGATGCCTTCGCTTGAAGCAGGGGCGCACAAGGACAGCTACGGTGAGTAGTATTTGATCTTTGTGACGATCAATGCAAGAGTATTAATATGTTTGTGTTGCGAGACAGAATTTAAGGGGAAATTAGTGACCAATCCCTGTATCATGTTCCCTTTAAGGTTAAGAACGGATAATGTTTGTCGTTAGCGTCTTCTAGATATTTTCTTACTATGTACGAAAGAATACTTTTACTCATAACCACAACGGATCGATGCATCTCACCTATACCATTTTTACATTCAATCTGACCATTCCTTTTCTCTATCTAGAGACCTGATGTGAAATGGGATTTGTTCGTGTTCTAATTACAAGTCGGAACTTGTTTTAAGTCACCCAAAATTTAAATTGACTCTTTAGGAGGGTCGACTGACACATATCCAACTTTGTATTAAGAAAACCATCATCACCATTGTCGCCTATTAAGCACAAGCATTGGTCTTTGAACAAATCTATGCATGGCACAATCATGCGTGAACACTATGCACCAAAGCACGAAAGGCTGGATTTTGATACAAAATAATGATGTCAACATGGCGTCATCAATGTGAATGGTGGCCATCCTTGCAGCCATATGCATGTAGACTAGGGCCATGCATACAAAGCTTATATGCATATAGGGGAATGCTTAGGTGGGTCCGTAGCTGTCCGATCGATGCACTACTCTATGCATCGGATGTATGTATGCGACCAATGCATCGGACGGATCATGCATGAACACTATGCACCAAAGCACGAAAGGCTGGATTTTGAAACAAAATAATGATGTCAACATGGCATCATCAATGTGAATGATGGCCATCCTTGCAGCCATATGCATGTAGACTAGGGCCATGCATACAAAGCATATATGCATATAGGGGAATGCTTAGGTGGGTCCGTAGCCGTCCGATGCACTACTCTATGCATCGGATGTATCGTATGCGACCAATGCATCGGACGGATCCCCTATGCATATAATATTCCTCTAAGAAAGAAATATATATACATCATCTGTTAATATTGGTGTGGATGATTGCCTTACTCATGACTTGATTAAATTTTTTTTCTCAAACGTGCAGCCAAGACGGTGGATCAAGCTCTAGGTTACGCCCTTATGCTCGTCGCGCTCGTCGTCACGTATCTCGTACACTGATCCCGTCGTACCTACTGGGCTGGATGCATGGATTGGGTTGACTACAAGAAATGCTCCCATAATCGACCTAATTAATCTCTTGTACTCACTAACCTGTACATTAAATTTTCCACAGTCAGCGGAAAAAACCCAGTTGAAGCAGCTACAGACATTTGGAGTTGTATAACATGAGTGAGTGTCTGTGTGAGAGAGAGAGAGATATGTATATAATTATGAGAAGTATCTTTGTTTCTAGCATCAATACTCAGTAGTTGTGAAGCTGATTTCTAGATAATGTAAGAACAATGTGTTGGGAATAACGGGAGATGACACACACCGGCGATCCATCGAGTCAATCGGAAGGGTCACGCTAAGATTGAGGTTCGGAGTCCGACATAATTAAACAAAAGAATCGATCCACCACACTACAACGAACAACAGTATATGCGGGTAATAAGGATTGAATTATCACGATCAAAGAGAATAAATAAGTAGTGGGTCTTCGTTTGTCGGATGCCCGCAAACCACTCAATGATATCCCTCTCAGACATTATAAACACGAAATAGAGATCCCCCACACAAAGATTAATTAAAGAATACAAGAATTTTCCGAGAGATGAGAACGCCCACCGAGATTGAAGCCGAAAAAGACGTGTGAGAATCCGTAGCCGAACCCCCTTCCTTCTTCTATCTTTTCCTTCTCTCTTCTCTCTCTTTTCTCTTCCTTCCCTACTTCCACGTGGCTACAAGAACCCTAGATGATGGCTTCTTTCTCTCTCTACATGTCGTTCTCGATGTCTACGATGTAACCCTAGGACAACCTAACACCCCTTTAAATAGTAAATAAAAGTAAATCCATGGAAGACCCAAAAAAATGACCAAAATCAAAACCCACTGCACCCAAAAAACCGGCCATTTTTTGCCAAAAGAATGGCCAAAAATAATGAGTGAGTGTGTATGAGAGAGAGAGAGAAAGAAGAGAGAAAGAGAGATGTATATAATTATGAGAAGTATGTTTAATTTCGATCTAGAATCAATACTTGGTAGTTGTGATGATGATCTCTAGATAATGTAAGAACAATACTCGACTACTCGGCTTTCTACCTTAAGAAAGGGAAGTCGGCCGGTTACTATTAAGGCCGCCGGTGACCCCAAACCCAGGAGAAAGTGTTTTTTTTTTATTTTAAGAAATCCCTCTCAGAGGATGCGGGGGGTTCGGCTTAGACCCCTATCAATTTATTGATAAGAAGAATAAAGGGGGGTTACAAGCACTCAAACATCGCCGTTACATGGATTAAGGAGAAAACTCTGAGCCTCTACCCTAGCGCCCGACGCCCAAAGGTGGATGGTGCATTTGATCTGGGAAATGACATGTTCCGCCGAGGAGCTCTTATCCTGAAAGGTTCTCTTGTTCCACTCAAGCCAGATCGCTCAAGAGATACCAATTGCTAGCATATGCCAGCCTCGTCGATCCGGCCTCCAAAAATTTCTGCGTCTCCACTTCATCCATAGAAGCCAAATAGTTGCCGAATGTGATCGTCTGCTTAGTTAATGGAAGAAGTGGGCCCATACCACCTTGAAGAACTCGCAGCCGCTGGAGAAAGTGTTCACAGAGTTAATCTGGCAATAGATCTCTAGGGATTGTTCTGGGTACTAGAAAAGAAAACGGATGCCGAGTTTCAGAAGTACATAAGCAAAGGATAATACTATTAATTTAAACCAAAATGCTTTACGTATATCTTTTAACCAGAATGATGTGTTCCCATCACAGCCGTCCACTTCATCCATCTTGGACGGGTGAATCTACTAACCCCGACCAACAGACAAAAGGGTGATGTAATTGTGATGAGAAATGAGGTACGGGATCTCTCAAAATTCAAAGAAACATATTCAAATCATAGCAAAAAATATATTGCAAGGATGGATCCTGCAAGAATTAAACAAAAAATGCTTGCTCTAGCACAGTATGGATCAAATTAAAAAGATCAAATTAGTTTTTATATGGTGGAATAACTAGATGGGTCTCGAAAAAATGTGATACTTTTGTATTTGGGTCATCGGAATCGATCGAGCAAATCAAAAGTTATGGAAGTTGGAAGGTTTAGGATTTTATAGTATTCGCTAGTTGCAGTGCAGAAAAGACGATCGAACCTTGTCAAATAAAGATCAGTCAACACCTTTGGTCGGATCGCCAGAAAATTTTGACAGAATTTAACGAACATGATTGTGCTTAATTCCAACGAATCTGGAATAAGGTCGATCGGAGTAGTGGATCTCTCAAAATAATTCTCGTTTATCGACAAAAATAGTGGCCGGCTGGGATCTAAGCGAGAAAGGTGAGGGGTAATCGTCGATGTTGCTCGCATAACAAGTATTAGGGTTTGAGAGAGGTACTCATGTGGAAGAGAAGAGGAGGGGGAAGATTCGGAGTCCACCAGATTCGGGGAATACCCCTCTCCAGAGAACCCAAAGATGCAAACGAGAAATCTCATTGTTACGACAGTTGATTTGGAGGAAAAACTCCATATATTATCTCTATCATTGCTCTCATTACATAAGACTACATCTCTATATATAGAGAGAGAACGCACACACTTGTGTTACCACAACCGAGGTGGGACTATAATACTAACACCCCCCCTCAAACTCATGGTGGGTCAACCACTGAGAGTTTGCGGATAAGAAATTAGAAACGAGGAGATGGATGACACTTCGTGAATAAGTCAGCAATCTGCTCCGTCGAAGAGACATAAGGCAAAGAGATGGTCCCAGCTTCATACTGCTCTCTAGAGAAATAGCAATCTAGTTCAATATGCTTGGTCCGCTCATGAAACACCGGATTACTGACAATCTGAATAGCACTTTTGTTGTCACAATGAAGAGCAGTGGGACCCGAGGTATCAACACCAAGATCTCGAAGAAGACGACGGAGATGAACTATCTCCTTTGTAGCAGTGGCCATGGCACGAAACTCGGCCTCAGTACTAGAGAGAGAAACCACCTTCTGCTTCTTGCTCTTCCAGGAGATAAGAGAGTCACCAAGAAAAAGGCAGTAACCAGTAGTCGAGCGCCGAGTAGTTGGGTCCCCTGCCCAGTCGGCATCAGAGTATGCACGAAGAGCTAGAGAGGAGGATGACGAGAGAAGAGCGACCGAGTGATAGTGCCACGAAGGTACCTAAGAGTCCGAAGAAGAGCAGCGTAGTGAACAGAGTAAGAGGCATCCACAAACTGACTGAGAATACTGACAGCATGGGCAATATCCGGTCTGGTGATGCAGAGATAGACGAGCTGACCAACTATCTCGCGGTACCTGGTAGGATCTGAGAGGGGCTCACCGTCAGTAGGGCAGAGTTTCACATGAAGTTCAAGAGGAGTGTCGACTGTACGGCAATCAGATAGTGCAGCCTAAGCAAGAATGTCAGCTGTGTACTTCTACTGAGAAAACAGAATTCCCCTAGTGCTCCTAGCAACCTCCAGGCAAAGAAAATAACGCAAAGGACCCAGATTCTTCATCTGAAATTGGCTCCGAAGATGCTCCTGAAGGGAGGCTATGGCACGGTTGTCATCACCAGTAAGAATCATGTCATCGACATAGAGAAGAATGATGGCCCAGCCGTGGGGGAAAGTTCGCACAAACATAGAATGGTCTTGAAAACTCTCTACAAAACCGATTTCAGTAACTGCCCGACGAAAACGCTCAAACCAGGCATGAGGGGCCTGTTTGAGGCCATAGATAGCTCGACGAAGACGACATACATGCCGAGGAGGTGTGCTGAGGCCCGGAGGAGGCTGCATATAGACAACCTCAGAGAGATCACCGTGAAGAAAAGCATTCTTCACATCCATCTGTAATAGGGGCCAACCCTTAGCCGCAGCAACAGCGAGAAGAGTCCGAATAGTGGTCATCTGAGCTACTGGAGCAAACGTCTCATCATAATCAATCTCATACTCCTGAGTGAAACCACGAGCAACAAGATGGGCTTTGTACCGGTTAATAGAGCCATCTGGGCGATACTTGATCTTGAAGACCCATTTGCAGCTGATGGGTGTGATACCAGGAGGTAGAGGCACAACGTCCCATATCTGAGTCTGCGCAAAAGCCTGAAACTCCTCAGCCATAATCTGCTGCCACACAGGGTACTGCAATGCCTCTCTATGACCTAGGCTCATTGTCTGTGTGAAGGGCAATAAGGTAGGTAATGAACTGAGGTGAGTAGGAAGTGACAGCTGCAAAACCAAAGCGATCAGGGGAGTAGCCAAAGCGGTCAGGAGGGTGATGCTCGTGCTGGGGGTAGCGAGGAGGAGTGTGAGGATTGGCATCCGGTAGAGGTAGGCTGCTCGAAGTGGACGGAGTACCAGAGGTGTCACTGACAGATGAAGACTGGATAGGTGGAATGTCGGATGGAGGAGAAGCAGACATAGGAGACGAGGGATCCGAAGGAGATGAAGAACTCAAGCGTGTAGTAGGGATGACAACGGGAGCATGAGGTAAAGACTCAAGAGCAGAAGCAGGAGGAGGAGCGGAGAAAGGAGGAGAAGGTGAAAGAGAATGAGGCATCTCAAGGAAGGAGAGATCCTGAGACGCAGGAGAGTAGTAAGGAGCATGTTCAACAAAAGTGACATGTCGAGAGATGCGAAGACGATGAGCTAGAGGGTCATAGCAACGATACCCCTTGTGCTCAGAACTGATGCCCAAGAGTACACACTTAGTAGACCTAGCTGACAGTTTGTTACGCTCATGAGAAGGAAGGAGGACAAAACATGTGCACCCAAATGTACGCAACATGCTATAATCAAGAGTCGTGCCATAGAGACGCTCATGAGGTGAAACACCTGCAAGGACAGAGAAAGGGGTGATGTTAATAAGGTTGACAGAGGTCAAAATGGCCTCTGCCCAGAAGGTGCGAGGAACGCACGAGGAGATAAGTTGAGCACGAGCTGTCTCAAGAATATGACGATGCTTTCGTTCTGCAACACCGTTCTGCTCATGAGTATGAGGACATGATTGTTGGAAAAGAGTCCCATGAGACTGAAGGATAGACCGCATTGTAGAAGAAAGATATTCGCGGGCACAATCGGACCTAAAAGTTTTAATACGGGCATGAAACTGAGTATGAACCATGTTGGTGAAGGTCTGATAGACGTCGGAATGTCAGAATGCTGACGAAGGAGATACACCCATGTAAAACGAGAATAATCATCAATAAAGCTAACATAGTAAAAATAGCCATTCATAGAAGAAAGAGGTGCAGGACCCCAAATATCTGAGTACACTAGATCAAACGGATTACAGGACTACGACAAACTGGTAGAAAAGGGGCTAGCAGAATGCTTAGCCAACTGACATCCTGTGCAAAAAGAAAGACGAGAGAATGAACCACGACCTAAAGCACCAGATTGGAAAAGACTTTTAAGTCGAGGTTCAGACACATGACCTAGCCTCCGATGCCATAGGTCAGCATCAGAAGAAACAGCACTACAGACGACCGAAGGAGAGACAGCAGGTAAATGGAGATACTCCAGGTGATATAGGCCACCACCCCTACGAGCAGCACCAATCCTCTGTCCCGAGCGTGAATCCTGCACAACACAAAAAGAGGGAGAGAAAGCAACTGTCAAACCGGAATCACAAAGGCTGCTAATAGAAATCAGGTTCATACGAAGCTGAGGAGCATGTAGAACAAATGGTAAAGAGAGAAAGCCCGAAGTGATGGACCCAGTCTGCGAGATGGCTAGAAGAGAGCCATCCGCAGTGTGGATCGGAGGAATACGGTGGGCGGGAGAACATGCATTAAGAATAGAGTGGTCAGGGGTCATGTGGTGAGAGGCCCCAGAGTCCATAATCCAAGGTGCAAAGGTACCCGAGGTGGCAGAGAAGGCAGAGAGACCGGAGGGGGGGCCGGAAAGACCAGCAGTAGGCTGTAGAAGGAGCTGCTCAAGACGCATCTCAAGACGCTGAAGGCAATCCGTCGTAGTAGTTGCGGTAGAAGAGGGGGCAGGAATAGTAGTGCTAGCAACGGCAGCCGCAGGTCGATTACGGTGAGGTGGGCTTGCACGCTTCTCTAGATGGAGAAGCCAACAGAAGTCAATCGTGTGCCTCGGCTTGCCACAGTGGGTGCATCGCCGAGTATCAGGCAGACCGGCGGGACGAGATCCACCCCGAAAAGGAGGAATTTTCGGGGGGTGAGCGGCCGCTAAAACCCCCTCAAAGCTAGAGGGTACAGGTGCCCTACGTGCAGCCACGGTGCGCAGACGTGTCTCCTCGGCAAGAAGCTCAGCAATGACAACATCGAGACGAGGAAGCGGATCTCGATGAATAAGCTGACCCGCAAGAGGAGAGAACTCAGGGCGAAGAGCCATCAGAAATTGGTAAAGTTGTCACCGTTCCCGAAAAAGTTATAACTCACGTCAGGAGGCACTGATTCTGGATACCTCCAACAGAGGGGGCTGCAAGGCCTGGAGCTCACGCCAATAGCCGCGCATAAGGCTATGAAACTGCTGAATGGTCTGCTCCCCCTGCTGAGCAGACTGGGCCTGAGATAAGAGCTGATACTCGCGGGCCCTGCTTTGTTCCACAAAGCGCTCAGTAAGGTGGGCCCAGAGTTCTGCCGCAGTAGAGAAAGTGACAAGATCTGCACGAAGAGAGCGATCGACCGAGGCAACTAGAAAGGCACGAACACGGCGGTCACGAACACTCCAAGAGTCAGAGGCCACGGGATGAGAGGTTGCAGTAGGAGCAGGAGTTGAGCCATCGAGGTGACCGTATAATGCACGGCCATCCAAAACACTCCGGACTGTAGCCGACCACGAAGTCCAATCCACTACTGTCACAAGAGGAAAGTCCGTAGAGACTGGGAGAAAATCCCTTGTCTGCTCGATAGGTGTCGCCGAGAACTGGGCTGAGGACACTCCAGAGGACTGATTAGAAAAAGCCATGAGTTACAGGGCGCAGCGCAGGTAGGAAGAGCAGTACGAGATAGATGCAGGATAGGCACTGGTGCGGGATAGGCACAGATGCGGGATACTCATCCGGTACGGGATAGGCACTGGTGCGGGATACTTGTCCGGTGCAGGATATTTGCACGGTGCGGGATAGCACCGTTCGGTTCGGACTCGGGCGCGTGTTCGGCTCCGGTGCCGGGGGGCGGCGCGCGGCCGGGGACGGTGCTGGAGACGGGCGTAGCGGAGACGGTGCCGGAAACGGGCGCAGCTGACGGTGCCGGAGACGGGCGCAGCGGACGGGCCGGTGCCGTGGAACGTCGCACGGCCGGCGCAGCGGACGGAGCTCGAAGGGGAACGTCGCACGGCCGGCGTATTCTGCTCTGGTGCAGACGGACGGCGCTAGAAGGGGAGCAGCGTCGGGGCGGGCGGGCGGTCGCAGCGGACGGAGCTCGAAGGGGAGCAGACGGACGGCGCCAAGCCGGGCCGGAGGGGAGCAGCGCCGGGGCTCCGGTGCCGGGAACGCCGCTCGGCCGAGCGCAAATTGCTGCCGTAGATTTGGCAGCGGACGGAGCTCGAAGGGAGAGAGGAAGAGAGAGTTGAGCACGGGTTAAGAACCCGGCTCTGATACCATGTTACGACAGTTGATTTGGAGGAAAAACTCCATATATTATCTCTATCATTGCTCTCATTACATAAGACTACCTCTCTATATATAGAGAGAGAACGCACACACTTGTGTTACCACAACCGAGGTGGGACTATAATACTAACACTCATATTTTTATTCATAATTTATTGATTCATAAAAGAGACAGACCTGGTTCTTATATAATGAGTCGGTTTACATGCATAAGTTCCCATAGACAATGTGGGACAAAAAAAACGAAAACAAACAACTTGCACAGTAAGTCATGATTTTCCTGATTAAATATAATAAATTTGATTAATTAATACGATAAATAAGATAGCGGGGCACTATATATGGTCCGATCTCTAGATGAGTTGGTGCAATCGTCGGGCATGGCCCCCAACATTCATCCCGACTTAGAAAGAACTCACACACAAGTTCTGTGAAGTCGAAGAATGTCGCAGATTCAAACTATGTCTTTGGTTTATAGTAAACCCTAGGATTCACAGGAGATTAAGAGTAGAATGGAAGTTAATTTCATCCATGCAACAAGAGTTGTTCCAAAGGCATCGTTGCATGGGGGATTATCTGGAACTTGTAAGTGTGTGCCTAAATTTAGTTTGGGCCGAATCCACGGCCCAAGTAAATTTTGGTATGTCCTGAATCCTTCCCAACCTTTTTTTATGAAGCATGAGCCTAAACTTGGTCCAAAATAAGATAGAAGTTTAAGCACATCTATATATATCTAGATTTTTTTTGGGTTAATTAATCCTAAATCCCTTAACATGTCTTTATTTAAGCTAATGGATACAAGTTGTTAGGATATTAGCTAAAGTCCCTCCCGAAGGACACATTTGTATAGCAGATCCGTATCCAAAAATGTTGACCTTTTTTTACTCTTTAAATTATAAAACTGCTCCTCCAGCAAGAGTATCCATTCGTTTCCGGTAAGAGTATCCAATCGTCTTTGGCATGAGTATCCATTTACCAATTAACACTATATATGTAGCTATTACTATAATGATTTCACTGTAACTACTACAGCGAAAATATTGTAGCAAGAGTTTACATTCGTCTCCGGAAAGAGTATCCATTCGTCATCAACAAGAGTATCTATTCACCGGATGACACTATGCATGTTGCGGCTGCTACAATTATTTTACTATAGCAAGAGTATCCATTCGGCTAATTGATACTCTTGCTATAGTGAAATCATTGTAGCAGCTACAGTAAAAATCATTGTAGCAATAGACAATTCGCTAAATTGATACTCTTACCAAATCGAATCGATACTCTTGCTACAGTGATTTTGCTATAGCAGCTACAGTGAAATTACTGTAGCAGCTACAGTGAAATCATTGTAGCAACCACTACATGCACAGTGTCAACCAGCGAATGGATACTCTTTCTGGAGACATATAGATACTCTTTTCTTTAGCACGTGAGGGGGTACATAAGGACGAGGGCTTTGCTATAGCACGTAATGTTCGGGAGGGACTTGGTGCAATATTGAAACATTACCTGTCCTTTAACTAATATAGCATCAGCTAAAAGGACTTAAGGCTAAGTCTTCCAATTTTTTTCCCATCAAGATCACATGACAAAAAGGGGAAATAACATTGGTTATGTTAGTATTAAAATGATATAAGGACATCAGAACCCTGTCGATCCCAGAGTTGGGCGAGATGATGTAGGCGGGATTCAAGGCACTACAAGAGATAGGGTCTTTACCGACGGACATTATTATCACCGTCGGTAATAATACACTTTTTACCGACGGCGACTATAATATCCGTCGGTATTATAACTTCAATTTTTTAAACTTTTTTTGCACATTTATTACCGACGGTGAAATATTATTCGTCGGTAAAATAATTTATACCGACGGTACATATATGTACCGTCGGTAATATACTTTATACCGACGGCTACATAAAGACCGTCGGTAAAATGTCACGACGAAACTCAGGGTAAAACCCGAGCCTCTGGAAAAAAATGGAACCCTGAGTTTCGTCGGAGATTTTTACCGACGGACTTTATATTTTCGTCGGCATAACTAATTATACCGACGGAAATTATATGTCCGTCGGTACGATACCGACGGTAATTAAATATCCGTCGGTAAAATTGTCCCGACGAAACTCAGGGTAAAAACCGAGCCTCTGGAAAAAAATGGAACCCTGAGTTTCGTCGGCGGTTTTTACCGACGGACGATAAATTTCCGTCGGCATAACTAATTATACCGACGGAAATTATATGTCCGTCGGTACGATACCGACGGTAATTAAATATCCGTCGGATAAATTGTCCCGACGAAACTCAGGGTGAAACCTGAGCCTCTGGAAAAAAAAATGGAACCCTGAGTTTCGTCGATGATTTTTACCGACGGACATTATAATACCGTCGGTATAAAGTAATTATACCGACGGAACTGATAGTTCCGTCGGTAAAAACTCCTTACTACTTTAACGCAGCCTGCACCCTGGCCTTTTCTTTTTGTGTTTCGACCAAACTCCGGCGCGCACCCCTCTCTCAATCTCTCTCTCTCTCTCATCGACCCGACCCGCCGGCGACCCCGTCCCCCTCCGGCAGCCCCGCGATCCCCTCCGGCCACCCATCCCCCTCCCGGCCACCCATCCCCCTCTCGACCTCCGCCCCTCCCCGGCTTCCCAGCCCTCTCTCTCTCTCTCCCCGGCCTCCTCCCCCCCTCCCCGGCCTCCCTAGCCTTCCCTCTCTCTCTCTCTCTCTTTCTCTCTCTCTCTCTCTCTCTCTCTACTTCCTCCCCTCACCTCTCTCTCTCTCTCGATCTAAACCTTCCCTTGCACCTCCGGCCACCCATCCCCTCTCTTGCACCTCCGGCCACCCCTCCCCTTTCTCGCGCCACCGACTGCGACACCAGTGCTCCTCCTCCTTCTCGAGGCCTGCCGACCATCGCTGGTGAGCTCCTCCTCCTCCTCCCTTTCCCCCTTAGGTTAATTTATGGTAATATATTGTGGTAATTTTTATTTAGGTAAAATCGCAGGAATTAAATATATTGTGGTATTGTTGTAAATCACAGAAATATATTACCACAATATATTACAACAATACCACAAAATTACCACAATATATTACAACAATACAAAATTACCACAATATATTGTGGTAATATATTGTGGTAATATATTGTGGTAATTTATTTAGGTAATATATTATGGTAATTTTTATTTAGGTAATATATTGTGGTAATTTTTATCTTGTGGTAATATATTGTGATTTACAACAATACCACAATTTGTGGTAATATATTTGTGGTAATATATTTGTGGTAGTATATTGTGGTTAATTCCCTCATTTGGTAATTTTTACACTGCTTTAAAACTCGCCGAGTCGACTCGACTCGGCTGAGTTTCGATCCGACTCGGTCCAAAACTCGAGTTTCGATCCGACTCGGCTGAGTTTCGATCCGACTCAAGTTTTGTCGGTTTTTAGCCGAGTTGTCGTGTCTACTCGACTCATTAAGGTTTCGAGTCGAGTCGAGTTTTCGTGTTTTAAAACATTGATTTTTATCCTATCAAAACTGAATTGAATGGGGGAATAGGGGGCAAAATGTAGTTTTTAGACTAGGGTGAGCGTCGGTTTTGTCGGTCGGTTTCGGTGTGGGTTTTGTCGGTTATATTTTTTTCGGTTTACGAAAAATCAAAACCGAAACCGAAACCGAAACCGAAATGGTCGGTTTTTGTCGGTTCGGTGTGATATGAGGTATGCTAAAGCCATAAATCTACTCGAGCGACAGAGAGAACCGTCAGACTCCAAGTGTTTACTTGATGAGGCTCCCTGACTTGTTGACTTACTGTCGCATAACTTTGGTGCTATGCCTAGCATTCGAACTATCAGCAGTTCAAATGCTGGCCAGCAACCCTAGGTTTACTATGTGACTAGTCTACTCATCATAATACACTCATCCATTAAGGATGTGGATGGCCTGTAGAAGTTTTGGTTCGGTGTTCCATACCCGGGAACCGAAACCGAAATTGTGCGGAGTCTTATAACATTGTTTGAAATTATATGTCAGGTGTTGTATAGCCAGATAGACGAAGATGTCTTCGATCGATAAGAGTTGGATGCGTAATTCGAATCGCATGAGCCAAGAGTATAGAGAAGGAGTCAGGAAATTTCTGGATTTTGCATTTGAGCGTCTTGCACCGCTTGATGGAAAAATTGTGTGTCCCTGTATAGACTGCGGAAGGGTGACTAGGAAGGTTCGAGAGGAATGTGAGGTTGATCTGGTAATGTGTGGCATTGATATTAGCTATACCCGTTGGTTCTCGCACGGTGAGGAGCTAGATGCAGTCCCCATGGCAGCTCACGGTGAAACTTCAAACACAGTGATCGCTGATGATAATATTAATACAGACGATGACGATGACGATGACATGCAGGGTATGATACATGATTTGCAAGGTGGAATAGGCACGGAAACACCGTCAGGTGATCAGCCCAATATCGAAGCGGATAAGTTCTACAGATTGCTTAAAGATGCCGAACAACCTCTATACCCGGGGTGTGAGAAGTTTCAAAACTCTCTTTCACTGTAAAGCTTCTTTATTTGAAGTGTCTCAATAGTTGGAGTAATAAGTCATTTAATATGTTGGTAGAGTTGCTGAAAGAGGCTTTTCCTATGGGTGAGACAGTACCGAAATCATTCTACGAGGCGAAGAAGACAATTAAAGATCTCGGTCTGGGTTATAAGAAAATTGATGCATGCGTGAACAATTGTTGTTGTACCGGAAAGAGTACGAACATGCGCAGTCATGCCACATATGCGGAGCAACGAGATATAAAGCGACGGATGCCGAGTCTAGTACCAGTCGAAGGAAGAAAAATGTATCTGCAAAGGTTCTCCTATACTTCCCGCTCAGGGACAGGCTTCAGAGGTTGTTTATGTCATCGAAGACTGCTGAGCACATGAGGTGGCATGCACGAGAACGTACAGATGACGGGATTATGAGACATCCGGCCGACTCTCTGACGTGGAAAGATTTTGATCATACCTATCCTGAATTCGCATGTGAAGTTCGCAACGTCAGGTTAGGGCTTGCTAGCGATGGCTTCAATCCCTTTGGGAATATGAGTGTGTCGTACAGCATTTGGCCAGTTGTCCTAGTTCCATACAATTTGCCTCCCTGGATGTGCTTAAAAAAGCCATACACAATGCTCTCCTTGCTCATTCTCGGACCCAGGTCGCCTGGTAATGATATTGACGTTTACTTGCAGCCGTTGATTGAGGAGTTGAACGAGTTATGGGAAGTTGGGGCCGATACGTATGATGCCTCGTTGCGCCAGAATTTTCGGATGCATGCGGCACTTCTTTGGACCATCAACGATTTTCCTGCATATGCCAACTTATCCGGGTGGAGTACTAAAGGAAAATTGGCATGCCCTACATGCAATAAGGAGACAGATTCATTACGGTTGAAGAACGGAGGCAAGTTCTATTATATGGGCCATCGAAGATTCTTTGTTGACGACCATAAGTGGAGGCAGAACAAAAGAGCTTTCAACGGCAAGAAGGAACTTGCAAAGGCCCCGGAGCAGCTTTCGGGGGTAGAAGTCTTGTGCGAATTGGATCAGCTTGATGCCGTGGCACTTGGAAAATGTAAAAAGAAGAGAACGCATGAAGATTCTATGCGTGAGCATAACTGGAAGAAGAAGAGTATTTTCTTTAAACTACCATACTGGAGCAGCCTACTCTTGCGGCATAACTTGGATGCCATGTATATCGAGAAAAATGTGTGTGACAACATTATAGGAACACTGCTGAATCTCGACGGTAAGACGAAGGATAATCTTAAATCTTGTCTCGATCTTAAGGAGTTGGGCATCCGAAAATCACTTCATCCCCAAGAGATTGGGGATAAGTATGTGTTGCCAGTTGCATGCTACACCATGAGCTCACAGCAAAAGGCAGCCTTATGTGCATTCCTACGGTCTGTGAAAACGCCAGACGGTTATTCTTCGAATATCGCACGATGCGTGCAAGAGAACGGCCGGAAGTTGTCTGGATTAAAGAGCCACGATTGTCATGTTCTTATGCAGCGATTGTTATCTCTTGCTATATGTGGGAATTTAACCGAACAGGTGTCCGGTCCGTTAATTGAGCTCAGCACTTTTTTCAGACAGTTGTGCTTGAAGGTACTTAGAGTGGACCAACTTGAACAGATGGAGAGGGATATTGCGCTCACATTGTGCAAGTTAGAGATGATATTTCCACCTTCCTTCTTTGATGTCATGGTGCATTTGACCGTTCACTTGGCAAATGAGGCCAAACTCGGCGGCCTAGTTCATTACCGGTGGATGTATTTTATCGAGAGGTAATCGTCTCGTCTCATTCGCACAATATATTTGATCGTTCTTGATATATTCATCCAAATATTTTTTTCTCAAATTAGGTACTTGCGAACATTGAAATCATATGTTCGTAATAAAAGTCGTCCGGAGGGATCAATTGCTGAAGGATACCTAGCAGAAGAATGTCTAACATTCTGCTCAAGATACCTACATGGTATAGACACGCGATTCAATCAACTTAAGCGGAACTATGACAGTGGTCCAATAGACTTCGATGGGGGTCTGTCTATATTTGCCGAAATGGGTAGACCTGTAGGAGGAGGCAAAACCCATCGATTATCTGTAGATGAGATTCAACAGGCACATATGTATGTGTTGCGCCAATGTGATGAAGTGTGGCCATTCATTGAGTAAGCATTTTACGATCATTTACTCATTCTTTTAGTCCATTCATTAAGTATATATGCTAATTATAATCTAATTCATAACCGGTAAAACAGGAAGCATAAAGCCATCATTAATAATCGGGGTACTCGAAATGCTTCCCAAATTCATGATCGTGAATTCCTATCGTGGTTCGAGAAACACGTAAGTATTCACATCATTACTGAATTTCATTGACATCCATTATCGAACAATAATTATGTGTTTATATCATGAATGTCATGTGGTTATTATAGGCACAGGAGCTGCACGACAACCACGATCCGCTGATGAATGAGGATCTCTGGCGCTTATCTTGTAGTCCTTTGCAAGACGCAATATCGTACGATGGTTATATCGTGAACGGTTATAGATTTCGGACGAAAGATAGTGAAAAATCACGAAGAACCCAAAATAGTGGGGTTGTCGTCAATGGTGAGCACGAAGAATTAGAAAATATCGACTTCTACGGCGTCCTCAACGAGATTCTCGAGATTAAATTCCTTGGCCAAAATCGGATCGTATTATTCAAATGCGATTGGTATGATGTTAATAATCACGGGACTGGTTATAATGTCGACAAATACGGTTTTATCAGCATCAACACTGGCAAGAGATTGAATACCCAATATGAATATCCATTCATTCTTGCCTCTCAAGCGTAACAGATATTTTATACACCGGATAATACCTCTCCAGGTTGGCAAATTGTAGTCAGGTCACCACCCAGAGATTTTTATGACATGGGAGACAAGGATGCGGGGGTCGTCGATGATGATTTGGATGCATACCAGAATGATGAGATAATCATTGTCGACGTAGTGCACGACGAAAATGAAGATGTCGACAATATAAACTGGACAGCGAATGCAGATCAAATAATAGTAGAGGGAAGCGATGAGAGTGACAGAGATGAGACAGAAAATGACTAAACCGTATGTAAATCAAATTGTTTTATATTTAAATCAAATTGTTTCATATATGAATCATATTGTTTTATATGTATATCATATTGTTTCATATGTAAATCATACCGTTTCACTGATTCATATGTAAATCATACCATTTCATATGTAAATCATACCGTTTCACCGATTTACGATCTGATCGATTCACCGATTTAGAGTCTAAGTGTTGGAAAATCATAACTTAGCGTGTTTCGGATATGAAATAGGTTTGGATTCAATCGGATCGTCATCGGATCGGCATCCGATAATTCGAACTTGGAATTATTCCGTATTTCGGACTTGCGAGCGGGTTCTAATTGGATATTTGACCAATTTATGCTCCAATTCACCGATTTAGAGTCTAAGTGTTGGAAAATCATAAGTTAGCGTGTTTCGGATATGAAATAGGTTTGGATTCGATCCGATCGTCATCGGATCGGCATCCGATAATTCGAACTTGGAATTATATTCCGTATTTCGGACTTGCGAGCGGGTTCTAATTGGATATTTGACCAATTTACGATCCGATTCACCGATTTAGAGTCTAACTATTGGAAAATCATAAGTTAGCGTGTTTCGGATATGAAATAGGTTTGGATTCGATCCGATCATCATCGGATCGGCATCCGATAATTCGAACTTGCAATTATATTCCGTATTTCGGACTTGCGAGCGAGTTATAATTGGATATTTGACCAATTATAACTGTTTCATATGTAAATCATACCGTTTCATATGTAAATCAAACTGTTTCATATTGTTTCATAAATCATACTGTTTCATATGTAAATCAAACTGTTTCATATTGTTTCATATGTAAATCATACTGTTTCATATGTAAATCAAACTGTTTCATATTGTTTCATATGTAAATCTTACTATTTCATATGTAAATTAAATTATTTCAGATTGCATCACGGTCATATGTTCGTAGAGGCAGAGGCAGGGGTACTCGGAGCGCTCTGGCTGCCACCCCAGGGTCCGAGGCTGAGCCGTCCGGATCTGGTAGTGTTGTTCCTCTTTCCAGACCAGCTCCTGCTGTGGTCGCAGCCTCCGGAGCTTCGAGCAGTGCTCAGCACTCGGCTACAGCGTCTACGCCCACAGGTAATGTTTAGATCTAAAGTTTTATACATGTTGTAAATACTTCTTCAGTACTGATGTATATTTTATTTGCAGGGTCGACCAGGCACGTAGGCAACCGGGGCGTGACGACGGCCCGGCACTTGTCGGCCTTACGCGAGCCGCTGTCCCTACAGTGGAGCGGCAGGAACTTTGTGGGCGAGCACGCTTCTGACGCCGCCACGTGGGTCGGTATTATAGTACGGGAGGAGAGGAATGCCCCGATTGTGGGGTTAAGGGGGTGGAAGAACATTGATGCATCCTATAAGGAGAGGATGTATCAGCAGTTTTTGGTACATTAGTTTCATTAAAGCTTTTAGAATAATATCGTACTTCTTTATAATTTGATTTTATAAAATGACTTGTTTCTAAATTGATTTTACAGGAGAAATTTAAATGGGAGAACATGGAAACCGACACCCATCGGGAGGACTTATGGAAGATGATGGGTGAGCGGTATAGGGATTACCGTCACGAGCTCTACCAGCTCTACGGTTACTTGGTCGGCCAGCCGGCTGAGGAGGTACAGGCTGCGGCCGGGACGAGAGATGCGCCACCGCTACACATTCTACAGTTTTTGGTCGCTCACTGGGCCACCCCTAGCTTTCAGGTATAATTATAATTTTGTTGATTCGTACTTGTTTTAATGTTATACTAAAAATTTGTATTGATGTTTCAAAATTTAATCGATTGACACAGGCAAAATCTGCTATAGGCAAGCAGAATAGAAGTGCCTCGACGACACCTGCTCCAGTGAAGGGGAGGACCTCCATGCCCCAGCTTACCCAGCAGCTGGTAAATGATACAAACATTGTTATTATTTAAAGCTCTATACATGTTATATTAACTCATCTATTTATTTTATATGTCCAACAGACACAGTCCTTGGCCCACGAGCCTAATAGGATTGACCTTTTTGAGGCCTCTAGGAGGCGGCGTATCGATGGGGCATTTCTGGACGACAGGGTTGCCTCGCAAGTGGTAAGTAATTAAATTATTGTTAATATATTCTTATACATATGCCATAAAATATCATTGAATATCATTGGTTGTTTTTATATAGGAGAGGATGCGACTTCTGGTGACCCCGTCGGGCGAGGCCAGCTCCTCCTCCAGCTCAGTATTTATCGACTCAGCGATGGATACTGTGCTGAGACCTACCACGCACGGCTGTGTCCTCTGTACGGGCCTTGGAGTCACGCCCTCCTCCTACTTTGGACGAGAGGGTATGCGCTCGAGGGCACGGGACACCCAGACCGGTGCTATCACTCAGCTGCAGTCTGCGCTAGACGCGGAGCAATAGCAGAGGCAGGCCCTCGGGCAGAGGATTGAGGCAGAGAGAGAGCAGAGGCAGGCCCTCGAGCAGAGGGTTGAGGCAGAGAAGAAGGCCCTCGATGAGGAAAGAGAAGCTCGCAGGGAACTGGAGCGTCGGATTAATGACTTCATAAGCCGGTCTAGCGGTGGCTCATGATCAGGTACTTACTAATCTTTATAATATTAGTAAAAAATATGAATCTTACTAATTTGAGTTTAGATCATATTATCACACTTATGATTTTCCAACACTTAGATTCTAAATCGGTGAATCGGAGCGTAAATTGTTCAAATATCCAATTAGAACTCGCTCGCAAGTCCGAAATACGGAATAATTCCAAGTTGGAATTATCGGATGCCGATCCGATGACGATTCGATCGAATCCAAACCTATTTCATATCCGAAACACGCTAAGTTATGATTTTCCAACACTTAGACTCTAAATCGGTGAATCGAAGCGTAAATTGGTCAAATATCCAATTAGAACCCGCTCGCAAGTCCGAAATACGGAATAATTCCAAGTTTGAATTATCGGATGCCGATCCAATGACGATCCGATCGAATCCAAACCTATTTCATATCCGAAACACGCTAAGTTATGATTTTCCAACACTTAGACTCTAAATCGGTGAATCGGATCGTAAATTGGTCAAATATCCAATTAGAACCCGCTCGCAAGTCCGAAATACGGAATAATTCCAACTTCGAATTATCGGATGCCGATCCGATGACGATCGGATCGAATCCAAACCTATTTCATATCCGAAACACGCTAAGTTATGATTTTCCAACACTTAGACTCTAAATCGGTGAATCGGATCGTAAATTGGTCAAATATCTAATTAGAACCCACTCGCAAGTCCGAAATACGGAATAATTTCAAGTTCGAATTATCGGATGCCGATCCGATGACGATCCGATCGAATCCAAACCTATTTCATATCCGAAACACGCTAAGTTATGATTTTCCAACACTTAGACTCTAAATCGGTGAATCGGATCGTAAATTGGTCAAATATCCAATTAGAACCCGCTCGCAAGTCCGAAATACGGAATAATTCCAAGTTGGAATTATCGGATGCCGATCCGATGACGATTCGATCGAATCCAAACCTATTTCATATCCGAAACACGCTAAGTTATGATTTTCCAACACTTAGACTCTAAATCGGTGAATCGGAGCGTAAATTGGTCAAATATCCAATTAGAACCCGCTCGCAAGTCCGAAATATGGAATAATTCAAAGTTCGAATTATCGGATGCCGATCCGATGACGATCGGATCGAATCCAAACCTATTTCATATCCGAAACATGCTAACTTATGATTTTCCAACACTTAGACTCTAAATCGGTGAATCGGAGCGTAAATTGGTCAAATATCCAATTAGAACCCGCTCGCAAGTCCGAAATACGAAATAATTCCAACTTCGAATTATCGGATGCCGATCCGATGGCGATCCGATCGAATCCAAACCTATTTCAAATCCGAAACATGCTAACTTATGATTTTCCAACACTTATACTCTAAATCGGTGAATCGGATCGTAAATTAGTCAAATATCCAATTAGAACCCGCTCGCAAGTCCGAAATACGGAATAATTCCAAGTTCAAATTATCGGATGCCGATCCGTTGACGATCCGATCGAATCCAAACCTATTTCATATCCGAAACACGCTAACTTATGATTTTCCAACACTTAGACTCTAAATCGGTGAATCGGAGCGTAAATTGGTCAAATATCCAATTAGAACCCGCTCGCAAGTCCGAAATATGGAATAATTATAAGTTTGAATTATCGGATGCCGATCCGTTGACGATCCGATCGAATCCAAACCTATTTCATATCCGAAACACGCTAACTTATGATTTTGCAACACTTAGACTCTAAATCGGTGAATCGGAGCGTAAATTGGTCAAATATCCAATTAGAACCCGCTCGCAAGTCCGAAATACGGAATAATTCCAACTTCGAATTATCAGATGCCGATCCGATGACGATCGGATCGAATCCAAACCTATTTCATATCCGAAACACGCTAACGTATGATTTTCCAACACTTGGACTCTAAATCGGTGAATCGGAGCGTAAATTGGTCAAATATCCAATTAGAACCCGCTCGCAAGTCCGAAATACGGAATAATTCCAAGTACGAATTATTGGATGCCGATCCGATCGAATCCAAACCTATTTCATATCCTAAACACGCTAACTTATGATTTTCCAACACTTAGACTTTAAATCGGTGAATCTGAGCGTAAATTGGTCAAATATCCAATTAGAACTCGCTCGCAAGTCCGAAATACGGAATAATTCCAAGTTCGAATTATCAGATGCCGATCCGATGACGATCGGATCAAATCCAAACCTATTTCATATCCGAAACACGCTAACTTATGATTTTCCAACACTTAGACTCTAAATCGGTGAATCGGAGCGTAAATTGGTCAAATATCCAATTAGAACCCGCTCGCAAGTCCGAAATACGGAATAATTGTAAGTTCGAATTATCGGATGCCGATCCGATGACGATCGGATCGAATCCAAACCTATTTCATATCCGAAACACGCTAACTTATGATTTTCCAACACTTAGACTCTAAATCGATGAATCGGAGCGTAAATTGGTCAAATATCCAATTAGAACCCGCTCGCAAGTCCGAAATACGGAATAATTCTAAGTTCGAATTATTGGATGCTGATCCGATGACGATCCGATCGAGTCCAAACCTATTTCATATCCTAAACACGCTAACTTATGATTTTCCAATACTTAGACTCTAAATCGGTGAATCGGAGCGTAAATTGGTCAAATATCCAATTAGAACACGCTCGCAAGTCCGAAATACGGAATAATTCCAAGTTGGAATTATCGGATGCCGATCCGTTGAAGATCCGATCGAATCCAAACCTATTTCATATCCGGAACACGCTAACTTATGATTTTCCAACACTTAGACTCTAAATCGGTGAATCGGAGCGTAAATTGGTCAAATATCCAATTAGAACCAGCTCGCAAGTCCGAAATACGGAATAATTCCAAGTATGAATTATCGGATGCCGATCCGATGACGATCGGATCGAATCCAAACCTATTTCATATCCGAAACACGCTAACTTATGATTTTCCAACACTTAGACTCTAAATCGGTGAATCGGAGCGTAAATTGGTCAAATATCCAATTAGAACCCGCTCGCAAGTCCGAAATACGGAATAATACCAAGTTCGTATTATCGGATGCTTATCCGATGACGATCCGATCGAATCCAAACCTATTTTATATCCTAAGCACGCTAACTTATGATTTTCCAACACTTAGACTCTAAATCGGTGAATCGGAACGTAAATTGGTCAAATATCCAATTAGAACTCGCTCGCAAGTCCTAAATACGGAATAATTCCAACTTCGAATTATCGGATGCCGATCCGATGACGATCCGATCGAATCCAAACCTATTTCATATCCGAAACACGCTAACTTATGATTTTCCAACACTTAGACTCTAAATCGGTGAATCGGAGCATAAATTGGTCAAATATCCAATTAGAACCCGCTCGCAAGTCCGAAATACGGAATAATTCCAAGTACGAATTATCGGATGCCGATCCGATGACGATCCGATCGAATCCAAACCTATTTCAAATCCGAAACACGCTAACTTATGATTTTCCAACACTTAGACTCTAAATCGGTGAATCGGATCGTAAATTGGTCAAATATCCAATTAGAACCCGCTCGCAAGTTCGAAATACGGAATAATTCCAAGTTCGAATTATCAAATGCCGATCCGTTGACGATCGGATCGAATCCAAACCTATTTCATATCCGAAACACGCTAACTTATGATTTTCCAACACTTAGACTCTAAATCGGTGAATCGGAGCGTAAATTGGTCAAATATCCAATTAGAACCCGCTTGCAAGTCCGAAATACGGAATAATTCCAAGTTCGAATTATCGGATGCCGATCCGATGACGATCCGATCGAATCCAAACCTATTTTATATCCGAAACACGCTAACTTATGATTTTCCAACACTTAGACTCTAAATCGGTGAATCGGAGCGTAAATTGGTCAAATATCCAATTAGAACCCGCTCGCAAGTCCGAAATATGGAATAATTCCAAGTTGGAATTATCGGATGCCGATCCGTTGACGATCCGATCGAATCCAAACCTATTTCATATCCGAAACACGCTAACTTATGATTTTCCAACACTTAGACTCTAAATCGGTGAATCGGAGCGTAAATTGGTCAAATATCCAATTAGAACCCGCTCGCAAGTCCGAAATACAAAATAATTCCAAGTTTGAATTATCGGATGCCGATCCGATGACGATCAGCTCGAATCCAAACCTATTTCATATCCGAAACACGCTAACTTATGATTTTCCAACACTTAGACTCTAAATCGGTGAAACGGAGCATAAATTGGTCAAATATCCAATTAGAACTCGCTCGCAAGCCCGAAATACGGAATAATTCCAAGTTCGAATTATCGGATGCCGATCCGATGACGATCCGATCGAATCCAAACCTATTTCATATCCTAAACACGCTAACTTTTGATTTTCCAACACTTAGACTCTAAATCGGTGAATCGGAGCGTAAATTGGTCAAATATCCAATTAGAACCCGATCGCAAGTCCGAAATACGGAATAATTCCAAGTTGGAATTATCGGATGCCGATCCGTTGACGATCCGATCGAATCCAAACCTATTTCATATCCGAAACACGCTAACTTATGATTTTCCAACACTTAGACTCTAAATCGGTGAATCGGAGCGTAAATTGGTCAAATATCCAATTAGAACCCGCTCGCAAGTCCGAAATACGGAATAATTCTATGTTCGAATTATCGGATGCCGATCCGATGACGATCGGCTCGAATCCAAACCTATTTCATATCCGAAACACGATAACTTATGATTTTCCAACACTTAGACTCTAAATCGGTGAATCGGAGCGTAAATTGGTCAAATATCCAATTAGAACTCGCTCGCAAGTCTGAAATACGGAATAATTCCAAGTTTGAATTATCGGATGCCGATCCGATGACGATCCGATCGAATCCAAACCTATTTCATATCCTAAACACGCTAACTTATGATTTTCCAACACTTAGACTCTAAATCGGTGAATCGGAGCGTAAATTGGTCAAATATCCAATTAGAACCCGCTCGTAAGTCCGAAATACGGAATAATTCCAAGTTGGAATTATCGGATGACGATCCGATCGAATCCAAACCTATTTCATATCCGAAACACGCTAACTTATGATTTTCCAACACTTAGACTCTAAATCGGTGAATCGGAGCGTAAATTGGTCAAATATCCAATTAGAACCCGCTCGCAAGTCCGAAATACGGAATAATTCCAAGTTCGAATTATCGGATGCCGATCCGATGATGATCGGCTCGAATCCAAACCTATTTCATATCCGAAACACGCTAACTTATGATTTTCCAACACTTAGACTCTAAATCGGTGAATCGGAGCATAAATTGGTCAAATATCCAATTAGAACTCGCTCGCAAGTCCGAAATACGGAATAATTCCAAGTTCAAATTATCGGATGCCGATCCGATGACGATCCGATCGAATCCAAACCTATTTCATATCCTAAACACGCTAAATTATGATTTTCCAACACTTAGACTCTAAATCGGTGAATCGGAGCGTAAATTGGTCAAATATCCAATTAGAACTCGCTCGCAAGTCCGTAATACGGAATAATTCCAACTTCGAATTATCGGATGCCGATCCGATGACGATCGGATCGAATCCAAACCTATTTCATATCCGAAACACGCTAACTTATGATATTCCAACACTTAGACTCTAAATCGGTGAATCGGAGCGTAAATTGGTCAAATATCCAATTAGAACCCGCTCGCAAGTCTGAAATACGGAATAATTCCAACTTTGAATTATCGGATGCCAATCCGATCGAATCCAAACCTATTTCAAAACCGAAACACGCTAACTTATCATTTTTTAACGCTTAGACTCAGTTATAGATATAAACTATTTTTTTAACAAATACATGTTAATTGCAGGAGCAGGGCGGCGTCAGGGGATCGATGAGAGCACCAGCGTTGGTGGTGGGCGGGGGTGGTTGAGATAGGGTGGCGTTAGGGGATCGATGAGAGCACCAGCGTTGGTGGCGGGCGCGGGTGGTTGAGATAGGGCTTGTATCATCTCTCAGTTCTGGATTGTGTAAATATTATTTTGTAATATGTGGTTATTTTTTGTTATTGTCTATAATTGTCGGCCGGGTACTGTGGTAATATTTGATAATTTGCTGTAATTTTTTATCAATTTAGGTAATATTTTAAAATTTGTGGTAATATTTTATAAATTATGGTAATATTTGATAAATTGTGGTAATATATTGTGGTATTGTTGTAAATCACAGGAATTAAATAACATTATTTAGGTAAATTTATTAAAAAAAACATACTTATTACCGACGAAAATTAATTATTCCATCGGTAATAATGTTTTTATTTTTTTTAAATTATAAATAATTTGCCGACGGCATATAATATCCGTCGATAATATATATATTATTACCGACGGGCAATATATATTTGCGTCGGTAATATAGATAGTATTACCGATTGTATAGACTATAACTATCGGTAAAATGCTTATATATTACCGACGGATTCTTAAGTTTCGTCGGTAATAATATATTATATTAATTTTTAATTGATTAAATATGACCGACGGCTTTAATATTACCGTCGGTATTAATTATTATTACCGACGGTAATATTTGGTCCGTCGTATTGTTTTTACCGACGCCTTTTTTCCCGACAGCCAGCGACAGAAATATCTTCCGTCGCTATAGAATATTACCGACGGAATGTTAATATTACCGACGGATATTGTCCGTCGGTAATAACTGTTTTTTTTGTAGTGAGGGTTTTGATCAGGCCCTTTGTTTGTTCTTATTTCTCTCTTTGATTTTTGCACTTAAGTTTTTGCACCTGGTGCATGATTGGTATGTGAAAAAGAAAGCCTTGATAGGAGAATGGTATGTGGAATGGTGTAGCAAAATTTGTAATAATTGATTTTTTTCCTAATTATAATTCGATAGAACTGGTTATCTAAAGGAACTATCCTCAAAATATCCTCGCATCAATTATGTTCAATGAAAATCATTGAGCCAAACTGCTCTGAATTAAGAGGCCGAACCTTCTTTTTATTTTGGTTGATGGATAGGGTAGGTCAACTGACCTCCGAGAGGTGCAATAGCCCGGCAAGAGCTAGAAGATTCCGCCATCCTGCAGCGAGACAACCATCACCACCCAGAGAAAAGGGGACAAAGCCGTAACACAGCCACCGCTCACCGACGGATCCACATCACTGCCACCGCTCACCGGCGGAGACACCATACCGCACTTCAACGGTGAAGAAACAGGAAAAGAAATACATACCCCCAAAAACAACCAAAATAAATCACAACACCACCAACGTCGGTAGCTGGATAGGTGAGGCGCCGCCACAGCACGATCCACTTCGGTCCAGCTGCCGCCTCCAAAGCCTCCGGGATCCGCTCCGACGCCGCAGAGGAGGGGACTAGGAAACCCCATCTCGGAACGTCCGCCATCGATGGGCCGGGTGCCAGATCTGTGACTCCATCCGCATACTGCCAGAGGACGCCAGCCCGAAGCATCAATGGCCGGAGAGATCAAACAGGAGAGGGTCCGTGCTGCCCAGGAGAGACAATCACAAAACAACGCCGCCGCGGAAGAACCCTATCTACAAGGGGAGGGAAGGAGGCACCAGATCCGTCCCCTCATGAGTAGCTAATCAAGTTTCCGGCCTCCTCGGAGCCACTAGCGGCGTCCGAGGAGGCAAAGAAGGACACTCCTAAACCCTAACCCTAGGGGAGAAAGGGGAGAGAAAAACAGTGCTCCGAGCTTCGCGTCCGAACCTTCAAGGCTCCAATGCATAAACCACATTCAAGCAGGTTTTATTATTAAAAGGCTGGCGCCTGGCGGCGCACTGACAACACCTAAAAATCTATTTCAGGTGTGGGTAGGCGGGGCACTTACAACACCTGGACGCTTACCTCAGCAAGAACTAGAATCAGAGGACCGGAGGCGGTGGCGGTGGAGCGGAGCACACCGGCGAGCGGGGAGATTTAGGTAGGGGGCGAGCACACCGACGAGCGGAGCGGAGCGTCACTACACCGAACGGGAGTAGAGAGCAAGGTTGAAGGCCAGATCCTCTCCCATGGGAGTATCTCGGTGGAGCAAGTTGGGGCTTCTAGAGGCTTGAGAGATCTGGGGGCCTTGGCTTCTGGTCATCATCTTGGTGTTGGGAACCAAATCTTGGGTGTTGATGGCAGCACCTCTCGAGACAACAGCCCAAGGTCTAGCAGGGATCCGATGGGTGCTAGATTAAATCCGTCCGTGGATCTAGAAAACCTTGGGGATTTCCCTCCCCTAATCTATTCTCCGCATAGCCCTAAATCAACCTTGGGTGGTTCTATGGCAATGGGGAGCGGAGGAGGCGAAGATGCTACAGCTGTTGATGTTGGTGAGTCTGGCGCACATCAAGTGTTTGTCAATATTTCTGAACCAGGTTTGAGGCCTTCCTCGGAGAAAGGTCAAGGTGCAACAGGAGCTTGCAAGGCTAAACATATCATACGGAAATCGTGGAGTGCCATTTGTGGAGGATCATCTTTTGAGGCGGAGGATCTTTGGCTACATTACGTCGAGCCGGCAGTGTGCAATTGAGTTAAGTATGCTATCTTGCCTTCTAGTGAGATTGAAGCAAATTTGAGGGGTTGAGAGCATACACTGGTGGGCTATTTTGTGGGAAGAAAGCCCTTCTTTCCAAAGTTTCAAGATGTGATGCATAAATTATGAAAACCGGTGGGCGGGTTAGAAATATTTCCGAGGGAGAATGGTATTTTTTTATTCAAATTCCTGGTGGCTAGTGATAGCACTAGAGCACTGGAAGAGGGCCCACAGTACTTTGAGGGTCGGCTTGTAGCCTTGAAGAGGTGGAACAAGGATATAAAATACGACCGCGATCCGCTCAATAAAATCCCCATATGGGTTAGAATACCGGATCTACCGATCGATTGGTGGTCCAAGGAAGGTATTAGCCGTTTAACGAGCTTGATTGAGGTTCCTCTCACAAGAGACAATCCGACTGCCCAAGGTGTTCGAAGGAACTATGCTAGCTAGATGTTGTGTCGAGATCAAATTTAGCGATGAATTGCCCAATGTTGTACCAGGCCGAGGTGAAAACGAGGAAGTCCTCTTTACGCGGAAAGTTTTATACGAGTAGAAGCCAACTAGCTGTACGAAGTGCAAGAATTTCGGGCATGCTACCTCGGCTTGTGGTGGCAACGCACAGAAAAATTCGATTAATATGATTGCTCATAGTTCCTATCGGGGACCCAGCTAGAAGACGGGTGCTAATGATGGTGCGAGGGGAGACCTGTGGGAGTTGTGTCTAGCAATTTCATCAAGCCCCATACAGTGAGTGCTCCTCCTGACATGGTAGCTAATTGTGCCAACCGAGGAGTTGGATGTTCTAATGCTCATGTTAATGAAGCAGCATCAGTGATCCGGGAGACAGAGGTCAATCATTTGGCCTTGTCCATTGATGCAGGTGGTGGGCACAAGACAAAGCACAGGGTGGCTACCAAGGCAGGGTTGCAGGTCTCTGGCTCTCGGTTCTCGATCCTAAAGAATGAGCCTAGTTTCCCTCATGAGGGATCTCAAAGACGCGGGGTGGATGTGGAGACTCTTGCTGAAGATGGGGGTAAAGAGGCAGGGGACGGCCTCATCGTGGAGCGTGGTACCGAGCCTCAGGGAGGGGAGACCCTGAGGGATCCAATTGGGCCAGTTGGTGATGCAACATGTTATTCTGGTGCCAACGGTGGGCAACCAGAAGAAGGGCATCTTGAGTTGGGCTCACCCCGAGAGACCAGAGCGGCTAATTTTGTAGGCAAAAGTAGTGATGCAGGGACAGCAGCTGCTGAGGTTCAGATTGACAAGGTCAGCAGGGGAACAGATGATGACCATCTGGGGACTGGTCAGAAGGAGAGGGTGGGTTTCGGGGATCCAGAGGAGGGGCTTTCCTTAGGTTTCAAGAGTGGAGCTATTAAGGAGAAGCCCTTGGATGTTAATCAGGTGACTGTTGTTGAAGAGGATGGGAGTTTTTGTTGCCGAGTGCGCCATTTGGATTTGGGGGATAGAGTTAATGTTTTGGAGGCTGTGGATACGGCCTTAGAGCTAGCAGTGGAGAGTATAGGTGAGGAGATCACTGACTTCCTCATTGAAGTGCCGGTAGAAAGCAATGAGCTCCCTGCATCATCTAGATTTGGAGTTGAAATTGTAGTTGAGGAGATAATGGAGGAGCAGTAGCAGGTAAACGAGGACAACTCGGGAGTCAGCAACGGTGTGGCGGCCCATGGGATTTCAATTCCTGCAGTAACCCCACCCTCGGATGATGGGGTTTCACAAGTTAAAGGCCTGGTGGAGGGGGGACTCGCTTGCCACAGTCCTAAACTAGCTAATCGGGGGTCAGAATTGATTGAAGCCAAGGTTTCGCTTCGAGCCAAATCTTGAGCCCTTGAATCCGACATGCACCGCCGACCACCACTGCCTAGGATCCCAATCATGCAGGATCTTCATGATCAATTGTCCAAACTTGATGGAGATAATCTGAGCCTACCCTCAACCTGCTGGAGGATAAAACCATCCTTGATGTAGCTTCGGCTACCGGCTTCTACATCAAGGGGAAAGCCTCGGGATTGTTTCTAGCACAGATCCGTGATTTGGAAAGATCGAGGGCTGCAAAGCCTTAGGACTTTCGGGTTTTTCATTTTTTCTTGCATGTAGTGCAGGGCGATTTTGTTAGCCCGTGTTGGAAATGGGTACACCTCGGATGTCTCTGTACTTTCTTTTTATTTTAATAAACAGGTAGGGGTCTAGGCCGAACCCCCCCTCATCTCACGAAGAGGGATTCTCACAAAAAAAAAAAAAGGTTTTATTAGTTTTAGTTTTAATATTAATAAGGGTGTGTTTGGCATTAGTTTTGGATGCCTAGTTTTGCGTCAAAACTAGTTCTGCTTGCCAAACTGGTTTTGGTATAAGATTTTAGTACGTTTGGGATTCGATTAGAAAATTGGTTTTCCAAAACCAAAACCAGAAAATCATCAAAATCCAAAAGCAGAAATTTTCTACTTTTGGGTTCTTTTTTTGGGTTCTTGAGACAAGAAGACAAAACAATAATTAAAAGAAATTATTGTGAATAACATATATGTTGTAGAGAGAAACTATTGTAAAGAGAAAAAATTAAAACCAGGAGAATATATACATATCATATTGTAGAGAGAGAAAATTATTATAGAGAGAATACTTTAGAGAAAATATATGATAGATATAAAAATATTATAGAGAGAAAATTCAAAAGAAAAGAATATAGATAGAGAGTATTAAATAAATAAATATGTAGTGAAAGAAAATATTAAAGATAAAAAATATTATAGAGAGAAAATATTATAGAGAGAGAAAATATTATAGAGTGAAAATATTGTAGAAAAAGAAAATATTATAGAGAGAGAAAATATTATAGAAAGAGAATATTTTAGAGAGATATAATATTACAGAAAGATAATATTTTAGAGAGAATATGTTATAGAGAGTGGTTTAGATAGAAAATATTATAGAGAGAGAAAAAAACATAGAGAGGAGAAAAATATTAATAATAGAGAGAAGATATCATAGAGAGAGAATATTTTAGAGAGAGAAAATATTATAAAATGAAAATATTTTATAGAAAGAAATGTTATAGAGTTAAAACTTTATAGAAATAGGATATTTTAGAGAGATAAAATATTATAGAAAGAGAATATTTTAGAGAAAATATTATAGAGAGAATATTTTAGAAAGAAAAAATATTGTAAAGAAAGAAAATATTATAGAAAGAGAATATTTTATAGAGATAAAATATTATAGAAAGAGAATATTTTAGAGAGAGAATATATTATAGAGAGTAAAATTTAGAAAAGAAATATTATAGAGAGAGAAAATTATGTAGAGGGGAGAAAAATATTAATTATAGAGAGATAAGATATCATAGAGAGAGAAAATGTTCGAGAGAGAAAATATTATAGAAAAAATAATTTAGAGAGAGAAAATAGTATACAAAGAGAATATTTTAGAGAGAAAAATATTGTAGAGAGAAAACATTATAGAATATAATATTTTAGAGAGAAAATTTTATAGAAAGAGAATATTTTAGAGAGAGAAAATATTATAGAGAGAATATTTTAGAAAGAGAAAATATTGTAGTTAGAGAAAATGACATAAAGAGGAAAAAATATTATACAGAGAAAATATCATAGAGAAAAAATAATATAGAGAAAAAATATTGTTGAAAGAGATCGAAGATATTGCAGATAGAAAAAATGTTATAGAAAGATAATATTTTATAAAGAGAAAATATTGTAAATAAAAAATATTGTAGAAAGAGAATATTATAAAGAGAGAAAAAATATTGTACAAAAAAATATTTTAGAGAGAGAAAATATTGTAAAGATAAAATATTTTAAAGAGCAAATATTTAAAAGAGAAACTGAATGAGAGAAAATATTATAGAGAGAAAAAATGGGGTAGAGAAAGGAGAAATAATATTGTAGAAAGAAAATATTAGAGAAAGTGTTATATAGAGAATATTTTTAGAGAGAGAAAATCTTTTAGCAAGAAAATATTTTAGATAGATAAAATACTATAGAATGAGTATATTTTAGAGAGAATATTGTAGAATGAGAGTATTTTAGATAGAAAATGATGTAGTGAAATGAGAAAATATTATACAGAGAAAATATCATAGAGATAATGTTGGAGAGAAAATATTGTAGAAAGAGAAAATATCGTAGAGATAAAATATTAGAGAGAATATTTTAGAAAAATAAAATATTGTAGAGAGAAATTAACAAAAGAGAGAGAAGAATAAAATATCATAGAGAGAAAATACTATAAAGAAAAAATATTGTAGATAAAAAATATTATAGAGAGAAAAAATACTCTAAAGAGAGATATTATATAGAGAGAATATAAACAGAGAGAGTATTACACAAATAATGTTTTAGAATGAGAAATTATTAGAGAGAAAATAATATAGAGAAAATATTATAGAGAGAATATACTATAGAAAAAGAATGTGATGGATAGAGTATGCTATATAGATAATGTTTTACAAATAGAATATTTAAAAATAGAGGAAATAACTGCAAAACTAGTTTTATGCTCAAAACTAGTTTTATTGCCAAATGCTCAAATGTTGATAATTCTAGAACTAGTTTTCGATAAACTAAAACTGGTTTTGCACAAAACTAGTTCTTGGTATTCCAAAATCAAAACCTAAAATTTCAAAACCAATGCCAAACGCACCCTAAGTCTTTGGCTTAGAGTAAATCCAATTGAGGTTTCATGGGAGATTCAGAGCAGAGTGAAAGTTGATCTCACCCAAGCAACGTGAGTCGTCCCGAAGACATCATTGTAGCTTTGTAGGGGACTTGAATGTTTGAGCCCGGTCTGGCCCAAAGACCAAGTTAACCTAGCTTCATCCACACTGGTCCAAATCAACCTAGGCTAGCCCGGACCCATTTACAACCCTAAATGTGACCAAGCACTGTAAGCTAAAAGAGGAACTGGTTTCAGTCTTTCAAATACAAGGTTCTAAGGAAGCCATCTATGGAAGTTTGAAAACACAGACAATGCATGGCCACATCTTACAAAGCTCAAAGGATTTGGGCTACGCAGAAAGAACTGGTTAACCACGACCTCGGAGGATTATGATGGTTGGTGTCACATGGATGGTCACCACCAACTGGAATTTTTTTATTATTTTTTAGAAATCGCTCTTGATTGGAGGAGGCGTTTGGCATAGACCCCAACCAATTTACTCAATAAACAAAAGAGTTCCAAAGATGCTATAGAATTTTGATGGGTTTGTGGACTTGTGTACTGATCAAGCTGGTAGGGGTTTCGTCATACTATGATGGCTCTATTCTATGCTCCAGCTACGTTGTTTTTCTTTTTTTTTTTTCTGAAAAGCATGCTCGCCTTCGAGGAAGAAATCTGATACTTGACTCTCTTTGGATAGGATTCTTATTCCAGGATTCTTGAAGCCAAGAATCCCAAAAAAGGGTCCGGAGCCCGGAGCCTTGGTGTTGGGCTCCGGGAAAATGGCTCACAGGAACACGTTTTGAGCTCTCTGAAGAAACGCTATTTGTGATCCGGATGTATCCAAGCAGACTCTCCACCTTTTAAAGGGTGGTGAGTCACCATCCACTCTATCATGTCGCTTACTTTCTCGAAATGAGCATACGACAGGTTGCTCAACTTCCGGAGAGGAGGAGTGGGCCTGTTGATGTTTACCTGTCCGAAATTCTGAAGGAACGGGACCTGCAGCAGCAAAAATGTCAACTGACAAGGGATATCAGAAAAAAAGAGACCAAATAAAAAAAGTTCACCTCTCCCAGTCACGGGGACGTGAGGGGGTTGACCACCCTCAACCTGTTCTTCTGCGACTCCCTTTCCCTTGGCATCAGGAGCCAAGGTTCCTGAGACTGGGACATCACCAACAGACGTCGAGGGCATTGGGATCTCGAGTGAAGTAGCTCCAACCCTCTCTCTGTCCCCCCCCCCCCCCCCCCCCCCCCCCCCCCGTCGCCAAGGGCTGATCTACTGGTGGCTCAGCCTCAACCGGTGGGGTGGTCGCCACCTTCGTCATCCTGATACTGGACCTACTCCGCCAGGATCATGTTCAGAAGGGCAGTGGCCTCAGCAGCGGTGCCCTTTGGGACCATCTTGACATACTCCCCCGGGCCGCCTCGTCCCTCTCCTTCGGTGTTCATTTGCTCAGATGTCCCTCTTTGCCAGAGCCTATGGGAATCAAGCCCTCTAGAGCCACCTGACATATAGGAGTCGGGTTAAGCACGTCCTCCTTCCCAGAACATTTCACCCTTATTTTCGAAGGGCACTTCAGTGAATCAAAGTTATAGACGAAAGTAGCCTTCTTCCCATCATCTATAGTCTCGAGGTAATCCTCTATCGATCGAGCCCGAGACTCATCGACGGGTGGGATCGGCTCTTCTCCCTCTACTCCTCAGGGCGTGCTCACTGGGAGGGGACTTGACGTTCAGTGGAGACGGCTCCGTGAAAGACGAGGAGAAGGTTGGGTGACGCCTTCGCCTTTTTCTTCATCACCACCTTCATCTTCGCCACCATCCTCATCGCCACCCTCGTCGTCGCTCTCTTCTCCCTCTTCCTCATCTCCCTCCTCATCATGTGTTGGAGGCTCTTCCCGATGACTTGGCCTGGAAGGCCCCTTTACTATGTTACCCCAACGGGTAATCACTATCCTCTCCCCGCCTACGACGGAAACACGCCTTTTCTTCCCATGGTTCTTCTTCTCGGTGGCAACTCTACGGACCATCCTATCAGTCCCTAAGTCATCCTCATAGTCGAAGTATAGTATGTCATTGTCCTCATACCTTCTAGCTAGCCGATGCAGCAGGTTGGTGTTACCGAGGCGGACGGGGCAGTGAGCGAAGTGTTTCCAAGACCGAGACTCGCAGGTCAGATCCAAGAACAAGTTATCCACGAAACTAATCCTCTTCGAGTTTCATGCCTTATCTCCACCGGGTTAATACCTCCCGACCTCTGTTCGATAGTTGGAATGAGGGGTCTCTAGAACTGACAGTGGTCTCCACGCTCCTGAAACTGAGATGGGCCAGTCCGTATATTGCTTGTTTGACAAAACAGTATCGGTGACCGGGCGGAGAGGAGGGATCCCTTGCAAATTGAAAAAAGCCTACCGAGACCCCCTCTTGAAGTGATAAAAGAAATACCCTAGCTCGATCCTCGTGTGCTCTCCCTCAGGGATACTGAAGTAGTAGGCCCTCAGCTCATCTTGGTAATCGATCTCTGCCCTACAAAAGGCATAGATGATTCTCCAAGTGTCGCCAGTTATCTGTCCGGGCAAAGCACTGACGTATTCAACAAACGCATCGCGAAGGGAAGAAGGGGCAGCTTTAACCCACAATTCAGCTGCTCGACTGTCACAATCGTACGTACCCAAGATTTTCTCCTTGCTGGCTACTTCTATGAAAACTGTTCGCCGATCAAAGCCAAAAGCAACATGGACACTAGGGAGCGGCGGACAGTTAGCAGCCTTAGTAAAAAAAAAACCCATCAGTGTTTCCCATCCTTTACGCTTAGAGGTCGTAACCTTCTTGCTCATGTCGTACTCAAAAATAGACTCCTCCAATGACATAAGTGGCCTCAGGACGAACATGGACTTCGAAATGTTTGTTGGCTTGAATGGGGCGGTTAGGAATTCTAAACCTCGATATAGCTTACCCAGGCTCCCCTTGTCTTTTCCTGCTATTTTGCTGACATTTGGTGGGACCGAAGAGGCAGCCTCCCCCTTGCCCTTCATCTCTGTCTCCCTCTTAGAAGGCTTTTTCTTCGAGGGCACCACGTTCTTAGAACCAGATTGACTCCTAGAGGCCATCACAAATTCGCAGCGGAACGAAAACTAATTGCAAAGAGAAATCACCTTAGAGGAGAAGATTGGAAGAGTAAAGAGAGCATGGGAGAGAAATGAATTCCCCTTGGGAGGAATATATAGCCCTTGGAAACAGAGCGGCGAGTCATGAAAGATGAGGAAATACCATGTGGCGGTAAGGGAGCCTTCAAAGCGATAGAACGAGAAACAGAGCGATAAGGCACGAAACACGAAGAGACGTCAGAAACTGAAGTTACAAAACGAGAAGCAAGCCCGTCACATGGCAGCCCTCAAAATTGCAACCTTCGCCATGGACAATTTTGAGATAAGAAATTAAGGATCGACCGATTTTTTTTTTTAGGGAGGGGGCAGAATAGATCGAAAAATCAAAGGATCGAGAGGATTACCACTTCCCCCGCCCAATCACTAAAATTTTGATCGGTTGATGGAACCCAATCGGTTGCTAGCAACCGATCCCACCTTCCCTTCAACTGATTATTTGGGTAGTATTGGTCAAAACATCGAAGGATCGGGCAGATTACCACTTCCCCCGCATGATCACTAAATTCTTGACTGGTTGATAGCACTTGATCGATTGCCCTCAACTGATCCCACCTTTCCTTCAACCGATTATTTGGGCATGATCGATCAAAAATCGAAGGATTGGGCGGATTACCACTTCCCCCACTCGATCACTAAATTCTTGACCAGTTAATGGCACGCGATCAGTTGCCAGCCAACCAATCTCACCTTTCCTTCGACCGATTTTTTTGTGCAAGATTGGTCAAAAAATCAAAGGATCAGGCGGATTACCACTTCCCCCGCCCGATCACTAAATTCTTGACCAGTTGATGGCACCCGTTCGGTTGCCAACAACCGATCTCACCTTCCCTTTGACTGATTTTTTTGGCAAGATCGATCAGAAAATCGAAAGATCGGGCTAATGGCACCCAATCGGTTGCCAGCAACCAATCCCACCTTCTACTGATTTTTTGGGCATGATTGATCGAAAAATCGAAGGATCGGGTGGATTACCACTTTCCCCGCCCGATCACACAATTCTTGACCGGTTGACGGCACCCGATCGGTTGCTAGCAACCGATCCCACCTTCGATTGATTTTTTGGGCAGGATCGGTCGAAAAATCGAAGGATCGAGCGGATTACCACTTCCCCCGCCTGATCACTAAATTCTTAACCGGTTGATGACACTCGATCGGTTGCTAGCAACCGATCTCACCTTCGACCGGTTTTTTGGGCAGGATCAATCGAAAGATCGAGCGGATTACCACTTCCCCCACTCGATCACTAAATTCTTGATCGGTTGATGGCACCCTATTGGTTGCCTGCAACCAATCCCATCTTCGGCCGATTTTTTGGGCATGATCGGTTGAAAAATCGAAGGATCAGGCGAAATACCCCTTCCCTTGCCCGATTACTTGAATCCTGACCGGTTGACAGCAATTGATCAGTTAACGTCACCCAATTGATTACAAACAACCGATCACCCATCCCAATTGATCAACTGGCAGGCGATCGATCGGAATACCGAAGGATCTGGTGGAACACCCCTTCCCATGCTCGATCACCCAAATTCTGACCGGTGGCGACAAGCGATCGATCGTCACCACACGATCGGTCGTTGTCACCCGATCAGAGCTTAACGACACCGACGTCCCACCTAGCCTTGACCAAGAGAGTCAGCTTATTCCTTCAGGTCTATGTAACAGACAACTATCAAGACAAAACGGCAACCCAATCTTTTGCACCGGAAGTCCGCGTCGGTTAGGTTGTCACCTAACCAGCTTGGAGGGGGTAATTGTGAGTGTAAAATTAGGCTGAACGCCCTAAAGTGGAACCCGCTAGCCCTGTCTGAGGGTCCACAAAGGCGATAGTGGGACCTGCTAGCCCTGCCTGGGGGTCTACGGATGCGACAGTGGGACCCGCTAACCCTGCCCGGGGGTCCATGGAGGCGACAGTGGAACCCACTAGCCCTATCTAGGGGTCCACAGCTGTAACAGTGGGACCCACCAACCCTCGCTTGGAGGATGAGGCGAGGCAACCACAGAAACCGTCCTGGAATACGGATATTTCAAAACTTCTATAAATAGCAGACCCGACGAATATTCGAGATCGATCTTTTGATTCCCATATCAACTTTCGATTTTCAGAGCTCAGTCATCTCTCTCTACAGTTCCCTCCGAAGATAGACAAGTGACACTCGGGCCTGTTAAGGTCACTGCATTTCAGAGACAGTGAATTAAGGTTGCGCTAGGAATTTCCTGGGTGCAAATAGAAACTGTCACGCCCCAGAAATCTAAAGATTGATTCCTGGGGTGTGAGGTGAGAAAAGGAAAAGGGTTCTGAGTATGGTTACTTAACTATGTAAATTTAGGATTCTCACTGGCTCTTTCTACGCTCACACACAAGCAAATGAAAGAAGGGGAAGAAACAAAAGATCAGGCTCTACCTTTAAAAGGGATATCCTTTCAGTACATCCGACCCAATGGTGTCACAACATACTGACAGAATATCCTCTAAAGGAGCACGAGGCTCAAGCCTCCGACGGCGAGCCGATTATCTCACCCGCTCCCGAACACTCGGTGCATCTGTCTGGAGGTCCTATCTACTGGGCTTGTCAAATTAGGTCAATTATTCATCTTATATTTTTGTGGTGATCTAACCTAGGCTTAGGACCTTGAGGAGAGGCCTACCCAAAGAAATTCAGCTGGCACATTACCACTTATCACACTAGGCACCTAATAATAGAAGTCTTATTCCAATCCACTAGATTACATCGCAAGAAAGAGACTACTGTTAAAACGACATACTAGAATTAAAAGAAAAATGATGCAACTCTAAACTCGTTCCTGGACTCCTATTGCTGCTCCGATGCCTCAGCTCCTGCAGAAGAGTCTACTCGTGGGAATGAGTAGCCCCCAAACATACATTTGGGAGATTAGCCAAATAAATGGCTAGTGACAAGCTAACAATTTTAATAACTAACAACGCTCAAATTTTAAGACAAATTATTGATTAACCTAATTGTCAAGCTATGTTCTCAATCACGCCCTATGTGTCCATGCAATTTCTACATTCACATGCAAATCCTACTGTCACTAGGTCATCGTGTGAACAGTCATACAATTCAAAATTTATAATCAGACAATTACACACTCATACATGAACCCCGGATATTTTGTTCAACCTGCCCCCGGTCGGGCATTACTATCGGGCCTTTTATTTCGATGTAGAGGGCCAACTCTCTCGCCGTGCATCCGTCAACTCCATGCACAATTCACCCAGATGATCATAAGGGGTTTCCCGTCTTTCACGGTGGAGCTCTACCGCCCAACTTGCTTTACTATGGGGACTTCAACTCCCCGGGACAGGGTTGCTAGGCCAATCCCTACTCGAGGGCACCTCCTATTGGCTTTACCACAACCCTTGCCCGTGACCCCTAACCTACTTAACTTCGGCTGTACGCGCAAGGTGGTTCACGACCCTTGCGCGCACGGGGTCTCTACCCTCTAACCAGGTAGATTAACAATAATTAACATAACACATGGCATTGAAAGAACTAAACAGTGTTTAATCATTTTTGATGGATTACCCCAGGATTCGCACCCACTCACAACCCAGCATCAAAATTAAATATCATAAAGCAATCTCGCCCAAAATCCCTTTACTAGGGTTACCACGCTCACTTCAGGAGGGTGGGTCCCGATAATTCTTTAATTATTTATTTATTCAAATTAAGGGAAAACCTAGCTATGGTGTCCATGCAAATAATATAATATTTATTATTAAATTATTAACTTTTTATGCATGCGTCGTCGGACTCGTGACTCCGCATGCAAGGCGGGGTCCACTCGACCACATGCGACGACGTCCGACGGGACCCGCATGCAGCGTTATGGACACCTACCCTTAATTTCTATATCGACATCATTAATTATTAAAGAAAGCGTGCTGTGTCACCTGGTCGACGTGCACGGACTCCTGTCTCTGGCCTCTGCTCCGTCCTCGGCTGGATCGTCCCGGTACAAACTAGTAATTCAATCACACGAGCATACATTAAAATCTAAGTCGGTGGTTCTCTAAAAGGGTGAGAAAACCAAGTCGGGGCTCGGTTCGTCTTTCGCCCGAGACGTCCTCGGGCTAGGGTACGTTTTGGGTTTAGAAAAATAATTTACAGACGGACTCATGGGCCTTACCGAGTCTAAACTCGGATCGGAGGTACTAACTAGTCTCGTTGGGTCGGATCTGGGAACGACCGGATGGGTACGAGGGTTGTTCGGGTATGACCTTGTTTGGCTTGGCGAGTCCGCCATCGGGTCGACTGCCAACAACAAAACCACCAAAAAGAAAATAGAAGATTTACCCAAGGTTTTCAGCTTCGGGTGCTCGGCCAAAACCGGCAGGTTAGGGGTCATGCAAGCCAAAGGTGTTCTGGGTTCGTCGGGCCATCGGGCACAAGACACAGACATCGCAATGAAGGGAGGGACGGGTCGATGGTGGCTAGTCGGGGGCTACAACCTGTCAGGCTGCCGATAGCAAACCGTCGGCAACCACGACGGCAAGTGAAAGGGGGTAGAACCTGGGTATTGGGTGGTCCGTGGGGCCTGGCCTGGCTGCGTCGGGCCTCGCCAGCTGCACGGCTGCCGGCTACAAATCCAACGGCTATGGCCGTGTCGAAGGGGAACAACGACCAAATTTGTCGGGGTTGATCTCAACAGAACAACAGAAAAAAGAAAAGAAAAATAGGGGAAGATGGGAGTGCTGACCTGAATCGATGGGGAGTCGTTGGCTCCGGCTGCGACTCCTCCGGCCGGTTGCTCTCCGGCGCCGTGCGAGTAGAGCCCCACCGCAGGAGAGAGAAAACAAGAGAAATAGGGGAGATGACGAGGGAGATCGGAGAGGGATGAGGGGGGGATCGGCTGGGCTTGGGGGCTTTATTTATAGAGGAGAGGGGGCCCGACGGGATAGGGATGAGAGAGGGGATCGGGATGAGAGGAGATCGGGATGAGATCGGATCGATCCGTCGGGGGAAAATCGCCAGGATTTTCGGAAGGGGATTCGGGCTGATGGGGAGTGGATCGGGTGACAGGGGCTGCGGGATAGAGATGAGAGGGGGAATCGGAATCTCAGGGGGGATCGAGGTTGTTGGTTAGGGAGAGAGAGAGAGAGAGAGAGAGAGAGAGAGAGAGAGAGAGAGAGAGAGAGAGAGACAGAGAGAGAGAGAGAGAGAGAGAGAGAGAGAAGGGATCGGGTTAGAGATATACAGGGGATCGGGCTTTTTTTTTTGGGGGGGAAATCTCATCAGCTCTCGAGCGCTTTAAGGAAAGGGGATGTGTTTACATGTGTTGGGGTTTGGTTGAAAAGAGTTGGTTAAATGGGGATGGTTGAGACTTGAGAGGGGTTGAATTGGTTGACCGGATTTGTTTTGTATGAGCAGGTTTCAGTTGATACGGACTTGCTGAAGTGGATAGTTTAAAGGTGATAGAGTGGAAGAGTTTTATGTGGTGGTTCGGATTAAAATCTGATGGTCGAGATTAAAGATGGGGGATTACTTGAATTATGATGGAATAGCAAGAGAAATAATTAAGAGGTGATCAGATGCTTGGATGGTGATCCAATGCCCAAGAACAAGATGAAGACATGGGTGGAGCTAGGGCTTAGAGCCTCATAAATCGATAAGACCCAATCGAGTTGGATCAATGCTTGGGCAACGTATCGGCTTTTGATCTAAAATTTGGTTCGGTCTCGCGACCTGTATCGTTCAGCGACGGCCGCTACAAGGGAAAACATGGGTTGACAATGCACATACTAGTAATAAAATAAGATATTCATGCGGTTGAATATGCTCAACACCTATGCACATGAGCGCACGCGCACACGCGCACAAATGTCTACTCAATCGCTCTGCCATCACCTCATCACCAGTGACCTAGACCCAGACTCATGGTCCGGTGCAACTCCCACCAACAATATGCATCAATTTTTATTTATTTTTTTTTTTCCCAACATTGGTAACAAGGATTCAATTCAATTATTTCAGTGATAATATTATAATAGAAAAAAATATTGGGTTGCCCTTTGTAAAATTACCCTCATTGATACCGGATATTACATCCTACCCACCTTATTAAAATTTTCGTCCCGAAAATTCAACTACTAAACTGGGGATAAAATTCTACCAACATCTACTATCAAATCAAAGCAATAATAGAAAGTTAACTATGGCTAGTATGAAAATCCTCAGAACATTACCAACCAAAAGACCAAGTCACTGCAGCAAAACTTACCAAAGAAAGACTCTGCCCTGCTACCACTCACAATTCCAATCTCTCAACTAATCTAATCATTATATGAAACGGGTCTTATAATTATTAGAAATGATCCTCCAAAGTCTCGCATCGCAAACACGAGTTTTGGTTTCCATTTTCCATTTCAATCATTATGGACTAAACCATAATCATAAGTTTTTATTACTAACCTTGCCTCGATAAGAGGTATCTCCCTTACCAGTTCTGCCGAGAGGTGTCTCCCTCGGTAGGGTAACCACCAAAATTCATGGATCTAGAGCTAAGAAAGCTCTCCACTGTCAGTGCCGATACAAAAAGGTATATACATTTATATGAGCGCCCATACACTCATATATAATTTTATACTTTCGGTATTCGACATTACAATCGTAGGAACATATGCGCCCATACACATATGCTTAAGTATACATCCCAAAAAAAAGATAGCTTAACTAGTACGCCTAATGGTATCTACACTAGACTAAATTCCCATAAGATTCCTATAAGATCAAAACCTCTACTGATCGAACTACTACTATACTATACTGCTAAAATCAAGGAAAAACAACTCTAGGAACATAAGTTAAGCCTGAAAGGCGCATCTAACAGAATGTTGGTTCCAAAACTAAAGAGAACAACTAACCACACACGAATTATGCAAGCTAAAGAGGGAGGAACATTAGGTTGGGAATGACGATACACAAGACATTCCAAGAGAAAGCAACTCACCTTGCAAGCAACCAACATTGCTTAAGAGATTGAACACCAAGTATTCCACAATAGGTCTTAGGTGGTTCCACACTAGATAGCTCTGTTCTAGCAATAGACAGTTATCTTATTTACTAATCCTAAGACTAGGAGATCGGTTAGAAATCGAAACTTATACCCAACTGAACTATAACCAATAATCTAGTTATGAGCAACGCAACAGTGAAAAGGAGGGTTTGCCGACTAGCCTCCCAACTAGCCTTAGGCACTTATCGTAATGAAATTAAGACCACGAGCAATTTCATAAACAATATTGAACTCCTCACATGGTCTACGGAAGTCAAACAAACAAATCGAAATAACTTAAAGTGATGTATAACCAATTGGATTTTTTCGAAGGTTACTCAAGGGAAAGATAATCATAAAAGACATCTGGGCAATCTCAAAAAGTCAAGAGTTGACAGAATCATCCCTGAAAATTAGAACAAATCGGATACAATTAAGACTAATATGACCAGAGCTTGAGGGTAACATAAAACGAATCGAAGGGATTCGATATTGTAAAGCATATTGCAATTCAAACCGAGACAATCCATGAACAACTAGCAAAAACCAAGGAAAACTCAAATATTCTAAGGACAATTTGAATTAGGCTAAGCGCACTGTAACAAACTGAAACTATCACATAACCTAAACAAACATGGAAGCAAATCAGGGAGAGACTAACAATCTGAGGAAAGGTTTAAACCAATATTACGAGAGCTGAGCGACCAAAGAGAAATCAGAAGTTACAACTGACTTATAATTAACAAGATAAAACTAGAAACAACCCAGAACGAGCTAAGAAATAAAACCACACGGAAGTTAAAGGCGTAATTTGCTAGAACCTATTATGGAATAGATCGCTAAACTATGGAATATATCAGAGTTAATAGTTACCCTCTATACTATCAATCATTAAAGAGAAAAAAATTTAACAAAATTAGTTCGGGCAAGGTCATAATTGATCTCCAAAAACCTTGACAAACCGAAATAGGTCAGAACTACTAGCAAGAAAGAAAATGTCCTAACAACACAGGAGGCGATTGCTAAGAGATAAATTAGTCAGGTGCAGACAATTGCACCTCGAAACTGACTAGAGTGACAAATCATACCGGGAATTAACGAAAAAAAGCTGATGAGTAACAATACTAAACTTAACCATGTGAGGATCAATAGATAAAATGATAGCCTATAGAACTTTTCTAAAGAAGACACTGAAGTACGAACCAAGAATTATCTTACAGTCGAACCTACAATCTTGAACCACGATGAGTTGAAAAGGATGTCTAGAAAAAAAAAATCATGAACCTTACACTCGTAGGAAAAACTACAAACCAATACTGCAACACGATATGTGAATTAATCAAAGGATGAAAGGTTCCTGAAAGACATATTTGGTAACTAGAGCAAAGGACTGATGATTAAGAGGAACGAAAGGTCGGAAGAAGGCATAATACAATCCACGATAAAAATCTATACCAGAGCATCAGGTCAAGATCATTCTTCAATAATTTTTTTTTTTTCACAACTCTTGATAATCCAAGAAAGGCGATTAGAGAAAAAAAATGATCTTGTATCTACACAATAGAACCTCTTATCTGACACCACAACTAAAGGGAAGACATCCGCAAATAACACGCTATTATTCTAATATATGAAGATATCAATAAGCTAAGAAAGTCTAAGAACAAACATCACTAAGCAAGGCAAAATAGAACCACACATTCAATCGTTTTGTAACCAATCTCTCGGATCAATTACACATGTAGCGAGAACAGGCTTGAAAACGCTCGAATAGTTATCACTACTAGAACAACTAGAAACTTCCGAGAACACCAACTTAGGCATGGAGGGATACCTCAACCAAAGCTACACAGAAGCAAACAAAGATCCAATCTCCATTTTGCTCAGTAAAGAATTTATTCTAAGAATCAAATAAAATATCTAAGGACACACATCAGCATCCTAAGTCCAAATTGACACTAGGACACTGACCTAGGAACCAATCTCTATGCTCCGAAAAGATAAAGTAGTACCTACCACCAGAAATGAAACAGTTCTAACATTAATCACCTACTAACCGACTACTAAAACTCGATACTTAAACACCTAATTCTAGAAACTAACCCCTAGGAACATATCCCTAGGCTCTGATACCAGCTGTCACGCCCCAGAAATCTAAAGACCGATTCCTGGGGTGTAAGGTGAGAAAAGGAAAAGGGTTCTGGGTATGGTTACTTAACTATGTAAATTTAGGATTCTCACTGGCTCTTTCTACGCTCACACACAAGCAAATGAAAGAAGGGGAAGAAACAAAAGATTAGGCTCTACCTTTAAAAGGGATATCCTTTCAGTACATGCGACCCAATGGTGTCACAACATACTGACAGAATATCCTCTAAAGGAGCACGAGGCTCAAGCCTCTTACGGCGAGCCGATTATCTCACCCGCTCCCGAACACTCGGTGCATCTGTCTGGAGGTCCTATCTACTGGGCTTGTCAAATTAGGTCAATTATTCGTCTTATATTTTTGTGGTGATCTAACCTAGGCTTAGGACCTTGAGGAGAGGCCTACCCAAAGAAATTCAGCTGGCACATTACCACTTATCACACTAGGCACCTAATAATAGAAGTCTTATTCCAATCCACTAGATTACATCGCAAGAAAGAGACTACTGTTAAAACGACATACTAGAATTAAAAGAAAAATGCTGCAACTCTAAACTCGTTCCTGGACTCCAAATGCTGCTCCGATGCCTCAGCTCCTGCAGAAGAGTCTACTCGTGGGAATGAGTAGCCCCCAAACATACATTTGGGAGATTAGCCAAATAAATGGCTAGTGACAAGCTAACAATTTTAATAACTAACAACGCTCAAATTTTAAGACAAATTATTGATTAACCTAATTGTCAAGCTATGTTCTCAATCACGTCCTATGTGTCCATGCAATTTCTACATTCACATGCAAATCCTACTGTCACTAGGTCATCGTGTGAACAGTCATACAATTCAAAATTTGTAATCAGACAATTACACACTCATACATGAACCCCGGATATTTTGTTCAACCTGCCCCCGGTCGGGCATTACTATCGGGCCTTTTATTTCGATGTAGAGGGCCAACTCTCTCGCCGTGCATCCGTCAACTCCATGCACAATTCACCCAGATGATCATAAGGGGTTTCCCGTCTTTCACGGTGGAGCTCTACCGCCCAACTTGCTTTACTATGGGGACTTCAACTCCCCGGGACAGGGTTGCTAGGCCAATCCCTACTCGAGGGCACCTCCTATTGGCTTTACCACAACCCTTGCCCGTGACCCCTAACCTACTTAACTTCGGCTGTACGCGCAACGTGGTTCACGACCCTTGCGCGCACGGGGTCTCTACCCTCTAACCAGGTAGATTAACAATGATTAACATAACACATGGCATTGAAAGAACTAAACAGTGTTTAATAATTTTTGATGGATTACCCCGGGATTCGCACCCACTCACAACCCAGCATCAAAATTAAATATCATAAAGCAATCTCGCCCAAAATCCCTTTACTAGGGTTACCACGCTCACTTCAGGAGGGTGGGTCCCGATAATTCTTTAATTATTTATTTATTCAAATTAAGAGAAAACCTAGCTATGGTGTCCATGCAAACAATATAATATTTATTATTAAATTATTAACTTTTTATGCATGCGTCGTCGGACTCGCGACTCCGCATGCAAGGCGGGGTCCACTCGACCACATGCGACGACGTCCGGCGGGACCCGCATGCAGCGTTATGGACACCTACCCTTAATTTCTATATCGATATCATTAATTATTAAAGAAAGCGTGCTGTGTCACCTGGTCGACGTGCACGGACTCCTGTCTCTGGCCTCTGCTCCGTCCTCGGCTGGATCGTCCCGGTACAAACTAGTAATTCAATCACACGAGCATACATTAAAATCTAAGTCGGTGGTTCTCTAAAAGGGTGAGAAAGCCAAGTCGGGGCTCGGTTCGTCTTTCGCCCGAGACGTCCTCGGGCTAGGGTTTTGGGTTTAGAAAAATAATTTACAGACGGACTCATGGGCCTTACCGAGTCTAAACTCGGATCGGAGGTACTAACTAGTCTCGTTGGGTCAGATCTGGGAACGACCGGATGGGTACGAGGGTTGTTCGGGTGTGACCTTGTTTGGCTTGGCGAGTCCGCCATCGGGTCGACTGCCAACAACAAAACCACCAAAAAGAAAATAGAAGATTTACCCAAGGTTTTCAGCTTCGGGTGCTCGGCCAAAACCGGCAGGTTAGGGGTCATGCAAGCCAAAGGTGTTCTGGGTTCGTCGGGCCATCGGGCACAAGACACAGACATCGCAATGAAGGGAGGGACGGGTCGATGGTGGCTAGTCGGGGGCTACAACCTGTCAGGCTGCCGATAGCAAATCGTCGGCAACCACGACGGCAAGTGAAAGGGGGTAGAACCTGGGTATTGGGTGGTCCGTGGGGCCTGGCCTGGCTGCGTCCGGCCTCGCCAGCTGCACGGCTGCCGGCTACAAATCCAACGGCTATGGCCGTGTCGAAGGGAAACAACGACCAAATTTGTCGGGGTTGATCTCAACAGAACAACAGAAAAAAGAAAAGAAAAATAGGGGAAGATGGGAGTGCTGACCTGAATCGATGGGGAGTCGTTGGCTCCGGCTGCGACTCCTCCGGCCGGTTGCTCTCCGGCGCCGTGCGAGTAGAGCCCCACCGCAGGAGAGAGAAAACAAGAGAAATAGGGGAGATGACGAGGGAGATCGGAGAGGGATGAGGGGGGATCGACTGGGCTTGGGGGCTTTATTTATAGGGGAGAGGGGGCCCGACGGGATAGGGATGAGAGAGGGGATCGGGATGAGAGGAGATCGGGATGAGATCGGATCGATCCGTCGGGGGAAAATCGCCGGGATTTTCGGAAGGGGATTCGGGCTGATGGGGAGTGGATCGGGTGACAGGGGCTGCGGGATAGAGATGAGAGGGGGAATCGGAATCTCAGGGGGGATCGAGGTTGTTGGTTAGGGAGAGAGAGAGAGAGAGAGAGAGAGAGAGAGAGAGAGAGAGAGAGAGAGAGAGAGAGAGAAGGGATCGGGTTAGAGATATACAGGGGATCGGGCTTTTTTTTTTTGGGGGGGAAATCTCATCAGCTCTCGAGCGCTTTAAGGAAAGGGGATGTGTTTACATGTGTTGGGGTTTGGTTGAAAAGAGTTGGTTAAATGGGGATGGTTGAGACTTGAGAGGGGTTGAATTGGTTGACCGGATTTGTTTTGTATGAGCAGGTTTCAGTTGATACGGACTTGCTGAAGTGGATAGTTTAAAGGTGATAGAGTGGAAGAGTTTTATGTGGTGGTTCGGATTAAAATCTGATGGTCGAGATTAAAGATGGGGGATTACTTGAATTATGATGGAATAGCAAGAGAAATAATTAAGAGGTGATCAGATGCTTGGATGGTGATCCAATGCCCAAGAACAAGATGAAGACATGGGTGGAGCTAGGGCTTAGAGCCTCATAAATCGATAAGACCCAATCGAGTTGGATCAATGCTTGGGCAACGTATCGGCTTTTGATCTAAAATTTGGTTCGGTCTCGCGACCTGTATCGTTCAGCGACGGCCGCTACAAGGAAAAACATGGGTTGACAATGCACATACTAGTAATAAAATAAGATATTCATGCGGTTGAATATGCTCAACACCTATGCACATGAGCGCACGCGCACACGCGCACAAATGTCTACTCAATCGCTCTGCCATCACCTCATCACCAGTGACCTAGACCCAGACTCATGGTCCGGTGCAACTCCCACCAACAATATGCATCAATTTTTATTTATTTATTTTTTTTCCCAACATTGGTAACAAGGATTCAATTCAATTATTTCAGTGATAATATTATAATAGAAAAAAATATTGAGTTGCCCTTTGTAAAATTACCCTCATTGATACCGGATATTACAGAAACACACCCTATCAAAGGATGCATCTTACAACATTGACACTTTGAATTTTAAAGCAAGACCAAGAATCAACTCCGGTTGCTTTGATGTCACAGGCGCACCGGTGTATAATTCTATGCCAGTATAAGCCTCGACACAACCTCGAGTCGAACTTCCAACTGGCATCGGTTCAAAACAAATCGAAGACATCCATTCGGACCATTCCTTGGTATTAGGGTTGTAAATGGGCTCAGATCGAGCCCAGTTTGGGCGGCCTTAACTTGGGCTTTGGATCGAGCTGGGCTCAAATATTCAATCCTGATTGTATTGTGGATCGGGTATGATCCGTTGCTAACCCAGCCCAAAGCACAAACCCAAGTCCAAATTATTTTATCTTTAATTTTTAGTTGAACATAAAAATTTTCATATATATTCACTACTTTAAAAGCATTAATTTCTTAGACTTTAGGAGCATTACTTGACTTATATCCTTTTTACACGTCAATATATATATTATATCATAATCAATGCTATTTTTTATTTTTGGCATTTGAACAGAGAAAATATTAAAAAAAAAAGAAAAAGATTTGAGCATATACCATGTTAGAAGTTTTCTGACTTAATTTGGGTTGGTTGTGAAGTTGGGCTTCTTAAAAAGGCTATGGGCCGCGTTTGGATCAAGCCTGAAATATCTGATTTAGGCCCCAGAAGGGTCTGTGCACACACTCAAAAGTTCGGGTTAGGCACGGGCTTGGATGCCCAACCCAAAATCGGCCCGTTTACAGCCCTACTTAGGAGAGTCCAAATCTCCTATCATCGGTCGGCCCTAGTCAATGGACTTGACATGCATCATAGCCACATATAGTCGGCTCGCACTCAATCCCGACACTACGGCCGGTGGAGTTGGAAACGGTCTATTCGGATCGTCTCCTCTGAATTTATGTTCATTGCTCCGCTTTAAATAATACATAAATTTTTATAAAACAAAATATAATAAATTAATATTATAATAACAAGTACAAATATTTTTAATTTGGAAAAAACGGAACATTACGCCATCTCAGATGGCGTAAATAGATTACACCATCCCAGGTTGAATAAAAATGCCCCTGTATCATCCGAGGCTATCAGATCCCTAAAATGCCCTTTATTGAATTATGGCATTTGGGATAGTGTAAAGCTTCGGATAGTGATGGGATCTTATCACAGTCGAAAATGATCATGGCTCCCTGAACAAACTAACGTTCTAATGGAAATCCCGGTGCAACATGCTAGTACAAAGTTACGTCAGGAGCGGGTCCAAACAAACTAATGATCATAACCAAAATGTTTCAAAATCGCTTGGCATTTTAAGGGTGCGGATCCTCTGAGGCTATAACCTCATAGGATCAAGATAGGTTGAACCCACAGTCGTTTTTTTGCCTGTCATTTGAGGTTAAGTGCGATTCACCTGTCGGGCTAGGTGTAACGGACGGTTGTGAATTAGTTTCGGTTTTAACCTATCTTGATCACAACCAATTAAAAAAAAAAAAAAACTAGCGACACAATTGGAATTCAGAGAATGTAGCAGGACAAGTGATCAAAATGTGAGGTCAAACAATGGGTCTCTAATGTGCTTGGTCGAAATCAAATAATGGGTCTCCGCCGAATATCGAGCAATAGAGTAAAGAATTCCACCAGGCTAGAACCATACCCGGACAACACACATCACCAAACGAATTGAGAAAAGAAAAATCAAGGCAAAATGATGCATAGATAGAACCTCCTGGATTAAAATTAAAACAAAAACAAAAACAAAAACAGAAACAAGCTTTACGCCATCTAAGAGCATCTCCAACGGTCTCCTTTGAGGTGATCTTTCCAACAGATGTGGCGATAAACCCAACATCCAACCCTTCAACGACCTTGCTTAAGGATCGTCAGATGTAAAAAATGCTTCCGATGCTCGCTCGATTTGTTGGCTCACTCGGAAATCGATAGTAAGTACAAATGAGGTCTGCTGCAATAAAGGCTATTTGATTAAGTGAAAATGAACCATTCAATTAAATCTCTTGAGCCGATCAAAAACAAAACCTTTCAGAATTATTATATTGTAGGGAGTGGATAGAGAAGCCATTGGAAGAGAAGCAAAACCCACTCATCAAAATTCTGACATGACATTTTGGCTCACCAAATCTAGATTTGAGATAGGGAGGCTGTTGGAGATGCTCTAAGATGGCAAGGGTATTTTAGGAATTTGATGGTCTCGAGTGAAAAGGGGTACTTTCCGTCACCTGTAATTCTTTTACACCTAAGATGGGATAATGTTTTGTTTTTATCAAATTAGAAACATTTGTTCCTGTTCTCATAATATTATTTTATTTTATTTTATATTTAAAAATTATGTAAATGATATAATCCAAAAAAGCCGTAAAGATTGACAATATCTCTGGATGGATGGCAGCGTATCACACTATTCAACGGGACATTTTCAGCCAGCGGTGCAAAAGCGCTGTCTTGATGCGTTGCCTCTTTTGACTTTGACAAATCATGATACACTGACGGTCCCATATGGAAATGATCCATAAGGCGTCCCTTACGTAAGGTGACGCATCACAACCGTCCGATGCTACACTCAGCCCGAACTGATGGCCGTGGTGGGTCGTCTTACCGGACTGGGACGGCTATGATGGTTGTTATGAAAGACTCGGTTCCGATCCATTCACTGACTTGGATGGGAGAATTTTCATGAAGTGACCACGGGATTTGTTGTATTGCTCAAACTAACTTAAATATGTTAATTTTTTTGACCACCTACACGTGCTGATTCAGTGAGACGAGTGTTTTATGATTTTTTCTAACCATTTTGTTTTTAACAGTAGTAAAAATATTAGTTGGGTAATTTTAGCGTCGGTTTTTTGTCGAGTTTACATCAGATTTACGTCGGGTTTTATGTCAGTTTTACGTTGAGTTTACGTCGGATTTAACCCATAACTTTGGCATTAGATTTACGTCGGTTTTAATCCGTAACTTTGGCGTCAATTTTACGTCGGGTTTACATAGGTTTTACGTTGATTACTTTTGCGTCGGTTTTACGTCTTCTCATCTTCCTCGGTTTTACGTCGATTTTACATTGGTTTTACGCCAGACCGTCCAACAACAACCCGATGAAGAGGTTATGACGATGAAGAGGCTCCGGCAGGATTCTGAAGATGTTCCGACAGGGTTCTGAAGAGGTTCCAACGAGGTTTTCGGCAGGGTTCTAAAGAGGTTCGGACGATGAAGAGGTTTCAACGATGAAGAGCTTCCGGCGAGGTGATGAAGTTTTAGAAATGGCGGGAAGCGGAAAACAAACGGCGGGATAAAATGTTGCGGATTGTGAGTCTCAACACGAAATAAAGGCTATAAAAATAAGGGTGTTTTAGTCCAAAAATTTTTCGGAGGTCAAAAAAGTAATATTTTCGGGCTCTGTATTTAGTTTGAGCAATAAGACAAACCTAGTGGTCACTTTGAGAAAATTCTCCTTGGATGAACTTAGAGCATCTCCAATGACCTCCGAACTAGGAGTACCTCGTAAGCACTGTGGGCCCCATTTTGTAAGCCACCTCATCGAAATATCATAGTTGAGAGAAGATCCCCTCCAACAGCCTCCGAACTAGGATATCCTAGTCATGTTACACTAACACCCCCCCGCTATTTGTAACTTATTCAAACCCTCCAAATTTGCATCAAACGGGTAAAAAGTAACTGTTGGACAGTGGATGCATCGTTGGATATATAAAAAATTATTTGTAAAAAGATTAGTGATTTTTTTGTAAAAAAAATAAATTAATTAATTCGCTCGGAGGCTCCAAAGGACCTCTGTTGTATGTGGAGCCTTTCGGAGGTCCCGAGCAAGTGTGGCCTATGTGGAGCGCCACGTTAGTCTTCAGAGCATCGAACAGAGCCGGTTAGAGCGGCACAAAAGCATCAGAGTGCCACGTCCTCCTTCAGAGCTCTCTTCGGAGGCCATTGGAGATGCTCTTATGGACCTCATGACCTTGCCAGTTCCAAGATAGGCACAAGATAGTTACCAAAAAAATATTAAAGCCCTTAACTTGAGCGTCCTGAACCATGGTATCAACTCTGTTATTCCCATTCATTTGGATAGTTTTGAATTGTTGAGATCTACAGGCCACCGGAAGAATCTCAGGGGACTCCCATCATAAGGGCCAGGTGATCAAATCGGTGGGGACAGGTGTTCGTGGTTCGGGACAACTATTTTAAGTCATTCGAAAGAAGATGGGCCCAAGCCACTAAGGGAAGAGTAATGTTATTTGGTAAGAAGGGTTTTCCTCCCAAACTAGGATTGCTGATATAGCACCCAATTCAACAATTCCTTTAACCTGTTGGTCAGGCGGGTGCAAGGACGATTGTGATCGACTTGTTGTTCGATTCGCCTATCGAACTGGGTGTAACGGACAGTCGTGATTAGGGGGCACATTAGGATGGCCCAATCTGAGTGGACAGCATAGTTGTTTTAAGTCATTTTCATAAAGGAAATTATCGAAAATGATATATGACCATCCTGACCCAATGGTACGAGTGAGTTGGCATACAGCGAATGGAATGGCAGCCGAGGACCAACCCAGGAATGGAGTGACACCTTAACCGCTCCCAGACTTCACGTCACTCATAATTCATAACTAGACATGTTAATGGATCAGATTTTGATCTGAATCTAACCTATTACGTCAGATATGAATGGGTTTTTTTTTAATCCGATGATCTAAAAAGATCTGGTTCCAATAATCTGTTTACTTAAAAAATAAAATATGGATTTAGACCAATCCGATCCGTTAAGAACTTGATCTGACAAACTATAAAACAATATATTTTATTTTATGAATCGAGCGATAATATTTCTTTAGATTTGAGTCCCTAAGTGCCAATATAAAAAGATTCCCACCATCCTCCTACTCAGTCTCATTTTATCCATGCCCTTTCTTAGTCCTAAGTCTAGAATCAGCTGCTGCTCTTGTGCAGACACAATGTTCGACGATATCACAACAATCAGATGTATAATTGTCAGATCGGTAGTTAACGGTTATGGATTGAGCTTTTTAATCCGATAACACTCCGAACCCGATAGCCCATTTACTTAACGGATCGAATTTGGATATAGCCGAATCAGACCCACTGACAAGTCAACCGATACCGACCCACTGACAAGTCAACCGATACCCAATGCGAGGGTGGCCGAATAGCATCCATGCAAGTCTACAACCACACAAATACGACCACGTCACATATATTAAGATCCACTAAAATAGAAAAAAATCTAGAAGATGATTTTTTTTTAAGTTTTCAAACAAGGGGCAACGTAGAACCAATGGCATCAACCTATCTAGAAATTGTGCAGGTATACTTTACCTATATCATTTCACAAGTAACGTTGACTAATTAAAATAAAACTAATGATAAATTAAGTTAACATAAGCAAACACTCGCATCAATCGATATCGACTCTTTATATACCCCATCACAGCTGTCAGTTGCCTTCCTATTAGGGCTGAATACAATTCATCGATCAGACTTGGGTGCAACGGACGGCTGTGATCGAGTTTGTGAAATGCCTATAAAGGTTTTGTCTTGTTGAATAGTATTTACCATCTGCATTGTCGACAGCTGTGTTGCCGCCGAAGACGGCCCGCTGCAGTGCCGATAGGCACGAGCATGCACTAGTCTATATAATAAGGGTGCACGTTTTCAAACAGGGGATAAACAAAAAGATAAACCCCAAGACAAAGGATAACTGAGATCGTCCGAATTGGATGGCCCAGATTTATTAACCGGTTGCCATTTAAATCTTACAACCATTCTAGGTCTAGGTAAAGATGGAAAACATTCATAGCCTCGACGCGTACCTCATGAACACAGCCCTCTATTGCACAAAGATGAAAGTCATTCATATTTAAAAATTGATTTAAAGATGGAAAGCATATATATTTTCTTTAAATCCTTCACCCATAATTAGAGATCTCTAATACAACACGCAATACTGGTATTCCTGTGATTTCCTCTCTCTCTCTCTCTCTCTCTCTCTCTCTCTCTCTCTCTCTCTCTCTCTCTCTCTCTCTCTCTCTCTCTCTCTCTCTCTCTCTCTCTCTCTCTCTCTCTCTGGTAGCAATGATTAGGGTCGTGCAGCGATTGATGGAGGTGAAAAGAGTGTGCATGTGTTGTGTACTTAACATGCGAGTCTCGCACAACGATTTTTGTTTTGTTACAACAACTAGAGAATTACAAAATACCATAATACAATAATATAATGAGTCCTTATATTCCTAACGTCCTGTGCCGCTATCTGCGTAATTTTTCGTGGAAAGATATTGTGCCTATAAACATAGGTTTTCATTAGACTTCCTCCATGGCCAAACAAGTCAGTCAGCTGTCCGATTTCCTTCCCTCAAAATGTGTGAGGTCCTCACGCTACAGAAGCTTTGCATCATAACCGTAGAGCAAAATCGATCGTATTGCTACTCCATAACGTGAAGTATTGAAGATAGGGTTTAACGTGGTTCCGTCCTGATGGACATGACAAGTTATTGGTGAGTCGTGATCGAAGGGACAGTCTTTTCTATTTTTGGGAGATGAATATAATTCTTTTTTCTATTTTGCTTTCTTTTTAATAGGAAATGAAGGTAATCACTTCTCATTGTATTTTTTAAAAATAAATATAATTTTATTTGCAGATAATTATGTTAATCTTTGCATTTCAATTTCTATTTTCTAATTTAATTGAACAATGATGACAATAGATTAATCTCTGTTTTGGGCTTCTTCCAAAACTCAATTATCTATTCAAGAAATAATGTATATATGCAATTGTTTTTTTTCTTCTCAAACTTAAAATACAAACAAAAATATGAGTTCCCCTTCCCTGTCGGCACCTGCTAAATGTTGCCACCCCTGTGACTTCAGCCGCAAAACATACTATTGGGGTGTCCACATTTGTCAGCGGCGCCAAATTGTATGGCGCCGCCAACAAATTTTGCAACCCCCCCTCCCTCCAAATATGTTTGACGTCGAATTCATAAGAGTACATTTTGCTGTCGAAGATGGTCGTTACAATACTGACCGGTATGAACATACATATTCAGATAATTCCTAGTTCAAAATAGGTTGCTTATAAGACAAGCACCAAGACTAACATCACCATACTAATACGTTATTCATTTCCTTTCCATCCAGAAAGAATTGATGAAGTGATGACAGCCCATCCCACCGGCCCAACATCCACCGTCCATGATCAGAGTAGGAGTGGCAATGGGTCGTCAGGTCGGGTTTGTGTCGTGTCTAGTGTCGGGTTGTGTCGAAAACCCGGACCCAACCCATTTAACTAATCATGTCTAGATCCTAAACATTACCCGACCCGCTTACCTCACGGGTTTATTCAGTTGACCCGATCCGACTCAAACCGACATAGACCCGCTGATACTGTATATTAGAGTATCGGATTGCAGGTTGACCCGACCCAACACGACCGTTGAATTTTAAGCAGGTATTCACGGGTTTACCGTGTCCAGACCCTAAACCCGGACCCGACCCATTTATTAAACGGGTCTATTGTTTACGACCCGTTTACAATCCGAACCCGTTTAGCCCTGACCCAGACCTGCTAACTTCGTGTCGGGTCTTCCGTGTCTGGTCCGAAATTGCCAGCCCTAGATCAGAGTCCCTTTCTCATTGCACTTGTCACAGTGGACCCACAAACAGCCCCGCAGTAATGGCCTACTTGCCAAATGGACCCCCATGGCAGCCAACAACCCGACCCATTAAGGCACGAGCCGAGGCCATCCAGCGGGATATCTCATCTCAGCCGTCAGGGATATAACCCATCTCAACCGTCCGATTCAATTCAGATCAAGAACCCAATTTTTGACCGTTCAAGAAAGGCCCACCAGGCCACCTCTATCAGGAATCCTTCAAAGCCCCTATAAATAAGGCCGCGCCCCCAACAATCCCCCACCCTTCCGAAGCCCAAGAGGAGGAGGAGGAGGAGGAGGCGGCGGAGCACCACCATGGACGGCTACAGTCCCAAGATCCAGCGGCAGCGGTCCTGCTCCTGCGCCGTGTTCGACATCGGCAGCTGGTGTAACAGCCGGCGGAGGACCTCCACGGGATTCAACCGGAGGTTCTCCGACGACTACTACGAGGAAGAGGAGGAATACGACCCGATGGACTACCCGACCGGCCGGTCGCTCGGGGTGAGCTGGCGGGGGGTGTGGAGGAGGATCGTGAAGGAGAAGAGGAGGATCCTGAACTCGGCGGCGCCCCTGCACGCCCCTTACGACCCCTACACCTACGCCCAGAACTTCGACGATGGGTCCGCGTGGGTCGAGCCCGAGAACCTCACCCGGTCCTTCTCCGCCCGGTTCGCCGTCCCCTCCGGGATCTTTCAGAGAGTAGCATGATCATATAATTAGGAAACAATCAGTGTATTAAATGGCATTTGCTGCTTCTAATATGAAATCGATCGGTAATTCCATTGAACTTGTTTGACGTCATTCGAAATTTCCCGGCCATTTGATGCTCCATTTTGCTCTCTCTCTCTCTCTCTCTCTCTCTCTCTCTCTCTCTCTCTCCTCATGATCTCAGCCATTTGATGCTCTCTCCCCCCCTCTCTCTCTCTCTCTCTCTCTCTCAAACAGCTACTTTATGAAAAAGAAAGAAAATCAAAATTAGTAAAGTGAAAGAAATCATGTGTATCTCAACAATTATTTCGAGCAATGATCATTACAAACCGAAGCTTTTGTCTACCACTAGTTTTAATTTTGTGATTTCTTTCTCAGGAGTAAGCTTGGTATTTTTTATTTTAATGATTGAAATTATAAATAACCCTAATCATTCTTTTTTGGGATTTTTGCATATAACCCACTAACATATTGATATTATAAATAGCCCCCTCACTTTGTAACTTTTATAAAGAACCCCCTCACATATTACCTTTTTTTTATCCTTAAGTTAAATGAATAAACTTAATAATGGAGGCAAAATGATGACACTTAGGGGATTTTCATAAATGTTGGAATGTATGAGGGTGTTATTCATAAAACTTAAAAGGTGTGAGGTTATTTGTAAAATTGATATTTGATAGGCTCCTCAACATAATAAGAGGAGCCCAACCCGTCACGCCACCAATTTTGACCTTCAAGAAGACTCCTCAAAGCATTCTCCTCCTGCCGTTTCCTTAATAGGCTCCTCAAAGTAAAAAATGACATGATGAAGATAGATTTTGGAGACTGACCTGCGATCGATCGTACGTATGGCCAATATTGTTCAAGAAACCATTGAATGGGGCATCTCGATCCCCTTCTTAACAAAGCGGAGCTCAAAGTCACTCCTCCATAGACTCGATAGGGAGCTGTCAGGGAGGTTGATAGAGATGGATTTTGAGAACCGCCCATCTTTTATGACTTTTAGGGAACTATCATGGTGGCTACTAGAGATGTTCTCATATATAAAAATTGAGAAATGCTATTCAGTCGAAGGTTTTTTCGATTTCGTCGGTCCGATTGACATGGCAGCATGCAACTGGTGGCTGAAACCCACTAGTGACGTTCAAGTCTTTTACACCACCAGTTGCACGTTGCCACGTCAATCAGGCTGAGCGGAATCGGAAAAACCTTCGGGCTGAGTCATAAAAATCCCTTCCTTTTTCAATTTTAATAACCCATCCAACTATCATTTCAGGCTTCAGATAAATAAAAACGAGAGAGAGAGAGAGAGAGAGAGAGAGAGAGAGAGAGAGAGATTTACATCTCCCCATGTGCATGCCTGCAGAGATTCTTGTCATCTCCACCCTTTCTCCATCTCTCAAGAGTCCAAAAACATGTGCTCGAAGCTTTTGACCATGAGAATACTATTAGGAGGAAACAGAAGGTGGGCAAAGAAACAAAAATCTTTGAAGTTTCTCGCATTCTCACTTCTCTGCAATCGATGGCAAAGAAAGAAAAAGAACAAAACGAGAGGCCGATCGAACCCCCCCACTTAGGCCCACATCAGCCAATGCTTTTCATATTTTTCTTGAAAAAAAACTACGGCTGATCGAAAAAAGCACAAGGAATCTTCGGGCGTTTTGTTTCCTTTTGATTTTCGTCTGAACTGACGTACCCTTATCCCTTAGAATAAAGGGTGCGTTGGGTTTCGTCCTCGAGTGGGAGATATGAGTTCATATCAATCCTACTAAGCCGGTTCCTATCTTTAATCAACGTGGTGGGACCTCATAAGAGTACCAAACTTTGGATTTGACTGAAAAAAAAATAAAAATCATATCCAAAAAATACTTTTAAATTCTCACAATACCATTGCCAACTATTTTTAGGTTGGCTTTATAAAATCCTTCTTTCTTAGTGATCATAACCTGATGCTCATGAGTGCCTCTCCCTCCTTTTCAAAAAATACATGACTCATGCATGGGTGCCTTTCGAAAATGTTATTTGAACATACAATGTTACATAGTTGTGGACATACTATGGAGCAAGGTGGCATCAATTGGCGCTCGGCGCGTTAGCCGATGCATTTGTTGCGATAACAATACTAGTGTGTTAGGCCTTGATACCAACCTGATTATTAAGTCTTAAAAATGAAGTCACAAGTAGTGACTAATAGACACCATCACAATCAAAATCCTAACAAAAAAAGGACAAACAAAATCAGCACAAAAATTCCTAAAACAAGAAAAAATATGGACCTCTAAATCTTAATACTTTGAAGCTCTTGACTTCTTTTTTATTTAGTATAGAATGGACGTTGAAGATTTTTAATTCTTACCAAAATGGGATAATAATGAAATTATTCTATGGAACCAGGATATATGGGGTTCATTCTGTACTAAATAAAAAATCTTTCTTTCGTTAATTCTTTCTCTCTCTCTCTCCCACGGAGAGCCTCCCTCCGTGGATATTGAAGATTTTTATTGCCGTAACTTTCGACATAAATCTATCGAGAAGAGACCTAAGGATCTTACGGCATATATTCTTGTTAGATACTTATTTCCTGAAAGCAAAGCAAGAGTTAATTACGTAATTTAATTTGGCAAAGAACTCGTTGAAAGACTTCTCCTCCTTCATTGCCGAAGCCTCAAGACGAGAGGAAAGTTATTGAAGCTTGGCATCCTTTACGGAGGTCGTTCCCTCGTGGGTGACCGAGAGGATATCTCAAGCCTTACAAGGTTTGGGCGATGAAAATCCGTCAAAACTCACTCTCATTGACACCAAAATGAATGGCGTTAAGGCCACATTGATTTGCAGTGCAAAACATTTTCCCGTAATCATCTCGGCCACAGATCAAAAGGTTTGAGGCTCATCTTAACCTTCTAACCCTTCATCACCGAAAGGATCAGTGAAAAACCAACCATCCCTTACACAAATATATACTTCTTCGCTCATTCCATAAGAAAATACTTGTATTTTGTACTTCTACTGTGCATAGTTTGTGCCATCCATTATGGAAGGTTTGTTAATAGCACTTCATTCTCTTCATGAACCCATCACGTCAAGGAAGTGTTAAGAACAAACAGTTGAGTTGTCCCCTAAAAAAAAGGGCAAAAGATCTTAAAAAAAAAAGACAAACCTTAAACAAAATAAAAAACCCTAAAGAGGGCCACAAGCACCCACCACAAAACTTATGAACAGGACATGCGATCATGTGTGATAAAGTGGCAATCTAAAATGGATCCTACTCCATGAGTGTTAGCTCCAGCAAGAGACACCAGCTCTGATACCAATTGACACTACACCAATATTGTTGAAAAATAACGGGCAATGACGTACCGTCATTTTTCAGTCTGTCATTTTTCAATGCCCATCATTTTTTACTACTAAAAATATGAATTGATTATCATTTATTATACGACAAACTTTGTCCATTGTTTATTTATGTAGTTTATTCCTCAAATTGGTATAGTGTGAAAATTTTGATGAAAGAGTTTTAATAAGCATGCTAAAATAAATCCACTAAACGAAGTAGTGGAGTACCCTATAATAGGTAGATGCAAAAATGGGATAGATCACATAATTTAAAGTTAGCGGAAGTTATGAGTTGTGATTAATGAGAAATGACGTTAAAGAACATACACAAGCATATACAAGGTGGAAACCCTTAACAGGGATGAAAACTATCCTCAGGTCGAAACCGGGCCTAGACTATTCACACAAAGAGGTCTAGCTTCCCTAATGAAGTAGCAAACAATGTTACAAAGTAACTAGACAGAGATTACCCCTTATCCCCCTAGGTCCGCGACCTGCGCCTTCGATGAAGTAGAGACGATGATCTAATTTCATAAGTGCTTAACCAAGCTGACTCTTATGCCTACTTCTTCACTCATCTTCTCCATTTGCTTCCACTCTTAAAAAGGCCCCCAAAGCGAGCGGCGTCACTATGGATGCTCGACATGAATGGCATCACGAAGTGCTATCACAAGATCCTTCCATACGATGGTAGGAACACACTCAGTGTGTGCTAGTGAAGTGGGGAGAAACAAAATAAAAATTAATTAAAGAATACTTAGATCTAAGAAGTAACTAAGGTAGAAGGTGACCTTGATCTATTTCAAGACCTTAGATACATGCTTCTAAGCCTAGTATACTTCAAAGACTCTAGCTACAAAAATCCCCAAATACTAGATCAAGATCTAGGTATTGAATGACATCTTGGATCCTTTGTTAACTTGACCTCTCTTACTTATATGATCACAAGGAGTTAGAAGACTCTCAAGTGACTATGCAAGTAGTGAGTCCAACCTCCGTAGATTTTAGATCCTTTACTAACTTTGACTACTCTTACTTGTATGATCACAAGGAGTTAGAAGACTCTCAAGTGATCATGCAAGTAGTGAATCCAACCCCATAGATTTGATCTAGGATAGAAGGTTGAAGAGAGGAGGATAAGGGGAAGAAGAGAAGAGATGGAGTTCAAGGGTGAACTCACTAAAACCTTAAAGCTCTCTTCTAATTCCTCTCCCAAACTAAAAAACTATTAGCAACTGAAGGGTGTAGGGGTGAGATATTTATAGCCCAAGGGAGCCCTGAGGTAGATAACTAAAACCAAAGGAGAGATCCTTATCTTTAAGGTATATCTCAGCCAAGTCATGCGCACGACCCAACAGTCATGTGCATGACCAACATGTGGCAGAAGAGAATTGGTTGAGCCGACTAACTTAACTATTCCAGAACATTCTAAGTCCAGTCGTGTGCACGACTTTAAAGTCATGTGCACGACCGATCACGCGTCAGTGTACAATAGGATAGTCTCCAATTTGACTAAGGTAAAGTCGTGCCCATGACTGTGTATTCGTGTGCATGACCCTATCCTAACAGACAACCATTTTGTTCATCAAAGACTAAGGTACAGTCGTGCATACAACTAGCCTATTATGCACACACTTAATATAGAGGATCGGCCCTTCTTCTGAGCGAGGTAAAACGTTAAAGTCTAGCATGCATATGTGGTCATTTCTAATATATAATATGCTCATATATATTTAACATTGTTTCTGAATGAATATGCATGCAAAGAACTAAAACGATAAAAAAGATTGAACGGAACCAGGTATATGTGTGTGCTAGCTAGTCATGCACTCAAACCCTAAACACATGAGCAAAGTCTAATCCCAAGAAGTTAGAAATATACATTTCATGCCTAAGCATGTGGGAAATGATGATAGTCGTGGTTATGGTAGCAACGGTATTTCTGATCGCAACAGAGCCAAACCTAAACTCTATCCTCCCGACTATAGCTCGCAGCTACTCACTACACCGGTAAAGTAGGGTTTTTTAAATCTCTAAAAACTAATAACAATATAAGGAGACCTAACAGAATGGGTTAGTGGGATTTATTCCCATAGTAGCCCTTGGTTTTTTAAATGGATATATAAGACTCAATTGATTAGTGGCAAAAGCGTAATATTCTTGGATAATATTTGTGATTTGTGTAGTGATAGAACAGGAAGGGTAAAAATGGCATATTACGGTCCTAACTCTTGTGTTTGTTTTCATGACATAGGATTAAAAATGTTGGGTATGGATTATTGAATAAGGTAAAGGGTAAAATGAGAACTCGTGCAAAAGGATGGAATGATCCAAAAGTACGGATTTCTTTAGGGAGTATTGAGTAACCCATGGTTTTTTAAATAGAAAATAAGACTCAATTGATTAGTGGCAAAAGGGTAATTTTTTTGGATAGTATTTGTGATTTGTGTAGGGATTGTACGGGAATGACAAAAATGGCATATTACGGTCCTAGCCCTTTTGTTTGTTTTCATGACATAGGACTCAAAATATTGGGTATGGATTAATATATACGATGAAGGGTAAAATGGGAACATACATAAAAAGATGGAAGAAAGTAAGGACCCAAAAGTGCAGCTTTATATTAGGGGGTATGGATTATACAACCTATACTCATACCCATACATGAAAGTATATTTGTACCCATAACCCAGATCTATACCGGATGTTTTAAGTCCCTTGTATAGTCCATACCCATACCCATAATCATACCTGAAAGTACATTTATACCCATAACCCACACCTGTACCAGATGTTTTAGGCCAGGGCCGGTCACAAGTTAGAGGGGCAATTGGGTTTTGGGTTTATACCCCCTAATTAGAAACCGCAATTTTGGGTCCTTACTTCCTTCCATCCTTTTACATATGTTCTCATTTTACCCTTTACCATAAATATTAATCCATACACAGTATTTTGAATCCTATGTCATGAAAACAAACAAATGGGCTACGATCGTAAAATGTCATTATTGCCCTTCCCATTCTATCGCTACACAAATCACATATACCATCAAAGAATATTACCCTTTTGCCACTAATCAATTAAGTCTTATTTATCCATTTAAAAAAACAAGAGCTATTATGGGAATAAATCCCACTAACCCACTAATCCATTCTTCCTTCCATCCTACTTTTTGTTCCCATTTTAACTCTACCCGATTAACTTTTGGATATGGGTATGAATACCCCAATACCCATACCCAAAACCCACTTGCCTTTCTACCTTGTGACCCGACCGCGACTCGAAACATCTGGTACGGGTATGGGTACAAATATACTTTTAGGTATGGGTATGGATATTGGTTGTACAAGGTTTCTACAAGTTTTGGGTATCGTATGTATATGAGTTATGCAAGGTTTGGGTAAGATAGGGTATGGGTACCTAAATATACTTTTTACAAGGCTTGGGTAAGGTATGGGTATTGGGGTATTCATACCCTACCCAAACATTTTCCTTGATGTTGTTTTAAAACATAGAATTGAGAAGGGTAAAATGGGAAATAAAATGTAGGATGGAAAGAAGAATGAGTTAGTGGATTAGTGGGATTGCCCTTCCCATTATAGCCCTTATTTTTTAATGGATAAATAAGATTCAATTTATTAGTGGCAGAGAAGAGAAGGGTAAAATGGAAAATAAAAATTTTGATGGAAGGAAGAATGGGTTAGAGGGATTTAATCCCATAATAGCCCTTAGTTTTTTAAATGGATAAATAAGACTCAATTGATTAGTGACAAAAGGGTAATATTTTTGGATGGTATTTGTGATTTGTGTAGGGATAAAATGGGAAGGGCAAAAATGACATATTACGGTCCTAGCCCTTTTGTTTGTTTTCATGACATTGAATTCAAAATATTGGGTATGGATTAATATATATAGTGAAAGGTAAAATGAAAACATGTGTAAAAGGATGGAAGGAAGAATGGGTTAGTGGGATTTATTCCCATAATAGCCCTTGGTTTTTAAATAGATAAATAAAACTCAATTGATTAGTGATAAAAGAGTAATAGTCTTGGATGACATTTGTGATTTATATAGGGATCAAACGGGAAAGACAAAAATGGTTTTCGGTTCTAACCCTTTTGTTTGTTTTCATGATATAATTCAAAATATTGGATATGGATTAATATAAATGATTAAGGGTAAAATAATATATATATATATATATATATATATATATATATATATATATATATATATATATATATATATATATATATATATATATATATATATATATATATATATATATGGGTCAGGATCGGATGACCCAGCAAAATTTGACCCATTAATAACCCAGCACCCTTTGAGACACTTAGAGGTTATAGAATGGGCTGATTTTTTGTAGGAATGTTGTCTATGGTATGTTGATCAACCTCACAAAAAATCAGCCCATTCTAAAACCTCTAGGTGCATCAAATGCGCACTTCAAATCAACGGTTTTTCACTGTCAATTTTAACCGTTGATTTGAAGAGCACCCTTTGATGCACCTAGAGGTTTTAGAATGGGCTGATTTTTTGTGAGGATGATCAACATACCATAGACAACATCCCTACAAAAAATTAGCCCATTCTATAGCCTCTATGTGCCTCAAAGGGTGCTGGGTTATTAATGGGTCAAAATTTTGCTGGGTCATCCGATCCTACCCTATATATATATATATATATATATATATATATATATATATATATATATATATATATATATATATATATATATATATATATATATATATATAATATAGAGGAATGGGATGCTGCCTATCAAAACAGCATTTTTTGCTGCTTTGAGACATTGTTTGACCATCCTAGAAGTTTTGGAATTTGATAAAATTTGGTGAGGGTGTTGTCTAGGGTAAGATGATCATCCTCACAAATTTTCATCAAATTCCAAAACTTCTAGGGGGTTCAAATGGTCGAAGCAAAATCAGTCGTCTGCAGTCACCGTTAAAATCTGCAGCATTTTGCTTCGACCATTTGACCCTCTTAGAAGTTTTGGAATTTGATGAAAATTTGTGAGGATGATGATCTTACCCTAGACAACACCCTCACCAAATTTCATCAAATTCCAAAACTTCTAGGATGGTCAAACAATGTCTCAAAGCAGCAAAAATGCTGTTTTGATAGGCAGCATCCCATTCCTCATATATATATATATATATATATATATATATATATATATATATATATATATATATATATATATATATATATATATATAAAAGGATGGAAGAAAGTAAGGATCCAAAAGTGCGGCTTTATATTAGCGGGTATGGTTATAGATAAAATGAATTCTATGCTTTAAATTAGTGTGATACACTTGTCAGGAGAGAGTGAATGGAGGGAAAGGACAAGAAGTAGAGAAGTCAAACTTGAGATAGATGGTAACCTAACAACTACACCAACCTTTAGGACAGGAGAACCCACACCGTCTCATGTGGGCCCCTAAAATTTAGTCATTGGGTGATAGTTTGGGTGCTCCCTTTATATGGTAAGGCATGCATCCGCGGTCAATAAACCCATTGTTTCCCTCTCTGGTGGTCGCATGAGCGAATCCCAATTTCGCCCAACACCGATGAGAAATGCTATTCAATCCGAAGGTTTTTTCAATTTCGCCGGCCGATTGATGTGGCAGTGTGGAACTGGTGCTGTTAAAGATTTTAAAATCGCTAATGGGTTTTAGCCACCAGTTGCATGCTACCATATCAATCGGACCGGTGAAATCAGGACAAACCTTCAGGATGAATAGCATTTCTCAACGCCGATAAGAGCGTGGTGCTCCCGTGAGGAATCCAAGATCGAATAGCGTTGGTTAAAAATTATTTGCACTCCTGCTGTTGTTGCAACATTGCAAGTTTCAAACCATGATCTTTTTTTTAATGCATAGACATTAATAGGCACCGCTCTAACCGAATCGGTGTGCCCCGATTAAAAAAAAGAAAGAAAAAAAAAAAGATAATGTGGCTAAGGACCCTGACAATAATTCAGTTTGCAAACGATGAGCAGAATATGGCTTTAGTCTAAGATCTTAGGCTATCCTTTCCGGGTAAAGGACCACATTTTACACCAAATCCTCAGAACTCCCTCACCTCTCTCTCTCTCTCTCTCTCTCTCTCTCTCTCTCTCTCTCTCTCTCTCTCTCTCTCTCTCTCTCTCTCTCTCTCTCTCTCTCTCTCTCTTAGCGGGTGCAACTAGCGACACGACCAACGGATGTAGCATCTGTCAACGAGCATGAGCAGTGGAGGAGACAGCAGTGGCAACGGATGCGAGTAGTCACGTGAGTTGCAACGGAGACAAAAGAAGGACGGTGGACGTAGGGGTTCGGTTCAGATTAGGTTTAGGTCTATGATTCATCTCATGGCCTATAAATCTTAGGGTTCCGGATTCGGTTTAGTTAAGAAACGAGTGGCATGGAATAAAAATTCAAAAAACAATAGTGGTGGGTATTTTTATCCTGGCAATTGACTGTTCTTTAGACTAGTTGATCTGTTGATTAGGGACCAATCACTAATCCAAAAATAATAATAATAATAATAATGGTGAAGCACTTGCTACATAGAAAACAATAAGTTCATGTTGGGGTGCACATGGAGATTCTTAGGGTTTGACGACCACCGTCATTAAATGGTTGCATGAAGGGCGCTGCCACCCACCTCCCCTGTTGAATCTCAGTAGTCAAACTGGACTTTCAGGGTATGGGGTCGGAACGGGTGTATATATAATAAAGGATCAGCTGAGGTGATGAATGCAACCCACATGAGACCCGTTATCTTTCGGTCCAAATATTGTTTATTTGGGCCGGTTCACGCATGTGACGTGGATACATGTCAAGGTGCATTGTGGGGTTCACGTGGAGAGAGAAAAAGAACTATAAAAATACTTATACAAAATTTATTTAAATGGATTAGGGGTATTAAATATCTTATGCTCAGGGTTAGGCATGTTGAGCCTTATATAACATTTTTTTTTTTTTTTTTTTTTTGGGGGGGGGGGGGGGGGGGGGGGGGGGGGGGGGGTGGGGGGGGGGGGTGAGTTAGTGCTAGGTCCCTCACAAAGGATCGGGTTAATGCTAAGCAGTGGCGGACATAGAAGCTCTAATATTTAAACTGTGAGGGGCCACGTGTAAAGATTTTTTTTTTAATTTTTAAAACCTCAAAAGAGCCCTCTAGAAATTTTACTAACGGGACGGGAGGGGGGGGGGGGGGGGGGGGGGGCGGGCACAGCTCCCCTTGGTTCCACCCGTGGCATTAAGTACACTGAAATCTATATATCTGTACTAAAATGGAAGCCTCTCTCCCGTTTTGTGACACATAGACATCTTTTAAAGAACTAGAATTCTTCTTTCGTGTGTGAATGCGGCTCTCTTTTAAATCCATTTAAAAACCTATCATAAAGATGATAAATTTTCAATCAATGACATTTAATGGTCATTTGATGGTAATATATATATATATATATATATATATATATATATATATATATATATATATATATATATATATATATATATATATAGGGGAGTGTTAGGATGCGGCGTGCGGTGCGTGCGGTGTTGCACCGTAGCCATCTGATGCACCACTACGTGCATCACACTCACGCAGCAGGTGCATCAGACCAGTGGCGGACCCATGATTTTTCTTCAGGGGGGGCATAATTATTAAAAAGTAACTACAGTTGCTGCCTCACAGTCGAAGGCATTGGCAGGCGGCGTGACAATTAACGTCCCTACCCTTCCTTTGATCACGCAACAAAAGGTCTATTAGAATTTTGCTTCTAGTGGAGGAGAATTTCGATCCTCAGAGTCCTTCGAAAATTTGGAACTATAATTGGCCGACTCGATCGGGGTGCACGGGCTGTAAATAATAAACCAGATTCATTTTTCTTTTTTTTGGCAGGGGGATTTCATACATACCCCCAAAAACTTAATTTCCACTCGATTCTTATTCACTAAGGGCCATGGGATGAACTCTACGAGGATGCCACGTGAGCGAGTGGTGGCAGACGGCAGTGGGTGTTGGCCGGATAGTGGTGGGCGCCGGTGGTCGGCAACGGCGAGGCAGGCCATAGGTCACCAATACAGGCGGCGACGGCAGGTAGTGGCCGGCAACGACGGATGACCCATGTAGCAGTGGGGGTGGGGGTCGGTGGCATGACAGTGGACATTGACTAGCAGGGGATGGTGGTGGCCACCTCCATGTGAAGTTGACAACGAAAAGTTTGCTAGAATTATTTTTTTAATAAATTACCCTTTGCCCCCCTGAAGTTTAGCTCAAAAACATTTAACCCCTCTATAGTTAAAAAATAACATTTTGCCCCCCTTCAGTTCAGCTTCGATCAGATAATTACCAAATGAGAAAATCAAATAGTTGACAAAAGGAGTATTGTGCTAACATTTCAAACTTTAGGGAGTGATTTGGAACAAAATAAACTATAGGGGTGTTAAGTGTTTTTGAGCTAAACTTCAAGGGGGTAATTGTAACTGTGGTCGCAGAAAAAGATTCGGGTCGTCTTTATTGCGGATCACACGAGATTACAAATTTTCTTTGATCAGGAGATTGTGGGAGAGATCCTCTGGAGGGTCCCTTTGATCCGTGTCTCCACGTGGTATTCGTGCGAGAGCTCTGAATGGGTTGCCCAGGACAGAGGTCTTTACAGGATGAGGGTTTTTGAGAGGCTAAGGAGTTTCCACCGTTGATTTTGTCCCTTCCGTGCTTCGCGCTTTTCTCGGCTAGGGAGGCTTTGGGCTTCGTTCCTCGGTCTTCGTGTCTTCCTCGATCCTTGCTCGACCTCGGCGTCCTTGATCGTCGGTTCGCGGCGTCGATCGTGTTTTTGGCGTCAGCTTTGGCTTTAGCTTTCGGCTTTTGCGTAGCTTTGGCGTGGCTCTGGCGTTTGCTTTGCTTTGGCGCTTGCGCTTGAACGTAGGCGGGTAGAGACTTGCGATGCTTTAGTTCTTCCGGACTTCGCGTCGTATCGGCTAGAACGTGCGGTGCTTTGCTCGTGACCGTCGTAGTTGCTTGGCTTTGGCACGTGCGTTGCTTTAGCGCGGGCTTTACCGGTGCGTTTGCTTTGGCTTCTTGCGTCGGCTTTGACTTTAGCTTTGACTCGATCTTCTTCTCGAACGACTGGCGTTACTTCTTCAAGGCTTCTTTATTCTTCCGGCTTCCTCGACGGTTGTGGCGTCGGTTTTGGCTTTTCGGCGGGGGTAGCACCGATGCTTGTGCGACGGTTGTAGCGTCGACTTTCGTTGATGAAGACGGCGGGTGTAGCACCGATCTTCGTGTGACGGTTGTAGCGTCGGCTTTTGTTGATGAAGACGGCGGGTGTGGCACCGGCTTTAGCACGACGGTTGTAGCGTCGGCTTTTGGTTGACGAAGGCGGCAGGGGTAGCACCGGATTCAGGCCTTCTTCTCCCAGCTTTCTTCTTCGTGCGAGGGGTCGATGCCTTGATTGAAGACGACGGGTGTTGTCGGCTTCGATCTTCTTCTCCGGCCTTTGCTTATGGCGTCTTCGGAGCTGATGAAGATCGTTGGAGCAATCGGGTGATGACGGCTCTGGGTCTTCTTCTCCACGCTTTCTTCTTCGTGCGAGGAGTCGAAGCTTTGATCTCCGAGTGCAAGGTCTTCACGTTGATGAGGACTTGAAGGGCCAAGGACTCCCGTAGGATATGCTTGCCGTGCCTCGTGAAGCCTTCGGTCTTCGAGCGTTGGAGCTTCTCTTGCGAAGCTCTTTCGTCTTCGGCTTTCGGACCTGGCGACGGTTGTGACGTCGGCTTCTTCTCCGGGCGTGTTTGGCTTGATTGGAGTTGAAGGCTTCTTTTGGAGATGGCGGGTGTAGCACCGATCTCTATGCGACGGTTGTAGCGTCGGCTTTTGTTGATGAAGACGGCGGTGGTAGCACCGATCTCCGTGCGACGGTTGTAGCGTCGGCTTTGTTGGTGGAGACGGCGGGGGTAGCACCGATCTCCGCACGACGGTTGTAGCGTCGGCTTTGTTGATGAAGACGGCGGGGGTAGCACCGATCTTTGCACGACGGTTGTAGCGTCGGCTTTGTTGGTGAAGACGGTGGGGGTAGCACCGATCTCCGCACGACGGTTGTAGCGTCGGCTTTTGTTGACGAAGACGGCAGGGGTAGCACCGGCTTCAGGCCTTCTTCTCCAAGCTTTCTTCTTCGTGCGAGGAGTCGACGCCTTTGTTGAAGACGACGGGTGTTGTCGGCTTCGATCTTCTTCTCCGGCCTTTGCTTATGGCTTCTTCGGAGTTGATGAAGATCGTTGGAGAAGTCGGGATGACGACGACTCCGGGTCTTCTTCTCCAAGCTTTCTTCTTCGTGCGAGGAGTCGAAGCTTTGATCTTCGAGTGCAAGGTCTTCACGTTGATGAGGACTTGAAGGGCCAAGGACTCCCGTAGGATATGCTTGCCGTGCCTCGTGAAGCCTTCGGTCTTCAAGCGTTGGAGCTCGTCTTTGCAGAGCCTTTTCCTCTTCAGCTTTCGACCTGGCGACGGTTGTGACGTCGGCTTCTTCTCCGGGCGTGTTTGGCTTGATTGGAGTTGAAGGCTTCTTTTGGAGATGGCAAGTGTAGCACCGATCTCTATGCGACGGTTGTAGCGTCGGCTTTTGTTGATGAAGACGGCGATGGTAGCACCGATCTCCGTGCGACGGTTGTAGCGTCGGCTTTGTTGGTGGAGACGGCGGGGGTAGCACCGATCTCCGCACGACGGTTGTAGCGTCGGCTTTGTTGATGAAGACGGCGGGGGTAGCACCGATCTTTGCACGACGGTTGTAGCGTCGGCTTTGTTGGTGAAGACGGTGGGGGTAGCACCGATCTCCGCACGACGGTTGTAGCATCGGCTTTTGTTGACGAAGACGGCAGGGGTAGCACCGGCTTCAGGCCTTCTTCTCCAAGCTTTCTTCTTCGTGCGAGGAGTCGACGCCTTTGTTGAAGACGACGGGTGTTGTCGGCTTCGATCTTCTTCTCCGGCCTTTGCTTATGGCTTCTTCGGAGTTGATGAAGATCGTTGGAGAAGTCGGGATGACGACGACTCCGGGTCTTCTTCTCCAAGCTTTCTTCTTCGTGCGAGGAGTCGAAGCTTTGATCTTCGAGTGCAAGGTCTTCACGTTGATGAGGACTTGAAGGGCCAAGGACTCCCGTAGGATATGCTTGCCGTGCCTCGTGAAGCCTTCGGTCTTCAAGCGTTGGAGCTCGTCTTTGCAGAGCCTTTTCCTCTTCAGCTTTCGACCCTTGATGCCTTCCCCGACCCCTTCTATTTATAGGCAAAGGGGGGCGGTTGGGGGAGATATTGCTGAAATCTTTTTGTTTCCTCCAATATCTCCCCTCATAACCATCGAGATATTGTTCCCTTATTTGGGGAAACAAACCCCGATTTCCTCCTTTTTAGTTGGAGTGGTTATGGGCTAGATGTGACTCGATCTTTAAAGATCGAGTTGTTATTCTTGTTGCACTTTTGGATCGGATGGCGACGCAACGTCATCTTGTCCGTTGGATCGAGGGATCGTCGCGGATCTACGGCTACGTAGACGTCCACGCCACCTCCCCCCGCATCGAGGCGGTTTTGATTTCTTTTTCCTTTCTTTTCTTTTTCTTTTCTTTTTCTTTTTCTTTTTCTTTTCTTTTTCTTTTAGGGCCGGCCCCACCTCTCCACAAAGAGGGGACACGGTTTTCTAGAAGGGGGGGCCGGTGGGCCCCCCTCTTTGTGTCCGAGTTGCGGGTCCGGTGGAACCCGTTTGTTTTGGGTCGGGCCATGGCGCGCGAATTGAGTTCGCACGTGGGCCTAGTTCGCACGCGGGCCGTTGTGTGCAGGCCGAGTTTCGCATGCGGGCCGTTGTGTGCGGGCCGAGTTTTGCATGCGGGCCGTTGTGTGCGGGCCGAGTTTCGCATGCGGGCCGTTGTGTGCGGGCCCAAATTTCGCATGCGGGCCGTTGTGTGCGGGCCCAAGTTTCGCATGCGGGCCGTTGTGTGCGGGCCCATGTTTCGCATGCGGGCCGTTGTGTGCGGGCCCATTTTTTTGTAAAAAAATCGGGTTTGACCCAAAGGCCGTCGGGTGCGGGCCTATTTTTTTGTGTAAAAATCGGGTTCGACCCGTGGGCTAATTTCGATGCCCACAAGTGCCCTCTCAAGTTCGAGTGCGCCCGCGGGAAACGCGTAGCGGTTGGACTTGAGTCGCGTATTCGTGGGATTAGGTCTTTAAAAGGACCCCTGTTTTTCATTATTCTTCATTATCAACGATTCCTGACGGCTTGGAGGCGAGAGCTCTGCTAGGGTTTCTTGCTTCGCAACGATGCCGCGGAGGATGAAGATGGTGACGGCATGGGGTTCACGGAGGAGGGAAGATCGCCGGCCCGTGGAGGGCGGAGGGTTGCCGGCGAGGTGATCCTTCTCCTCCTCCTTCTTCTTCTTCTTCCTCTCCTTCTTCTCCTTCTTCTTCTTCGCATGGTGCGGGAGGGCGCGACGGGCGCGGCCGGGGGCTGCTGTGGCGGCCGGCGCGCGGGTTCGAGGCGCGGGAGGGCGCGAGTCGGAGGGAGCGAGGCGAGGGTGCGGCCGGGGGCTGTTGTGGCGGCCGGCGCACGGGCTGGAGGCGCGGGTTGCGGGTGCAGCACGCGGGGCGCGGGCGCAGCACGCGGGGGCCGGAGGTGTGGGCGCAGCGGGCGGCGCGGGGGCAGCGTGGCAGGGCGCGGGGAGGCCGGAGCGGTCCAGCGCGGGAGCCGGAGCCGGGCGCGGGGGCCGGAGGCGTGGGCGCAGCAGGCGGCGCGGGGGGGGCGGAGCGGTCCAGCGCGGGAGCCGGAGCCGGGCGCAGGGGCCGGAGGCGTGGGCGCAGCAGGCGGCGCGGGGGCCGGCGGCGAGGGCGCAGGGCGGCAGGTCGTGGGGCCGGAGCCGGACGCAGCGGGCGCGGGGCCGGGTCCGCGGGGTGCAGGGCGGCTCGGGGGCCGGAGGCGGCCGGGGCTGCGGGCGCAGCGCGCGGGGCCGGAGCCGGGCTCGGTCGGAGGCGCGGGGGCCGGCGGCGAGGGCGCAGGGCGGCAGGGCGTGGGGCCGGAGCCGGGCGCGGAGGCGGCCGGTGCAACAGCACCCCCCCCCCCTCCCCTCTGCATGTAAAAAAAGAGATAGAGATAGGGGGGGTCGTGGCCTTTTGCCATAACCCCCCTTTTTCTTGCTTTATTTGCCGAAAGCCCCCCCCGTGTTTTGATAGGAGAGAGAGAGAGAGGGGGTTGCGGTTTTTTTTGCCGCGACCCCCCTTTTTCTTGCTTTATTTGCCGAAAGCCCCCCCCCGTGTTTTGATAGGAGAGAGAGAGAGAGGGGGTTGCGGTTTTTTTTTTTTTTGCCGCGACCCCCCTTTTTCTTGCTTTATTTGCCGAAAGCCCCCCCCGTGTTTTGATAGGAGAGAGAGAGAGAGGGGGTTGCGGTTTTTTGCCGCGACCCCCCTCTATTTTCTTTATTCGCGAAGAGCCCCCCCCCCTGTTATTTTTAACAGGAGAGAGAAGGGGGGGTCGTGGCTTTTTGCCATTACCCCCCTCTGTCTTTCTTTATTTGCTGAAGGCCCCCCAGAGATAAAGGGGGGATAAAGGCGGGGTCGTGGCTTTTTGCCATTACCCCCCTCTGTCTTTCTTTATTTGCTGAAGGCCCCCCCCTTTTGATTTCTTTGTTTCTGTACTCGGAATCCGTCTGACTAGGGCTTTGTGTTCTTTCCTTTTCAGGTCTCGTCGTTACGAGAGCTTTCCGATTTCCGGCTGGATTGTTGATGCGGTTTCCCACGGGAGTACGTACCTTCGCTTCCCCTTCGCGCAAGTCTCCCATCACCGTGCTTCGAGACAGGAGACCGGGCTGTCAGTGCTTCAGCTTTTGACGCACGAGCGAGTTTGCGAGGATGGTGTGACCGACGGCTCTTGTCGAGTGTTAAAACTTGGCGAGCGCATCCTTACTGACGAAGGGTCTTCCCGACAAATTGTCCGGCCGAGCTTGGGGCTACCGTTTCATCATACTGGAGATGAGTCAGTTCCGGTCCCTGTTGTTGCTTTGAAGATATGCTCCCGTCGTACGCGCTGGGGCGTGGGGATTCAATCACGTGGAGATGTCACCTATCTGGGAGGTTTTCGGGACTGGATGAAAGAGCTGTCCGGCGCGTTGGAGGCAGAGCCAGGGATGGAGCGTTTGGCGAGGTTTGTGGAGCCAGCTTGTTGGGAGTACAGTCGACCGGAAGGCATGTACCGGGCTTTGTGTGAGCAGTGGTGCCCTGAAACCAATACGTTTTTGACTGGAGCTGGTGAAATCGGGATCTCCCTTCGTGATGTGCACGTCATCTCTGGGTGTCCCGAAGTTCGGAGCTATTATCAGGAGGAGGTTCCTTCCCTGGAGGTTTTGACGGACCCAGATGAATCTCCTAGCTTCTGCCTTTTGCTTTTTAAGGCGTATGCTATTATAGCGGCGCGCGAGCGGTCAGACCGGATACTTCACTCGGATTGGGTGGACTTCTGGTTTCGAGGAGAGTATCGTCACGCTCCTCCTTCGAGTCACCCGATGTGGAGATATGCCTCGTCAAAGAAGCCGGCGCCTGGCACCTTCCAGCGACCGATCGAATCTCTGAAGAAAGAGTGGTGCTCCATGGCCGGGGCGCAGCGTCCCTGGGAAGTCTTGGGACTTGAAGAGTGTAGTGATGACTGGCGTGCTGTTTACTGGTCAGCGGGGTTAGTACTCTTTCTCTGCCGCTTTGCTTTACCCTGGGAAGGGGATGTGGTACGCCCTGGGACCTTCCTTGCAGCTGCTCGGATGGTGACTGGAGAGTTCCTTAATCTGGCACCGGCGATCCTCTGCTCGTTGTATGGTGGGCTTAGCGGCACTTACTGGAGTCTATCGAGTGTGGGTAATGCAAGAGGGGAAGTAGGCAGAGCCAGTTCCTTTTGCCCCCTGCATTACCTCTATGGATGGATTGGGCTTCACTTTCCGAAGGGGATCTTCGCGGCGCGTGGACCTTCGACCTCGGTGCCCTTTCTTCCTTGTGTGGGAGGTGTAATGAACGCTTTTTATGCATGGGAGCGTCCGAAGCCTAGTGCCCAAGAGTGTTTACGGCGCATGGGCCCCTCTGACTTCGAATTTGTATCGGAAAATGCACTGGCGCCTTCTACGAAATCCCTGGTGTGTGATGGGGCGGAGATGCCCGATCCTTTGTACTGGAGCATGGTGAGTTGCAGGCCTGGGTATCTTGTTTGGCGCCGTGGGGATGTAGTGGAGGTGGCACGGTACTCTCCCCACCAGTTTGCTCGCCAGCAGGGCTTTCGGCAGGAGTTGCCTGGGACTCCTTTGCGCCTGCGGTTACGTTACACTCCGCAGGAGGCGTACCGCCTCTGGGGAGCACTTTACGATCGTTTTACTGGGTGCACTTTCTCACCGGGGATTAAGTCGGGCGGCAAGGATGCAGCAACTCCTGAGTATCGCCGCTGGGTCAACGGGTCAGTGCTTCCCATCTTGGCTGGCCTTCCATTAGACGTCCTTGCTAGCAGCGAGCGGGCTGACTTTCCTTTTGACTCTTTGGAGGGGTCAGAGGATCGCCGTCTCTGGTCCGAGGAGCGATGGTCAGAGAAATCTTGTGGCCGTCGAGAGAGTACTTCCCAGGCTTCACTTTCTGTGCAAGAAGTTGAGATGGCTCCGTCCTCCAAGGTTCAGGGCCTTCCTGAGACTCAGGCTTCTTGGAGTGGGGGTGCTTTTCCCAAGAGGAGAAAGTTGGACCTCTTGTGTGAGGCAGCTTTGACTGGTGCTGGCGAGGCAGGGCCAACTCGAGACGGAGAGCCAGGGCTTTTTGTTGATGGGGTCATCCCTCCTTCTGGGGTATCTTCATCGGACGCTGCAGGTATATCTTGTTTTTAGTTTCTCATAAATTTCTGTGCTTGTATTCTTACTTCGTTGGCTGAGTTATCCAGCTCTCATTTTGGCAGGGTCTGCCGGACCAGACTGCGAGTCTGCCCCGAAGGGGGTTGGGCAGGAGCGCTCTCCCATCAGAGCAACGTTAATTGAAGGTGGCGGGCTGGATGTTCCCTGGGATAACTTGGAGCTTTTAGGAGCGTGTGGAGCAGACTTTACCGGCAGTGCTGTCAACCTGGATGATATTGACGTGGAGCAGTTGGGTTTTGGGGAGGAGGATGAGATCTCCAGTGTGGGGAGAGAACAGACTCCTCCAGCTAGGTCCGGTACTCCGGCAGAGGCTACTCCCACAGTCGTTTTGTCGGAAGGTTTGCCTGTGCCTCCTCCTTCGGCTCCGGTGGTTCCGCTGACTGTTATCACAGCGATGGTTCAGGAGGTGGCTCCTACTCTTGAGCCTTCAGGGCCGGAACCCACTTTGCCTGTGCACTCAGAGGCTGTCAGGGGGAAGTGCAGTTCTCGAGACCTTCTTTCTGTGCTTCTTTTGGAGAGCTGTCGGAAGTATATCCAGACGACGCTCGCACCCTTCCAGGAAGAGGGCTTTGCCGCTTTGAGCAGCTGGTGGGTCCTCGAGGGGCCTGAGTTTTGCAAGAGTCTGGCGGCCTTCCAAGTAGATGGCTCTTTGTTTGAGACACAGATGCGTGTTCTCTTGGCGGATAGTGAAGCTCATTGCTTGAAACGGGCTTCGATGGAAGATGACCTCCCCCTGATACTGGCAAAGGCCGAGGACGAGGAGCGTCGACTGGAGGCGCAGCATGCACTTGCTGCTGCGAGCCTTGTTCGGGCGCAGAAGAAGCTAGAGGCTGCTCGCGCATCTTTCTAGAAAGCTGAGACGATCGAGAAGTCTTCTGGAGCAGACTTGGCAAAGCAGCGTATCGAGCTGGCGGTGCATCGGGAGCGGGTAGCTTCTCGGTCTTCAGAGTTGGAGCGCATGGAGGTTACTGACGGCGAGCTGCTCCAACGTCTCAAAGGATTTGATTCGCTTTACTAGCATGTCGCATTTCCTTTTCTTTCTTGTCATTTCTACTGAACAGACTTGTAGTTCTGTTTTTCTTTATCCGGTGATAACTTAATATCATGCATCTATTTTTTTTTTTTTTTTTGGACTTGTATTCTAGAATGGCAGAGCTTGGTTGTGTTTTTCTTTTGTTTGGACTGAACCTTTACAGGCTGCCTACGTACCCTACTGAGAGGGATCAAGTCACACGTAGTTCCTTTTTTTTTTTTTTTTTTTTGCAAGGGGTGTCGCCTTGCTTTTAGGCATAGTACCTTTTGAGGTACTTGCCGTTGATAGGGCCGAGCGTAAGCCCTTCTGGCGTGGTGAGAAGATATGCGCCGTTGGAGTAGACCTCTTTGACAATGTGCGGTCCATCCCACTTGGCGTCGAACTTCTTTCCTCCTCGATGCGAAAGGATGATGGGGCGTTTGACTGCAAGCACCAACTCTCCTTCTTGGAAGGATCGAGGGCGAATCTTTTTGTTGAAGGCTCGGGTTAGCCTGGCTTGGTAGCATTCCAGGCGTTGCTGGGCTTCGAGGCGCTTTTTATCTAGGGCTTCTAATTCCGCTAGGCGAAGTTGAGTGTTGTTGCCGTTGACGAGGCCTTCCTGGATGGCTATCCTGAGTGACGGGATCTGGAGTTCAAGTGGGAGGACAGCTTCTACTCCGTATACCAGCGAGTATGGAGTCGTCTGTGTTGGTGTGCGAAAGGAGGTGCGATATGCCCACAGTGCTTCACCCATGCGTTCATGCCAGTCTTTCTTCGACTTTGAGACGACTTTCTCCAAAAGTTTGCAGAGTGTTTTGTTGAAAGCTTCAGCTAGGCCATTGGCAGAGGCGTTGTACATGGTTGAACACCTTTGCTTGATGTCGAACTTGGCGCAAAATTGGCTGACAGCGGAGTTCTTGAATTGCTTCCCGTTGGCTGTAACGATATAGCGAGGGATGCCGTATCGGAAGATGATGTCGTTTTGGATGAAGTTGATGACAGAGTGCCTGGTGACTTCTCGCAATGGTACTGCCTCAGCCCACTTGGAGAAGTAATCTGTTGCTGCCAGGATATAAAGATGCTGCTTGGATGACTTGGGTAGCGGACCGACAATATCGAGTCCCCATCCATCGAAGGGCCATGATGCGATGGTTGGATGCAAAGGTTCCGGAGGCTGACGGATGTAGTCGCCATGCAGCTGGCAAGTGTAGCATCTTTTTGCAAACCCGAGGGAGTCCTTGATCATAGTGGGCCAGTAGTACCCCATCCGCCTGATGCGGAAGTGCAGCTTTGGCCCGGACTGATGTGAGCCACAGATCCCGGCATGGACTTCTTCTAGTGCTGTTTCCGCTTCTTCTTTCGCAAGACACCTCAGGAGCGCACCATCGTAGCTTCGACGGTACAACTCGTTGTTGAAGTGGAAGAATTTCAGAGATCGCCGGCGAATGTCGACCTTACGCTTTGGGTCTTCAGGAAGCTTTCCGTGGACAAGAAAGTCTATGAATGGCTGTCTCCAGTCTAGCTCGTCGGTCACGAAAACGTGTACTGCGTTGACTTGGTCTGGGATCCCCATAGGGAGGTCCTCTTCGGTGATTACCATCCTCTTACAGATAGGGATGATGAGTTGGCTTTTTTCTGGGAACGGAAGTGTAGCCGCTAAATTTGCAAGCGCATCAGCCTGCTGATTGAGGTTTCTGGGGACATGCTGGATTGAAGCATCTTTGAGTGTACCAAGGAGCTTCAGGGCTCGTATGTGCAATGGCACGAGATCTTCTTTGTTGACCTCGTATGCCCCCAATATTTGTTGGATGACGAGTTGAGAGTCGCCGAAAATTGTAAGCCCTTGAAGTTTCATATCATTGGCGAGTTCGAGGCCAATGATCAGAGCTTGATATTCCGCTCTGTTGTTGGAGCATGGCTCTGATAGTAGAAACGAGAAGGGAAGTACTTCGTTGTTTGGTGTGACGAATATAACTCCCGTTCCTGCTACATCTTGCCTGGCCGCACCGTCGAAGAACATTTTCCAAGAAGGGGCGATGTCGATGCAGAATACTTCTTCGTCTGGGAGGTCTTCCGATAGTTCCCACTCTGCTGGAAGGGGGTATTCTGCTAGGAAGTCTGCGAGAGCTTGACCCTTGACCGCTTTACGAGGGACAAAAGTGATGTCAAACTCAAGGAGGAGCAAAGCCCACTTGGCTAGACGTCCGGAGAGCACTGGTCTCGACATGATGTATTTGAGTGGGTCGGCTTTTGAGATGAGCCTAATGGCGTGAGCTAACATGTAGTGTCGCAGCTTTTTTGTAGCGAAGATGAGTGCCAGACAGACCTTCTCAATCGGGGAGTAGTTTAGCTCCGCGCCGATGAGAGTACGGCTCAAATAGTAGCATGCTGTTTCCTTGCCGAGCTCGTTGTCTTGAGCCAGGAGTGCCCCCAAGGACTGTTCCTGGGCGCTGATGTAAAGGACCAATGGTTTTCCTTGAACTGGTGCTGTCAGAACCGGGGGTTTGAGTAAGTAATCCCTGATGTTTTGGAGGGCTTCCTGACAAGCTTCATCCCACTTGAATGCTGCTCCTTTCTTCATGAAGTGACTGAAGGGCCTGCATTTTCCAGCTAAGTTGGCGATGAACCTTCTGATATATGCTAGATGGCCCTGGAGACCTCGGAGGTCTCGCACGGTTTTTGGGATTGGCATATTGAGGATAGCATCTATTTTGGATTGATCTATCTCGATGCCTCGATGGCGCACGATAAAGCCGAGGAACTTTCCCGAGGAGACCCCAAATGCGCATTTAAGCGGGTTCATGCGGAGTTGGTACCTTCGAAGTCGCTTGAAGATTAGCTCGAGGTCTTGAAGATGTGTGGACTTTTGTCTTGATTTTACCACGAGGTCATCGACGTAGCATTCTATATTCTGGTGAAGGATATCGTCAAAAGTTTTTTGCATGGCTCGTTGGTAAGTGGCTCCTGCGTTCTTCAAGCCGAAAGGCATGACTTTGTAGCAGTAGATCCCTTTTGGCGTGCGGAATGCCGTAAGCTCTTCGTCTTTGGGCGCCATCCGGATCTGGTTGTAGCCTGAGGATCCATCCATGAAGGTTAGTGTTTCATGGCCTGTTGTTGCATCCACCATTAGTTCTGTGATTGGCAGTGGGAAGTCATCTTTGGGGCATGCATTGTTTAAGTCCCTGAAGTCCACGTATACTCTGATCTGGCCGTTCTTCTTCTTGACTGGGACCACGCTGGAGATCCACGTTGGATACTTAACTTCTCGGATAAAGCCGGCTTCAATGAGCTTGTTGACTTCGCCCTCTATTTGCGGTACCAGTTCCGATCGGTAACGTCTTTGTCCTTGCTTGATGGCGCTAGCTCCGTGCTTGACAGCAAGCTGGTGTACTGCGATCTTGGGGTCAAGTCCCGGCATTTCCTTGTAGGACCATGCGAAGACATCTCTGTATTCTTGGAGTAGTTTGATGTACGCGGCTTCCTCTTCGGGAGTCAGGAGTGCACTTACGAATGTAGGCCGAGGATCCTCTTGTGTCCCCAAGTTGATTTCTTTCAGATCGTCGACGGTAGATTGCCCCCCTTCTTCGAGGACTGGCGGTGCACTAGGCAACTCGTCGTCCGAAGTAGAAGTGTTGTCGAACGAGGAGTCGGCAATTGTGATATGATTAAGAGAGACCAGAATAATATTGGGAACATCGGCAGTTTGAAAGAATGTGGGTGGGTGGGTGGGAATAATTTTTCTCACCTCAGTGGGTGGCTTTCCCAAGCGGTCGAATACTGACCTTCGCTTTGCTTGTCTGATTGGCCCAAGTATTTTGAATACTGATATGGGATTTTGACTTGCCTGGTTCTTGACGCTCTTTTTCTGCTTTTGAGGTATGGTCCGACGCCGAGCTCGATATCGCCTTCTTTTGGCGTCCTTTGTACCGGGATGAATATTGGTAGAGCGTGCATCAGAAGCTGACGATCCCTCTTCCGCTTCATTCACCAACTTCACCTCAATGTAGTTAGAGGTGAAGGTCTTCTCTCCTGTTATCTTGATGACCACCGGGGTTTGACGAGAGCCGATGCCTCGCCGATTTGGTGGGATCTGCTCGCCACCCTGGAGTAAATGGGCTTGAGTCTTAGTCATCCCGTGTGGTATTGGAGCTGGCAGGAGCGTACTCATATGTGTAGCACTGCCTTCGTTGTAACCAGCTTTGAACAACAGCTTGGCGGCATTTTGCCCCCAGCTTCCTTTTGGCTTGAATGTGGGTTGGCTGGATTCGAAGGGATTGATGGGTTTTGGTGAACTTGAAGCTTGCCCCAGGCTGGGTAGTGGCAGTGTCATCTCTTGCAGAGTGATGACATTAGCTTCCGATAGCGGCCGGACCATCCCTTTCTGCGAGGCAAAAGGTGGTGGTTCATCTTTGCGAAGCCACTGAGGTGTGAGGCGTAAGACTGTCGTAGCTTGGGCAGGTAATGGAGTGTGCTTCATGGATCTTGGCTTGGAGCTGATACGCATTCTTCGTCTCGGCGCTAGCACTTCTTTGACTTCGTGTATCGCCTTAGATGGTGGTACTGGATTTGGAGTTGGCAGAGCTTTGTCCTGTTCCATCCCTTTAGCTTTCTGAGTTTGAGGAGCTTTGGCTGGAAGGACTTCTGCGACAAGGTCTCTTGCTTGGTAAAATTTGGCATCGGCGAGGTGCGCTTCCGCCTCATTGAATGGCTTGTCGTCTGCAACAATGCACTTTTCCAGACCTTCCTCGTAGTACTTGAGGCATTGGTGCCAGGTAGACACTACGACTCCGTTTTCGTGCAACCACGGTCTTCCCAGCAAAAGGTGGTATGATGTTTGACAGTCAATGACGTGGAAAAGAACCGTCGTGTCAAGCTGACTGATAGAGAGTTTTAGACGAATGATTCCTATGGTGGACTGTCCTCCTTGGTTGAACCCTTGAATGACCAGCTGGCTTTGCGAGAGCTGGTTGGAGGTGATGCCGAGCTGGCGCATTGTTTGGATAGGCATGATGTTGACGGCGGAGCCACAGTCCAACAGGATTCGATTTACCGGCTTCTCGTTGATGTATCCCGAGACATAGACAGGTCGATTGTGCAGTCGTGCTCCGAGCTGCAGATCTTCGTCCGAGAAGGTTATTGCTGCGTTACATGAGACAATAGTTTTGTCCTTCTCGGTGTTTTTCTTCTTGTAGCTGTCTGGGTCTGTCAAAGCCTCGGCCATTGCTAGGCGAGCTTTCTCTGGGAGGTGTAGTGCTTCTATAAGTGGCAAGTGCATGATTGCCTCATCGTAAGCAGCAGTACTGTCTTTGTCGGAATCGTCCTCCTCGTTGTCGATGTTGCTTTCTTTGAAAGGTTTGATCCTATCTTCTTCTTCTGGCGCTATGTGAATCTCAACCATGCAACAGGAGGCTTCATGCTGCTGATTAGCTGGGAGAAAGTAATCGGGGAAGAACTCTTGCAATGTCCCACCGGGCGTGCCAGAAATCTGTGGTCGCAGAAAAAGATTCGGGTCGTCTTTATTGCGGATCACACGAGATTACAAATTTTCTTTGATCAGGAGATTGTGGGAGAGATCCTCTGGAGGGTCCCTTTGATCCGCGTCTCCACGTGGTATTCGTGCGAGAGCTCTGAAGGGGTTGCCCAGGACAGAGGTCTTTACAGGATGAGGGTTTTTGAGAGGCTAAGGAGTTTCCACCGTTGATTTTGTCCCTTCCGTGCTTCGCGCTTTTCTTGGCTAGGGAGGCTTTGGGCTTCGTTCCTCGGTCTTCGTGTCTTCCTCGATCCTTGCTCGACCTCGGCGTCCTTGATCGTCGGTTCGCGGCGTCGATCGTGTTTTTGACGTCAGCTTTGGCTTTAGCTTTCGGCTTTTGCGTAGCTTTGGCGTGGCTCTGGCGTTTGCTTTGCTTTGGCGCTTGCGCTTGAACGTAGGCGGGTAGAGACTTGCGATGCTTTAGTTCTTCCGGACTTCGCGTCGTATCGGCTAGAACGTGCGGTGCTTTGCTCGTGACCGTCGTAGTTGCTTGGCTTTGGCACGTGCGTTGCTTTAGCGCGGGCTTTACCGGTGCGTTTGCTTTGGCTTCTTGCGTCGGCTTTGACTTTAGCTTTGACTCGATCTTCTTCTCGAACGACTGGCATTACTTCTTCAAGGCTTCTTTATTCTTTCGGCTTCCTTGACGGTTGTGGCGTCGGTTTTGGCTTTTCGGCGGGGGTAGCACCGATGCTTGTGCGACGGTTGTAGCGTCGACTTTCGTTGATGAAGACGGCGGGTGTAGCACCGATCTTCGTGTGACGGTTGTAGCGTCGGCTTTTGTTGATGAAGACGGCGGGTGTGGCACCGGCTTTAGAACGACGGTTGTAGCGTCGGCTTTTGGTTGACGAAGGCGGCAGGGGTAGCACCGGCTTCAGGCCTTCTTCTCCCAGCTTTCTTCTTCGTGCGAGGGGTCGATGCCTTGATTGAAGACGACGGGTGTTGTCGGCTTCGATCTTCTTCTCCGGCCTTTGCTTATGGCGTCTTCGGAGCAGATGAAGATCGTTGGAGCAATCGGGTGATGACGGCTCCGGGTCTTCTTCTCCACGCTTTCTTCTTCGTGCGAGGAGTCGAAGCTTTGATCTCCGAGTGCAAGGTCTTCACATTGATGAGGACTTGAAGGGCCAAGGACTCCCGTAGGATATGCTTGCCGTGCCTCGTGAAGCCTTCGGTCTTCGAGCGTTGGAGCTTCTCTTGCGAAGCTCTTTCGTCTTCGGCTTTCGGACCTGGCGACGGTTGTGACGTCGGCTTCTTCTCCGGGCGTGTTTGGCTTGATTGGAGTTGAAGGCTTCTTTTGGAGATGGCGGGTGTAGCACCGATCTCTATGCGACGGTTGTAGCGTCGGCTTTTGTTGATGAAGACGGCGGTGGTAGCACCGATCTCCGTGCGACGGTTGTAGCGTCGGCTTTGTTGGTGGAGACGGCGGGGGTAGCACCGATCTCTGCACGACGGTTGTAGCGTCGGCTTTGTTGATGAAGACGGCGGGGGTAGCACCGATCTTTGCACGACGGTTGTAGCGTCGGCTTTGTTAGTGAAGACGGTGGGGGTAGCACCGATCTCCGCACGACGGTTGTAGCGTCGGCTTTTGTTGACGAAGACGGTAGGGGTAGCACCGGCTTCAGGCCTTCTTCTCCAAGCTTTCTTCTTCGTGTGAGGAGTCGACGCCTTTGTTGAAGACGACGGGTGTTGTCGGCTTCGATCTTCTTCTCCGGCCTTTGCTTATGGCTTCTTCGGAGTTGATGAAGATCGTTGGAGAAGTCGGGATGACGACGACTCCGGGTCTTCTTCTCCAAGCTTTCTTCTTCGTGCGAGGAGTCGAAGCTTTGATCTTCGAGTGCAAGGTCTTCACGTTGATGAGGACTTGAAGGGCCAAGGACTCCCGTAGGATATGCTTGCCGTGCCTCGTGAAGCCTTCGGTCTTCAAGCGTTGGAGCTCGTCTTTGCAGAGCCTTTTCCTCTTCAGCTTTCGACCTGGCGACGGTTGTGACGTCGGCTTCTTCTCCGGGCGTGTTTGGCTTGATTGGAGTTGAAGGCTTCTTTTGGAGATGGCGGGTGTAGCACCGATCTCTATGCGACGGTTGTAGCGTCGGCTTTTGTTGATGAAGACGGCGGTGGTAGCACCGATCTCCGTGCGACGGTTGTAGCGTCGGCTTTGTTGGTGGAGACGGCGGGGGTAGCACCGATCTCCGCACGACGGTTGTAGCGTCGGCTTTGTTGATGAAGACGGCGGGGGTAGCACCGATCTTTGCACGACGGTTGTAGCGTCGGCTTTGTTGGTGAAGACGGTGGGGGTAGCACCGATCTCCGCACGACGGTTGTAGCGTCGGCTTTTGTTGACGAAGACGGCAGGGGTAGCACCGGCTTCAGGCCTTCTTCTCCAAGCTTTCTTCTTCGTGCGAGGAGTCGACGCCTTTGTTGAAGACGACGGGTGTTGTCGGCTTCGATCTTCTTCTCCGGCCTTTGCTTATGGCTTCTTCGGAGTTGATGAAGATCGTTGGAGAAGTCGGGATGACGACGACTCCGGGTCTTCTTCTCCAAGCTTTCTTCTTCGTGCGAGGAGTCGAACCTTTGATCTTCGAGTGCAAGGTCTTCACGTTGATGAGGACTTGAAGGGCCAAGGACTCCCGTAGGATATGCTTGTCGTGCCTCGTGAAGCCTTCGGTCTTCAAGCGTTGGAGCTCGTCTTTGCAGAGCCTTTTCCTCTTCAGCTTTCGACCCTTGATGCCTTCCCCGACCCCTTCTATTTATAGGCAAAGGGGGGCGGTTGGGGGAGATATTGCTGAAATCTTTTTGTTTCCTCCAATATCTCCCCTCATAACCATCGAGATATTGTTCCCTTATTTGGGGAAACAAACCCCGATTTCCTCCTTTTTAGTTGGAGTGGTTATGGGCTAGATGTGACTCGATCTTTAAAGATCGAGTTGTTATTCTTGTTGCACTTTTGGATCGGATGGCGACGCAACGTCATTTTGTCCGTTGGATCGAGGGATCGTCGCGGATCTACGGCTACGTAGACGTCCACGCCACCTCCCCCCGCATCGAGGCGGTTTTGATTTCTTTTTCCTTTCTTTTCTTTTTCTTTTCTTTTTCTTTTTCTTTTTCTTTTCTTTTTCTTTTCTTTTTCTTTTAGGGCCGGCCCCACCTCTCCACAAAGAGGGGGCACGGTTTTCTAGAAGGGGGGGCCGGTGGGCCCCCCTCTTTGTGTCCGAGTTGCGGGTCCGGTGGAACCCGTTTGTTTTGGGTCGGGCCATGGCGCGCGAATTGAGTTCGCACGTGGGCCTAGTTCGCACGCGGGCCGTTGTGTGCAGGCCGAGTTTCGCATGCGGGCCGTTGTGTGCGGGCCGAGTTTCGCATGCGGGCCGTTGTGTGCGGGCCGAGTTTCGCATGCGGGCCGTTGTGTGCGGGCCCAAGTTTCGCATGCGGGCCGTTGTGTGCGGGCCCAAGTTTCGCATGCGGGCCGTTGTGTGCGGGCCCATGTTTCGCATGCGGGCCGTTGTGTGCGGGCCCATTTTTTTGTAAAAAAATCGGGTTTGACCCAAAGGCCGTCGGGTGCGGGCCTATTTTTTTGTGTAAAAATCGGGTTCGACCCGTGGGCTAATTTCGATGCCCACAGTAACTTACCTTGTTTTTTTTCCAAATTGAGGGGGGGCTTGAGCCCCCCCTAGGCCCAATGTAGGTCCGCCCCTGCATCAGACGGCTGCGGTGTGACACCGCATGCACCTCACGCCGCATTTTATCATTCATATATATATATATATATATATATATATATATATATATATATATATATATATATATATATATATATATATATATATATATATATATATATATATATAAAGTGAGTGACATTCACTTTAGATTTCACACTTCTTTGAACATTTGTGATGTCATCTTTACCAAATGGCGTGCATCAAGCACATTCGGGCATTGCCCGGGTTTCTTACTAGTATCCTTATATACCCCAAGTTCCTCCCATAAAAAGATGCATTTAGAATAGGTCCCTTCGTTGACCTTTCCCCCCTTTAAATGATAAGTACATATGTATTGCTCTTTTCCATTGTAGCAATTATTGCTCTTTATTATCAAATTATTGCTCTTACTACAATGAAATCATTGTAGGAAATTTTTTATTTATGAAATCTTTTTTTAAAAAAAAAATTGATACAGTAACATTGTAACAATTTTTGCTCTTTAGTATCGAATTGTTACTCTTTGTTACAGTGAGTAAAGGACAATAATTCGGTAATAAAGAGCAACAATTACACAATGAAAGTAATTTTTGCTCTTTATTACCAAATTGTTGTTCTTGTTACAATGAAATCATTGTATCAAAAAAAGAAATCAATGTATCAAAAAAATTTGTGAAATCTCTTTTTTTTTAAAAAAAATTGCTATTTATGAAATCACTGTAGTAATTGTTTCTCTTTATTACCGAATTATTGCTCTCCATGTGATTTTCTTGTACAATTTCATATAGCGATAAAATGGACATTTTCCAAATGGAATGACCTTATGTAATCGATAATATTTTGTTATCCTTTACAATTTTTTTTTTTTTTGAGGAAAACATTGTTCTTTATGTAAAAAAAACTTTCCGTCGGGGATTAATACTAGATTATCCCCTTTTTTTCTTTGTAATATTACATGATCAATACTTGGCAACTATGCCTATAGAGCCAGCACACGAGGAGGTGGTATGAAAGGATTGGTGAAGAGGAGTGGGCCCATAATAATAAAAGAAAGAAAAAAATAATAAGTCAATCCCTTATTAGATCGGGCACAATGGGGAGATGAACAAAGATATCGCATTGATTTGCCTTTATGGCGAATTGTGCACCATTCAATGGTAAAATCAATGTTTTGTAAGGATGCTACAGATCCCTAAGGCTGTCTCTCTTTCTTCCTCTGTCTCCCTACATTGTGAGAAAGGTATCGGATATAACCTTACAAGATCAAATAGGTAAAAGTCAAAACTGAATTACAATCATTTATACCAACGGGCTCTACTTCCTCTCTCCCATGTTGGAGAGGTTTTTTGTTCGATTCCCGGTATGGACACCATGGAGTGACTTTTCCCTCAAGGTTGTTGTGCATTGTTTGTCCGTGCGAATCCAAACCGTTGACGTCATGTTCACAGGATTATGAAAATAATAAATAGCAGCCGGTGACTGTCTCCCCTTATTTCGATCTCCGAAAGTCATTGAGCCCTTGCTCTAGCGCCATGGCCTCTGACCGCTTGGCCAGTCCAGGTAAAAACAAGATTTACAATCGTTTATTACACCCAACCTCAAACGATGAATCTCACTCGGTCTCAACCGGCATGCAATGGATGGTTGTGGCTTTCACCTATCTCTGTAACTTAGGGTTATAACCTCAGCGAAAACCTCACTCGACAAAAGTATGTAATACATTGTGTAGCAAAGTAAAATGTACTAGGCCATTGATCGCTTTTGGCTGGTTTAGAGATGAATTCTGACAATGACTTTGTTCCCTAATTAGGAGATCTAGCGGCAATGATCCTCTAACAGTATGTCATGTACCCAAAAAAAAAAAAAAAACGGACTTAGCCACATCGCACGGCCTGAAAGCTACTGGACGACTTTGCTACTAGAGCAGAATCAAGTCCAAAGCTTTTTTTTTTTTTAATGGACCAGCCAAGGGGTGGCAATGGATCGGGTCGGGTTCGTATCTAGTTTTGGGTCGTGTCCAAAAACCCTAGATCAGGACCCGATCCGTTTAACTAATCATGTCTAGATCCTAAACCAGTACCCGACCCGTTTATAAATGGATAGACCCGATAAGACCAGTTAGACTCGTTTACCACACGGGTTTATTAATTGACCCAATCCGACTTGACCTGACCTAACCTGATAGACCTGCTGATACTATATATTACAGTATCGGATTGCGCGTAGACCTGACCCGTTGAATTTTAAATAGGTCTTCCCGGGTCTACCGTGTCTAGACCCTAAACCTGGACCCGACCCGTTTATTAAACAGGTCTATCGTGTCAACCCGTTTACGACCCGACTTGTTTAGCCCTGACCCGCTAACTTCGTGTCGGGTCTGCCGTGTTGGGTTTGAAATTGCCAACCCTAGACTAGCCAAACGATCAGAGAACTAGGCACAAGAGCATGGGTTCAAAAAGGTCCGGAGATCGAAACGGAGAAAAACAATATAATTATTATTTTTATTAAATTTCATAGTCCTGTGAACATGACATCAATGGCTAAGATTTGCACACGAGTACAAGGCAACAACGACCTTAAGGGACAAAACTAGAGTCGAACAGAAACCCCTCCAACAAAAGAGAGAGGAAGTACCACTCAGACAAGCCCGTTGGTGAGTCCAAAGCTTATGATACAACAGTAATATCTAGACCTCTCAATGGACCAAATTTTGATCCAAATCGGATCTGAATCCGATCCGTTAAGTGGGATATGGATAGGTCTTTTTGATCCGATAATGCGATAACGATCCGAATCCAATAACCATTTGCTTAACAAATCGGATATGGATGTAGGCCAATCCGATCCGTTAAAGCACCCGATCTGACAAACAATAACATAATAAATTCTATTTTATTCATTGTTAGATTAGATTGATTTAGATCAAGACTCAGATTTTTCTCTTGGCTCTTCCAAGTCCCAAGTTCAGAAAGGACAGTTCATATGTGGATTCGACGATCAACGATATCATAACCATCCATGATCCGGATTCTGATCTGAATCCGATCCAATCTGTACTTAAACGGATTTGGATTGGGTTTTTATATCCGATGATCTGATGATGGTCCGAATCTGATAACCCATTTGTTTAACGGATTGGATTTGGATATAGCCGAATCCGATCCGTTGATGGGTGTTTAGTAATATCAAGAGCATTTTCAGGCCTACCAGTGGAGGGTAATGACAGGATTGCAGACCAGTCACCATCCTGATGTTGGAAGTAATTATTAATTATTGGGATAATAGAGAGATGATTCAAACTTGGGATTAGAGAGTCCCGTTGCTCAATCAGACGCAACGTGTTCCGATGGACTTCGGAGTCTGACGGCCAATCCGCGGCTCCGCCATGTTTCCTTGTCTTGGATGATAGCTACAGAGCAGAGCAGACAAGCACGCAATCACTCAAGAGGCTCTACCCAGAAAGCACTGTTGGACCCACAGCCCATTAAGTGGGCCCAAATGTAAGGCCCAATCACATCTGGGCATTGCGTGTTCAACCCCGCGCCAGCTAGGGCTGGCAATTTCGGACCCGACACGGCAGACCCGGCACAAAGTTAGCGGGTCTGGGTCATGGCTAAACGGGTTCGGGTTGTAAACGGGTCGACACAATAGACCCTGTGGGCATCGAAATTAGCCCACGGGTCGAACCCGATTTTTACACAAAAAAAATAGGCCCGCACCCGACGGCCTTCGGGTCGAACCCGATTTGTACACGAAAAATGGGCTTGCACTCGATGACCTTCGGGTCGAACCCGACTCGCTCATGCAACTTGGGCCCGCACACAACGGCCCACATGCGAAACTCGGCCCGCACACAACGGCCCGCATGCGAAACTTGGCCCGCACACAACGGCCCGTATGCGAAACTCGGCCCGCACACAACGGCCCGCGTGCGAACTAGGCCCACGTGCGAACTCAATTCGCGCGCCATGGCCCGACCCAAAGCAAACGGGTCCCACCGGACCCGGAACTCGGACACAAAGAGGGGGGCCCACCGGCCCCCCTTCTAGAAAACCGTGCCCCCCTCTTCATGGAGAGGTGGGGCCGGCCCTTCTAGAAAACCATGCCCCCCTCTTCATCGAGAGGTGGGGCCGGCCCTTCTAGAAAACCATGCCCCCCTCTTCATGGAGAGGTGGGGCCGGCCCTAAAAGAAAAAGAAAAGAAAAAGAAAAGAAAAAGAAAAGAAAGGAAAAAGAAATCAAAACCGCCTCGATGCGGGGGGAGGTGGCGTGGACGTCTACGTAGCCGTAGATCCGCGACGATCCCTCGATCCAACGGACAAGATGACGTTGCGTCGCCATCCGATCCAAAAGTGCAACAAGAATAACAACTCGATCTTTAAAGATCGAGTCACATCTAGCCCATAACCACTCCAACTAAAAAGGAGGAAATCGGGTTTGTTTCCCCAAATAAGGGAACAATATCTCGATGGTTATGGGGGGAGATATTGGAGGAAACAAAAAGATTTCAGCAATATCTCCCCCAACCGCCCCCCTTTGCCTATAAATAGAAGGGGTCGGGGAAGGCATCAAGGGTCCGAAAAGCTGAAGACGAAAGAGCGCTACGAAGAAGCTCCAACGCTTGAAGACCGAAGGCTTCACGAGGCACGGCAAGCATATCTTACGGGAGTCCTTGGCCCTTCAAGTCCTCATCAACGTGAAGACCTTGCACTCGGAGATCAAAGCTTCGACTCCTCGCACGAAGAAGAAAGCGTGGAGAAGAAGACCCGGAGCCGTCATCACCTGATTGCTCCAATGATCTTCATCAGCTCCGAAGACGCCATAAGCAAAGGCCGGAGAAGAAGATCGAAGCCGACAACACCCGTCGTCTTCAATCAAGGCATCGACTCCTCGCACGAAGAAGAAAGCCGGGAGAAGAAGGCCTGAAGCCGGTGCTACCCCTGCCGCCTTCGTCAACCAAAAGCCGACGCTACAACCGTCGTGCTAAAGCCGGTGCCACACCCGCCGTCTTCATCAACAAAAGCCGACGCTACAACCGTCGCACGAAGATCGGTGCTACACCCGCCGTCTTCATCAACGTAAGTCGACGCTACAACCGTCGCACGAGCATCGGTGCTACCCCCACCGAAAAGCCAAAACCGACGCCACAACCGTCGAGGAAGCCGGAAGAATAAAGAAGCCTTGAAGAAGTAACGCCAGTCGTTCGAGAAGAAGATCGAGTCAAAGATAAAGTCAAAGCCGACGCAAGAAGCCAAAGCAAACGCACCGGTAAAGCCCGCGCTAAAGCAATGCACGTGCCAAAGCCAAGCAACTACGACGGTCATGAGCAAAGCACCGCACGTTCTAGCCGATACGACGCGAAGTCTGGAAGAACTAAAGCATCGCAAGTCTCTACCCGCCTACATTCAAGCGCAAGCGCCAAAGCAAAGCAAACGCCAGAGCCACGCCAAAGCTACGCAAAAGCCGAAAGCTAAAGCCAAAGCTGACGCCAAAAACACGATCGACGCCGCGAACCGACGATCAAGGACGCCGAGGTCGAGCAAGGATCGAGGAAGACACGAAGACCGAGGAACGAAGCCCAAAGCCTCCCTAGCCGAGAAAGCGCGAAGCACGGAAGGGACAAAATCAATGGCCGATATTCCTTAGCCTCTCAAGAAACCCCCACCCTGTAAAGACCTCTATCCTGGGCAACCCCTTCAGAGCTCTCGCACGAATACCACGTGGAGACGCGGATCAAAGGGACCCTCCAGAGGATCTCTCCCACAATCTCCTGATCAAAGAAAATTTGTAATCTCATGTGATCCGCAATAAAGACGACCCGAATCTTTTTCTGCGACCACAGATTTCTGGCACGCCCGGTGGGACATCCTCTCCTTTCATCCGTACGTTTGAAGGAGTTGCTTCAAGTTCGCCATGGCCGGAACGAACGACGATACGTTTGCTCCAACAAGCCTCTCACCTATCGCCGAGTCTCCACTACTCCAACACGGCGATCCAGAAAACCCGGTGGATGACATTCCCCCGGTAGTACGCGTTTACACTCGGGGTACTCAAACTCTTGCGGACTTCTTCACGCCAGAAACTGCTGCTGAAGGTGCTCGCCAAATCACCAATGAGGCCTTGGTGCATGAAGAAACAAGCCTCAATCCTGGAACATCTGTCCAGAAGTTTGGGGAGGACCAGCCCCAACCCCGAATCCGTTCGGGTTCTCCAGCGGACTTTGCACCTCCCTTGCCGGGGGCAAACGTCCGTCATCAAGCAGAAGCAAGTCAGCGTAACTACGTCTCCGACGACGATGGCGAGGGTGCAGGAGTACAACATCGAGATGTCCTGCGGCATCATCCTCCTTCCGCTCTCCAGCTCCAAGTCATGCAGATGGGTGAACACATGGCTCAGCTCACCCGACTAATGGAAGAGAAAGATCGTCACATCAACACCTTGCTTCAGAGGCTGAGTGCCAGGGATGTCGCAACATTCGGTCAACCTCCTGCTTCTCCAGTAGCTGCTCCAGCCCCGTCTCCAACTCCCACTCTTGCAGAAGTTGGCCCGGCAATACTAGCAACTGCTCCTACACTTTTCTCGGCTCCCGTGCCAGTCTCGGTGGCCGCGCAACCTTCAGTGGCAGCAACGATGAATGCCCAGCAAATACAAGCACTAATAGCTGACATGATGCGTTCCCACGGCGGCAGCCTACCTCCGATTACGGCGGCATATTCAAAGCCTTACACTATAAGGATCCAACAACTGCGCTTCCCTACCGGGTTCCAGCCACCAAAGTTCCAACACTTCGACGGAAAGGGGAACCCAAGGCAACACATTGCCCACTTCGTCGAAACTTGCAATAACGCCGGCACATACGGCGACGAGATGGTGAAGCAGTTCGTTCGCACACTCAAAGGTAATGCTTTTGACTGGTATGTTGATCTTCCTCCAGGATCCATTGACAGCTGGGATCAAATGGAAAGAGAATTCCTCAACCGCTTCTACAGTACTCGGCGCATCGTTAGCATGACCGAGCTTACTGCCGTCAAGCAAAGGAAGGACGAATCAGTAATCGACTACATCGATCGATGGAGGAATCTCGCCCTGAATTCACGAGACCGTTTGTCGGAAGACTCGGCTATCGAGATGTGCACCCAAGGTATGCACTGGGGCTTACTCTACATCCTCAAGGGGATCAAGCCTCGGTCCTTCGAAGAACTCGCAACTCGAGCCCACGACATGAAGCTCAGCTTAGCAAATCGCGAGGACTCAAAGACCAAAGACTTCCTGAAGATGGAAAAGAAAGACAAACCGCCGGCTCCCAAATCAAAGCAAGTCAACGTCGCCGACATCGCCTCGGCCTCCAAGCCACTCAAAATCAGCGGTAAGTCGGATCAAGAAAAGGGAGTTGCCATACCACCGCCTCCACCCCAAAGACAGTCGAAGATGACTCTAGAAGAACTCGAGGCCAAAGAGTATCCCTTTCCAGACTCGGAAGTCTCCTCCATGTTCGATCAACTGCTACAAGAAAAGATGATCGAGCTTCCTCCTTCCAAAAGGCCCGAACAGATGCATCATGTAAACGATCCGCTCTTCTGCAAATACCATCGACTGGTTAGCCATCCTATTGAGAAGTGTTTCGTCTTCAAAGAGAGGATCATGGCGCTCGGAAAGCAAGGAAAAATTGAGATCGACTCCAGCGACGTTGCAACGGCAAACATGACATCCATCACCTTCGGTTCGTTTCAACCGGTACTCGTTGCTACCCACCAGAGAAGGCCCAAGTTGCGCATCAATCGCCAAAGGCCAATTGCGAAGTTAGCTCCACGACGGAAAGTCTCAAGACGACAGCAGTACGCTCCTAAGCTCACTGAGGAAGAGACGTCACTGCCCTGGGGGCAACCGTCGCCTACATCGACGTCTCTCTCAAACAAAGCTATGTCCCAACAGAATCTCCAGACAAGGTACGAGTAAGGAGACCCGGAGGTCGGTCTGTTAGGCCAGCCTTCAGGTAAATTCAACTATTACGTCCTCTACTCCAGACGTTCGCCTGTCTCAATAGAAGAAATCGAGCCCACCGGCTGGGAGTCAGAAGGCGAACCACCAAGGTCCCCAGAGGAGCAAGGCTCCCCGACTCATGGAGAACCCACAAATCTCCAGACAAGGTACGAGCAAAGAGACCCGGAGGTCGGTCTGTTAGGCCAGCCTTCAGGTAAATTCGACTACTACGTCCTCTATTCCAAACCTTCGTCTGTCTCAATAGAAGAAATCAAGCCCACCGGCTGGGAGTCAGAAGGCGAACCACCAAGGTCCCCAGAGAAGCAGGTCTCCCCGACCCATGAAGAACCTACAGCTGCCACTCCAGACCTTCGCCTCGGTAACGAAGAATCCACTGATGAAGATGCATGGGTCATGTTGCCTCGCAGACGAAGGCCATGGATGCCAAGAAGTCGCAAGTTCGATCGGGTAAAAAGAAAGCTGCCGGAACGAAGAACTTACAAAAAGAAAAGCAAAGCTCCAGGAAGGAGGGGATTCAAAGTACCGCCAGCAGATCCTGATGATCTCCTCCTGCAAAACCCCCCGGAACCAGCAACGTTGCAAGAGTTCTTCCCCGATTACTTCCTCCCAGCTGATCAGCTGCACGAAGCCTCCTGTTGCATGGTCGAGATTCGCGTGGCGCCGGAAGAAGAAGATAGGATCAAGCCTTCCAAAGAAAGCAACACCATCAACGAGGAGGATGATTCCGACAAAGAAAGCACTACTGCTTACGATGAGGCAATTCTACACTTGCCACTCGTAGAAGCATTACACCTCCCAGAGAAAGCTCACCTAGCAATGGCCGAGGCTTTGACAGACCCAGACAGCTACAAAAGAAAGAAGAAAAACGCCAAGAAGGACGAAACTATTGTCTCATGTAACGCAGCAATAACTTTCTCGGACGAAGATCTGCAGCTCGGAACACGACTGCACAATCGACCTGTCTATGTCTCGGGATACATCAACGAGAAGCCGGTAAATCGAATCCTGTTGGACTGTGGCTCCGCCGTCAACATCATGCCTATCCAAACAATGCGCCAGCTCGGTATCACCACCGATCAGCTCTCACAAAGCCAGCTGGTCATTCAAGGGTTCAACCAAGGAGGACAGTCCACCATAGGGATCATTCGTCTAAAACTCTCTATCAGTCAGCTTGACACGATGGTTCTTTTCCATGTCATTGACCGTCAAACATCATATCACCTTTTGCTGGGAAGACCGTGGCTGCACGAAAACGATGTCGTAGTGTCTACCTGGCACCAATGCCTCAAGTACTACGAGGAAGGTCTGGAAAAGTGCATTGTTGCAGACGACAAGCCATTCAATGAGGCTGAAGCGTACCTCGCCGATGCCAAATTTTACCAAGCAAAGGACCTTGTTGCAGAAGTCCTTCCAGCTAAAACTCCTCGAACTCAGAAAGCTAAAAGTATGGAGCAGGATGAAGCTCCGCCAACTCCAAATCCGGTACCACCATCTAAGGCGATACACGAAGTCAAAGTAGTGCTAGCGCCGAGACAAAGAATGCGCATCAGCTCCAAGCCAAGATCCATGAAGCACACTCCATTACCTGCCCAAGCTACGACAGTCTTACGCCTCACACCTCAGTGGCTTCGCAAAGATGAACCACCACCTTTTGCCTCGCCAAAAGGGATGGTCCAGCCGCTATCGGAAGCTAATGTCATCACTCTGCAAGAGATGACACTGCCACTACCCAGCCTGGGGCAAACTTCAAGTTCGCCAAAACCCATCAATCCCTTCGAATCCAGCCAACTCACATTCAAGCCAAAAGGAAGCTGGGGGCAAAATGCCGCCAAGCTGCTGTTCAGAGCTGGCTACGACAAAGACAGTGCTGCACATATGAGTACGCTCCTGCCAGCTCCAATACCACACGGGATGACTAAGACTCAAGCCCATTTACTCCAGGGCGGCGAGCAGATCCCACCAAATCGGCGAGGCATCGGCTCCCGTCAAACCCCGATGGTCATCAAGATAACAGGAGAGAAGACCTTCACCTCTAACTACATTGAGGTGAAGTTGGTAGATGAAGCGGAAGAGGGATCGTCAGCCTCCGATGCACACTCCACCAATGTCTTTCATCCCGCTACAAAAGGCACCAAAAGAAGACGATATCGAGCTCGGCGTCACACCGTACCTCCAAAGCAAAAGAAGAGCGTCAAAAACCAGGCAAGTCAAAATCCCATATCAGTATTCAAAAGACTTGGGCCAATCGGACAAGCAAAGCGAAGTTCAGTATTCGACCGTTTGGGAAAGCCACCCACTGAGGTGAGAAAAATCATTCCCACCCACCCACCCTTATCATTCTACGAAACTGGCGACATCACCGACATTATTCTGGTCTCTGTTAATTATATCACCATTTCCAACTCTCCAATCGACGCATCTTCTACTTTGAACGACGAGTTGCTCGACGCCCCACCGGTCCTCGAAGAAGGGGGGCAATCTACCGTCGACGATTTGAAGGAAATCAACTTGGGTACGCAAGAGGATCCTCGGCCTACATTCGTAAGTGCACTCCTGACTCCCGAAGAGGAGGCCGCATACATCAAGCTACTCCAAGAATACAGAGATGTCTTCGCATGGTCCTATAAGGAAATGCCAGGACTTGACCCCAAGATTGCAGTACACCAGCTTGCCGTCAGGCATGGAGCTAGCACCATCAAGCAAGGACAAAGACGCTACCGGCCGGAACTAGTGCCTCAAATAGAAGGTGAAGTCAACAAGCTCATTGAAGCCGGCTTTATCCGAGAAGTCAAATATCCAACATGGATTTCCAGCGTAGTCCCAGTCAAGAAGAAGAACGGCCAAATCAGAGTATGCGTGGACTTCAGGGACTTAAACAATGCATGCCCCAAAGATGACTTCCCACTGCCAATCACAGAACTAATGGTGGATGCAACAACAGGCCATGAAGCACTAACCTTCATGGATGGATCCTCAGGTTACAACCAAATCCGGATGGCGCCCAAAGACGAAGAGCTTACGGCATTCCGCACGCCAAAAGGGATCTACTGCTACAAAGTCCTGCCTTTCGGCTTGAAGAACGCAGGAGCCACTTACCAACGAGCTATGCAAAAAATTTTCGACGATATCCTTGATCAGAATGTAGAATGCTACGTCGACGACCTCGTGGTAAAATCAAGACAAAAGTCCACACATCTTCAAGATCTCGAGCTAATCTTCAAGCAACTTCGAAGGTACCAACTCCGCATGAACCCGCTTAAATGCGCATTTGGGGTCTCCTCGGGAAAGTTTCTCGGCTTTGTCGTACACCATCGAGGCATCGAAATAGATCAAGCCAAGATAGATGCTATCCTCAATATGCTAATCCCAAAAACCGTGCGAGACCTCCGAGGTCTCCAGGGCCATCTAGCATATATCAGAAGATTCATCGCCAACTTAGCTGGAAAATGCAGGCCCTTCAGTCGCCTCATGAAGAAAGGAGCAGCATTCAAGTGGGATGAAGCTTGTCAGGAAGCCCTTCAAAACATCAGGGACTACTTACTTAAGCCCCCGGTTCTGACAGCACCAGTTCAAGGGAAGCCATTGGTCCTTTACATCAGCGCCCAGGAACAGTCCTTGGGGGCACTGCTGGCTCAAGACAATGAGCTAGGCAAGGAAACAGCATGCTACTATTTGAGCCGCACTCTCATCGGCGCGGAGCTAAACTACTCCCCGATTGAGAAGGTCTGTCTGGCGCTCATCTTCGCTACAAAAAAGCTGCGACACTATATGTTAGCTCACGCCATCAGGCTCATCTCAAAAGCCGATCCGCTCAAATACATCATGTCGAGACCAGTGCTCTCCGGACGTCTGGCCAAGTGGGCTTTGCTCCTCCTTGAGTTTGACATCACCTTTGTCCCTCGTAAAGCGGTCAAAGGTCAAGCTCTTGCAGACTTCCTAGCAGAATACCCCCTTCCAGCAGAATGGGAACTATCGGAAGATCTCCCAGACGAAGAAGTATTATGCATCGACATCGCCCCTTCTTGGAAAATGTTCTTCGACGGTGCAGCCAGGCAAGATGTAGCAGGAGCAGGAGTTATCTTCGTCACACCAAAAGACGAAGTACTTCCCTTCTCGTTTCTACTATCAGAGCCATGCTCCAACAACAGGGCGGAATATCAAGCTCTGATCATTGGCCTCGAACTCGCCAATGATATAAAACTTCAAGGGCTCACAGTTTTCGGCGACTCTCAACTCGTCATTCAGCAAATATTGGGGGCATACGAGGTCAACAAAGAAGATCTCGTGTCATTGCACCTACGAGCCCTGAAACTCCTTGGTACACTCAAAGATGCTTCAATCCAGCATGTTCTCAGAAACCTCAATCAGCAGGCTGATGCGCTTGCAAATTTGGCGGCTACACTTTCGTTCCCAGAAAAAAGCCAACTCATCATCCCTATCTGTAAGAGAATGGTGATCACCGAGGAGGACCTCCCCATGGGAATCCCGGACCAAGTCAATATAGTACACGTTTTCATAACCGACGAGCTAGACTGGAGACAACCATTCATAGACTTTCTTGTCCACGGGAAGCTCCCTGAAGATCCGAAGCGTAAGGTCGACATTCGCCGGCGATCTCTGAAATTCTTCCACTTCAACAACGAGTTGTACCGTCGAAGCTACGATGGTGCGCTCCTAAGGTGTCTTGCGAAAGAAGAAGCGGAAACAGCACTAGAAGAAGTCCATGCCGGGATATGTGGCTCACATCAGTCCGGTCCAAAGCTGCACTTCCGCATCAGGCGGATGGGGTACTACTGGCCCACTATGATCAAAGACTCCCTCAAGTTTGCAAAAAGATGCCACACTTGCCAACTGCATGGCGACTACATCCGTCAGCCTCCGGAACCTCTGCATCCAACCATCGCATCATGGCCCTTCGATGGATGGGGACTTGATATTGTCGGTCCGCTACCCAAGTCGTCCAAGCAGCATCTTTACATCCTGGCGACAACAGATTACTTCTCCAAGTGGGCTGAGGCAGTACCATTGCGAGAAGTTACCAGGCACTCTGTCATCAACTTCATCCAGAACGACATCATCTTTCGGTACGGCATCCCTCGCTATATCGTTACGGACAACGGGAAGCAATTTAAGAACGCCGCCGTCAGCCAATTTTGCGCCAAGTTCGATATCAAGCAAAGGTGTTCAACCATGTACAACGCCTCTGCCAATGGCCTAGCTGAAGCTTTTAACAAAACACTCTGCAAACTTTTGGAGAAAGTCGTCTCGAAGTCGAAGAAAGACTGGCATGAACGCATGGGTGAAGCGTTATGGGCATATCGCACCTCTTTTCGCATGCCAACACAGGCGACTCCGTACTCACTAGTGTACGGAGTAGAAGCTGTCCTCCCACTTGAGCTCCAGATTCCGTCACTCAGAATAGCTGTCCAGGAAGGCCTCGTCAACGGCGACAACGCTCAACTTCGCCGGGCAGAATTGGAAGCCCTGGATGAAAAGCGCCTCGAAGCCTAGCAACGCCTGGAATGCTACCAAGCCAGGCTGACCCGAGCCTTCAACAAAAGGATTCACCCTCGATCCTTCCAAAAAGGAGAATTGGTACTTGCAGTCAAACGCCCCATCATCCTTTCACATCGAGGAGGAAAGAAATTCGACGCCAAGTGGGATGGACCTCACGTTGTCAAAGAAGTCTACTCCAACGGCGGATATCTTCTCACCACACCAGAAGGGCTTACACTCGGCCCCATCAATGGCAAGTACCTCAAAAGGTACTATGCCTAAAAGCAGGGCTACATTCCTTGCAAAAAAAAAAAAAAAGGAACTACGTGTGACTTGATCCCTCTCAGTAGGGTACGTAGGCAGCCTGTAGAGGTTCAGTCCAAACAAAAGAAAAACACAACCAAGCTCTGCCATTCCAGAATACAAGTCCAAAAAAATAGATGCATGATATTAAGTTATCACCAGATAAGGAAAAGCAGAACTACAAGTCTGTTCAACAGAAATGACAAGAAAGAAAAGGAAATGCGACATGCTAGTAAAGCGAATCAAATCCTTTGAGACGTTGGAGCAGCTCGCCGTCAGTAACCTCCATGCGCTCCAACTCTGAAGACCGAGAAGCTACCCGCTCCCGATGCGTCGCCAGCTCGATACGCTGCTTCGCCAGGTCTGCTCCAGAAGACTCCTCGATCGTCTCAGCTTTCTCGAAAGATGCGCGGGCAGCCTCTAGCTTCTTCCGCACCCGAACAAGGCTCGCAGCGGCAATTGCATGCTGCGCCTCCAGTCGACGCTCCTCGTCCTCAGCCTTTGCCAGTATCAGGAGAAGGTCATCTTCCAGCGAAGCCCGTTTCAAGCAATGAGCTTCACTATCCGCCAAGAGAACGCGCATCTGTGTCTCAAACAAAGAGCCATCTACCTGGAAGGCCGCCAGGTTCTTGCAAAACTCAGGCCCCTCAAGGACCCACCAGCTGCTCAAAGCGGCAAAACCCTCTTCCTGGAAGGGTGCGAGCGTCGTCTGGATATACTTCCGACAGCTCTCCAAAAGAAGCACAGAGAGAAGGTCTCGCGAACTGTACTTTCTCTTGTCTGCCTCTGAGTGCACAGGCAAGGTGGGCTCCGGCCCTGAAGGCTCAAGTGAAGGAACCGCCTCCTGGACCATCGCCGTGATAACAGTCAGCGGAACCACCGGAGCCGAAGGAGGAGGCACAGGCAAACCTTCCGACAAAACGACTGCGGGAGTAGCCTCTGCCGGAGTACCGGACCTAGCTGGAGGAGTCTGTTCTCTCCCTACACTGGAGATCTCATCCTCCTCCCCAAAGCCCAACTGCTCCACGTCAATATCATCCAGGTTGACAGCACTGCCGGTAAAGTCTGCTCCACACGCTCCCAAAAGCTCCAAGTTATCCCAGGGAACATCCAGCCCGCCACCTTCAATCAACGTTGCTCTGATGGGAGAGCACTCCTGCCCAACCCCCTTCGGGGCAGACTCGCAGTCCGGTCCAGCAGACCCTGCCAAAATGAGAGCTGGATAACTCAGCCAACGAAGTAAGAATACAAGCACAGAAATTCATGAGAAACTAAAAACAAGATATACCTGCAGCTTCCGATGAAGATACCCCAGAAGGAGGGATTACCCCATCGACAAAAAGCCCTGGCTCTCCTTCTCGAGTTGGCCCTGCCTCGCCAGCACCAGTCAAAGCTGCCTCACACAAGAGGTCCAACTTTCTCCTCTTGGGAGAAGCACCCCTACTCCAAGAAGCCTGAGTCTCAGGAAGGCCCTGAACCTTGGAGGACGGAGCCATCTCAACTTCTTGCACAGAAAGTGAAGCTTGGGAAGTACTCTCTCGACGTCCACAAGAGTTCTCTGACCATCGCTCCTTGGACCAAAGACGGCGATCCTCTGACCCCGCCAAAGAGTCGAAAGGAAAGTCAGCCCGCTCGCTGCTAGCAAGGACGTCTAGCGGAAGGCCAGCCAAGAGGGGAAGCACTGACCCGTTGACCCAGCAACGATACTCAGGAGTTGCGGCATCCTTGCCGCCCGACTTAATCCCCGATGAGAAAGTACATCCAGTAAATCGATCGTAAAGTGCTCCCCAGAGGCGGTACGCCTCCTGCGGAGTGTAACGTAACCGCAGGCGCAAAGGAGTCCCAGGCAACTCCTGCCGAAAACCCTGCTCGCGAGCAAACCGGTGGGGAGAGTACCGTGCCACCTCCACTACATCCCCACGACGCCAAACAAGATACCCAGGCCTGCAACTCACCATGCTCCAGTACAAAGGATCGGACATCTCCGCCCCATCACACACCAGGGATTTCATAGAAGGCGCCAGTGCATTTTCCGATACAAATTCGAAGTCAGAGGGGCCCATGCGCCGTAAACACTCTCGGGCACTAGGCTTCGGACGCTCCCATGCATAAAAAGCGTTCATTACACCTCCCACACAAGGAAGAAAGGGCACCGAGGTCGAAGGTCCACGCGCCGCGAAGATCCCCTTCGGAAAGTGGAGCCCAATCCAACCATAGAGGTAATGCAGGGGGCAAAAGGAACTGGCTCTGCCTACTTCCCCTCTTGCATTACCCGCACTCGATAGACTCCAGTAAGTGCCGCTAAGCCCGCCATACAATGAGCAGAGGATCGCCGGTGCCAGATTAAGGAACTCTCCAGTCACCATCCGAGCAGCTGCAAGGAAGGTCCCAGGGTGTACCACATCCCCTTCCCAGGGTAAAGCAAAGCGACAGAGAAAGAGTACTAACCCCGCTGACCAGTAAACAGCACGCCAGTCATCACTACACTCTTCAAGTCCCAAGACTTCCCAGGGACGCTGCGCCCCGGCCATGGAGCACCACTCTTTCTTCAGAGATTCGATTGGTCGCCGGAAGGTGCCAGGCGCCGGCCTCTTTGACGAGGCATATCTCCACATCGGGTGACTCGAAGGAGGAGCGTGACGATACTCTCCTCGAAACCAGAAGTCCACCCAATCCGAGTGAAGTACCCGGTCTGACCGCTCGCGCGCCGCTATAATAGCATACGCCTTAAAAAGCAAAAGGCAGAAGCTAGAAGACTCATCTGGGTCCGTCAAAACCTCCAGGGAAGGAACCTCCTCCTGATAATAGCTCCGAACTTCTGGACACCCAGAGATGACATGCACATCACGAAGGGTGATCCCGATTTCACCAGCTCCAGTCAAAAAGGTATTGGTCTCGGGGCACCACTGCTCACACAGAGCCCGGTATATACCGTCCGGTCGACTGTACTCCCAACAAGCTGGCTCCACAAACCTCGCCAAACGCTCCATCCCTGGCTCTGCCTCCAACGCGCTGGATAGCTCTTTCATCCAGTCCCGGAAACCTCCCAGATAGGTGACATCTCCACGCGATTGAATCCCCACACCCCATCGCGTACGGCGGGAACATATCTTCAAAGCAACAACAGGAACCGGAACACGACTGCACAATCGACCTGTCTATGTCTCGGGATACATCAACGAGAAGCCGGTAAATCGAATCCTGTTGCACCGGCCGCCTCCGCCCCCGGCACCGGCCGCCTCCGCCCCCGGCTCCGGCCCCCGCGCCCTGCCTCGCTGCCCCGTGCCTCCGGCCGAGCCCGGCTCCGGCCGAGCCCGGCTGCAGCCCCAGCGCCCTACTGCCCTGCACCCCGCGGACCCAGCCCCGTGCCCACTGCGCCCGGCTCCGGCCCCACGCCCTGCCGTCCTGCGCCCGCGCCGCTGACCCCCGCGCCTCCGACCGAGCCCGGCTCCGACCCCGCGAGAAATCTGTGGTCGCGGAAAAAGATTCGGGTCGTCTTTATTGCGGATCACACGAGATTACAAATTTTCTTTGATCAGGAGATTGTGGGAGAGATCCTCTGGAGGGTCCCTTTGATCCGCGTCTCCACGTGGTGTTCGTGTGAGAGCTCTGAAGGGGTTGCCCAGGACAGAGGTCTTTACAGGATGAGGGTTTTTTAGAGGCTAAGGAGTTTCCGCCGTTGATTTTGTCCCTTCCGTGCTTCGCGCTTTTCTCGGCTAGGGAGGCTTTGGGCTTCGTTCCTCGGTCTTCGTGTCTTCCTCGATCCTTGCTCGACCTCGGCGTCCTTGATCGTCGGTTCGCGGCGTCGATCGTGTTTTTGGCGTCAGCTTTGGCTTTAGCTTTCGGCTTTTGCGTAGCTTTGGCGTGGCTCTGGCGTTTGCTTTGCTTTGGCGCTTGCGCTTGAACGTAGGCGGGTAGAGACTTGCGATGCTTTAGTTCTTTCGGACTTCGCGTCGTATCGGCTAGAACGTGCAGTGCTTTGCTCGTGACCGTCGTAGTTGCTTGGCTTTGGCACGTGCGTTGCTTTAGCGCGGGCTTTACCGGTGCGTCTGCTTTGGCTTCTTGCGTCGGCTTTGACTTTAGCTTTGACTCGATCTTCTTCTCGAACGACTGGCGTAACTTCTTCAAGGCTTCTTTACTCTTCCGGCTTCCTCGACGGTTGTGGCGTCAGTTTTGGCTTTTCGGCGGGGGTAGCACCGATGCTCGTGCGACGGTTGTAGCGTTGACTTTCGTTGATGAAGACGGCGGGTGTAGCACCGATCTTCGTGCGACGGTTGTAGCGTCGGCTTTTGTTGATGAAGACGGCGGGTGTGGCACCGGCTTTAGCACGACGGTTGTAGCGTCGGCTTTTGGTTGACGAAGGCGACAGGGGTAGCACCGGCTTCAGGCCTTTCTTCTCCCGGCTTTCTTCTTCGTGCGAGGAGTCGATGCCTTGATTGAAGACGACTGGTGTTGTCGGCTTCGATCTTCTTCTCCGGCCTTTGCTTATGGCGTCTTCGGAGCTGATGAATATCGTTGGAGCAATCGGGTGATGACGGCTCCAGGTCTTCTTCTCCACGCTTTCTTCTTCGTGCGAGGAGTCGAAGCTTTGATCTCCGAGTGCAAGGTCTTCACGTTGATGAGGACTTGAAGGGCCAAGGACTCCCGTAGGATATGCTTGCCGTGCCTCGTGAAGCCTTCGGTCTTCAAGCGTTGGAGCTTCTTCGTAGCGCTCTTTCGTCTTCAGCTTTTCGGACCTTTGATGCCTTCCCCGACCCCTTCTATTTATAGGCAAAGGGGGGCGGTTGGGGGAGATATTGCTGAAATCTTTTTGTTTCCTCCAATATCTCCCCCATAACCATCGAGATATTGTTCCCTTATTTAGGGAAACAAACCCGATTTCCTCCTTTTTAGTTGGAGTGGTTATGGGCTAGATGTGACTCGATCTTTAAAGATCGAGTTGTTATTCTTGTTGCACTTTTGGATCGGATGGCGACGCAACGTCATCTTGTCCGTTGGATCGAGGGATCGTCGCGGATCTACGGCTACGTAGACGTCCACGCCACCTCCCCCCGCATCGAGACGGTTTTGATTTCTTTTTCCTTTCTTTTCTTTTTCTTTTCTTTTTCTTTTTCTTTTTCTTTTCTTTTTCTTTTAGGGCCGGCCCCACCTCTCCATGAAGAGGGGGGCACGGTTTTCTAGAAGGGCCGGCCCCACCTCTCGATGAAGAGGGGGGCATGGTTTTCTAGAAGGGCCGGCCCCACCTCTCCATGAAGAGGGGGGCACGGTTTTCTAGAAGGGGGGCCGGTGGGCCCCCCTCTTTGTGTCCGAGTTGCGGGTCCGGTGGGACCCGTTTGCTTTGGGTCGGGCCATGGCGCGCGAATTGAGTTCGCACGTGGGCCTAGTTCGCACGCGGGCCGTTGTGTGCGGGCCGAGTTTCGCATACGGGCCGTTGTGTGCGGGCCGAGTTTCGCATACGGGCCGTTGTGTGCGGGCCGAGTTTCGCATGCGGGCCGTTGTGTGCGGGCCGAGTTTCGCATACGGGCCGTTGTGTGCGGGCCGAGTTTCGCATGTGGGCCGTTGTGTGCGGGCCCAAGTTGCATGAGCGAGTCGGGTTCGACCCGAAGGTCATCGAGTGCAAGTCCATTTTTCGTGTACAAATCGGGTTCGACCCAAAGGCCGTCGGGTGCGGGTCTATTTTTTTTGTGTAAAAATCGGGTTCGACCCGTGGGCTAATTTCGATGCCCACAAGTGCCCCCTCAAGTTCGAGTGCGCCCGTGGGAAACGCGTAGCGGTTGGACTTGAGTCGCGTATTCGTGGGATTAGGTCTTTAAAAGGACCCCTGTTTTTCGTTTCTCTTCATTATCATCGATTTCCGGCGGCTTGGAGGCGAGAGCTCTGCTAGGGTTTCTTGCTTCGCAACGATGCCGAGGAGGATGAAGATGGTGACGCCATGGGGTTCGCGGAGGAGGGAAGATCGCCGGCCCGTGGACGACGGCGGGTTACCGGCGAGGTGATCCTTCTCCTCCTCTTTTTTTTTCTTCTTCTTCTTCTTCTTCCTCTTCTTCTTCTTCTTCTTCTTCGCATGGTGCGAGAGGGCACGACGGGCGCGGCCGGGGGCTGCTGTGGCGGTAGGGTGCTGGGCGCGAGTCGGTACCTTCGAAGTCTTTTGAAGATTAGCTCGAGGTCTTGAAGATGTGTGGACTTTTGTCTTGATTTTACCACGAGGTCGTCGACGTAGCATTCTACATTCTGATGAAGGATATCGTCGAAAATTTTTTGCATGGCTCGTTGGTAAGTGGCTCCTGCGTTCTTCAAGCCGAAAGGCATGACTTTGTAGCAGTAGATCCCTTTTGGCGTGCGGAATGCCGTAAGCTCTTCGTCTTTGGGCGCCATCCGGATCTGGTTGTAGCCTGAGGATCCATCCATGAAGGTTAGTGCTTCATGGCCTGTTGTTGCATCCACCATTAGTTCTGTGATTGGCAGTGGGAAGTCATCTTTGGGGCATGCATTGTTTAAGTCTCTGAAGTCCACGCATACTCAGATCTGGCCGTTCTTCTTCTTGACTGGGACCACGCTGGAGATCCATGTTGGGTATTTAACTTCTCGGATAAAGCCGGCTTCAATGAGCTTGTTGACTTCACCTTCTATTTGAGGCACTAGTTCCGGCCGGTAGCGTCTTTGTCCTTGCGTGACGGCGCTAGCTCCATGTCTGACGGCAAGCTGGTGTACTGCAATCTTGGGGTCAAGTCCTGGCATTTCCTTATAGGACCATGCGAAGACATCTCTGTATTCTTGGAGTAGCTTGATGTACGCGGCCTCCTCTTCGGGAGTCAGGAGTGCACTTACGAATGTAGGCCGAGGATCCTCTTGCGTACCCAAGTTGATTTCCTTCAAATCGTCGACGGTAGATTGCCCCCCTTCTTCGAGGACCGGCAGGGCGTCGAGCAACTCGTCGTCCGAAGTAGAAGATGCGTCGATTGGAGCGTTGGAAATGGTGATATGATTAACAGAGACCATGATAATGTCGGTGATGTTGCCAGTTTCGTAGAATGATAAGGGTGGGTGGGTGTGAATGATTTTTCTCACCTCAGTGGGTGGCTTTCCCAGATGGTCGAATACTGACCTTTGCTTTGCTTGTCTGATTGGCCCAAGTCTTTTGAATACTGATATGGGATTTTGACTTGCCTGGTTTTTGACGCTCTTCTTTTGCTTTTGAGGTACGGTCCGACGCCGAGCTCGATATCGCCTTCTTTTGGCGCCCTTTGTACCGGGATGAATATTGGTGGAGCGTGCATCGGAAGCTGACGATCCCTCTTCTGCTTCGTTCACCAACTTCACCTCAATGTAGTTAGAGGTGAAGGTCTTCTCTCCTGTTATCTTGATGACCATCGGGGTTTGACGAGAGCCGATGCCTCGCCGATTTGGTGGGATCTGCTCGCCACCCTGGAGTAAGTGGGCTTGAGTCTTAGTCATCCCGTGTGGTATTAGAACTGGCAGGAGCGTACTCATATGTGCGGCACTGTCTTTGTCGTAGCCAGCTTTGAATAGCAGCTTAGCGGCATTTTGCCCCCAGCTTCCTTTTAGCTTGAATGTGAGTTGGCTGGATTCGAACGGATTGATGGGTTTTGGCGAACTTGAAGCTTGCCCCAGGCTGGGTAGTGGCAGTGTCATCTCTTGCAGAGTGATGACATTAGCTTCTGATAGCGGCTGGACCATCTCTTTTGGTGAGGCAAAAGGTGGTGGTTCATCTTTGCGAAGCCACTGAGGCGTGAGGCGTAAGACCGTCATAGCTTGGACAGGTAATGGAGTATGCCTCATGGATCTTGGCTTGGAGCTGATGCGCATTCTTCGTCTGGGCGCTAGCACTTCTTTGACTTCGTGTATTGCCTTCGATGGTGGTACTGGATTTGGAGTTGGCAGAGTTTCTTCCTGCTCCATCCTTTTAGCTTTCTGAGTTCGAGGAGTTTTAGCTGGAAGGACTTCTGCAACAAGGTCCTTTGCTTGGTAAAATTTGGCATCGGCGAGGTACGCTTCAGCCTCATTGAATGGTTTGTCGTCTGCAACAATGCACTTTTCCAGACCTTCCTCGTAGTACTTGAGGCATTGGTGCCAGGTAGACACTACGACACCGTTTTCGTGCAGCCACGGTCTTCCCAGCAAAAGGTGATATGATGTTTGACAGTCAATGACGTGGAAAAGAACCGTCGTGTCAAGCTGACTGATGGAGAGTTTTAGACGAATGATCCCTATGGTGGACTGTCCTCCTTGGTTGAACCCTTGAATGACCAGCTGGCTTTGTGAGAGCTGGTCGGTGGTGATGCCGAGCTGGCGCATTGTTTGGATAGGCATGATGTTGATGGCGGAGCCACAGTCCAACAGGATTCGATTTACAGGCTTCTCGTTGATGTATCCCGAGACATAGACAGGTCGATTGTGCAGTCGTGTTCCGAGCTGCAGATCTTCGTCCGAGAAAGTTATTGCTGCGTTACATGAGATAATAGTTTCGTCCTTCTCGGCGTTTTTCTTCTTTCTTTTGTAGCTGTCCGGGTCTGTCAAAGCCTCGGCCATTGCTAGGCGAGCTTTCTCTGGGAGGTGTAATGCTTCTACGAGTGGCAAGTGTAGAATTGCCTCATCGTAAGCAGCAGTGCTTTCTTTGTCGGAATCATCCTTCTCGTTGATGGTGTTGCTTTCTTTGGAAGGCTTGATCCTATCTTCTTCTTCCGGCGCCACGTGAATCTCGACCATGCAACAGGAGGCTTCACCACCAGTCGTCTTCAATCAAGGCATCGACTCCTCGCACGAAGAAGAAAGCCGGGAGAAGAAAGGCCTGAAGCCGGTACTACCCCTGCCGCCTTCGTCAACCAAAAGCCGACGCTACAACCGTCGTGCTAAAGCCGATGCCACACCCGCCGTCTTCATCAACAAAAGCCGACGCTACAACCGTCGCACGAAGATCGGTGCTACACCCGCCGTCTTCATCAACGAAAGTCGACGCTACAACCGTCGCACGAGCATCGGTGCTACCCCCGCCGAAAAGCCAAAACCGATGCCACAACCGTCGAGGAAGCCGGAAGAATAAAGAAGCCTTGAAGAAGTAACGCCAGTCGTTCGAGAAGAAGATCGAGTCAAAGCTAAAGTCAAAGCCGACGCAAGAAGCCAAAGCAAACGCACCGGTAAAGCCCGCGCTAAAGCAACGCACGTGCCAAAGCCAAGCAACTACGACGGTCACGAGCAAAGCACCGCACGTTCTAGCCGATACGACGCGAAGTCCGGAAGAACTAAAGCATCGCAAGTCTCTACCCGCCTACGTTCAAGTGCAAGCGCCAAAGCAAAGCAAACGCCAGAGCCACACCAAAGCTATGCCAAAGCCGAAAGCTAAAGCCAAAGCCGACGCCAAAAACACGATCGACGCCGCGAACCGACGATCAAGGACACCGAGGTCGAGCAAGGATCGAGGAAGACACGAAGACCGAGGAACGAAGCCCAAAGCCTCCCTAGCCGAGAAAAGCGCGAAGCACGGAAGGGACAAAATCAACGGCGGAAACTCCTTAGCTTCTCAAAAACCCTCATCCTGTAAAGACCTCTGTCCTGGGCAACCCCTTCAGAGCTCTCGCACGAATACCACGTGGAGACGCGGATCAAAGGGACCCTCCAGAGGATCTCTCCCACAATCTCCTGATCAAAGAAAATTTGTAATCTCGTGTGATCCGCAATAAAGACGACCCGAATCTTTTTCCGCGACCACAAAGTGTTTCTGAGCTAAACTTCAGTGGGGCAAAGTGTAATTTATCCTTTTTTTTACCAGTCAAATGATCAGAGGACAGAGCACTAGATCAAAGGCTGAAAGAGATCCGAACAACTAAACAGGAGAGACAACAACTGCTATTTATTAATAAGAAATGTTATTCAACCAAACAAAAGGTTTACCCACTCTTTACATATCCCATCACAAATGTTTGTTGCCTACCTGGGTGCGATTATATTTTTTTTATATATTATTTTTATAATTCTGAGAAAAAAAAAAAGCATTCATTACACCTCCCACACAAGGAAGAAAGGGCACCGAGGTCGAAGGTCCACGCGCCGCGAAGATCCCCTTCGGAAAGTGGAGCCCAATCCAACCATAGAGGTAATGCAGGGGGCAAAAGGAACTAGCTCTACCTACTTCCCCTCTTGCATTACCCGCACTCGATAGACTCCAATAAGTGCCGCTAAGCCCGCCATACAACGAGCAGAGGATCGCCGGCGCCAGATTAAGGAACTCTCCAGTCACCATCCGAGCAGCTGCAAGGAAGGTCCCACCGGGCGTGCCAGAAATCTGTGGTCGCAGAAAAAGATTCGGGTCGTCTTTATTGCGGATCACACGAGATTACAAATTTTCTTTGATCAGGAGATTGTGGGAGAGATCCTCTGGAGGGTCCCTTTGATCCGCGTCTCCACGTGGTATTCGTGCGAGAGCTCTGAAGGGGTTGCCCAGGATAGAGGTCTTTACAGGGTGAGGGTTTCTTGAGAGGCTAAGGAGTTTCCGCCGTTGATTTTGTCCCGTCCGTGCTTCGCGCTTTCTCGGCTAGGGAGGCTTTGGGCTTCGTTCCTCGGTCTTCGTGTCTTCCTCGATCCTTGCTCGACCTCGGCGTCCTTGATCGTCGGTTCGCGGCGTCGATCGTGTTTTTCGCTTCGGCTTTGGCTTAGCTTTCGGCTTTGGCTTAGCTTTGGCGTGGCTCTGGCGTTTGCTTTGCTTTGGCGCTTGCGCTTGAACGTGGGCGGGTAGAGACTTGCGATGCTTTAGTTCTTCCGGACTTCGCGTCGTATCGGTTAGAACATGCGGTGCTTTGCTCGTGACCGTCGTAGTTGCTTGGCTTTGGCACGTGCGTTGCTTTAGCGCGGGCTTTTACCGGTGCGTTTGCTTTGGCTTCTTGCGTCGGCTTTGACTTAAGCTTTGACTCGATCTTCTTCTCGAACGACTGGCATTGCTTCTTCAAGGCTTCTTTCTTCTTCCGGCTTCCTCGACGGTTGTGGCGTCCGCTTGGCTTTTCGGCAGGGGTAGCACCGATGTTCGTGCGACGGTTGTAGCGTCGACTTTCGTTGATGAAGACGGCGGGTGTAGCACCGATCTTCGTGCGACGGTTGTAGCGTCGGCTTTTGTTGATGAAGACGGCGGGTGTGGCACCGGCTTTAGCACGACGGTTGTAGCGTCGGCTTTTGGTTGACGAAGGCGGCAGGGGTAGCACCGGCTTCAGGCCTTCTTCTCCCGGTTTTCTTCTTCGTGCGAGGAGTCGATGCCTTTATTGAAGACGATGGGTGTTGTCGGCTTCGATCTTCCTCTCCGGCCTTTGCTTATGGCGTCTTCGGAGCTGATGAAGATCGTTGGAGCAATCGGGTGATGACGGCTCCGGGTCTTCTTCTCCACGCTTTCTTCTTCGTGCGAGGAGTCGAAGCTTTGATCTCCGAGTGCAAGGTCTTCGCGTTGATGAGGACTTGAAGGGCCAAGGACTCCCGTAGGATATGCTTGCCGTGCCTCGTGAAGCCTTTGGTCTTCAAGCGTTGGAGCTTCTTCGTAGCGCTCTTTCGTCTTCAGCTTTTCGGACCCTTGATGCCTTCCCCGACCCCTTCTATTTATAGGCAAAGGGGGGCGGTTGGGGGAGATATTGCTGAAATCTTTTTGTTTCCTCCAATATCCCCCCTATAACCATCGAGATATTGTTCCCTTATTTGGGGAAACAAACCCGATTTCCTCCTTTTTAGTTGGAGTGGTTATGGGCTAGATGTGACTCGATCTTTAAAGATCGAGTTGTTATTCTTGTTGCACTTTTGGATCGGATGGCGACGCAACGTCATCTTGTCCGTTGGATCGAGGGATCGTCGCGGATCTACGGCTACGTAGACGTCCACGCCACCTCCCCCCGCATCGAGGCGGTTTTGATTTCTTTTTCCTTTCTTTTCTTTTTCTTTTCTTTTTCTTTTTCTTTTAGGGCCGGCCCCACCTCTCCATGAAGAGGGGGGCACGGTTTTCTAGAAGGGCCGGCCCCACCTCTCGATGAAGAGGGGGGGCACGGTTTTCTAGAAGGGCCGGCCCCACCTCTCCATGAAGAGGGGGGCACGGTTTTCTAGAAGGGGGGGCCGGTGGCCCCCCCCCCCCTCTTTGTGTCCGAGTTGCGGGTCCGGTGGGACCCGTTTGCTTTGGGTCGGGCCATGGCGCGCGAATTGAGTTCGCACGTGGGCCTAGTTCGCACGTGGGCCGTTTTGTGCGGGCCGAGTTTCGCATGCGGGCCGTTGTGTGCGGGCCGAGTTTCGCATACGGGCCGTTGTGTGCGGGCCGAGTTTTGCATGCGGGCCGTTGTGTGCGGGCCGAGTTTCGCATGTGGGCCGTTGTGTGCGGGCCCAAGTTGCATGAGCGAGTCGGGTTCGACCCGAAGGTCATCGAGTGCAAGCCCATTTTTCGTGTACAAATCGGGTTCGACCCGAAGGCCGTCGGGTGCGGGCCTATTTTTTTGTGTAAAAATCGGGTTCGACCCGTGGGCTAATTTCGATGCCCACAGACCCGTTTAATAAATGAGTCGGGTCTGGGGTTAGGGTCTGGACACGGTAGACCCGGGAAGACACGTTTAAAATTCAACGGGTTGTGTCGGGTCTGGTTGGGTCGGGTACCTGTAATCCGATACTGTAATATGTAGTACCAACGGGTCTATCGGGTTAGGTCGGGTCAACTATGACTGAGTCGGATCGGGTCAACTGAATCGACCCGTGTGGTAAACGGGTCTTATCGGGTCTACCCATTTATAAACAGGTCGGGTACATGTTTAGGATCTAGACACGATTAGTTAAACGGGTCGGGTCCGAGTCTAGGGGTTTTGGACACAACCCGAAACTAGACACGACCTGTTGCCACCCCTAGAGCTAGCTATTATTCGATGGAGGCGGGATTTGATCTCGGGTCTTTGGTAGAAAGACTTCACCGGCTGAGCTAGCCAGCACCCTCGCAGCATTGTTTTCTCAAACTAATCCCTACAACTCTAGTTTTGGGGTTAAGGAAATTTCAACAATGTAAATTGAGCTAAATATGTCAAGGAAAAGTTAGATTTTAACTTTAAAAGAGGAAAAAAAAAATAGATTGTGTGGTTTTATCAAAAAAGGATGGATAAATAATTAAACTCTATTTTAAAATTATATTAAAATAATAAATGAAAAATATATTTTCCTTTAGTTCTATGGAGAAAACTAATTAAACTTTTTAGAAGAGTAGATAAAGATAGAATAAGAAAAGAGGAGGAACCAACGGACCTTGGCCTGTCTCATGTTGGAGAGGTTCTCTATTCGACTCCTGGTATGGACACCAAGGAGCGAACTTTCCCTCAAGGTCGTTGTTCCTTCTTTGCGTGTGCGAATCCATGCCGTTGATATCATGTTCATGGGATTATGGAAATAATAAATAGCAGATGCTAACTGCCTTCCCCCGTTTCGATCTCCACACTACAAAAAAAATGTTTTTTACCGACGAAATATATCCGTTGATAAAATTAATTTTCCGTCGGCAATGATTTATCGCGACGGAAACAATTCCCGTCGCTAGTCCGTTAAAAAAAAAGGCGTCGAAAAAAATCGGCGGCAGACACAAAATATTCATCGGTATTAATAATTAATACCAACAGATATTTTGTGTCCGTCGATAATATATGAATATTTAATAAAAAAATATAATAGAGTATTACCGATGGACATTTACCTTCCGTCGGCTATATATAAGGTTATTATCGACGGATACAGGAAATACCGTCAGTAAAACTTTATATATTACCGACGGACATATAAGTTCCGTTGGCAATATATAAATAATTTTAAAAAATAAAATAGATTATTACCGACGGCATTTATAGTACCCGTCAGTAAAAAAATATAAATTTTTTTAAAAAAATTACTAAAATAATGTTATTTAATTTCTATGATTTACAATAATACCATAATATATTTAAATATTACCATAAATGACTAAATCAAATATTACCACAATTTATCAAATATCATCACACTAAATCAAATATTACCACAATTTATCAAATATTACCGTAATTTATCAAATATTACCACAATACCAGACAATTATGGACAAGACCAAAAAACTACCACATATTTATTACAAAATTATTTTTACACAATCCAAAACTGAGAGAAACTGCATGCCCAAGCTCAACCATCCCACGCCGCCCGACACCAACGTTAGTACTCTCATCCCCTGACGCTATACATCCTGCAATTAACATGTATTTGTTTAAAAGATAGTTTATATCTATAATTGAGAGTCTAAGCATTGAAAAATCATAAGTTAGTGTGTTTCGGATTTAAAATTGGTTTGGATTCGATCGGATCAGCATCCGATAATTCGTACTTGGAGTTTTTTCGTATTTCGGACTTGCGAGCAAGTTCTAATTAGATATTTTAACAATTTATAACCTGATTGACCATTTGAGAGTCTAAGCGTTGAAAAATAATAAGTTAGCGTGTTTCGGATTTGAAATTGGTTTAGATTCAATCAGATCGGCATCCGATAATTCGTACTTAGCGTTTTTTTATATTTCGGACTTACGAGCAAGTTCTAATTAGATATTTTAATAATTTACCCTCCGATTGACCAATTGAGAGTCTAAGCATTGAAAAATCATAAGTTAGCGTGTTTCAGATTTGAAATTAGTTTGAATCCGATTGAATCGTCATCGGATCAGCATTCGATAATTCGTACTTGGATTTTTTTTTTCATATTTCGGACTTACGAGCAAGTTCTAATTAGATATTTTAATAATTTACCCTCTGATTGACCAATTGAGAGTCTAAGCGTTGAAAAATCATAAATTAGCGTGTTTCCGTTTTAAAATTGGTTTAGATTCGATCGGATCGGCATCCGATAATTCGTACTTGGATTTTTTTCGTATTTCGGACTTATGAGCAAGTTCTAATTAGATATTTTAACAATTTATCCTCCGATTGACCAATTGAGAGTCTAAGCGTTGAAAAATCATAAGTTAGCGTGTTTCGGATTTGAAATTAGTTTGGATTCGATCGGATCGTTATCAAATCGATATCCAATTATTCGTACTTGGAGTTTTTTTATATTTCGGACTTATGAGCAAGTTCTAATTAGATATTTTAATAATTTATCCTCTGATTGACCAATTGAGAGTCTAAGCGTTGAAAAATCATAAGTTAGCGTGTTTCGGATTTGAAATTGATTTGGATTCGATCGGATCGTCATCGCATCGGCACCCGATAATTCATACTTGGAGGCTTTTTTCGTATTTCGGACTTACGAGCAAGTTCTAATTAGATATTTTAATAATTTACCCTCCGATTGACCAATTGAGAGTCTAAGCGTTGAAAAATCATAAGTTAGCGTGTTTCAGATTTGAAATTGGTTTGGATTCGATCAGATCGTCATCAGATCGGCATCCGATAATTCGTACTTGGATTTTTTTTTCGTATTTCGAAGTTGCAAGCAAGTTCTAATTTGATATTTTAACAATTTACCCTCCGATTGACCAATTAAGAGTCTAAGCGTTGAAAAATCATAAGTTAACGTGTTTTGGATTTGAAATTGGTTTGGATTCGATCGAATCGTCACCGGATCGGTATCCAATAATTCGTACTTTGAGTTTTTTTGTATTTCGGACTTGCGAGCAAGTTTTAATTAGATATTTTAACAATTTACCCTCCATTGACCAATTGAGAGTTTAAGCGTTGAAAAACCATAAGTTAGCGTGTTTCGGATTTGAAATTGGTTTGGATTCGATCGAATCGGCATCGGATCGGCATCCGATAATTTGTACTTGGAGTTTTTTCGTATTTCGGACTTGCGAGCAAGTTCTAATTAGATATTTTAATAATTTACCCTCCGATTGACCAATTGAGTCTAAGCGTTGAGAAATCATAAGTTAGCATATTTTGGATTTGAAATTGGTTTGGATTCGATCGGACTTCAGACTAGGCTATGCTCAATTAGTTAACTTGTTCACGAGCCCTATACTTCAAACTAGGCTATGCTTAGTGATTGAACAATCCCTTATCAAGTTTGTTCACGAGTCTAAACTTCATACTAGGCTATATGTTAGGATTATTCAAGCCAATTATGAGCCTATTCATGAGCCTTTTATGAGTCTATCGAGCTTGTTCACGAGCTTTGCTCACAAACCCTAAACAGGCATGTTCGCGAGGCCAAACGAGCCAAGATTTTGTCTGGTAATAAACGAGCCTAAACCAATCTTTGGTCGGATCGGCTCGAGCCTATTCACGAGCCTAAACTTCAAACTAGGTTATGCTCAATTAGTGATTGAACAGTCCCTTATCGAGCTTGTTCACGAGCCTAAACTTCATACTAGGCTATATGTTAGGCTTATTTAAGCCATTTATGAGCCTATTCAGGAGCCCTTTATGAGCCTATCGAGCTTGTTCATGAGCTTTGCTCACAAGCCCTAAATAAACATGTTCGCGAACCCAAACGAGCCGAGATTTGGTCTGCTTGAGCTTGGCTCGTTTATTAAACGAGCCTAAACCAATCTTTGGTCGGCTCGACTCAAGCCTATTCATGAGCCTAAACTTCAGACTAGGCTATGCTCATTTAGTGATTGAACAGTCCCTTATCGAGCTTGTTCACGAGCCTAAACATCATACTATGCTATATGTTAGACTTATTTAAGCCATTTATGAGCCTATTCAGAAACCCTTTATGAGCCTATCGAGCTTGTTCACGAGCTTTGCTCAAAAGCCCTAAATAGGAATGTTCACGAGCTTTGGTCTGCTTGAGCTTGGCTCGTTTATTAAACGAGCCTAAACCGATCTTTGGTCGGTTTGAGCTTGTTCACGAGCCTAAACTTCATACTAGGCTATGCTCAATTAGTGATTGAATAGTTCCTTATCGAGCTTGTTCACGAGCCTATTCACGAGCCTAAACTTCAGACTAGGCTATGCTCAATTAGTGATTGAACAGTCCCTTATAGAGCTTGTTCACGAGCCTAAACTTCATACTAGGCTATATGTTAGGCTTATTCAAGCCATTTATGAGCCTATTCACGAGCCCGTTATGAGCCTATCAAGTTTGTTCATGAGCTTTGCTCACAAGCCCTAAACAAGCATGTTCGCGAACCCAAACAAGCCGAGATTTGGTGTGCTTGAGCTTGGCTTGTTTATTAAACGAGCCTAAACTCTAGGCTTGGGCTTGGCTTGACTAGTAACCTAACGAACTCGAACTAGCATTTATCGAGCCAAGCTGTGAGCCGCTCACGAACAGCTTGGTTCGTTTGCAGCCATACCTAAATTTAAACCATAAACCTAATTTCCAAAATGTAACATTCCAAGAAATTTCCATAATTCCGAATCGGAATTGGATTTTGAAATTCCAAAATTTCGGTATCGGAATCAAAATAACATTTGGGATTCCAAAATTTTTTGGCAATTTTTCAAACACCTCTATTTCGATCCAATCCATCCGAAAACCAGATCAAGATAAAATGATAAAATCAAAAATTAAGTTGTTGAACAAATGGGTATTGTGCTAGCATTTCAAACGTTAGGGTGCATTTTCGAACAAAACAGTTGACAAAAGGGGTATTGTGCTAACATTTCAAATTTTAGGGTGCGAATTGGAACAAAATGAGGAGAATGAGAGGAGGAGGAGGAGGAGGGGACTCACCAGAGGTAGCCGGAGGGGGAGCCGGAGCCGGAGGTGCGCCGAGGGGGGGATCGAAACACCGGAGAGGGGAGGGGGGCGCCGGGGGGGGATCGAAACACCGGGGAGGGGAGGGGGGACGCAGAGGGGGGGGGGGGGGGGGGGGGGGGGGCGATCGAAACACCGGGGAGGGGAGGGGGGGCGCCGGGGGGGGGGGGGGGGGGGATCGAAACACTGGGGAGGGGAGGGGGGCGCCGGGGGGGGGGGGGTATCGAAACACCGAGGAGGGAACACTAGATCGCGTGTTGGGGATCGAAACCGCGAAAGGAACAGCAGAGGGTTGGGATCAGGTTTTTTGATATATATAGAGTAGATTTTTACCGACAGACATTAAATATTCCATCGGTAAATATGTATTCAATACCGACAAAATATAAATTTCTGTCAATATAAATATAATATATACCGATGGATATTTAAGTTCCATAGGTAAAAATAAAATCAAATATTTTATATATACTATTTTTTATTACCGACATGCATATATATTATCGTTGGTAATATATATTTTTTCCGACGGATCAAATTATATCCGTCGGTAAAAATATTATACTGACAGATTTTATTTTGCTGTCAGTAATTAAAATAGAAAAAATAATTAAAAATTAAATTTATTATACCGACGGATATATATATTACCGTCGGTAATAACAATCATATTATTACCGACGGTCCTAAAATAGTCTGTCGGCAATATACATCTTTTTTGTAGTGCCAGACCTCATTGAGTCATTGCTCTAGTGCCCTGTCCTCTGAAAGCCTGGCTATTCCAACTATAAAAAAAAAAAAAAGGGGCGGACTGCAAACAATCCTTTTTAAGGGTTTCATTTTAGGATAGGTCCCGAAAACCTTTTCCTCTAAACCCAAGTCTACATTTCAGTAGATTAGTTGCAACAACTCTTTTGGTTAATGCAAGACTAAAATAGCCTTGGTTAAGTTATCAAATTTACCAACCTACCATTATCTCAGCCGATCTCTATAAAACATACAGTTTCGAGACCTAGTGTGGGACCACTATAGCTGCTACAATGATTTCTTTGTAGCAGCTACAGTAAAATCATTGTAGTGCTACAGTGATCCGTTATAGCAGCTACAGTGAAATCACTATAGCGCTATAGTGATTCCACTATAGCAACTACAATGAAATCACTGTAATATATAGTGATTCTGTTGTAGCAGCTATAGTGAACTCACTATAGCCTATAGTGATTCCGTCGTGGCTGCTAAAAAACACGTTGCTACAGTAAAATCAGTGTAGCAATAGTATTCATTTCAATTGAATATTATTGGTATATATTTGAGTATCTTTGCTATAGTGAAATCCCTGTAGCTACTATAACGCTTTTCTCGTGACTGCTAAAAACACTTTCCTACAGTAAATCATTATAGTACTCAATTTTAGTCACAATAATACTCAATAAAACTGAGTATTATTTGAATAAAATTGGATATTTTGCTTCAGTGATTCACTGTAGGGAAACCTTTTTAGTCGGTACAGTGAATTTCACTGTAGCAGCTATAATGAAATCACTGTAGCAACCCGTACATGGTATTCAAATATATAAAATAATACTCAATTCAACTAAATATTATTTGTATAAAATTGAGTACTTTGCTACAATGATTTTACTATAGAAATATCTTTTTAACATTCACGATGAAATCACAGGTTGCTACAGTGATTTTGTTGTAGCAACTACAGTGATTTCACTGTAGTAACTATTGCGAAATTACTGTAGCAGCTACAGTGAAATCACGGGTCGCAACAGTAATTTCACTGTAGCATTTAGAATGAAATCAATATGGTAGCTACAGTGATTTCACTGTAGTAGCTATAGTTAAATCATTGTAGCAATCCGTGGCACTATTGTCGTAAAAAAAAACGTGTCATATATCTACCATTATTTAATGTGGGAGGATACTATGGATATTTATTGTATTTTAAAAAAAATTTGTTATTCAAAACGGTTAAAATCGGATCATTTGCAATCAAAACAATGGACAGAGGATTAGGCGTTATGTAATAGTCATATCGGTGGACTTACTGTAAATAGGAACTTAAAATGGTATTAAATGTTATACACACACTATTTTTTGGACCCAACACCGATTTTTCTAAAAAAAAAAAAGAGGAAAAGAGGAGGAGGTGGGAGTAAGAAGAAGGAGGAATAGGAAGAAAGAGAGGAGGAAGGAGGCGATGGCGGCGTTGGGTTGCATAGGGCCAGCGGAGACGGGTGGCAAAGGGGAGGATGGGGATGGAGGATTGGGCGCGAACAGACTAGGACAAGATTTTTTTTGTAAACCTCGATTTGCAAATAGATTCCCTATTCATTATTTCTATGCTCAAAACTCAACTAGGCTCTTTGGTGGCTGGGTAGCAAAGGTACAACACAGTTCACATGATATTGGGGCACTCTTTGTTGAGAATATCTCAACATGAGTGTTTATTAAATTTAGTTTAATTGAGCCATGGGAAAGAGTATTGTGCACCAAATCATATTTTCCACGGATTCAACTCCGCCCTTAGTTGGGGGGGTTGCCCTGAGTTGGGGGTGTTATGGGGGGTTGTCTGTAAGACCAGGGGTATGGGGGTTGAGCCCCCAACCTGAATATTTTTTAAGACAGTGGTATTTCTATCATTTTATGCATAATAATGTGTAAAGAGATGTTCAAATCCGTATAGGTGCCTTCTTTCTTAAGTGTGCATTTTGATCCGAAAAATTGCATTCATACCTTTATGGAAAGGGAAATCTGTGAAATATGTCCATTCAAAGGCTTTAAATATAGACAGACTTCACACATCTGAACACATCGAAAAATTCTATTACTGCAGGCTTGATTCTCTTTTCTTCTCCATTTCTTGAAACATCCAGTGTCAAAAAAAGTTCTTCGGAGTTCTTTGTTGTTGCTGAACTCAAACTCCTAAAAGGCTTTGTTGTCTCTTGGAAGCAGGCTTACAATCATCCCCTCAGCAAATTATATCTCAGTGGAAGCAAATCACGCTTTAAAGAAAGCGTATTCAATACCTGTCTAGCGGAATTTTCAACAATCTTACTAACTTCCAAGACAGATAAACTTTTCCTTTTATTTGCAAGAGCATTAGCACAAAAAAAAATCCTTCTGAACTGTCTAGAGGAATAACTGCAGGCAGGAATCCAAAGTTCTATCCAAGAGAAAGCATGGCCTGAAACCACGCATGATGCAGGCGATCATCAGCGTTTTCACATTCTGTAGATCGCGGTTTATGTTTGTTACGACGAGCAAATCCCATCCAAAAAAGAAAATGGCCAAGTGTGGGTCCTTGCCCAGTTGACTGCGCTCGCACGCCGCACTCTGGTTACATAGCGTGCAACCATATATGCTTGCTAAGGAACATCATAGAACCAATAATCAATACCATTTTAGGCCCTACTTGGTTAATGACCGGTCGAGATTAGCGGCGGAACCGCGAAGGGAGCTGAAAGAATATCCTAAATCCCCGCAGAATGTGCGGGGACATGGATGAGTCGTTGTTGTCTGATCAGAAGCAGGAAGAGAAAGGGACCTGAGGGCCGAGAGGGAGGAGCGAGGCGCACGCCATTGTCGACGGAGTCTCCGGCCCATCGCCATCGGATGCAACGTGCTCTGATGGCCTTAGGAGGCTTGGTGCCTACCGGCCATGTTTCGCTGTCTTAGATGACAGCAACGGCGCAGCAGCAGACGAGCACGCAATCGCACAAGAGGCTATCAAGCAGGGAAGGATCACTGTCACCACTGGCTGCTAGCTCCTCGATCTAGTAGAGTTAGGGGTGGCAATGGGTCGGGTCGTGTCGGGTTCGTGTCGTGTCTAGTGTCGTGTGTCCAAAACCCCTAGACCCGGACCCGACCCGTTTAACTAATCGTATCTAGATCCTAAACCCATACCCGACCCGCTAATAAACGGGTAGACCCGATAAGACCCGGTAAGCCCCGTTTACCACCCGGGTCTACTCGGTTGACCCAATCCGACTTGACCCGATCTGACCCGAAAGACCTGCTGGTATTATATATTATAGTATCAGATTGCGGGTAAACCTGACCCAACCCGACCCGACACGATCCGTTGAATACTAAATGGGTCTTCCCGGGTCTACCGTGTCTAGACCCTTAACCCGGACCCAACCCGTTTATTAAACGGGTCTATCGTGTCGACCCGTTTACAACCCGAAACCGTTTAGCCCTGACACGACCCGCTAACTTTGTGTCGGGTCTGCCATGTCGGGTCCGAAATTGCCAGCCCTAAGTAGAGTGCGGCCCTTGTGCCCGACCCGGACCTCTGGGTGTACTTCATTGGTGCCACATGTCCGACGTGGGTTGGTGCATATTTTACGACCTTGACTTGAGAGTGAGCCGCCCTGATGGTGTGCCGGCCATCCTGGACCTCCATTGTTGTTAGAGGATTAGTCACACCTCGGTAAAGTAGAGGGCGGAAACGATTGTTATTTGTATGATGGGGTCTCATCTCAATACCTGGGTTTTGGAATAGAGAAAATCTCACATGGTAGTAGAGCCTGACCGTATCACCACATGCTGGGTGTGATCCCCACACATCTATAATTCACGTGACAAGGATCATAAAAAGATTGGCCTGCACGTGAGGGGGAGTGTTGGAGGATTAGTCCCACCTCGGTAAAGTAAAGGGCAGAAACGATCCTTATATGTATGATGCGACCTCATCTCAATTACCTGGGTTTTGGGATAAAGGAAATCTCACAGGTGGTCCCCCAAGCTGGTCTTCGGGTGTGCTTCGTTGGTGCTAGATGCCCGATTTGGGTTGGTGCATATTTTGTCACCCCCTCGACTTGAGGGTGCCCAACCCAGACTTCCCTTGTGAGTCAGCTGCTCCTCGAGTCGGACTATAAGGGGGTGTTTGGTATGTAGAACAGTTGCTCCCCTTAATCCTCTTCTATAAAAGGTTATTACCGTTGATTACTATTTTTAATGCAATTTGATGGTCCAGCGTTTCGATTGACATAAAAACAGCTGAAGTGATATTTTTTAGTTCTCAAGTCCTTTATTCCACCGAAACAATTTCTAGCTGTTATTTTCAAATCATGGAATTCGGAATAGAAATAGATTGTTCCAGAATGATGCCAAACACCCCCTAACTTGCATGAAGTTCATCTCCGATTTCATGGCTCCCAACCTGGACCTCCCTTAGGAGCATGTGGTCTCCCAAGTTGGTCCTCGGGGCGGGGGCGGCTTCAATGGTGTCACATGCCCGACTTGGGTTGGTGCATATTTTGCCACCCCGACCCGGACTTCCCTTGTGAGTCAGCTACTCCTCGGGTCGGACTCTTAACTTGCATGAGTCCATCTCCGATTTGATGACTCCCAACCTGGACCCTCCGTTAGGAGCCTGTGGTCCCCCAAGCTGGTCCTCGGGTCGACTTCAATGGCTCCACATGCCCGACTGGGTTGTTGCTTATTTTACGACCCACGAGCATCCACGTTGGAGATCAAAGAAAGTAATAGGAGAGATTCAGATTTAAAGCCCTGAACTTAGTCGCCCCGAACCATGGTATCACTGTAGTTATTGTGGTTCGGGGTCCAGCCAACCACATCTGTTATTCCCCTCTGATTGGACGGTTCCAGATTGTTAAGATCTACAGGTGACCGAGAGAACCCTCGGAGGCTCCCATTATAAAGGCCGGGTGATCAAATAAGAGGGGACAGATGTCGTTGGCTGGACCCCGAACCATGATGATTCCGTGGTTCGGGGCGACTATTTAAAGTCATTCGATTCAAATTTGGGTGGAAATGCTCAGCCTCCGTTTTTATTTTATTTTATTTTTGAGAACGGTGGGTGTTACGAGACCTTTCAGGCAATGGCCCACTTTAGGATCGGACTAATCCCTCCATGATTGAAGCTAGCCTGACTGACTCAGCAGTTACCACTTCACTCAACGGTAAATTTGGTTTTAAGTAAAACTAATTTAACACCCTATTTGGTTCGCTGTAGTTGGACCGCAACTGCTGCAATTGAAACACAGAACAAAAAACTATGTGTTCTAACTATATCGTTTTTGTCACTTTTCTATAGGATTTTTATAGGAAACCAGTCGGTCGGGGGTTGCAACTTATGTGGCTCTAGGCAACTACATGGAACCAAATGGACAGGACGGGCAGTGTTGACCACGTGAGTTCCAACTACACATAACCAAACAAACCCTAAGTAAAAGTGAATTATTATCTTTACTTGTAAAATAAATGCATTAGCTTGTCTGTATTGAATAAAATTTGATGTATATACCATGTCTTCTTTTATTTTTTATGGACTGGCTAGGCGGTCAGAGGACAGGGTGCAAATAAGACAATAAGGGCGGAAAGTTTGTTCCACGGTGTCCATACCGAGTGTCGAACAAGAAACCTCTCCAACAAGGGAGCGAGGAATTACCACTCGAACAAGAGCCTGCTGGTAAGGCATGCATCTTGTCCAAACCCTAGTTTTGTGGAATTTTCCCATACCCTGGATTTTGTGGGTTTCGCAAGAGGCTTTTCCGGCCAGAAAGAAACTCCACAAGCATTAGTACTTAATTCTTCGCATCATAGCGTACCCTTCAAACCAAATGAAGTACTTATTTTTTGGAGAGCTCAAAATTAAAAAAATACTACAGTGAGATCAATGTAGTAACAATTGCTACGGTTTGTCTCAGAACATCCGAATTCTACAGGTTTGGCTTGTTTTGGTCTCTGAGTATTCGAATCTCAATGATATATTTGTTATTTTAAGAAACAAATTAAAAAAAATGGTTGTAAGGGACATCTTATGTGGACAAAATGGTGTCCAAGATTTACTCTCAATGTAAAAATATTTCGTGAACAGGACTATTCTAAAGGACTGCATCTAATTACCCCTATTTAAAATGGTCAAATGCAGTATAGGAAGATGCTTGCGCGAGTCCTCAGAGGCCGTTGGTTTTTTATATTAAAAATTATAACTGTTCGATTATCACACGTATTATGGATGACACGATATAGGATGAGTGGGACCCAGTAGCCTGTGAGAAGTGGAAGCAACGACCACATTGCTCCTTTCCGTTCTTCGTCCTGTCATTCCTCACCGACCGCCTCGTCGGGCCAGGGGTGGGAAAACTAGTGGAGAAGATGGAGAGGGACTGGGACTTCCGTGTCAACAGACCGTCGAAGCTCCAGCCGTTGGTGGAGGCGGCCTTCGGAAAGGAGGCGATGTTGCGATTCGGTATGCACCACGGGTTTGAAGGAGCTGGCCCACGCGGCCCTCACAGGATCCATGTGCAGAAGAAACCAATTAGGGTTTCATGTCCTCTTTCCCAGCTTCTTGCTCTCCTTCTTTAAGCTCATTTGGCTCTTCTTTCATTGAGGTGGCTTTACTAGTGTTAGAGTTCAAGTGGTTCCGCTAGGATTAGGGTTTCTGTTTGGTTTTCTTGCAGTGGAAGAAATGGAAATGTGTTATGTGCCTAAATAGTTATTGAGTAGTCCGATCTCCGACAGCTTCGGAGCTTTTGGAAAAACGATCGTGTTCGTAACATTTGGTATCAGAGCCAACCCCACGTCCAAGGTTCCAATCCCGAAAAGGACGACCTATAGGCTAGATTAAAATATTGGTATGCTATGTGAGTGGAAGCCGTCAAAAAGGAAAAGAGATACCATCGGGCCAGTGTCGATAGAGTGGGCCAACGAGGACATTGGCCGCGGAAGCATGGTGGTATGTTATGTGCCTAAATAGTTATTAAGTCCAATCTCCAACGATCGGGTTCATAACAAAATGCGAAATAAAACTTAAATGTTCTAGAAATGAATCAAAATGCAATGAAATGAAATCTAGTGGTGGTTTGTTTTTTGAAATTTGATTCATTACATTTGACAAAAATTAGGTAAATTATACGGCCCAAATTCACTTAACACTCCTGAAGTTTTAATTGTTCCAAATTGGTGGCTTTCTTTATTTGGGAATTTCTATCTAATCAAATCTGAATTGAGGGGGGGCAAAATGTAGTTTATTAACAATGGGGGGTTAAACTGATTTGGGCTAAGTGCAATTTACCCCTATTAGATGTAGTTGTGGGGGAGGATTTCGACCGTCGTACGTGACCCTTGCCCACTAATCGATTGAAGGTTTGACCTTTCGGGATATGGTGCGCTTCGAAGCGCTGAGTTGTAACTTGCTGGGCTGTCACACAAGCACTATAGAGTAGAAAGGTAGAGAAAGAGATAACACAGGATATGGTGACGAAGTTCGACCGAAACCTACGTCTCCGTGCGGTAAGACGCAACATTTGAATCCATTATCTCTGAGTAAATATTAGAGCTACTCTCGACAGGCCGATGAGTGCTTCTTACAAGTAATCCGAGGGTGGAGAAGGAGTCTGAAAACCAGAAAGCTCGAGAAGCACTAGAAAACAGAAAGTGGCAATTCTGGTCTGGAATTTTGGATCTGGAATCATTTACAGGGTTTACTATTTATAAGGGCTTAGTTTATCTGCAGAATATTCTACGAATATTTCTAAGAATATCCGGGATTTTTGGTAAATACCCGAGGGGATTTACCAGACCCTGGATAGTGCAAGTGGGCCCTAGGCAGGGCTACGGGTCACATCGTCATACTTGAGGGCCCCAGGCAGGGCTGCGGGCCCTACCGTTATACTCGTGGGCCCCAGGCAGGGCTGCGGGCCCTACCGTTATACTCGTGGGCCCCAGGCAAGGCTGCGGGTCCCACCGTTGGACTCGTGGACCCCAAGCAGAGTTATGGGTCCCACCGTTGGACATTAGCCAGATTTTGCATCCACAATTACCCCCTCCTAGCTAGATAGGTATTAACTTAGCTGGTTGGGATTTTCTAATGAAAAGTCTGCCGCTCATATTCCGACCCTCTGTCAGGGGTTGGCCGTTGGGCCCACCGACCCTCTGTCAGGGGTTGGCTATTGGGCTCGGCGACCCCTTGCTAGGGGTCAGCCGGGTGTGCGTCTTGCTGACCCGTTGCGTAGGACCGACCATCGTCTGTCTGCCGACCCGTTGCTTGGGGTTGACCATCATCTGTCTACCGACCCATTGTGCGGGGTTGACCATCATCTGTCTGCCGACTCCCTGTCCGGGGCCGATTGCTATGTGTCTGCCAACCTGTTGCGCGGGGACGACCATCGTCTGTCTGCCGACCCGTTGCGCGGGGCCGACTATTCGGGGCCGACTACTGTGTGTCTGCCGCCCCGTTGCGCGGGGTGACCATTGTCTGCCTACCGATCGACCCGTTGCGTGGGGCCGACCGCGTGTGTGTTACCCCCTCCCAGTTGGGTAGGTGGTAACCTAGTTGCCTGGGGTCACAAAAATAGCCGCGCGTAAGACGGTTCGGGCTAAAAAACCGAGGGATTTGGTCAAAAAATATTAGGGGCAGGGGGGTTTTGTGCAAAAGTCAGGGGCAGGGGGTTTTGTGTAAAAAGTTAGGGCAGGGGGGTTTTGTGCAAAAAATCATGGGCCAGGGGGGTTCTACGCAGAAAGTCAGGGCTAGGGGGTTCTGTGCAAAAAGTCAGGGGCAGGAGGGGTTCTGTGTAAAAAATCTTAGGGCAGGGGTTATGTGTAAAAAGTCAGATTAAATCTGTGAAAAAATCAGAGGTAGGGCCGGGGTTTGGTCAAAGATTCTAGATGGTAGTGATTTTTTTGTAAAAAATCATTGGTTGTGTTTATTGTCAAAAAGTGATAAAAGGGGTTCTGGCAGAAGTTTTTAGGACTAGGGGTTTTTTTGTAAAAACCCAAGTTGGGTTTTGTGGGATCGGGAGAAGTGTATAGGGAGACTCCCAGGGTAGACTCAAGAGCACCCGGGTGGTCGGTGGGATTTTCTCCTACTGCGGGTCGAGAGAAATGGTAGCCATTGATCAGATTGTGATTGAATCGTAGCCATATGATTCAAAGATCATAATAAGTGCGTATCGTTCATTCAGAATCGACGTGTGTGATTTGATCAGTGATGTCATCTCAGCAGAGAGGGGGGTTGTTCTCTGCGTAGTGGGGTCGGGAGATCGGGCGGGGGGGGGGTTGTCGGGGTTCGAGGTCGGGCGTGGGGACGGAGACGGGAGGGGGGGGCGGCGGAGGTGGGCTCGGGGGGTCGGGAGCTCGTCGGGGTCGACGCTGGAGATGGCGACAGGGCGGGTTCGGGTTCAACGGCAGCGACGGCCAGGCGCGGGGAAGGGACGGCGGCGGCTGGGCGCGGGGGTCGGGCTGGGGCGGCGGCGCAGCGAGGTCGGTAGCCGGGGGGGTCGGGCTGTGACAGTGGCGGCGGCGAGGTTGCAGCGGCGGTCGGGTGCGGACGGCGGGCGGCTGCGGCGTGGGTGGCTGCGGGCGCGGCACGACGCAGGCGGCTGCGGGCGGAGGCAGAAACGGGGAGGGGCGGGGGTGGTCGGGTTGGTCACACCCCTCCCTCTCTCTCTAAACTCTCTCTTTTTCTCTCTTCTCTCACCCGCTCTCGTCTCTCTCTTCCTCTCTCTCTTTTTCTCTCTTCTCTCACCCGCTCTCTTTTACTCTCTGTTTCTTCCTCTCTCTTACACTCTCTAACTCTCTTCTCTCACCCACTCTTTCACTCCCTGTTTCTTTGCAGCGGGGGGGGGGGGGGGGGGGGGGTCTTTAACTCATTTGGGGATGGTGAGCCGAGCTGAGCCTTGGCATGTTTGTACTTATCTTGTAACCGAACAAACCCGAACGAGCTTGTCGGCATACGTTGTTCGACGCCGAACAACGTCGGGGGTGTGTTTGTTGTTTTATTGTTTGGCGACGGACGTCACGTCTACCGACGCGTTGTCCGACATCAATCGTCGTACGTCCCCGTCGCCGCGGACTCTGTCGGGCGCCAAGGCGGCGACGACAGTCTTGGACTTTGTCTTCGAATGCCGAGGCGAAGGTTTTGAGCTTCGTCGTCACATGTCGAGGGCAGGGCCTTGGGCTTCGTCGAATGTCGAGGCAAAGGTTTCGAGCTTCGTCGTCGCATGTCGAGGGCAGGGCCTTGGGCTTCGTCGAATATCGAGGCAAAGGCGGCCTCGGTCTTCGTCTTCAAATGTCGAGACAGAGGTCACCTTGGGCCGAGACAGTGATGATGTCTCAGGCTTCATTAGGTGCCGAGGCAGCGAAGCCTGCCTTGAACATTGTCTTCGAGTGCCGAGGCGACGGTCGCCCCGGGCCGAGACGGTGCCAACGTCTCGTGCTTCGTTAGGTGCTGAGGCGGTGAAGCCTACCTCGGTCTTTGTCTTCGAATGCTGAGGCGAAGGTCGCCCCAGGTCGAGATGGTGCTGACGTCTCGGGCTTCGTCAGGTGCCGAGGCGGTGAATCCTACCTCGGTCTTTGTCTTCAAATGCCGAGGCGAAAGTTGCCTCGGGCCACGACGGTGTCGACGTCTCGGGCTTCGTCAGGTGCTGAGGTGGTAAATTCTGCCTCGGACTTTGTCTTCGAATGCCGAGGTGAAGCTTGCCTTGGGCTGAGATGGTGTCGACGTCTCGGGCTTCGTCAGGTGCTGAGGTGGCAAAACTTACCTCGGACTCTGTCTTCGAATGCCGAGGCGAAGGTCACCTCGGGTCGAGACGGTGACGACGTCTCGGGTATTATTAGGTGCCGAGTTAGCGAAACCTGCCTCGGACTTTGTCTTCGAATGTCAAGGCGAAGGTCATCTCGGGTTGAGACGTCGTCGATGTCTCGGCCTTCGTCAGGTGCTGAGTTGATGAAGCCTGCCTCGGACTTTGTCTTCGAATGTCGAGGCGAAGGTTGCCTCGGGCTGAGACAGTGCCGACGTCTCGGGCTTCATCAGGTGCCGAGGCAGCGAAACCTGCCTCAGACTTTGTCTTCGAATGCCAAGGCGAAGGTCGTCTCGGGCCGAGATGGTGCCGACGTCTCGGGCTTCGTCAGGTGCCGAGGTGGCGAAGCCTGCCTCGGACTTTGTCTTCGAATGTCAAGGCGAAGGTTGCCTCGGACTGAGACGGTGCCGAAGTCTCCGACTTTGTCAGGTGCCAAGGTGGCAAAGCCTGCCTCAGACTTTGTCTTCGAATGCCGAGGCAAAGGTCACCTCAGGCTGAGACGGTGCCGAAGTCTTGGACTTTGTCAGGTGCCGAGGCAGCGAAGTTTGCCTCGAACTTTGTCTTCGAATTTCGAGGCGAAGGTTGCCTTTGACTGAGACGGTGCCGAAGTCTCGGACTTTGTCAGGTGCCGAGGCGGCGAAGCCTGCCTCAGACTTTGTCTTCGAATGCCGAGGCAAAGGTTACCTCGGGCTGAGACGGTGCCGAAGTCTCAGACTTTGTCAGGTGCCGAGGCAGCGAAGTCTGCCTCGGACTATGTCTTCTAGTTGTCCTCGGTTATCTTATTCTTAGTTTACTTCATTTATGAGACCTCCCTTTAATTAACTCGATGACTAGTTTAGTGCAGGGATATAGGATTTGGTGTTGGTATGCTTAGACGATGCTAGTAGGCCATTAGTTTTCTAGTGGCTGACTTCTTCAATTAAATCAGAGTTGCTTTAGTTTAGGACTAGTCACCCAGTCGTATAGTGTATGTTATGTCATATCCTCGTTTTCGGCCCCTTTGTATCATTAGGTTAGTTATTCTCGTATTTCATTCCTCTCTACTCGGGTAGTAAGTTTCTTTGCTTACCTGATTTATGCACCATAGTGTATACACTTTAGAAGGTTTCTGAGTCATGCCACAATAGCATAGTTGGGTGTGCTGGTGTTAATTTGTTTCAATGAGTATCGGTATTTTCGATTCATCGTTGTTCCCTCCTTACTCTCATTAGTATTTGGCGTAGTTTTGTTATCTTGGATTCGATCTTTTCTAGGTTAGTCAGTGTGTATGTTGAGATATCCAATTCGTATATTAGCGATGTTTTCCTTGTACGTTATTAGGGTATCGAAGGCCGGAGTGTGGGGGTGAGGTAGAAGGGAAAATATAGGAGATAAGTGTTATTATTCGAGAGATATATTTATTATGTTATCTATCAACTAGGATCCTAAAGCTTGCACTGGATGAGGGTTTTATCATTTTATAAGGTATTTCGAAACTATGTAATAGTTTTATTTTAGAGAAAACAAGAAAGAGTCAAATAACTATTACAAGCCAATCCAATTATTACAAGCCGACTGGACTAAAAGATGGAGAAAGATCTACCACTACAAAAATAAGTCTAGGGTTCTAATGTCCAATGTCCTCTGATAGAGCTGTGGTACCTGAAAAGCATTCAACAACAAGGGATTAGTTTTCAAACGAAAACTCAGTGAGGCAAAACTAAACAGTAGTAGCTACTAACATCCATTCTATAAGAGAGAAACTAACTAAACAGGGAATTTACTAGTACTCATAAACCAATAAAAGGTACAACTAAACTGAATTACAAGATGTGTGGACACTACTACTAGCATCATGAGAGAAAGAGACAACTCGAGTATGTGCTAACTATGTGTGAATATGTAAGAAGGGAATGACAGGAGGGAAACAAGACAAGATTGTGTAAACCCCGGATTTTATTAACCTGCCCCGGTAGGCATTAATATAGGGCTTTTGTTTCGCTTCAGAGAGTCACCTCTATCCAGAATCCTGGATACCCTATCGGAATGCTAAAATTTATCCAATTGGCCAAATGGTTTTTTCCGTCTGTCACGGAGGAGCCGCAAGCCCAACTTGCTTTCTTTGGGGATTTTGCGCCCCAGGACTTGGCTATCTACTCGCTTATCTCACATCACATACTTTTACCCCTCGACCTAAGCCACAGCCCCGTGACCTAACCTACTAAACTTCGGTCCATGGCGCACAGGTAGTTCACATTCCATGTGCCCACGAGGGTCGGTATGTACAAGTATATTCTCAAACGAAAGGTATAATTCACCATAACCAGATAGTACCACAACTACCATGACTCTATCCAGGATGTAACGAATCAATAATCTTATAGAAGATAATGACCAGATAATACAAATAAGTGCTAATGACGATCAAAGTTATCGAAGAAATTGCATAACCACCAAATGATAAAATTACGGCTATGCAGGTGAATATAAAAGTAAGGAGTGATATGATTACGAGTCAATGCTATCGAGAGAATTCATCAATATCGACAAGGAGCTATGACTAAGCATGTGATTCTAACAGTGGTTATCAACAAGCAATCTAAGCAGTGAAATGAACAACTTTAAATTACACAAGTATATAATGTATTCAAATAGAAACCTAGATGGCACCTACTAGTTCTAGCTAAGGTTTAGTAAAGTCTCATATGACCGGTATGACTGAGTGTCCAAGCAGTAATAGGGGAAAACATGTACAACTATGCAAGGACACAGTCAATGTATTAGCACTGAGTATAAGAAAATAAATGGTGAGTGACGTGATTCGTGTGCGTGAGTGTCGAGTGGTTGCGGATTAGGGTTTAATCATATTTAATGGAGGTGATATGGAAGCTAATGGAGAAGGCTTGTAAAAAGGAGGGGTAAAGGCTAATGGAGAAAGAGAAAGTAATGGAGGGAATGATTTAATTGGTGAAAGGGGGAGATTGAAGGGAAAAATTAATGGAGGTTAGTTTTAATGAAGAGAGTGGGAATAAATGAGAGAGTGAGAGAAAGAAATGGAGGGGAGCCATTAATGGAGGGAGGGATTGAGAGGTAGTGGTTGGGGTGGCTTTAATGGAGGGGGGAAGAAACGGAGAGAGAGAGAGAGAGAGATAGTGAAATAATGGCAATTAAGTGTGCAGGTGGGGTGTCTCTCGGGTAGGAATAGAGAAAGAGAGAGGAATGGGTTAGAGTGAGAGAGGGAGTGTGTGAGTGAGAGAATGGGTTAGAGAGAGAGAGAGAATGAGAGGATGAATGATATAGAGAAAAAGAGCAGTAGAGAGAGAAAGTGAGAGAGAGAGAGAGAGAAAAAGTGTGTAGTAGAGAGAAAGTGAGAGAGAGTGCAGTAGAGAGAGAGTGAGGTGTAAAGTGAGAAGGCGGATGGGAGTGGAGCTCGGGTTGGGGTTTCGGTGGGACGGAACTGGAAGGAAGAAGGAGGTACGTGGGAAGGGTGGTGATGGTGGTTGGCTCGGGGTCGGGATGAGGTGCAGGTGAGAGGGAGGTGGAGGCCAGTGAAGAGAGAGAGAGAGAGAGAGAGAGAGAGAGAGAGAGGAGTTGTGGGTTGGTGACAATAGTTCGGGTAAAGGAAAGAGGAGGGGATGGAGGGTTATTTAAGAGGGAAGGGAGGTGGCTGAATGGGTTGATAGAGGCTCGAAGAACATGGGAAGCTTTGAAATGGTGAAAATAAGACATGGGAGACATGGGAGGAGATGGGCGGTCAAGTAGATCTGATAGGCATTAATTTAGGATCTGATGGGAGGGCTGACTTGGGGGGTTGAAGAGATACATGGAATGGGGAAAATCAGATGAGGCTTTGAGAGTGGTGTGGTGTAATGGAATTTAAGGTGGGAACGGATCCGATCAGATCGGATCTGACGGCTAACATTTCATACTAAAAAGATGACATAGAGTGACTCATATCAGTAAGGGTTTGAGATAATCCTATGCTCTGATTTCTTCTCATCTCACCATATAATATTGATTATTCAATTTAATTCTGTATGTAGAATCCCTCTAACCAATAATAAATATGCAAACAAAAGATAATTGGTCGATGGGCGGGTCGACCTTGGCGGCCTGTGCCACTCGGGCACGGATTGCCACCGTAAATTAATATAGATAGATAACATTTAATCTTTATTTAAATATTTATTTAGATGTGCATACACACACACAAACTCAAACACTCGCGTGCATGCGTGCGGGCACACACAAAAACACATATGTGCATACCAGCACTCCGCTACAATCCTGTCACCTGGCAATTTTGATCCGAGACCCATGATCCGATCCGACATTGTGTCAAACCTCACAACCCAAGTGCCAACAGAATGCAAACATAACTTTTAATTATTATTGTACATTAGACGGCCATTCATAGGTGCCACAAAAGAAATTTTCGGAAAAATATTTACGCGTATTACATCCTACCTTCCTTAATAAAATTTTCGTCCAAAAAATTCAACTACTACCAAGGTAAGAAATATTAGAACAACGATAAGGGAACTTACGGCCGATACGAAGATCCTTAATAATATTGTCAACAAGCAGCTAAAGCACCACACTAATCATATCAAACAGAAAGTCTTAAACAATTACGGTACTATTAACCAAGCATATACAATCGAGTCATATAATTATTAGAATATGATCAGACCATTAGGCTCTCGTGGAGCTCACACAAAGTATAATGTTCAATCATGGTCCTAACAACTATGGACTTATAAAAATTTCATGACTCTTGATCATTTCCCTTTCCTGGATAAGGAGCATCCCCCTTATTCAGAAGTGAGGTAGCAATCCGATTCACGAAACAAGATCATGAGACATTCTCAACTAACGATACTAACGCAGAAACGTATTTCCTACAGATAAACCTATACCCATACACCTATAGAACCGAATAGAAGACAATAGATAATTGACACTAGTACGCCTAGAATTAAATCCTATGAGATTCCTCTTCGGAGCAAACACCCCTATTACCTACACCAGCACTGGTACCCTAATAACGTACAAGGAAAACACCGCTAATATACGAATTGGACATCCCAACATACACACTGACTAACCTAGAAAAGATCGAATCCAAGATAACAAAACTACGCCACATACTAATGAGAGTAAGGAGGGAACAACAATGAATCAAAAATACCGATACTCATTGAAACAAATTAACACCAGCACACCCAACTATGCTATTGTGGTATGACTCGGAAACCTTCTAAAGTGTATACACTATGGTGCATAAATCAGGTAAGCAAAGAAACTTACTACCCGAGTAGAGAGGAATGAAATAAGAGAATAACTAACCTAGTGATAGAAAGGGGCTGAAAACTAGGATATGACATAACATACACTATACGACTGGGTGACTAGTTCTAAACTAAAGCAACTCTAATTTAGCTGAAGAAGTCAGCCACTAGAAAACTAATGGCCTACTAGCATCGTCTAAGCATACCAACACCAAATCTTATATCCCTGCACTAAACTAGTCATCGAGTTAATTAAAGGGAGGTCTCATAAATGAAGTAAACTGAGAATAAGAAAACCGTGACAATTATGGTCAACTAGAAACAACCGGGCTGGATCGGCTAAACATATGACTATTCTTAAGATTGAAACTAATAAGATATTTCCAAATTCCATAAGTATAGGCAATTTCCTTGACATAGTCACTAATCATCTATCCAGTGCTCAAATATTTTAGTTCCAACTTGACATCACTGCCATCTGGCCAGTGCCCGCTTTGCCGCGAGTTCCAACAGGAACTGCGTAACCAGCTGCCAAAGTTCTGATTGGGAATAGTGCAAGCTCTGCCAGCTACCAAGGTTTTCGATGAAACAGTGCACGCTCTGCCGCGAGTTCTAACAGAAACTTCGTAACCTGCTGCCAAAGTTTCGATTGGGAACAGTGCAAGCTCTGCTAGCTGCCAAAGTTTTCGAAGAAACAATGCACGCTCTGCCGCAAGTCCCAACATGAACTGTGTAACCAGCTGCCAAAGTTTCGATTGGGAAAAGTGCAAGCTCTGCCAGCTGGCAAAGTTTCCGAAGAAACAATGCACGCTCTGTCGCAAGTCCCAACAGGAACTGCGTAACCAGCAGCCAAAGTTTCGATTGGGAACAGTGCAAGCTCTGCCAGCTGCCAAAGTTTCCGAAGAAACAATGCATGCTCTGTCGTAAGTCTCAACAGGAACTGTGTAACCAGCTACCAAAGTTCCGATTGGGAACAGTGCAAGCTCTGCCAGCTATCAAAGTTTTCGAAGAAACAGTGAACGCTCTGCCGCGAGTTCCAACAGGAACTACATAACCAGCTGCCAAAGTTCCGATTGGGAACAGTGCAAGCTCTGCCAGCTGCCAAAGTTTCTGAAGAAACAGTGCACACTCTGTCGTAAGTCCCATCAGGAACTGCGTAACCCACTCCTAAATGATTCTCATATCGCTACTTGGGGCCTAGTCCTACTGTTCACTCAGAAAAATACTATATTTCTTAAAGATTCCAACAAAAAAGGATCCAACCCATCACAAGTATAAAATCACCTATCATTCCTACATATCAAGCCATTACATTACGCACATGAATCAGAGCAGTCTATTTTCATATGACCTCTCTGTCTATAATTAAAACATATTTTCCCCAAAGAACAAGTGCAGTGAATGTGTCCTTCCCGCTTGCAGCGATAACAAAGTCGTAGCCCTCCATTCTTCTTCCATTGTCCACCCTCTGGTGGTTCGGATGAAATCTTACACCTTTTACTAGGGTGGTATACCTGATGTTGTTCTTCGATCTTGTGAGATTCTTCTAACTTTTGTTCAATGGCCAATGCTCGAGTAACTACCTCCTCATAGGATTGACCCAAGAAGACTGTAACCCTACCCCTGATTTCCGACTTTAGTCCATGCTCAAAACACTTTGCCCTCCGGGCGTCAGTCACTACCTGGTGCGGTGCGTACCTCGCAAGTTCTGAGAATTTGGCCTCATACTGTGCCACAGTAAGAGACCCTTGGGAAAGGGCCAGAAACTCCATCTCCATCCGGTTTTGCACAGTCACAGGTAAGAACTTCCTCCGAAAAAGTTCCTCGAACTCTAACCAGGAGATAGCTCCTCGATCAGCTACCCTTGAACGCAAAATCGATTGCCACCAAAAATCAGCCTCTGCCTCAAACTGGTACGATGCAAGAGTGACTCATCGATCTCTGACGACCTCCAAAACATCAAGGACTTTCTTTATCTGTTGAAACCACCGATCTGCCACCAAGGGGTTCGGCTCTCCCTTAAAGGTTGGAGGTCCCATCACCTTAAAGTCTTTCAATAGCTTCCCTTGATGCTCGCCCTCAGCTACCTGGCGAGCCTGTGCCTTGGTCAAGGGCAGTCAAAGCTAAGGTAGTCTATTGCTGGGCCGCGATTTGTTGCTGTTGAACCATGGCGGTTATTCCTTGAAACATTTCCATCATCCTTGTTATACCGTCAGGCTCAGAGGACGAATTTGCTTCATTACCGCTTCTAGTACCCGTCATCTAAAATAAAAAGTCATAACGTCAACAACCTACTAACCAATTAATAAGACTCTAGACCTAAATTCCTAATTCTAGAAACTACCCCTAGGAACATATCCCTAGGCTCGTAGAAGAGAGATAAAACCTATGACGGACTCCTAAACCTAAGATAAGAATAATAAGGATTATGAATCATAATATGTTACCACTTCTAGTATTAGCCATCATCAATACGGCTACCCATTAGAGAATCACTCTAAGACCTAAACTTCTACTCCAACAATTCTAACCCCTAGAACCATATCCCTAGGCTCTGATACTAGCTGTCACGCCCCGACTTTCGGTACAAAGGAAAAGGGTACCGAAGGCCAGAGTGTGGGGGTGAGGTAGAAGGGAAAATATAGAAGGAGATAAGTGTTATTATTCGAGAGATATGTTTATTATGTTATCTATCAACTAGGATCCTAAGGCTTGCACTGGATGGGGGTTTTATCATTTTATAAGGTATTTCGAAACTAAGTAATAGTTTTATTTTAGAGAAAACAAGAAAGAGTCAAATAACTATTACAAGCCAATCCAATTATTACAAGCCGACTGGACTAAAAGATGGAGAAAGATCTACCACTACAAAAATAAGTCTAGGGTTCTAATGTCCACTGCCCTCTGATAGAGCTGTGGTACCTGAAAAGCATTCAACAACAAGGGATGAGTTTTCAAACGAAAACTCAGTGAGGCAAAACTAAACAGTAGTAGCTACTAGCATCCATTCTATAAGAGAGAAACTAACTAAACAGGAAATTTACTAGTACTCATAAACCAACAAAAGGTACAACTAAACTGAATTAAAAGATGTGTGGACACTACTACCAGCATCATGAGAGAGAGACAACTCGAGTACGTGCTAACTACATGTGAATATGTAAGAAGGGAATAACAAGAGGGAAACAAGACAAGATTGTGTGAACCCCGGATTTTATTAACCTGCCCCGGTAGGCATTACTATAGGGCTTTTGTTTCGCTTCAGAGAGCCACCTCTAACCAGCATCCGGGATATCCTATCGGAATGCTAAAATTTATCCAATTGGCCAAATGGTTTTTCCCGTCTTTCACGAAGGAGCCGCAAGCCCAACTTGCTTTCTTTGGGGACTTAGCGCCCTAGGACTTGACTATCTACTCGCTTATCTCACATCACATACTTTTACTCCTCGACCTAAGCCACAGCCCCGTGACCTAACCTACTAAACTTCGGTCCATGACGCACAGGTGGTTCACATTCCATGTGCCCACGAGGGTCGGTATGTACAAGTATATTCTCAGACGAAAGGTATAATTCACCATAACCAGATAGTACCACAACTACCATGACTCTATCCAGGATGCAACGAATCAATAGACTTATAGAAGATAATGACCAGATAATAAAAGTAAGTGCTAATGATGATCAAACTTATCGAAGAAATTGCATAACTTCCAAATGATAAAATTACGGTTAAGCAAGTGAATATAAAAGTAAGGAGTGATATGATTACAAGTCAATTCTATCGAGAGAATACATCAATATCGACAAGGAGCTGTGACTAAGCATGTGATTCTAACAGTGGTCATCAACAAGCAATCTAAGCAGTGAAATGAACAACTTTAAATTGCACAAGTATAGAATGTATTCAAATAGAAACCTAGATGGCACCTACTAGTTCTAGCTAAGGTTTAGTAAAGTCTCACCTGACCGATACGACTGAGTGTCCAAGCAGTAATAGGGAAAAACAAGTACAACTGTGTAAGGACACAGTCAATGTATTAGCACTGAGTATAAGAAAATAAGTGGTGAGTGACATGATCTGTGTGCGTGAGTGTCGAGTGGTCGCGGATTAGGGTTTAATCATATTTAATGGAGGTGATATGGAAGTTAATGGAGAGGGCTTGTAAAAAGGAGGGATAAAGGCTAATGGAGAAAGAGAAAGTAATGGAGGGAATGATTTAATTGGTGAAAGATGGAGATTGGAGGAAAAAATTAATGGAGAGAGTGGGAGTAAATGGGAGAGAGAGAGGGAGAAACAAATGGAGGGGAGCCATTAATGGAGGGAGAGATTGAGAGGTAGTGGTTGGGGTGGCTTTAATGGAGGGAGGAAGAAATGGAGAGAGAGAGAGAGAGAGAGAGAGTGAAATGATGGCAATTGAGTGTGCAGGTGGGGTGTCTCTCGGGTAGAAATAGAGAAAGAGAAAGGAATAGGTTAGAGTGAGAAAGGGAGTGTGTGAGTAAGAGAATGGGTTAGAGAGAGAGAATGAGATGATGAATGATATAGAGAAAAAGAGCAGTAGAGAGAGAAAGTGAGAGAGAGAGAGAGTGTGTAGTAGAGAGAAAGTGAGAGAGAGTGCAGCAGAAAGAGAGTGAGGTGTAGAGTGAGAAGGCGGATCGGAGTGGAGCTCGGGTTGGGGTTTCGATGGGATAGAACTGGGAGGAAGAAGGAGCTACGTGGGAGGGGTGGTGATAGTGGTTGGCTCGGGGTCGGGATGAGGTGCAGGTGAGAGGGAGGTGGAGGTCAGTGAAGAGAGAGAGAGAGAGAGAGAGAGAGAGAGAGAGAGAGAGAGAGAGAGAGAGGAGTTATGGGATTGGTGACAATAGTTCGGGTAAAGGAAAGAGGAGGGGATGGAAGGTTATTTAAGAGGGAAGGGAGGTGGTTGAATGGGTTGATAGAGGCTTGGAGAACATGGGAAGCTTTGAAATGGTGAAAATAAGACACGGGAGACATGGGAGGAGATGGGCGATCAAGTAGATCTGATGGGCATTAATTTAGGATCTGATGGGAGGGCTGACTTGGGGGGTTGAAGAGATACATGGAATGGGGGAAATCAGATGAGGCTTTGAGAGTGGTGCGGTGTAATGGAATTTAAGGAGGGAACGGATCCGATGAGATCGGATCTGACGGCTAACATTTCATACTAAAAAGATGACATAGAGTGACTCATATCAGTAAGGGTTTGAGATAATCCTATGCTCTAATTTCTTCTCATCTCACCATATAATATGGATTATTCAATTTAATTATGTATTTAGAATTTCTCTTACCAATAATAAATATGCAAACAAAAGATAATTGGTCGATGGGTGGGTCGACCTCGGCGGCCTGTACCACTCGGGCACAGATTGCCACCGTAAATTAACATAGATAGATAACATTTAATCTTTATTTAAATATTTATTTATATGTACATATACACACACAAACTCAAACACTCGCGTGCATGCGTGCTGGCACACACACAAACACATGTGTGCATACTAGCACTCCGCTACAATCCTGTCACCTGGCAATTTTGATCCGAGACCTATGATCCGATCCGACATTGTGTCAAACCTCACAACCCAAGTGCCAACAGAATGCAAACACAACTTTTAATTATTATTGTATATTAGACGGCCATTCATAGGTGCAACAAAAGAAATTTCCGGAAAAAAAATTTACGGGTATTACACTTAGCGTAGTGCCCTTGTATCGGTTGGACTTAAGCGAAGTATCATTTCAGTCGAACCTACGTATCAGGACACGTAGCTTTGTACCGTTGCAGGTTAGTCGGTTGTGTCGTAACGTAAACCGAACTAACTGTATCGAGGCACTAGTGCATGTGTCCTTACGTGACAATGGGAGCATGTGCGACGCCAATGATTCGAAGTACTCAGCGTAGCGCTCTTGTATTCGGTTGGACTTAGGCGAAGCACCGTTTCAGTCGAACCTATGTATCGGGACACATAACTTTGTACCGTTACTGGTTAGTCGGCCGTGTCGCAACTCGAACCGAACTAACTATGGCGAGGCACTAGTGCATGTGTCCTTACGTGACAACGGGAGCATGTGCGACACCAATGATTCGGAGTACTCAGCGTAGCGCCCTTGTGACGACCAAGATTCAATAGGCCAAGAGCCAAGACTTCTAAGGCTGGGATGCCAAGATGGATGAGGTGAGATAAGGTGAGGTGAGGTAAGGTAAGGTATACAAGGCCACGAGTTAGTCCCACATCGCTTGGAGAGAAGGAGATCCTGAGCTACTTATATAATTTCCCTTCCCAAACATAGAAGACGCGTTTTAAAACCGTGCACCACTACGGGATTCGTAAGAACTTCGTAGTTAAACGTGCTCGGGCGAGAGTAGTACCATGATGGGTGACTTCCCTGGGAAGTTCTCATGTGGGCACAGGCAAAGCGGATAATTTCTTGTGTGTTTGGGGCAGATGTTGCAAAATGGTATCAAAGCCGGTTCTCCTCAGAATAGGGGGGTCTAACCCTACACGAGGACGTGTAGCCTTAAGGGGGGTGGATTGTGACGACCAAGATCCAACAGGCCAATAGCCAAGACCCCTGAGGCTGGGATGCCAAGATGGATAAGGTGAGGTGAGGTGAGGTGAGATGTACAAGGCCATGAGTTAGCCCCACATCGTCTGGAGAGAAGGAGATCCTGAGCTACTTATATAATTTCTCCTCCCAAACATAGAAGACATGTTTTAAAACCGTGCGCTGCTACATAATTCATAAGAACTCCGTAGCTAAGCGTGCTCGGGCGAGAGTAGTACTAGGATGGGTGACCACCCTGGGAAGTTCTCGTGCTGGCACGGGCAAAGCGGACAATATCTTGTGTGTTTGGGGCGGATGTTACAAAATGGTATCAGAGCCAGTTCTCCCCAGGATGGGGAGGTCTAACCCTACACGAGGACGTGTAGCCCTAAGGGGGGTGGATTGTGATGACCAAGATCCAATAGGCCAAGAGCCAAGACTCCTGAGGCAGGGATGCCAAGATGGATGAGGTGAGGTGAGGTGAGGTATACAAGGCCACGAGTTAGCCCCACATCGCCTAGAGAGAAGGAGATCTTGAGCTATTTATATAATTTCCCCTCTCAAACATAGAAGACGTGTTTTTATATAATTTTCCCTCCTAAACATAGAAGACGCGTTTTAAAACCGTGCACCGCTACGGAATTCATAAGAACTCCATAGTTAAGCGTGCTAGGGTGAGAGTAGTACCAGGATGGGTGACCTCACTGGGAAGTTCTCGTACGGGCATGGGCAAAGCGGACAATTTCTTGTGTGTTTGGGGCGGATGTTACAAAATAGTATCAGAGTCGGTTCTCCTGGCTATAGCGGGGTCTAACCCTACACGAGGACGTGTAGCCCTAAGGGGGGTGGATTGTGACGACCAAGATCCAACAGACCAATAGCCAAGAGCCAAGACTCCTGAGGCTGGGATGCCAAGATGGATGAGGGGAGGTGAGGTGTACAAGGCCATGCGTTAGCCCCACATCGCTTGGAGAGAATGAGATCCTGAGCTACTTATATAATTTCCCCTTCCAAACATAGAAGACGCATTTTAAAACCGTGCGCCGCTACGGATTTCTTAAGAACTCCAAAGTTAAGTGTGCTCGGGCGAGAGCAGTACTAGGATGGATGACCTCCCTGGGAAGTTCTTGTGTGGGTACAGGCAAAGCGGACAAAATCTTATGTGTTTGGGGCGGATGTTACAGCCCTTGTATCGGTTGGACTTAGGCAAAGCGCCGTTTCAGTCGAACCTACGTATCAGGACACATAGCTTTGTACCGTTGCAGGTTAGTCGACCGTGTCGTAACACGAACCGAACTAACTGTGGCGAGGCACTAGTGCTTGTGTTCTTACGTGACAACGGGATCATGTGCGACGCCAATGATTCAAAGTACTCAGCGTAGCGCCCTTGTATCGGTTGGACTTAGGCGAAACGCCATTTCAGTCGAACCTACATATCGGGACATATAACTTTGTACCGGTGCAGGTTAGTTGGCCATGTCGCAACGTGAACCGAACTAACTGTAGCGAGGCACTAGTGCATGTGTCCTTACGTGACAACGGAAGCACGTGCGATGCCAATGATTCGGAGTACTCAGCATAGCACCATTATATCGGTTGGACTTAGGCGAAGTATCATTTCAGTCGAACCTACGTATCGGGACACATAGCTTTGTACCGTTGCAGGTTAGTCGGCCGTGTCACAATGCGAACCGAACTAACTATGGCGAGGCACTAGTGCATGTGTCCTTATGTGACAACGGGAGCATGTGCGACGCCAATAATTCGGAGTACTCAGCGTAGCGCCCTTGTATCGGTTGTACTTAGGCGAAGCGCTATTTCAGTCGAACCTACTTATCGGGACACGTAGCTTTGTACCGTTGCAGGTTAGTCGGCCGTGTCGCAACATGAACCGAGCTAACTAAGGCGTGGCTCTAGTGCCTGTGTCCTTACGTGACAATGGGAGCATGTGCGACGCCAATTATTCGAAGTACTCAGCGTAGCGCCCTTGTATCGGTTGGACTTAGGCGAAGCACCGTTTTAGTCAAACCTACGTATCAGGACACGTAGCTTTGTACCATTGCAGGTTAGTCGACCGTGTCGCAACACGAACCGAACTAACTATGCCGTTGAGTAGAAGTTGAGATAGAATTTGATAGTCTTCGATATAACTTGAAACATCTATCATTTCATTGATAAATCGGAAGATGTTACATCATAGATTTTAGATGAGTGACATTCCGAGTTGTTGACAGTCGGCGACGGCCTTCTACTCTGATCGATGGATGGGCTGCTTCCCTTTGGTGTCCGTGGTCTTTTGAGGCTCTACGGGTCTATCGTTTGCCCGCCTTGGCCTTTTAGAGGCTCCATCTTCTTCAGCCTGAGCGTTGCAAACTTGAGCTGTTGGTCTTCTTGGTGTCTTATCAAAAAGGCGCTTCTCATGGTCACATTTCTTGTAAGCGACTTGATCATCCTCCACCTCGATCTCCTTTTGAATTCGATCGAATAGCATTCCGAGAGAAGCAGGAGGATTACGGATAAGGTCATTGTAGATGTGGAGGTTAAAGCGTAGGGCATTCTGGAATACGAGCATGATGGCTTTATCATCGAGGTGATGTCTGGAGAGCGTATCATGCTCGTTCCGGAACCTTCGAAAGAACTCTCAGAGGGTTTCATCTGATCCCATCCTGAGCCAGTAGAGGGAGTATAGGTTCTTCTCTGGCTTGAGGTTCAGCTGATAGTATTTAACAAAGAGGTCTGCCAGATCCCTGAATTGACTTACAGAGGTCATGGGGAGGTTGTGATACCAGTCTAATGACATGTCATCTAGGCTGCCAGCGAAGGTGCGACATATAACTTGGTTGTTATGGCCGTGTGGCATCAGTGCCTGTTTGAAGGCGAGGACATGCAGTGTTGGATCTCCTTTTAAACAATTGAACCTGGGGAGAGCGGGGCTTTCTAGCTTCGAGGAAACTGGGCTCAGAGAATGTGCTGATAAAGTGGCCCTTCGGAGGCGTGATTGTTCCGACGATCGCCTCGTTGGTCGGAGAGACGTCTCAGAGGAAGAGGAGTCAAAGAGGGCGTTGGATTCCATCTTATCGTCCGATGCCCAACTGGGGTTCGATCGCCATTGTAATGTTGCCTAATTTTGGAGCGGTGTCGATTATTCTGAATATCTCTCTTGGTGTAGGTATCGGAGGATGACTCGGAGCCGAGAGACTCGGGATGGCGAGAAGACTCATTGAGACACTCCCAGACAGATAGCCTGGGAGGAACATATGAGGGTTCTCTCGATAGGGATTTGAGAGAACGTCGAGGGATGTTGATGATGGATCGTCTAGAAGGATCAGAAGATTGGTCGACCAATCGACGGACGTTTGCTCCGTCGTTGATGTCGGTGGTTGACTGCGGAGGGTTGATTCTTGCATTGATAGTGATTTGTCAGAGAGAGTCTCTCTCAACCATAAGAGTAGCATTCTGCTTCATGAGAGTGAGGAGCTGGAAGTCCTCTGTTGTGATCTGGTACGTCGCTTCAGCATCAGCACTATGAGAGATGAGTGCTTTCCCCAAGCCCTGAGGAATTTGGTCAGCGAGTTGAGGCTACCGTCGAAGTTGAGCCTGGGTGGCGTGATCAACCGACGGGCGACTCCTCGAATTGGCAGCAAGTTGCTGTTCCGGATGTTGGCTCGTTGCAAACTGACGGCTCATTGATCGAGTCGTTGGATACCGAGCGTCTGGGTGCATGTTGCTTTCATCTGGCTAGTCCATCAGTGTCTTCGCCATTTAGGTGTAACGATGGAGATAGACGGATTGCTCAGGCAACCGGTAGCAGCTACCAAAGGAGTTGGGAGGCTTAGAAGTTGTAAGTTGATAGGATCGTGATCCCACAGACGGCGCCAAATTGTGGGGGAGGATTTTGGCCGTCGTACATGACCCTCGCCCACCAGTCGATTCAAGGTTTGACCCTTCGGGATGTGGCACGCTTCGAAGCGCTAAGTTGTGACTTGTTGGGCTTTCACACAAGTACGATAGAGTAGAAAGGTAGAGAAAGAGATAACACAGGATGTGATGACGAAGTTCGGCCGAAGCCTACATCTCCGTGTAATAAGACGCAACCTTTGAATCCACTATCTCTGAGTATACATTAAGGCTACTCTCGACAGGCCGAGGAGTGCTTCTTACAAGTAATCCGAGGATGGAGAAGGAGTCTGAAAACCAGAAAACTTGAGGAGCTCTGGAAAACAGAAAGTGACGTTTTTGGTCTTAAATTTTGGATCCGAAATCATTTACAGGGTTTACTATTTATAAGGGCTTAGTTTATCTAGAGAATATTCTAAGAATATTCCTAAGAATATCTGGGGTTTTTGGTAAATACCCGAGGGGATTTACCAGCCCTAGATAGTGCAAGTGGGCCCCAGGCAGGGCTGCGGGTCCCACCGTCATACTCGAGAGCCCCAGGCTGGGCTGCGGACCCTACCGTTATACTCGTAGGCCCTAGGCAGGGCTGCGGGTCCCACCGTTGGACTCGTGAACCCCAAGCAGAGCTATGGGTCCCACCATTGGGCATTAGCCAGATTTTGCACCCACAGTAGTTTGTTAGTATTCTATTAGTTCCACCTCGGTTGTGGTAATATAAATGTGTGTATTCTCTCTCGGTATAAGTGAGGTAGTCTTTTGTAACAACAATAAGATTGATGAGATAATATAAGGAGTTTTTCTCCCCAAACTTATTCTCTCTCCCTCTCTCTTCGTAACATGGTATCAGAGCCAACCCTCTTGGCCTAGGGTTTCAACGCTTTCCTCTTCGGCCTCGGCCTCCTCGGTCGTCATTGACGACATCGAGGAGGCCGGGAAAGTAAATTTTTTTTTTTCTGATCTTCCGAGCTCGTAGCACAGCCCTCACCTTTGCACTGTTCTACCTCACCGCGCCAGCCTCCTCCCTACGGTCGTAGCCAGCTGTCGAGCCGGATCTGGCTCCTCCCTTGTGCTCATCGTCTGACCTCCTCCTCTGCTCCTCTGCTTGCAGTCCGGACGACCACCTCGCCATCGGGCCGACCACCTCCTGTGCACAGAATCGACCACCTCCTGTGCACAGAATCGATAGCCCCTCACCGTCGCTGATGCTCGTCGATCACCTCTCGCACAATCAGGGATCTGCATAGACCGCTACTAAGCCACCTATCGCCGGCCGCTTTCCCCTCTCCTCAACCCCGCCGGATCTGCAGAACTGCCGGCTATGTTTCGCCCACGCTGATCAACCCATGCACCCTCCTCGTCAGATCCTGAGACCTGCGTGATCTCTGTTGGAATCTAATCCGGGTCAGAGGCTCGCAGCGGAAGCGATTTGGCGGTCGAAAGACCGTTCATGGTGCACGTTACACGATTTAAAATTTCATTGAAACTAATCTACATATGTGTGCATGTGTATGCACGAGAATCGAAAACCCCTAACGGCAATCTAGCGTAATGATTAACTAGCATGGATGCAAATCATAATGCTCGCTAGATCTACATGTTAGATTACACATACCTTTCGTACGGATCTTTTAACCGCGGAGAATTGTCTTCTTTGTCGATGGAGACGGAAGATCGTTCGTGAAGATGCCGACGGTACGAATGGAGATGTTGCCTTCTTGTTCACCCGATCTCACACGATGCACGGAACGTCGCTCTCGGATCTCTGAGTGCCTCCGATGAACGACCCTTCTCCTTCTTCAGAACTCCACGCGAGGAAGACGAAGTAGCAAGCGGAAAACGGAGAGAGATTAGGGAGAGAACTAGAGAGATTAGAGAGAGGAGGGGGTTCGGATTTTTCATCCTATGGGGCCGGCGCCCCATAGGTCCCTTTATAGGGCCGGCCAACCCCCTTGGATAGGGATCCAAGGGGATAATGACCCCCTCTCATTATCTCTCCATTATCTCCTTTTTATCTCTCCGCGTATTTATCCGTTTTCCCACCTTTTAGGGCTCGATCTTAACCGATTTATCGCCCCATCCCTATCTATATGGCCGGCCCTATAGATGAGGGATTCTTATCCCTACATCATAGGGCCGGCCCTAGTGAGGTGTCCCACCACTAGGGTCGGCCAACAGTGAGGTCCGGCAGAGTGAGGTTTTTACCAAAACGCCCCGACGCCTCATTTTGACCATTTCTAGCGTGCGATACCTAGCGGCCATTACTTAAGTGATATCTACTAGTTACCTACTATTAACTGATGTCACCGGAGGGTGCCTCTAGCAAAGTCAACTAGTCAACTCGCAACATACCCCGGTGCATCGCACCTATGCAGCGAAGTTCACTTATGGCTAGGGATTACTACATTCGACTCTGCACTAGTCTCGGGCTCAACCCTTAGTACTCGTATGTAGTTACGCATCTACCGTGCTCTAGTGCCAAGCACACACGGAGCGTATACTTCTTTCTTCCTCATGCTTATGGTGTTCCGAGGAGACGGTTCAAGAATCGTACATAATGTTGATAAGGTGGAACCATCAGGGACCGGGGTTCATGGCTTCCAACTCAAGCTCGATCGACACACTACCCGAGTGTACCATCGATCCTCTGAGCTCGAGTTAACCTGCGTAGCCACCCAGAGTGCGACGCAGGCTGCACTCCAATTCACCCAGACTTACTATGTTCTCCATCATACCCCTGCTCTCCGTTTAGTAGTGGTAAACCCGCTGTCCCTCCACTTGATGCCATGATTCACTTCGAGCGGTGAAGACTACCGTCAGACTCGAATGATCATATGACTTGGTTCCTTCCAGGTTGACCTATACATCGTACCTCTGATTACCCCGTCGAGTAACCGAACCCGGTCAACAGTCAAACTGATGACCACCAGGCCTGGGTTTGGTACAGTGTAAGTCACACCAAGGAACGCACCTCCCATCAGGGGTGTGGATGGCCTGCAGGAGTGACACGCTAATGCAACGCCAGCCGGGTAACCCAGTACACCGTGGTTTTGGATCACTGCATATGGACCCTCACACATTGGTGCGCCAAAGCACCACGCAACTGGTTAGTCCATCAGACGTGGCTCCTCAGGGTTTAGGACCGTTTTACCCTAAGCAGAAACTTAGTGTACCAGTGTCTGCTCACTGATCTGTACACCGTGTTAGTTCCGTTCAGCCACAGACACTGTGCCTGGTGATGACCATGGTGAAGACATCCCATGAACTGTCATCGCCAACAGCTTACCATGATGAGGCGACCAACCTGATCATAGCTGCGAACATATTTAGGTTATACGGGACCAATCTACTTAGTCTTCAACTCACTAGACTACCATATAACCATGGCTCTCTGTTCTCTAAAGAACACGTAACTATGTTACGCACCTATATGCATCTCATCTATCAATAATAACTATCAATCTTTATTAGACCAAAACTTAAAGTTTTACAAGCTTAGAACACATCAATCCTAACAATCTCCCACTTGGTCTAGCGAAGCAAAACGGTTTTGACTCCCATCGCGTCCACATGTCGCTCGAATGCCTTGGTAGGTATTGCCTTTGTGAAAGGATCAGCAACATTATCTGTAGATGCAATCTGTGTCACCGCTACTCGCCCTTGCTTTTGAAACTGCCGAATCAAGTGGAACTTGCGCTCGATGTGCTTCCCCTTTTGGTGATGTCTTGGCTCCTTAGCTTGTGCTACCGCCCCACTATTGTCGCAGTAAAGCACAATAGGTAACTGGGCCTCTGGTACGCACCCCAAATCCGTAAGGAATTTCTTGAGCCATACCGCCTCTTTGGCTGCCTCGCACGCTGCAACGTACTCAGCCTCTGTGGTAGAGTCTGCGATGCATTTCTGCTTCACACTCTGCCAACTAACCGCTGCTCCTCCTAACATAAACACAAAACCTGATGTCGACTTCCTGGATTCCAAATCTGACATAAAGTCAGAATCTGTGTATCCAATCGGCGTCAGTTCTTGTGCAGTGTAAACCAACTCATAGTCCCTTGTTCTACGAAGGTACTTGAGTATACACTTCACCGCTGTCCAGTGATCTGGACCCAGATTCGACTGAAACCGACCCATCATGCCTACTGCGAAACAGATATCTGGCCTTGTACAATGCATAGCATACATTAGACTACCCAATGCCGAGGCATAAGGTATCTTCTGCATTTCTGCTTTCTCCTCAGGTGTCTTAGGACATTGATCCTTAGACAGTTTTATGCCATGTCTAAATGGCACAAAACCCTTCTTGGAGTCTTGCATGTCAAACCTAGCCATAACCTTATCTATATACGCGGCCTGTGACAGCGAGAGAATCCTGTTCTGGCGATCACGTGTTACCTTGATCCCCAAAACATAACTCGCTTCACCTAGGTCTTTCATATCGAACTGTGTTGACAACCAGACCTTTACCGTTGACAATGTTCCTACATCATTTCCAATGAGTAGAATATCGTCTACGTAAAGTATCAAATATACTACTGTGGTCTTATCAGTCCTCTTGTATACACATGGTTCATCCTCGTTTTGAGTAAATCCATACGACTGGATTGCCTGATCAAAACGGATGTTCCAACTTCTAGATGCTTGCTTTAGTCCATAAATGGACTTCTGCAACTTGCAAACTAGATGTTCATGACCCTCTGACTCAAAGCCTGGTGGCTGAATCATATAAATGTCTTCTTCCAAATTTCCGTTAAGGAATGATGTCTTGACATCCATTTGCCAGATCTCCCAGTTGTAATGGGCTGCAATGGATAGGAGGATCCGAATAGACTTTATCATAGCTACCGGCGAGAAGGTTTCGTCAAAGTCGATCCCTTCTCTCTGGGTATAACCCTTGGCAACTAATCTAGCTTTATAAGTCTCTATTGTACCATCGGATCCTCTCTTCTTCTTATACACCCACTTACACCCAATAGGTTTAATATTGGATGATGGTGTAACAAGAGTCCAGACTGTGTTATGGGACATTGATTCAATTTCTGCCTCCATAGTCTTTTGCCAGTCAGAGCTGTCAGAAGCTCCCACTGCCTCATCGTAGCTCAGTGGGTCATCATCCTGACCCTCTGGATCAACCAATAAGGTTTCTCCATAGTATCTGTCAGGAGCTCTGATGTTTCTCCCACTGCGACGAGGTGGTGGTGGTGTTACAGGATTAATAGGTTCTACAGTATCTGGTATATTATTATCTGTAATGTCAGCTCCCACTATGCTTTCGGATGCGCTATCTGAACTAGTACCCAGCAGTTCATCCAGAACTACCTTACTAGTAGGTTGGTTTGTGGTCCATAATATAATCCTGTTCTAGGAAATAGGCGTTCGTAGAAACGATCACCTTCTTTTCCTCAGGATCATAAAATAGACCACCTTTGGTCTCCTTGGAATACCCTACAAATAAGCATACTCTGGTTTTAGATTCCATCTTTTCCCTCTTATCCCTTCGCACATGTGCAGGGCATCCCCATATTCTGAAATGCTGTATCAATGGCTTTCGCTTTGACCACAGTTCTCTAGGGGTCTGAGGCACTGACTTAGACGGAACATGATTCAGAATATAAACTGTTGTTTGTAGGGCATATCCCCAAAAGGTCATTGGTAAACTGGCGTAACTCATCATGCTACGAACCATGTCCAACAAGGTTCGACTCCTTCTCTCGGAAACTCCATTCTGTTGTGGGGTACCTGGAGCAGTTAACTGGGATTTTATCCCATGCTCCACCAAATACCCTAGGAACTCGTCAGATAGGTATTCACCTCCTCGATCAGATCGAAGGGTTTTTATATATTTACCTGTCTGCTTTTCTACTTCAGCCCTGAACTCTTTGAACATGTCAAAGGATTCCGACTTCCGATGCATCAGGTAAATGTAACCATATCTTGAGTAATCATCAATGAAAGTGATGAAGTACTCATGGCCTCCTATCGCCTTGACGTTCATGGGTCCACACACATCCGAATGGATTAACTCTAATACCTTAGTGGCTCTTACTCCTTTGCCTTTAAAGGACCTCTTGGTCATCTTGCCTTCCAGGCAGGATTCACAGGTGGGAAGGATCTCCGTAGGATCTGTTTCCAGAAGCCCGGCCTTCACCATTCTATGGATCCTATCTAAGGCAATATGCCCAAGTCGTAAGTGCCACAGGTGGGTTAAATTTTCCGAAGGATTCTTACGCTTAGATGAATTAACATTAAATGCTGAAGTTATTATGTTATCCTTTTCAAATTTAGGACTTACAACATAGAGATGATTCTGAACCATTCCTCTAATTATAAAAGTTCCATTCAGTTTAAACGACACACCAGTAGCATCAAAATAAACTGAATAACCTTCATTAACTAAAGAAGAAACAGAAATTAAGTTACGTCGCAAGGACGGTACATAAAAGACATCTCTAAGAGTCAAAGTCTTATTATTTGAAAAACTAAGATTAACATCTCCAATAGCTTCAGCAGCAGCCACGGCCTCAGTTCCCATGCTCAAGGTCACCTCTCCATCAAGCAATCTTCTGCTTTCCCGAAACCCCTGAAGAGAGTTACAGGCATGGTTAGTGGATCCAGAATCCACAATCCAACTAGCAAAAGTACTATTACTTGAAAGAAATGATTCAACAACTAAGAGTTGTGGATTACCTTCACCAGCATTCTGAGGCTTCTTGCAGTCCTTCTTCCAATGACCCTTCTGGCCACACCGGAAGCACTTCGTGCCCGGTTTCTTTGATTCTCCAGACCCAGAGGCTCCAACAGAGTCCTGCACAGGCAGTGACTTAGGTTTCCTTTTATGTTTCTTGCCCTGAGGTTTACCAGGCTTCTTAAAGGATCTGCGTTGCACGTGAAGTGCTTCGCCCTTCTGCTTGAAGCCATCCTCAGCTGCCTGGAGAGCTCCCAGAAGCTCTGCATTTGTCATAGCCAACTTGTTCAAATTAAAGTTGGTGACAATTCCTTCAAAGGCTCCAGACAGTGACGAGAGGAAGATGTCTGTCATCACCTCGCCTTCTAGCACAATGTCCATGGTAGCTAGTTCATTCTGGAACCCAAACATTTTCATCATGTGTTCCCGAACCAGCGTCCCATTGGACATCTTAGTGCCGACGAGTTTCTTGATGGTAAGGTATCGCGTAACGCGATTGTGACCTTCAAACATCTCCTTCAAATACAACATCATGTCAGAAGCGTCGGGCATCTCCTCGACTTGCTTCTGCAGAGTTGTTTGCAAGGATGCTATAATATAGCATTTACATATCTCATTAGATTCCTTCCAGTCAGTGAATGCCTTTAACTGTGCCTCTGTGGTATTGGGTCCTGGCAAATCTGGCTCAGGGTCATTAAGGGCTGTCATATGTTTACCAATCCTTAGGACCAGGTACAGGTTGCGCTTCCAGTCCTCATAGTTGGGACCGGTAAGTTTGTGGTCATTTAGGATAGCGGACAGGGGGTCTAACTTAGTCATCTGAAAATAAAGATTGAATAATGAGTATGCATAAAAACTTATTTTATGGATTTTTAAAACAAGCTAATTATATCCATATGTCAACGCTACCCTCAAGCGAAGTCATTACCATGGATTAATTAACCATGTATGTAAGATCTCGGAATCGACTGTACCTGCCCTAGGGGGCATCATACAGCGTCAATCCGCTTACACGGGCCTTTTCCTTGACCCTATCCAAATCTGCCAACTAAGGGCTGTGATGGACCATGGTTATCTTTCGGCCAGTACCACGTGATCACCGTTGTCTTCGCAACGAATACCTCACGTGTACTTAGGATGCTTACCCACGAGCCTAAACAATTACGACACGGGAGTTCATGCGGCCCCCACTAGGGTGGGATGAAAAGCCCTTCTCTCCTGGCCCCGTAATCGCCATATCCGCAGGGAGGTCATTAAGTAATTTGGCATGGAAACACACAGCTCCCACCCTAGGGGGTGTGAAGTTATGCATCCCCACCCAAACACAAAACGACTGGCCATGGAGGCCAGAGGATCTTATAAAAGTCCTCTCTTGCATCCCTTATAATTCTGAGGGTTATTTTGCGAGTATGAATTTATGCAAATGCAAAGGTAGCGACCTCCTAAATACTAGACCCTGGTCACACCATGCTCTCACTAGCGTTCAAGCCCTTCGCCTAGCATTAATCACTCTCGGAATATCATAGTCCCTGCCTCAAGTGGATTTCTCCATTCAAGGGTTACATTACATATTCCAAGAATATCGATGCTTTGTAAAATTGGTTATCACGCTAATGCTCTGGAGCTAATCCTAGAGTCAGACTCACTGGAAAGGACTCCCACTAGTCATGGCGCCTTGATTATAGATTTGACAATTGATGTTCAATGGATCTCCATCTCATCTTTGATTTCGATGCTGGCCAAATAGGCACACCCGACTAGTCGGGTGCTCTCCTAATGGTGGCATAACCATATGTGATGGGATCCCACTAACATCAAAAGTTAACTAAATAATAGGCGTCATCTAGCGGGATCCTAACCTCAAACAGTCGCTTGGACCGGAGGGGAAAGGCATCCCTCTGAAAACAGATAATCATATTATCTCATCGGGGTTCGATATGAAGCATAAAGAACTAATTAAAGAAAGCAACCATTAAAACTGAATTAAGTTTAGGGTCCGACCCCTGAACCTAATTAGCACAGCGCAGGCCTCTAGCTTTCTTCGCAAGGTTCCTCGGTCCGGCTCCTCCGTCGCGCTCGCGAACACTTTGCCGGATCGTCTTCATCCTCCAGGGTTCCGTTTCCGCTCCCGATGGTGGATTTCTTTGGCACATCTTTCTTCTCGATATGTAACCGAAAATTCTAGTACGCTTCGAGCAAATGCTCGCTCGTACACAATTTCCTAGAAAGAAAAGAAAAAAAACACACCTAGAAAAAGGCCATGGGAAACCGAGGATGGACAAACCCCATCACTCGCCCAATCTATGGCTCAATTACATATCCACACAAAGAAAGCAAATCCAGACAATTGCTAACTCGGGGTCCGACCCCCGGTAGCAAGCACAAAGCATAGATCTAGATTTTTTATAGCGGCGCCCTGCAAGAATGATTAATAGAACAAGCACAATCTATACATATGCATGATCTAAGCGTAAGAACCCCGATGATCTCACGCATTCATCATGCGCACACATGTTAGTTTCATGAAAAAAAAACGTGAAACGCACACCACTAATGCGGCTCTGATACCAATTGTTGGAATCTAATCCGGGTCAGAGGCTCGCAGCGGAAGTGATTTGGCGGTCGAAAGACCGTTCATGGTGCACGTTACACGATTTAAAATTTCATTGAAACTAATCTACATATGTGTGCATGTGTATGCACGAGAATAGAAAACCCCTAACGGCAATCTAGCGTAATGATTAACTAGCATGGATGCAAATCATAATGCTCGCTAGATCTACATGTTAGATTACACATACCTTTCGTACGGATCTTTTAACCGCGGAGAATTGTCTTCTTTGTCGATGGAGACGGAAGATCGTTCGCGAAGATGCCGACGGTACGAATGGAGATGTTGCCTTCTTGTTCACCCGATCTCACACGATGCACGGAACGTCGCTCTCGGATCTCTGAGTGCCTCCGATGAACGACCCTTCTCCTTCTTCAGAACTCCACACGAGGAAGACGAAGTAGCAAGCGGAAAACGGAGAGAGATTAGGGAGAGAACTAGAGAAATTAGAGAGATGAGGGGGTTCGGATTTTTCATCCTATGGGGCCGGCGCCCCATAGGTCCCTTTATAGGGCCGGCCAACCCCCTTGGATAGGGATCCAAGGGGATAATGACCCCCTCTCATTATCTCTCCATTATCTCCTTTTTATCTCTCCGCGTATTTATCCGTTTTCCCACCTTTTAGGGCTCGATCTTAACCGATTTATCGTCCCATCCCTATCTATATGGCCGGCCCTATAGATGAGGGATTCTTATCCCTACATCATAGGGCCGGCCCTAGTGAGGTGTCCCACCACTAGGGTCGGCCAACAGTGAGGTCCGGCAGAGTAAGGTTTTTACCAAAATGCCCCGACGCCTCATTTTGACCATTTCTAGCGTGCGAACCTAGCGGCCATTACTTAAGTGATATCTACTAGTTACCTACTATTAACTGAGGTCACCGGAGGGTGCCTCTAGCAAAGTCAACTAGTCAACTCGCAACATACCCCGGTGCATCACACCTATGCAGCGAAGTTCACTTATGGCTAGGGATTACTACATACGACTCTGCACTAGTCTCGGGCTCAACCCTTAGTACTCGTATGTAGTTACGCATCTACCGTGCTCTAGTGCCAAGCACACACGGAGCGTATACTTCTTTCTTCCTCATGCTTATGGTGTTCCGAGGAGACGGTTCAAGAACCGTACATAATATTGATAAGGTGGAACCATCAGGGACCGGGGTTCATGGCTTCCAACTCAAGCTCGATCGACACACTACCCGAGTGTACCATCGATCCTCTGAGCTCGAGTTAACCTGCGTAGCCACCCAGAGTGCGACGCAGGCTGCACTCCAATTCACCCAGACTTACTATGTTCTCCATCATACCCCTGCTCTCCGCTTAGTAGTGGTAAACCCGCTGTCCCTCCACTTGATGCCATGATTCACTTCGAGCGGTGAAGACTACCGTCAGACTCGAATGATCATATGACTTGGTTCCTTCCAGGTTGACCTATACATCGTACCTCTGATTACCCCGTCGAGTAACCGAACCCGGTCAACAGTCAAACTGATGACCACCAGGCCTGGGTTTGGTACAGTGTAAGTCACACCAAGGAACTCACCTCCCATCAGGGGTGTGGATGGCCTGCAGGAGTGACACGCTAATGCAACGCCAGCCGGGTAACCCAATACACCGTGGTTTTGGATCACTGCATATGGACCCTCACACATTGGTGCGCCAAAGCACCACGCAACTGGTTAGTCCATCAGACGTGGCTCCTCAGGGTTTAGGACCGTTTTACCCTAAGCAGAAACACGGCTTAGTGTACCAGTGTCTGCTCACTGATCTGTACACCGTGTTAGTTCCGTTCAGCCACAGACACTGTGCCTGGTGATGACCATGGTGAAGACATCCCATGAACTGTCATCGCCAACAGCTTACCATGATGAGGCGACCAACCTGATCATAGCTACGAACATATTTAGGTTATACGGGACCAATCCACTTAGTCTTCAACTCAGTGGACTACCATATAACCATGGCTCTCTGTTCTCTAAAGAACACGTAACTATGTTACGCACCTATATGCATCTCATCTATCAATAATAACTATCAATCTTTATTAGACCAAAACTTAAAGTTTTACAAGCTTAGAACACATCAATCCTAACAATCTCGACCCCAACACTTGCGCGGCTTGCTCAATTTTTTTATTAGAAATCAGACAGATAGTTGAGTATATCATTTGTTCCTGCTTCTATAGTTTTTGTTCGTATACATTTAGTAGCATTCGACACTTACTATGCATGTGAATGAATGTGTCGACGGAAGGCTTCACACATGGATCTGCATGACAAAGCCATTTATATTATAGGTTATTTAACACTGGTACCTTTCCTCCCTTTATATTGAGTAAAGGTATGCACGGCTCTCCCAGATTGTGCAATTTCTGCTCTTTTTCTTATTATGTTTCTTCTTCCTATTTCTTACTTATACTTCAGTCTTCTTTCTTACTCTATATTCCCCTCAAGGATATATGTACTGTATTCAAAGTTTGGAGTCATAATTTGTGGGTTAGGTTCATGGTTGCCAAGGGACCCGCATAATTAGGTTGAGCCCTCCCTAATGCTCAACGATAATCAAGTTGCCCAATCAGCACAGGCGAGGAAATAGGTGTCCCTATTCATGCCGTTGTTGTCGTCGAAAGTGTTTTGTTGCCGAAGGCGTTCAGGTGTGTTGCCGCCGAAGGCAGCCCGCTGCAGTGCCGACATATGTGTTCTGTAGTACCGACAGGCACAGTATCACAAGCAAATCATATCGTTTAGCACAACTATAATTGCATCATAGCCACGCGATGCAGCCACCATAGATCTCTCTCTCTCTCTCTCTCTCTCTCTCTCTCTCTCTCTATCTATCTCTCTCTCTCCGAGGGTGGCAGGGGAGGAACCCAAATCTTCTGCCCTATTTCTCTGCACCGGTCGAGTACAGTGTAATGGACGGTTGTAACTTGGGGGGCAGATAAATGGGGCAGAGGATTTGGATTCGGGGGTTGGGGGTGGGGGGTGGCGATGCCCAGGGGTTGTGTTGCCGCTGCAGGCGGCCTACTGCAGTGCCAACAGGCACGGGCATTCACTAGTTTTAAACGGTGCAAGACAGCCATGTGGCACTGTAGAATTCGGGGTTCGTCTCCTCTCCAATTACCAATCTGAGCCGCGTGATAGAGACGGCATCACAGCCGTCCGTTGGGACTGTGAAGATACTTGCCACGTGGCTGGCATTGGGACCGGTCACTCTGATATCCAGGGCGGCGGTCGGTATCCCACCGAGTTTCCCCAAGTCCCATATCAGAGGGAAATGTGCCGACACTGGAATTTCCTCCGACGATGAGTATGAATGTTTTTAAGGTTTTTATCGAAATGGCCACCAACTCTCAACTATTGTTGAGAATGGACTCCATCAAGAAATCTGAACGAAAATTGCCTTTAGCACGTGGGAAACAGGTCGCACGGTGACACTAAACAGGTAAAAAGACATATTGACCCTTACCACTGTAAAAAGCTATCATGGCTGGGTAACTTGGTTTCTTACCGTTTGAGAGAAATTGAGCATTTCGCCTTGTTTTCGTCACGATCAACCGTCATCGAGACTGCGTCCGACCGCCTCCATTTCAACCGGCTTCCAAAATCTCGATTTTTGTCTTGTTTTCGCCACGATCAACCGTCGTCGAGGGTTCGTCGGACCACCTCCACATCAACCGGCATCCAAAATCCATCTTTTCGCTTTGTTTTCATCACGATTAACCATCGTCAAGGCTGGGTTTCTTATCAATTTAAGAGAAATCGAGCTTTTCGCCTTGTTTTCGTCACGATCAAGTCGTCCAGGCTTCGTCGGACGTTCTCCATTTCAACCGGCGTCAATTTCAACAGTCGCTGAGGCTTCGTCGTTGAGGCTTCGTCAAAAATCATCCCATCATATTTGTCAGAAACCGCCTCCAGTTCAACCATCATTGAGGGTTCGTCGGATTAAGCTTGTCTTGTCAAGGTATGTTCTATAGACCCAAATCTTAGCCCTATATTTTCATATAATTTAGTTTTTCTAATTATCCGATATTGTGAAATGGATATTTTTTCGAATTTGGTAAGGTATAGTGTTTTAAAGAAAAGAAATATAGTGTTTCTAATATACCTTACACTCAAATTGCACATGACATGGCATAGTGTTTCTAATACTGGTATAGTGTTTCTAATACCGGTTTCGAATTTGATAAGGTATAGTAGTGAATTTGGTAAGGTATAGTAGTGAATTTGGTTTCTAATACTGGTTTCTAATACTGGTTTCGAATAAGGTATAGTGTTTTTTATTCCACCATCAGCCGGCTTTCCGTTTAACAACGTAATGTGGTTGTCAATTAAATTCAGAAGTGTGCAATTAAGAATTAATTTTCTTTTTATCAAACCTGCAATTGTCTGACCCTAAATGCTTATAAGCGCATATTTCATCACTTGCATAAGCACACTTTATCATAAGTTGACTGGTACTAATCCCATGCAATGCATGGGTGGTTGCCATGCCCGCTCGATCGGATCCCATGAAATGAGGTGTATAGTTCAGGGGAGGGATTTGTAATTTGCCCTAATTACTCTTGCATTACCTTCCTAGTAAGGATACAAACTAATGGTGATCCATAGAGGGAATCATAATTGCTGTGAATTTGTCTAGAAACAAGAAAGACAACTTGTGGTTTAGCACATCTTTTAAATAAGTAACAAGAAATGATTGAAGATGGAGTCAGATATTCACCTTGCTTGCTAGGATATTCTTGCATTGGTCATAAGTAATCAGCCCAATCCTTTGAATTGAATTGAATTAAGTATTATGAACTGAATTGAACTAAATATAGTGAATTGAATTGAATTGAATTGAACTAAGTATAGTGAATTGAAGTGAATTGAATTGAACTAAATATAAGGTATAGTACTGAATTGAACTAAATATAAGGTATAGTAGTGAATTGAACTAAATATAGTGAATTGAAGTGAATTGAACTAAATATAGTGAATTGAATCGAATTGAACTAAATATAGTGAATTGAAGTGAAATGAATTGAACTAAATATAAGGTATAGTAGTGAATTGAACTAAATATAAGGTATGGTACTTAGTTGAACTAAATATAGTGAATTGAATTGAACTAAATATAGTGAATTGAAGTGAATTGAACTAAATATAGTAAATTGAATAGAATTGAAATAAATATAGTGAATTGAAGTGAATTGAACTAAAGATAGTGAATAGAATTGAATTGAACTAAATATAGTGAATTGAAGTGAATTGAATTGAACTAAATATAAGGTATAGTAGTGAATTGAACTAAATATAAGGTATTGTATTGAATTGAACTAAATATAGTGAATTGAATTGAATTGAATTGAACTAAATATAGTGAATTGAATTGAATTAAATTAAATATAGTGAATTGAAGTGAATTGAATTGAACTAAATATAAGGTATAGTAGTGAATTGAACTAAATATAAGGTATAGTACTTAATTGAACTAAATATTGTGAATTGAATTGAACTAAATATAGTGAATTTCAGTGAATTGAACTAAATATAGTGAATTGAATTGAATTGAACTAAATATAGTGAATTGAAGTGAAATGAATTGAACTAAATATAAGGTATAGTAGTGAATTGAACTAAATATAAGGTATGGTACTTAATTGAACTAATATAGTGAATTGAATTGAACTAAATATAGTGAATTGAAGTGAATTGAACTAAATATAGTGAATTGAATTGAATTGAAAAAAATATAGTAAATTAAACTGAATTGAACTAAATATAGTGAATTGAATTGAATTGAACTAAATATAGTGAATTGAATTGAACTAAATATAAGTTATTGTACTGAATTGAACTAAATATAGTGAATTGAATTGAATTGAATTAAACTAAATATAGTGAATTGAACTAAATATAGTGAATTGAATTGAATTGAACTAAATATAGTGAATTGAAGTGAAATGAATTGAACTAAATATAAGCTATAGTAGTGAATTGAACTAAATATAAGGTATGGTACTTAATTAAACTAAATATAGTGAATTGAATTGAATTGAATTGAACTAAATATAGTGAATTGAAGTGAATTGAACTAAATATAGTGAATTGAATTAAATTGAACTAAATATAGTGAATTGAAGTGAAATGAATTGAACTAAATATAAGGTATAGTAGTAAATTGAACTAAATATAAGATATGGTACTTAATTGAACTAAATATAGTGAATTGAATTGAACTAAATATAGTGAATTGAACTAAATATAGTGAATTGAATTGAATTGAAATAAATATAGTGAATTGAAGTGAATTGAACTAAATATAGTGAATTGAATTGAATTGAACTAAATATAATGAATTGAAGTGAATTGAATTAAACTAAATATAAGGTATAGTAGTGAATTGAACTAAATATAAGGTATTGTACTGAATTGAACTAAATATAGGGAATTGAATTGAATTGAATTGAACTAAATATAGTGAATTGAATTTAATATAGTGAATTGAATTAAATTGAACTAAATATAATGAATTGAAGTGAAATGAATTGAACTAAATATAAGGTATAGTAGTGAATTGAACTAAATATAAGGTATGGTACTTAATTGAACTAAATATAGTGAATTGAATTGAATAGAATTGAACTAAATATAGTGAATTTCTGTGAATTGAACTAAATATAGTGAATTGAATTGAATTGAACTAAATATAGTGAATTGAAGTGAAATGAATTGAACTAAATATATGGTATAGTAGTGAATTGAACTAAATATAAGGTATGGTACTTAATTAAACTAAATATAGTGAATTGAATTATATTGAATTGAACTAAATATAGTGAATTGAAGTGAATTGAACTAAATATAGTGAATTGAATTGAATTGAAATAAATATAGTGAATTGAAGTGAATTGAATTAAATATAGTGAATTGAATTGAATTGAACTAAATATAGTGAATTAAAGTGAATTGAATTGAACTAAATATAAGGTATAGTAGTGAATTGAACTAAATATAAGGTATTGTACTGAATTGAACTAAATATAGTGAATTGAATTGAATTGAATTGAACTAAATATAGTGAATTGAACTAAATATAGTAAAAACTATTACTATTTATTAAATCTAGGTGTGGAACACGGAACTCTACGGAATGAGAGAGCATATCAATTAATCTTCCAACCCCATTAATCAATGCTAGGGGAGGATTGGCTTTTATAGCAGCCCGGTGAAATGTGAATGTTCCACGTCGGCTGCCATCTAGCGTCCAAGTTGCTGATCCAAACCATGAAGCTAGAGGGGCACACCACCTTTCACCTCCCCGTGGCTGCCCATGCGCCACCTAACTGCAGATCAATGATAAATGTTATATATTCCTTTCTATTAGGTTGCTTACGGGGGGGCTTGACAACACTTAGGCAATCTAGCTTGACTGTGACGAACCCAGACCCTTGGATACCCACGTCCTAAAAAAACCGGCTTGTAAGGGGAGGTCCAAGACGTGTATACAAACAGCTCATCACCAGCTCCCATTGAATTATCATTGAGATGGGACCAAGATGTTTTAATTGTTGTTACAGTCACTACACCAAAACAGACAATTTGTAAAGGTCAATTAGTAACGGTTGTTACAAAAAGTGTTACAAATATTTGTAACGCCATTTTTCTAACGGTTTTTTTGTGTTACTAAACGTATTTATAACAGTTGGCTGCGTTACTAAATCCTGATTTTGGTGTAGTGAGTGGTGGTATGAGTGGATTGTTGTTACAATGGTGGAATTGGATTGTTTTTACAGTTATTTTGAATTGTTGTTACAATGGTGGTATATATGAGTGGAATTGTTACAGTGGTGGTATGAGTGGATTGTTGTTATAGTGGTGGTATATGTGGAATGAGTGAATTGTTGTTACAGTGGTGGAATTGCATCAACTTATGAATTGCAGAAATTTGTGTGGAATGAGTGAACTGATGTTGTAGAAATATGTGGCGGCCGTTGGTCGTATAAAATGGGTAAAATATGATGGTTGTTGGCCGTATTACACAGGTCAAATACGGGGGTTGTCAGTCGTATAACCTGAGTCATATACGGGAGCCGTCGGCCATATAAATTTGTCCGGGACCTTATAAAACCACTCAAATACGGGAATTGTCAGTCGTATAACCCGGTTCATATACGGGGGCTATCAGTTGTATAACTCATATCTATATAAAAAGGGAAGGCGGTTTTGTGCTGACAAGACAAAAAAGAACCAAATGTTTACTAGACAAAACTCTCTCGTGATCACAGCCGTTCCCTCTCTTCTTCCCTCGAACTCTCTTTCTCTCTCTTCCCGGATCTCTCTTTTTCCCCGTCTCTCTCTCTCCCTGATTTTCTCTCTCTCTCTCCCTGATTTCTCTCTCTTCCCGATTTTCTCTCTCTCTCTCCCTCCGTCTCTCTCTCTCTTTCTCTCTCTCTCTCCGTCCTCTCTCTCTCTCTCCGTCCATCTCTCTCTCTCTCTCTGTCCGTCTCTCTCTCTTTGTATCTCTCTTCCTGATTTTCTCTCTCTCCGTCCGTCTCTCTCTCTCCTTCTCGCCGTCTGTCTCTCTCTCTCTGATCTCTCTCGCTCTCTCTCTTTTCGTCTCTCTTTCTCTCTTAGCGTCTCTCTCTCTCTCTCTTTGCATCTTCGTTCCACACTCTCTCTCGTCTGTCTTTCCCCCACGATCTCTCACTATGTTTTTTCAAAACCGGATTGGAAGATGAACCGAAAAGGCTTCCGGTTCGGCCCAAATTTGTTCAAACCGGTGGCCGGTTAAACCATTTGAACCGCATAAAAATATGTTTTTTTAAATAGATATATACTAAATTCTTCAATGACAAGGTTTGATTCAAAGGTTAACATACAAACCGATTTATTCAAAGACTGAACTGAAACACGTTCCGGTCCAAACCGGATCAAACGCCAAGTCCGGTCATACAAACCGGTTTATTCAAAGACTAAACCGAAACATGTTTCGATTCCAAATCGGTTGAACCACCTGTCCGGTCTGGTTTTCAAAACACTGCTCTCTCCGTCTCTCTTTTTCTACTCGGTGGTACAAAAACATTGTTATAACCGTGATACCATCTTAGCTGGCATCACGAATCAATCAGAAATGTTGGAGCCAACACCTCTCTTCACAATAGTTGTTTAAATCATAGAAGTTGACGGGTGCAGTTCGGGCTGAGTGTGATGCATCTGTCCCGGTGGCTGCCATCGTGTCGCTAAGATGCACCCTGAGAGATGCTCATGAAGCGTTTGTTATTGATCTATGATGACAACTAAGTGATATCATGGTTATATGAAAGATTTGGAATCCAAATCTTCTGCTGCATTTCTCTTCCCCATCGTCGATCTGCCCCCGAAGTCATATTCGTTTGTTGCACCCAGACTCGACCGGCCGGTACATCGAACTCATCCCAACCGGTAGGCAAAGGGATGACAGTGATCAGGTACAACCTGGAGCATATATCGGGGGGCCAATCGTATCTGTTTCTTTGCCTGCCGTTTCGGACTGAGTGCGATGCACAGGTCGGGTATGGGTTTAATGGACGGGTGTGACTTGGGGGGCAGATGATGGGGCAAATAAATAGCGCAGAAGATTTGGGTTCGGGGGTTGGGGGGGTTGGGCGGGCGGGGGTGGGGCGATAATTGCCCACTTCATGCCAATCGGGAGGTGTCTTGCCGCTGAAGGCAACCCGCTGCAATGCCAACAGGCATGAGCATGCACTAGTCATATACGGGGGCTGTCGGCCGTATAACACAGGTTATATACGGGGGCTGTCCGCCATACAAGATAGGTCATATACGGGGGTTATCGGCCGTTTAATTCAGACTCAAATACGGCAGTACATTAGCCGTATAAAATATTATTTGCGGGCGATATATATATATATATATATATATATATATATATATATATATATATATATATATATATATATATATATATATATATATATATATATATATATATATATATATATATATATATATGACTGTATCCTAACCGGCTAATCCTAACCGGATAGGATTAGGAGTGATTACCCATCCGCTCAGCAAAGATCATAAGAGGGATTCCCCTGCCCCCTACCGAGAAGTTCAAGGCGATTGGGGGGCGCCGGTTGGCGAAGATCTTAGGAGTGATTCACCATCCTGCCGAGAAGTTCCGGGCGATGGTCAGTAGGCAAGCCGATCGACGCCTTGAGATTTTTTCTCCCGCAATCATAGCCGTCCCTCGCTCCCCGAAGCCTCACGATTCCTCTCTCTCCAAATTTCTCTCTCGATCCCTTTATTACACGTTCTCCGGCCCTCTTCCCTAGTTCCCTTATTTGACCAGCATCCCTTATTTGACCAGCATGCAATCTCTATCCGATCCCCTACAACCCAGCCGACATCTCTTATGTCTATTGGATTCTCTCTCTATCTCTTAAATCCAACAGATCATAAGAGGGATTCCTCTGCACCCTACCGAGAAGTTCAAGGCGATTGGGGGGCGTCGGTTGGTGAATCCTGCCGAGAAGTTCCGGGCGATCGTCCTACAGGGAGCGGTGGGGCGTGAGCGTTTGTGAAGACCCCGCTGAGATCTGGTGACCGGGGAGGTAAGTAAGCAAGTCGATGGACATCTTGAGATCTTTTCTCCCGCAATCATAGCCGTCCCTCGCTCCCCCGAAGCCTCACGATTCCTCTCGCTCTCTCCAAATCTCTCTCTCGATCCCTTTAGTACACGTTCTCCGGCCTTCTTCCCTTATTTGACCAGCATGCAATCTCTATCCGACATCTCTTCCTAATGTCTATTGGATTCTCTCTCTAGCTCTTAAATCCACTTTTTATATTGCAAAGCTCTAAGGTTTATTGACTTCAACCCTCTGTATTGCAGGTCTGTATTGCAGGTATGAAGAAGACAAGTTACCGCCTCATCGATGACATCCTGGAATACGGCATCTTGCCTTGTCTCCCGGTGAAACATCTGCTGAGATTTCAGTGCGTGTCGAAAGAGTGGCACCGCTTGATATCAAGCTATCCATACTTTATCTATTTGCAATCACGGGGTCCCTCCTGCACCTCCGGTGTAGCTGGTTTCTTATGCATGGACGATGTAAAAGAACCGGCCGCTCTGATATCCCGGTCGACGATCGGCATCCCACCGAGTTTCCCCAAGTGCCATATTAGAGGGATGTGTGCAAATATCGTGGCATCAAGCGCTGGGCTTATCTGCATTAGGGTGTGGGGGGGGCCGACGATGGTAGACCCAGAGTCTACATCGGGAACCCTGCCATGAAGGATTGGACATGTGTTGATCATATACCGGCCGAGACTGGAATTCCCTATTTTGGATTAGCAGTTGATGTGGGCGAGCGCGGTGTAAGCTACAACCTAGTCGTAGCAGGTAGAACAGAAACTCCTCCTCTGCCCTCCTCCGACGAGTATGAATATGGGTTCTGGGTTTTCTCCTCGAGGACGCAACAGTGGAAGGTGTCAAGCGAGAGAGTCATGCTACCGTTGCAGCAGTTCGACAAAGTAGCAGTGTACGTGATGGGGTATGTGTATTGGATGGTGGGTGATACCCACGTGTTGTGGTTCGACCCTGAAGAGGAGCGCAGCGGTCTCGAGCCATTGCCTCTGCCTGCGCCGCCGCCGGAAATCAGGAGGATCGGAGAATGGGACGGTGGGTTGAGCTTTAAAATTCCGACGGAAATCAGGAAGATCGGAGAATGGGACGGTAAGTTGAGCTTTGCTTCGATGACGGACGAGGAGGTCCAGATATGGTCCATGGATCGGCAGTGGAGCTGGTCCAAGCGTGTTTCCATCCGCTCAGCCAAGATCATAGGAAGGATTGACCCTGCCAAGGAGTTCCGGGCGATTACCTCAAGGGAGTGGGGGCAGGGGCCCGTCGTAGAGCTGTTGCCCTTTCAGGGTGGAGATGGCCTCTGGTTTTACTGGTACGGAAGCATGTTCTGTTATGATCTGGTGACCGGGGAGGTAAGCAAGCAAGCCGACGCATGGGATCCTTCTACTTGGTTTCCCTATCACAATTCCCTGATTTACTTGCCGAAAGGAGAGGTGTAAGAGTCCTGTGGTCGATCATGTGTTTATCTATCGTTGAATATCAATTGCTTCTGTTTTACTTCTTTTTTTGGATAATTTACATATTAGTGCAGGTAGTTTGACTGATTATCACTTACACCCACTCACAAATGGACCCCCTCTGAAGGGGCTGTGCAAATGATATATTTCTCAAACTGTAGGAGAGCATTTGTAGATTTTTAAACATGAGGGGGTGTTAGTGATAATCGGTCAACCTTAAAGGACGTTTTCTTTTGTACCCCAAAGTCCTAACTCAGCATCTTTTCTACCCAACCCAACCGAAAATCTGTTTGAACTTCTTTAGCACAAGCCCAATCCGCCGGGTTGGCCGGGTTGTGCAGGGTGGGTTGACCGGCTTCACAATATGGTAAAGGAGAAATAATTTGGGTTGGGTTCGGATTAGCTCGCCCAAACTCAGGTTGGGTTCGGGTTGGGCTCGGGTTGGTCCGTCTAAGTTATAGCACTATCTGTGCCTTCAAGTACCAGCCAACTGTCTGGGGTTTATTTAAGCATCGTGTGTATTCAAGAATGAATATAATTGGGGTATATTTAAGGGGGTATGTGTTTGATTGGGATATAATCAAGTTTGGACGGGCCATTTAATTGGGGTGTATTAAAGATGGGGTGTAAAGGGGAAGGGTATTTTTGGGATAGGAATGAGGCACAAAAAAAAAAAAAGGGGTGTGTTCTAGTTTGTTGGGAATGGGGGCTAATTACAGATTTTTGGGGTTTGAATAGAATTTCCCTTTTTTTTTTAGCTGGACCAGGGCCCTAGAGTATTGGTGCAAAGAGGTTCGCAGATCAAAACAGGGAGACAATTGTTACTATTTATTAAATCTATAATCATGTGACAATGAAATCCACTGTCAAAATTTGCAAGGGCAAATAAGGCACAACGACTTTGAGTGCGGGGAAATTTTCACCACATCCTGCTTATGCTTCAACCGTGGGGCCCACTGTGATTCAAGAGACATGAGGGTAGCAGGCCCACCACATGGGGGTAGTGGCCCCCAGCACTTGGAGCATGCATGCTGATAGACTATGGGCAACGATTGTCGCTTACGTAGAATGTGATGAAAATTTTCCCCTTGGTGCCCATACTCACTAGGCCAGGACTAAGGAGTGGAACACGAAACTCTACGAAATGAAAGAGGGTATCAATCTTCCAACCCCATTAATTAATGTCGGGGGAGGACTAGCTTTTATAGCAGCCTGATGAAATGTGAAAGTTCCAAGTTGGCTGCCATGTAGCATCCAAGTTGCTGATCCAAACCATCCGAGCTAGAGGGGCACATCACTTTTCACCTCCTTATGGCGTGCATCTATTGGTATGGTCAGTGCCCATCCCCTCTGCTCCTCCGTCGTGCGTCGCCTGACTGCAGATCAATGGTAAATGTTACGAATTCCTTTCCATTAGGTGGGGGCTTGACAATACTTAGCTAGGCAATCTTGGATGTGAGCTTGTAACGAGCCCAGACCCTTGGATACCTGCATCCTCACAAAATTGGCTAGTAAGGGGAGGTCCTAGGCAGGTATACAAATTGGCTAGTAAGGGGAGGTCTCGCTCGGGTCCCCTTGACCCTTGGATACCCTCCCTCCTCATGAAACCTACTTGTAAGGAGAGGTCCAAGTTTGGTATAAAAACGGCCGATCACCGGCCCGCTCCCATTAGCGATATGGGACTAACCCGTGTGAGGCATGACTATCTCAACATTGGCTATTGAGAGCATCGTCAGGCCACCTAATTGTAGAACCTAGGAGGGCACGATTGCTTGTTTGCCTTGTGCATTTTGGTTGATGTTGGAAATTTGGCCCGATTAATAATAGCTGACAATCCTCACCATCAAATGATTCCAAGACCATGACAACACAATCACAAATACAACATAAGAGAATCAAATCAGAAGAGAAGATACAAGGATCTCCTTCAGAAGCACGACCGCCCGACCGCCGGATCATCCTCGCCCGGGATGGCTTCGAAGCAGATGGAAGAGATCCAGAAGAAGCTTGCAGTGTTGAACTACCCCTGAGCCGATGCCCCCGCCCAATCCCTCCTCTTCGCCAGCGTCGAGACATACACCCTCCTAGAGTGGCTCTTCTTCAGGTATGGGAAAAAAATTCCAGACTTTTTCCATCTAATCCCTAATGGTTTCTCCAAAGTCCAATCTCAAGATCATTTCAGCATGAACTCTATCGATGTGATGATTTTGGTCTTCAATAGGCTCCTCGGTGACAAATCACCGTTCACCCAGCAGACTTGGCAAGGCGACAGCATGGATCTTGAAGAGGAGACAACCTGAATCCAGCGTAATTTTCTTTCATATATATCTTTTTTTCCCCTCAAAAAACTGATCACGAAATTAGAATGAGCTTTTCTTCTTTTCTCAAAAACCATTTTGAACACGAAAACCACAAAGTAGAAACAAAATATTTTGTGTAAAGTGAGAGATGTGGCAATGAATAGGTGCCAAAATTTTGAGATCGTGTATAGGGCATGTTGCCACCTACGGTGGTACCTTAATGGTTGGACAAGTTTTGTGCCAAAACATAATTTTGTTTGTACTTTGAGTCCATTCAATCGGATCGATATCGGATCACATCCGATAATTCGTACTCGTATAGTTTTTCGTATTTCTGATTTACAAACGAGTATTCAGTAGATATTTAAAGATTTTACCCTCCGATTGACTCTTTTAGAGTCTAAGTGTTTACAAATCATAAATTAACATGTTTCGAATTTTGAACTTGGTTTGGATTCGATCAGATCATTATCGGATCACGTCCGATAATTCGGACGTGGTTGTTTTTTCGTATTTCAGACTTGCGAGCAAGTATTAAGTGGATATTTTAATATTTTACCCTCCGATTGACTAATTTAGAGTCTAAGTGTTTGAAAATCATAAATTAGCGTGTTTTCGAATTATGAAGTTGGTTTGGATTTGATCGAAACGTAATCGGATCACAGTCGATAATTCGGACTTGGATGATTTTTCATATTTCGGACTAGCGAGCAAATATTTAATAGAATTGTCAATGAGTCCGCTTAGGAGACGCCTAGGCAAGGATATAACACAGAATAAGGACCTCAACTTGTTCGTCGAATGAGACCGCATACGATAAGGCTCCTCGAAGGGTTTTAGCGATGGGCACCTTGACCAATTCTATTAGGCATGCTCCTAGATCCATTAGACATGACGTGTGCCTTCCATTATTTTTGTGATTTAACCCTAGCAGGTTAACCCTTAGTCCTTACACAGTTGATTTAGTTGATGTTGTATTTGATTGGAGTCACTGTAGTTTGAACTATCAAGTCGATTTATTTAGTTATATTTTCTTGCATTTGAGGTATATACTTAAATCTATATTTTCCAGTACATGAAGCATTGGAATTTTATATTGGTGTACAATTTTAATGCAGTGAAATTCTCGTACGTGGTATTATTTGACATGAAGTGCAAAATATAGTTGATATTCTGATGACATAATGTAAGTGTTTGTATACATTTGAAATTTAATGAGCATACCTTAGTATGGGATTTCTTTTACTAGGCATGAAGTATATACCCCACTCATATATGCATATAAATACTTAATATTGAATTACATAATGAAATCTTTAATAGGCCATCAAGCAATGCCCATTAAGAATTAGATTCATATATACATATACATACTCATAAACATAAGACAATGCCTAGACACTCCTGTGAGTACAAATTTTGACCAGAAGTCTCACAAACAGTGGGACCCACCAGCCCTACCTGGGGTTCCCCAGACAGGACAGCGGGACCCACCAGCCCTGCCTGGGGGGTCCACAGAGACGACATCGGGACCCACCAGCGCTACCTGGGGAGTCCACAGAGACGACATCGGGACCCACCAGCCCTGCCTGGGGAGTCCACAGAGACGACATCGGGGCCTACCAGCCCTGCTTGGGGGGTCCACAGAGACAACATCGGGGCCCATTAGCCCTGCTTTGAGGGTCCATAGAGACAACATCGGGACCCACCAGCCCTGCCTGGGGGGTCCATGGAGGCAACCACAGGACCCACCAGCCCTGCGTGGAGGGTCCACAGAGACGAGCGGGACCCACCAGTCCTGCTTGGGGAATCCCCAGATACAGCGACGGGACCCACCAGCCCTGCCTGGGGGATCTCCAGATACGATGGCAGAAACCACCATTTGCCTTGGATTTCCTCCCAAAGATTTCTATAAATAACAGACTCTTCAAATGTAAAAGGATCAAAATCTGAAATCAAATTCCAGAGATCCTAAAACCAGAGAGAAAATCTCAAAAACCCAGAGCTCTGACATCCTAACCCTTCGATATTCAAAATTCCCTTCGATCTTCTTTTCTAAGAAACCAGTAACACTCGGCCTGTCGAGGTTACTCAGATCAAAGTGTTAATGAATTCGAGTTGCTCCCTATAGCACGGAGACGTATGCTTCAATTGAACTCCGAGATCACACCCTGTGTCAATCTGTTATCCTTACTCTTCAAAGTCAAAAGGTTGAAAAGGCTCCTACGAACGATATTTGAACAACAACCTAGACAAACACTCGATCAGATCTTCGACTCAACTCGATTGACTGGTTGAGCAGAGTCTTTGGGTCGGAATGAAGATCATCCCCCACAGTTTGGTGTCATCTGTGGGATTGTTCAAAAAGCTCAGTCCGCTCTATAACAAGTATCAGATCGGTTGAGCAGACAACCGATCTAGATAACCAAACTTTTCGGGCCCCTCGGTTGAGCAAACAACCGTTAGGGTACTGACAATCTGGTTGCTTCCTTCGCTTTCTCTAAATAGCGAAGGCGAGACATCAGGATCACCCAGAGGGAAGAAACATTCATCAAATCAAACTCGACCTGAAAACTCGTTCAATGAGTCAGCGACTCAACTTCGGGCAGCCTCTCGCTGTCCCCAAGATGGAAGCTTGTTCAGGAAGCGGAAGATCGGTCGATCAACCGATCCCCCTGTCTCTCTGACAGTCGATCGGGCAAACTACCCCTACTCCTGCTACAGTAAATCATTATAGTACTTAATTTTAGTCGCAATAATACTCAATAAAACTGAGTATTATTTGAATAAAATTGGATATTTTGCTTCAGTGATTCACTGTAGGGAAGCCTTTTAGTCGGCACAGTGAATTTCACTGTAGCAGCTATAATGAAATCATTGTAGCAACCCGTACATGGTATTCAAATATATAACATAATACTCAATTCAACTGAATATTATTTGCATAAAATTGAGTACTTTGTTACAATGATTTTACTATAGAAATATCTTTTTACCATCCATGATGAAATCACGGTTGCTACAGTGATTTTGTTGTAACAACTACAGTGATTTCACTGTAGTAACCATTGCGAAATTACTATAGCAACTATAGTGAAATCACGGGTCGCAACAGTAATTTCACTATAGCATTTAGAATGAAATCAATATAGCAACTACAGTGATTTCACTGTAGTAGCTATAGTTAAATCATTGTAGCAATCCGTGGCACTATTGTCGTAAAAAAAAACGTGTCATATATCTATCATTATTTAATGTGGGAGGATACTATGGATATTTATGGTATTTTTTTAAAAAAATTGTTATTCAAAACGGTTAAGATCGGATCGTTTGCAATCAAAACAATGGACAGAGGATTAGGCTTTATGTAATAGTTATATCGGTGGACTCACTGTAAATAGGAATTTAAAATGGGACTAAATGTTATACACACTATTTTTTGGACCCAATACCGATTTTTCTAAAAAAAAAAAGGGAAAGAGGAGGAGGTAGGAGTAAGAAGAAGGGGAGGAATAGGAAGAAAGGGAGGAGGAAGGAGGCGGTGGCGGCGTTGGGTTGCATAGGACCAGCAGAGCCGAGTGGCAAGGGAGAGGATGGGGATGGAGGATTGGGCACGGACAGACTAGGACATGATTCCTTTTGTAAACCTCAGATTTGCAAATAGATTCCCTATTCATTATTTCTATGATCAAAACTCAACTAGGCTCTTTGGTGGCTGGGTAGCAAAGGTACAACACAGTTCACATGATATTGGGGCACTCTTTGTTGAGAATATCTCAACACGAGTGTTTATTAAATTTTGTTTAATTGAGTCATGGGAAAGAGTATTGTCCGCCAAATCATATTTTCCACGGATCCAACTCCGCCCTTAGTTGGGGGGGTTGCCCTGAGTTGGGGGGGTTACGGGGGGTTGTCCGTAAGACCAAGGGTATGGGGGCTGAGCCCCCAACCCTAATATTTTTTTTAAGACAGTGGTATTTCGATCATTTTATGCATAATAATGTGTAAATAGATGTTCAGATCCGTATAGGTGCCTTCTTTCTTAAGTGTGCATTTTGATCCGAAAAGTTGCATTCATACCTTTATGGAAAGGCAAATCTGTGAAATATGTCCATTCAAAGGCTTTAAATATAGACAGACTTCACACATCGAAAAATTCTATTACTTCAAGTTTGATTCTCTTTCCTTCTTCATTTCTTGAAACATCTAGTGTCAAAAAAAGTTCTTCGGAGTTCTTTGTTGTTGCTGAACGCAAACTCCTAAAAGACTTTGTTGTCTCCTGGAAGCAGGCTTATAATCATCCCCTCAGTAAATTATATCTAAGTGGAAGCAAATCACGCTTTAAAGAAAGCATATTCAACACCTGTCTCAAAGCTACTAGTTTCCGATTCCATAATTTTCAACAATCTTACTAACTTCCAAGACAGATAAACTTTTCCTTTTATTTGCAAGAGCATTAGCACAAAAAAATTTCTTCTGAACTGTCTTGCAGAATAACTGCAGGCAGGAATCCAAAGTTTTATCCAAGTGAAAGCATGGCCTGAAACCACGCATGATGCAGGCGATCATCAGCGTTTTCACATTCTGCAGATCGCGGTTTATGTGTGCTAAGACGAACAAATCTCATCTAAAAAAGAAAATGGCCAAGTGTGGGTCCTTGCCCAGTCGGCTGCACTCGCACCCTGCGCTCTGGTTACATAGCGTGCAACCATGTATGCTTGCTAACGTCATAGAACCAATAATCAATACCATTTTAGGCCCTACTTGGTTAATGACCGGTCGAGATTAGCGACGGAACCGCGAAGGGAGCTGAAAGAATATCCTAAATCCCCGCGGAATATACGGGGACATGGATGAGTTGTTGTGGTCTGATCAGAAGCAGGAAGAGAAAGGGACCTGAGGGCCGAGATGGAGGAGCGAGGCGCACACCATTGCCGACGGAGTCTCCGGCCCATCGCCATCGGATGCAACGTGCTCTGATGGCCTTAGGAGGCTTGGTGCCTACCGGCCATGTTTCGCTGTCTTAGATGACAGCAACGGAGCAGCAGCAGACGAGCACGCAATCGCACAAGAGGCTATCAAGCAGGGAAGGATCACTGTCACCACTGGCTGCTAGCTCCTCGATCTAGTAGAGTTAGGGGTGGCAATGGGTCGGTTCGTGTCGTGTCTAGTGTCGTGTGTCCGAAACCCCTAGACCCGGACCCGACCCGTTTAACTAATCGTATCTAGATCCTAAACCCATACCCGACCCGCTAATAAACGGGTAGACCCGATAAGACCCGGTAAGCCCCGTTTACCACCCGGGTCTACTCAGTTGACCCAATCCGACTTGACCCGATCTGACCCGAAAGACCCGCTGGTATTATATATTATAGTATCAGATTGCGGGTAAACCTGACCGACTCGACCCGACACGACACGATCCGTTGAATACTAAACGTGTCTTCCCGGGTCTACCGTGTCCAGACCCTAAACCCGGACCCAACCCGTTTATTAAACGGGTCTATCATGTCGACCCGTTTACAACCCGAACCCGTTTAGCCCTGACACGACCCGCTAACTTTGTGTCGGGTCTGCCATGTCGGGTCCGAAATTGCCAGCCCTAAGTAGAGTGCGGCCCTTGTGCCCGACCCGGACCTCTGGGTGTACTTCATTGGTGCCACATGTCCGACGTGGGTTGGTGCATATTTTACGACCTTGACTTGAGAATGAGCCGCCCTGATGGTGTGCCGGCCATCCTGGACCTCCATTGTTGTTAGAGGATTAGTCACACCTCGGTAAAGTAGAGGGCGGAAACGATCGTTATATGTATGATGGGTCTCATCTCAATACCTGGGTTTTGGAATAGAGAAAATCTCACATGGTAGTAGAGCCTGATCGTATCACCATATGCCGGGTGTGATCCCCACACATCTATAATTCACGTGACAAGGATCATAAAAAGATTGGCATGCACGTGAGGGGGAGTGTTGGAGGATTAGTCCCACCTCGGTAAAGTAAAGGGCAGAAACGATCCTTATATGTATGATTCGACCTCATCTCAAATACCTGGGTTTTGGGATAAAGGAAATCTCACATGTGGTCCCCCAAGCTGGTCTTCGGGTGTGATTCGTTGGTGCTACATGCCCGATTTGGGTTGGTGCATATTTTGTCACCCCCTCGACTTGAGGGTGCCCAACCCAGACTTCCCTTGTGAGTCAGCTGCTCCTCGAGTCGGACTATAAGGGGGTGTTTGGTATGTAGAACAGTTGCTCCCCTTAATCCTCTTCTATAAAAGGTTATTACCGTTGATTACTATTTTTAATGCAATTTGATGGTCCAGCGTTTCAATTGAGATAAAAACAGTCGAAGTGATATTTTTTAGTTCTCAAGTCCTTTATTCCACCGAAACAATTTCTAGCTGTTATTTTCAAATCATGGAATTCGGAATAGAAATAGATTGTTCCAGAATGATGCCAAACACCCCCTAACTTGCATGAAGTTCATCTCCGATTTCATGGCTGGACCTCCCTTAGGAGCATGTGGTCTCCCAAGTTGGTCCTCGGGGCGGGGGCGGCTTCAATGGTGTCACATGCCCGACTTGGGTTGGTGCATATTTTGTCACCCCCGACTTGAGGGTGCCCAACCCGGACTTCCCTTGTGAGTCAGCTACTCCTCGGGTCGGACTCTTAACTTGCATGAGTCCATCTCCGATTTGATGACTCCCAACCTGGACCCTCCGTTAGGAGCCTGTGGTCCCCCAAGCTGGTCCTCGGGTCGACTTCAATGGCTCCACATGCCCGACTGGGTTGTTGCTTAATTTATGACCCACGAGCATCCACGTTGGAGATCAAAGAAAGTAATAGGAGAGATTCAGATTTAAAGCCCTGAACTTAGTCGCCCCGAACCATGGTATCACTGTAGTTATCGTTGTTCGGGGTCCAGCCAACCACATCTGTTATTCCCCTCTGATTGGACGGTTCCAGATTGTTAAGATCTACAGGTGACCGAGAGAACCCTCGGAGGCTCCCATTATAAAGGCCGGGTGATCAAACAAGAGGGGACAGATGTCGTTGGCTGGACCCCGAACCACGACTATTTAAAGTCATTTGATTCAGATTTGGGTGGAAATGCTCAGCCTCCGTTTTTATTTTATTTTATTTTTGAGAACGGTGGGTGTTACGAAACCTTTCAGGCAATGGCCCACTTTAGGATCGGACTAATCCCGCCATGATTGAAGTCCGACCGACTTGGCAATTACCACTTCACTCAACGGTAAATTTGGTTTTAAGTATGTAGACACACGAATTTCGTCGGACCCGAACCCGACTTATGTGGGCCGACGCGGATGCAAACCCGACACGCGGACCCGACTCGCACGCACCGGTGCGGACCCGGACCCGACTCGCACCTAGCAAAGAGGAGCAGACCCCACACTTCAGGGGGGGGCCGGCCCCTACTAGTGTCCGAACCCCATGGGGCCGGCCCCTACTTGGACGCGAGCCACATGGGGGCCGGCCCTACTAGGACCCGAACCCCATGGGGGGCCGGCCGGCCCTGCAAGGAAAGAAAAGAAAGGAAAGAAAAGAAAAGAAAGAAAAGAAAGGAAAGAAAAGAAAAGGAAAGGAAAGGAAGAAAAGGAAGGAAATACCGCCATGCGCGGGGGGAGGTTGCGTATGACGTCTGCACACACGCGGATCTGCGCCGATCCCTCGATCCGACGCACAAGAAGAAGCGCCCGATCGCCATCGATTTTGTGTACGGAATCCAGCCATAATTGCCTCGCCAGAAAAGGAAAACAAATAAACATTATTCCCCTCATCAATAGATGAATAAATCCAAGGTAATTATGAGAGAGATACAAAAGGGATTTAAAATTAAAAAGTTCTCATATCTCTCTCCCCACCCCTTTGCCTATAAATAGAGGGGGTGGGGGAAGATTCAAGGGGTCGATGGTTGAAGACTGAAGACGAAGCGCGGGAGCTCTGCAGAAGAGGAGACGCTTCTTCATCGACCCAAGGCTTCACGAGGCACGATCAAGCCTGCCCTGTCGGGATTGGCTTACCGAAAGCTCTCATCAATGTGAAGACCCTTGCACACGAAGATCAAGACTTCGACTCCGTGCACGAAGAAGAAAGCTCGGAGAAGAAGACCCTTCGACTCCGAAGACGCCAGAAGCAAAGGCTGGAGAAGAAGCTCAGAGCGGCACTACCCCGTCGGCTCCAACAAATCCTCGATCCCGATCAAGCTCCAAAGCCCGGAGGAGAGAAACGAAGCGTCATCACCCTGTCGTCTTCAACAAACGCCTGCGCCATCCACGAAGAAGAAAGCCTGGAGCAGACCGTCTGAAGCGTCGCTACCCTCGTCATCTTCATCAACAAAAGTCGACGCTACAACCGTCGCACGGAGACCGTCGTCACCCCCGTCGTCTTCATCAACAAAAGCCGATGCTACAACCGTCGCACGGAGACCGTCGTCACCCCCGTCGTCTTCATCAACAAAAGCCGATGCTACAACCGTCGCACGGAGATTGTCGCTACTCTCGTCGTCTTCATCAACAAAAGCCGACGCCACAACCGTCGCACGGAGATCGGTGCTACCCCCGCCATCTTCTAAAGCATCCTTCGACTCCGATCACGCCAAAGAAGCCCGGAGAAGAAGAAAAGTCCAGCCGACACGTAAACCGTCGAAGCACCAGAGAAGTAGCCCACGTCGTTCGAAGAAGAAGATCGAGTTGACGCTGAAGCTAAAGCCAACGCAAGAAGCCAAAGCAAAGCCCCAGTAAAGCCCGCGCCAAAGCAACGCAAGTGCCAAAGCCAAGCGACTACGCCGGCCATGAGCAAAAGCACCGCACCTTCTAGCCGATACGACGCGAAGTCCGGAAGAATGAAAGCATCGCAAGTCTCTCCCGGTTACGTCCAAGTGCAAGCGCCGAAGCAAAGCAAAAGCCAGAGCCACGCCGGAGCCAAGCCAAAGCCAAAAAGTCGAAGCCAAAGCCAAGGCCAAAAGCACGATCGACGCCGCGAACCGACGATCAAGGACGCCAAGGTCAAGCAAGGAACGAGGAAGATGCGAAGACCGAGGAACGAAGCCGAAGACCCCCTAGCCGAGAAAGCGCGAAGCACGGAAGGGACAAAGCAACAGTGGACATTCCTTAGCCTCTCCAAAACCCTCACCCTGTAAAGACCCCTGTCCTGGGCAACTCCTTCAGAGCTCTCGCACGAACACCACGTGTAGACGCGGATCAAAGGGATCCTCCAGAAGATCTTTCCCACAATCCCCTGATCAAAACTCGTCGCAACCCGGACTCGCTACACCCGAGGCACCCGGGTCCCGGCCACACTTGTAATCTGGTTTCGCGCAATAAAGACGACCCGTGCTTTTTCCCGTGCTACAGATTTCTGGCACGCCCAGGGGGACCTCTTCTCCTTTCATCCGTACGACTAAAGAAGCTGCTTGAAGTTTGCAATGGCCGGAACAAACAACGATGTGTTTGCTCCAAGCCTCTCACCAATCGCCGAGTCTCCTCTACTCCGACACGGTGATCCAGTAAATCCAGAGGGTGATCCTCCCCCGTTGGTACGCGTCTACACCCGGCGTACTCGGACTCTTGCGGACGTCTTCGTGCCAGAAGCTACTGCCGAAGATGCTCGCCAAAGCGCCAACGAGGCCCTGGTGCATGAAGAAACGAGCCTCGATCCTGGAGTCCATGTCCAGAAGTTTGGGGAGGACCAGCCCCAACCCCGAGCCCGTTCGGATTCTCCAGCGGACGTTGTACCTCCTCTACAGGGGGCAAACACCAGTCATCAGCCAGAAGCAAGCCGGCATAACTACGTCTCCGATGATGACGGCGAGCATGCGAACATGCAACACCGAGACGTTCTCCGTCACCATCCTCCGTCCGCTCTTCAGCTCCAAGTCATGCAGATGAGCGAGCATATAGCGCAAATTACTCGGCTGATGGAAGAGAAGGATCGTCACATCAACACTCTGCTCCAGAAGCTAAGCGCAAAGGACGCTGCAGCAGTCGGCCAACCCGTCGCTTCTCCAATAGCCGCTCCGGTTCCGTCTTCAACTCCCGCTCCTGCAGAGGTTGTTTCGACGATTCAAGCAGTTACTCCAGCACTCTCCTCGGCTCCTGTCTCAGTGGAAGTCGTCTCCCCAGCGCCAGCCTCGGTGGCCACACAACCTCCGGCAATAGCAACGATGAATGCTTAGCAAGTCCAAGCGTTGATAGCCGACATGATGCGTTCTCACGGCAGTGGCCTTCCTCCGATCACGGCAGCATACTCGAAGCCATACACCGCGAGGATCCAGCAGCTACGCTTCCCAGTCGGATTCCAGCCACCAAAGTTCCAGCACTTCGACGGAAAGGGAAATCCAAGACAGCACGTCGCCCACTTCATCGAGACCTGCAATAATGCCGGCACATATGGCGACGAGATGGTGAAGCAATTCGTCCGCACCCTCAAAGGCAACGCATTCGACTGGTATGTTGATCTTCCTCCAGGGACCATCGACAGCTGGGATCAGATGGAGAGGGAGTTCCTCAATCGCTTCTACAGCACCAGACGAACCGTCAGCATGACCGAGCTTACTGCAGTCAAGCAAAGGAAGGACGAGTCGGTGATCGACTACATCGACAGATGGAGGAACCTCGCGCTGAATTCACGAGACCGCTTGTCTGAAGACTCGGCCATCGAGATGTGCACCCATGGCATGCACTGGGGCCTGCTCTACATCCTCAAAGGTATCAAGCCTCGTTCTTTCGAATAACTCACGACTCGGGCTCACGACATGGAACTCAGCCTAGCAAGCCGCGGGGACTCGAAGAACAAAGACTTCTTGAAGGTGGAGAAGAAGGACAAGCCACCGGCACCGAAACCGAAACAAGTCAATGTTGCTGATGTCGCTTCAACCTCCAAACCGCTCAAGATCGGTGGCAAGCCGGATCAGAAGAAGGGAGTCGCCATACCACCGCCTCCGCCGCCAAGACAAAGGATGACTCTCGAGGAGCTCGAAGCCAAGGAGTACCCCTTCCCAGACTCGGAAGTCTCCTCCATGTTCGACCAACTGCTGCAAGAGAAGATGATAGAGCTCCCTCCTTCGAAGAGGCCCGAGCAGATGCATCGCGTCGACGACCCTCTCTTCTGCAAATACCACTGGGTGGTAAGTCATCCCATCGAAAGATGCTTCATCTTCAAGAAAAGAATCATGGCGCTCGCAAAGCAAGGGAAGATAGAGATCGACTCCGGAGAGGTTGCTACGGCCAACATGACGTCCATCACCTTCGACTCCTTCTCGCCGGTGCTCGTTGCTGCTCGGCGAAGCGTGCCCAAATTGCACATCAACCGTCAAGCTCCAATCGCTAAGTCAACTTCCCAGCCGAAAGTCTCGAAGCGACGTCAACGTACTCCTGCGTTCTCCGAGGAAGAAACGTCGTTGCCCTGGGGGCAACCATCGCTCACGCCAACACCACTTCCAAGCAATGCTGCATCCCAATGAGCGCTCCAAAGGAGATACGAGCAAGGAGATCCAGAAGTCGGTCTGCTGGGCCAGCCTTCGGGGAAGTTCGACTATTACGTCCTCTTCTCAAGGCCTCCTTCCATTTCAATCGATGAGATCAAGCCCACCGGTTGGGGATCGGAAGATGAGCCAGTGGAGCCTCAAGAAGAGCTAGTCCCTTCCAGTCAAGCTATGTCCCAATGCGCTCTTCGGGAAAGATACGAGCAAGGAGATCCGAAAGTCGGTCTGCTAGGCCAGCCTTCGGGGAAGTTCGACTATTACGTCATCTACTCAAGGCCTCCGTCCGTCTCAATCGACGAAATCAAACCCACCGGCTGGGGATCGGAAGACGAGCCAGTAGAGCCTCCGGAAGAACAAGTGCCTTTGAGGGAACCAGTTGCTGCTGTCGACCATCATCCTAGCGGAGGGGAATCCACCGACGAAGAAGCATGGGTCATGATACCGCGACGGCGAAAGCTGTGGCAAGAAAAGAAGCTCAAACAAGACCGTGTGATGAGGGGGTTCACCAAACGGAAAACCTACAAGAAGAAAACCAAGACTCCAGGGAGGAAGGCGTTCAAAGTATCGCCAGCAAGCCAAGACGATCTCCTTCAGCAGAGCCTTCCAGAGCCGACAACCCTGCAGGAGTTCTTCCCGGATCACTTCCTCCCAGCGGACCAACATATCAAGGTGTCTTGCTGCATGGTCGAAGTTCACGAGGCGTCGGAAGGAAAGAACGAAAGCGAAACTTCTGAAGAAGGCGACTCCACCGATGAGGGGGACGGTTCCGACAAAGAGGGCACTGCCTCTCATGACGAAGCAATCCTGCACATGCCACTCGTAGAAGCTTTGCATCTCCCGAAGAAGGCTCGCCTGGCAATGGCCACGGCCTTAGCCGATCCAGACAGCTACAAGAGGAAAAGAAAGGATGACCAGAAGCGCAAAGCTGTGGTCTCGTGTGATGCAACGATAACCTTTTCAGATGAGGACCTGCAACTCGGGACGCGATTGCACAACCGGTCTCTTTACGTTTCGGGATACATCAAAGAGAAGCCAGAGAACCGAATCCTGTTGGGCTGTGGCTCCGCCGTCAACATCATGCCTATCCAGACGATGCGGCAACTCGGCATCACCAACGACCAGCTCTCGCCAAGTCAGTTGGTCATTCAAGGCTTCAACCAGGGCGGACAGTCCACCGTTGGAATCATCCGCTTGAAGCTGTCAATCAGCCCGCTGGATACAACGGTCCTCTTCCACATCATCGATTGTCAGACGTCGTATCGCCTCCTGTTGGGAAGACCATGGCTGCACGAGAACGGCATCGTGGTATCCACCTGGCACCAGTGCCTCAAGTACTACGAAGAAGGCGTGGAGAGGTGCATAGTTACGGACGACAAGCCATTCAACGAGGCCGAGGCACACTTGGCCGATGCCAAGTTCTACCAAGCAATGGGCCTGGTCGCGGAAGTTCTGCCAGCTAAAGCCCCTCGAGCCCAAAAGATTGAAGAAGTTAAGCGGGACAAGACTCCTCTTCCCGCAAATCCGGCGCCACCTTCTGACAAGGCAAGACTCAAGGTCCAAGGAACGCCGAAATTTAGACAAAGGATGCGCATCAGCCCTGAGTCAAGAGCCATGCAACATACCCCGTTGCCCGCCCAAGCGACGCCAGTCCTGCGTCTCGCGCCTCAGTGGCTCCGTAAATCCGAGCTATCGCCTTCTACTCCAACAAGGAAGTTGGCCCTGTCGTTATCTCAGGCCAATGTCATCACTCTGCAAGAAATGACGGTGCCATTACCCAGTCTGACGCAAGCTCCGAACCCGAGTAGACCTATCGAATCGGCAGACCTCGAGCAACTCGGATTCAAGCCGAAAGGGAGTTAGGGGCAAAACGCTGCCAAGTTGCTGTTCAGAGCCGGATACAACGAAGAAAGCGCCATGGGCACACTTCCACCAGCAGCAACTCCACATGGGATGACGAGAACTCAAGCTCGGCTATTTCAAAGCGGAGAACAAATTCTCCCGAACCGCTGAGGCATCGGCTCCAGTCAAGCTCCGTTGGTCATCAGAACCGCGGCGAAGAAGACCTTCACCTCCAACTACATTGGGGCGAAGATGGTAGATGAAGCAGCTGAAGGATCGACAATTTCCGATGCACGCTCTTCCTACGCAAGCCGTCCCGACAGCAAAAGAAGACGGCGAAGAGCTCGATGCCAAGCCTTGCTCCAGAAGAAAATCAGAGGTGGTAGAAACCAGTCGAATCTAAAGCGTACATCCTTGTTCGAAAGGCTCAGGCCAGTTAAGCACTCAAAGAAGAAGTCAGTGTTCGATCGTCTGGAAATGCTAATCGAGGACTTCGTCTCAACACCCACCCAACCACCCATGGCGGCCGTCCATCATATCTCCATTACGGATCCCGACAACGGTGATACTTCTACTTCGGACGACGAGTTGCCCGACGCCCCGCCAGTCCTCGAAGAAGGGGGGGCAGTCCACCGTTGATGACTTGAAGGAAATCAACTTGGGCACAGAGACGGAACCTCGGCCTACATTCGTCAGCATACTCTTGACCCCCGAGGAAGAAGCCGCATACATCAAACTGCTTAAAGAATACAGAGACGTCTTCGTATGGTCCTACAAGGAGATGCCAGGCCTCGATTCCAAAATCGCAGTGCACTAGCTCAGCGTCAAACACGGAGCCAGCGCCATCAAGCAAGGGCAAAGTCGCTACCGACCAGAACTGGTACCCCAAATAGAAGGCGAAGTCAACAAGTTGATCGAAGCCGGCTTCATTCAAGAGGTCAAGTACCCGACATGGATCTCTAGTGTCGTCCCAGTCAAAAAGAAGAACGGCCAAATCCGAGTGTGCGTGGACTTCAGAGACTTGAACAACGCATGTCCAAAGGACGACTTCCCCTTGCCAATCACGGAGCTAATGGTCGACGCGACGACAGGTCACGAGGTGCTCACTTTCATGGACGGATCATCGGGCTACAATCAGATTCAGATGGCACCCAAGGACGAGGAGCTCACGGCATTCCGTACACCGAAAGGAATCTACTGCTATAAGATAATGTCGTTCGGCTTGAAGAATGCGGGAGCCACCTACCAGCGAGCTATGCAGAAAATCTTCGACGACATTCTTCATCAAAACGTGGAGTGTTATGTTGACGACCTCGTGGTGAAATCCAAGAAGAAGTCGGCACATCTACAAGATCTCGAGCTAATCTTCAAACGGCTTCGAAGGTACCAACTCCGCATGAATCCACTCAAGTGCGCGTTCGGAGTCTCCTCAGAATATCAAGCCCTGCTCATCGGTCTCGAGCTGGCCGACGAAATGAAGCTTCAAGGACTAGAGATTTTTGGAGACTCCCAACTCGTGATCCAGCAAGTCCTGGGGGCATACGAAGTCAACAAAGAAGACCTGGTGCCGTTGCATGCGCGGGCCGTGGAGCTCCTCGGCAGACTCAAGGCCGCTTCCATTCAGCATGTTTCCCGAAACCTCAACCAGCAGGCTAACGCACTCGCAAATCTGGCGGCTATACTCCCGTTTCCAGAGGAACGTTCGCTAGTCGTCCCCGTCTGCAGGAGATTCGTGATCACCGCAGAAGAAGGTCCGCCCGAAGTACCAGTTCAAACCAACGCGGTGCATGTCCTCGAGATTAAAGAACAAGACTGGAGGCAACCGTTTGTGGAGTATCTCGTTCATGGTAAACTCTCCGAAGATCCGAAGCGCAAAAGTGACATCCGTCGACGATCTCTAAGGTTCTACCACTTCAATGGTGAGCTGTACCGACGAAGCTACGATGGCACACTCCTGAGGTGCCTCGCAAAAGAAGAACAGAAGCCGCACTGGAAGAAGTACACGCGGGGATCTGCGGATCGCACCAGTCCGGTCCAAAACTTCACTTCCGCGTCAGGAGGATGGAATACTACTGGCCTACCATAATCAAAGATAGCTTGGAGTACGCGAGGAGATGTCAAGCTTGCCAGATGCACGGGGACTACATCCGTCAACCTCCGGAGCCTTTGCACCCGACAATCGCGTCTTGGCCCTTCGACGGATGGGGTCTCGACATCATCGGTCCTCTGCCCAAGTCATCCAAGCAACATCTCTACATTTTGGCGGCGACGGACTACTTCTCCAAGTGGGCTGAAGCAACACCTCTGCGGGAAGTTACAAAACACTCTGTCATCAGCTTTATCCAGAACGATATCATCTTCCGCTACGAAGTCCCCCGCTACATCGTAACAGATAACGGGAAGCAGTTCAAGAATGCTGCCGTCAGCCAGTTCTGCGCATTGTACAACATTAAGCAGAATTGTTCGACGATGTACAACGCTCCGGCCAACGGTCTAGCAGAAGCCTTCAACAAGACTCTGTGCAAGCTGCTGGAGAAAACCGTCTCGAAGACAAAGAAAGATTGGCATGAACGTATGGGCGAAGCACTATGGGCTTACCGGACGTCCTTCCGCACGCCGACGCAAGCAACACCGTATTCCCTCGTCTACGGTGTGGAAGCCGTTCTTCCGCTCGAACTCCAGATCCCGTCGCTCAGGATAGCAATCCAGGAAGGCCTCACCAGCGACGACAACGCCCAGCTCCGTCTAGCAGAATTGGAAGCACTGGATGAAAGACGCCTCGAAGCTCAACAGCGTCTGGAGTGTTATCAAGCCAGGCTCTCTCGCACCTTCAACAAGAAGATTCGTCCTCGGTCATTCCAGATAGGGGAACTGGTGCTGGCGGTCAAACGCCCCATCATTCTCTCGCATCGAGGAGGAAAAAAATTTGATGCCAAGTGGGATGGCCCGCATTCCGTCAAGGAAGTCTACTCCAACGGCGCCTACCTCCTCACCACGCCAGAGGGGCTGACACTCGGCCCTATCAATGGCAAGTACCTCAAAAGGTACTATGCCTAAAGCAAGGCCACACCCCTTGCCCAAAAAAAAAAAAAAAAAATGAACTACGTGCGACTTGATCCCCCTTAGGGGGGTACGTAGGCAGCCTGAGAAGTTACTTCAGGTTCAGTCCAACCAAAAGAAAAAGTCAACAATGGTCCATGCAAAAAATGTGGCAAAACGAGGCGATATTATTATATAATGAAGAAAATGCGATACATGGCATAAGTCCCGAAAAGAAAGTTACAATGAAGCAAGGAACAACTAGAAGAAGGTGTCCATAGCTCGAAGGCGGCGTAGCAGCTCCTCTCTAGTCGCCTCCACTCGTTGAAGTTCCACGGGGCGAATGGCCAGAAGCTCACGACGGGTCACCAAGTCCGACTGCTGCTTCGAGCAACTTGCCTTCAAAGCACTCTCCGCGGCCTCGGCTCGCTCTAGACGAGACTCCGCCTTTCGAAGCGAGGCACGCACAGAATCTATCTTCCTCTGAGCCTTCGACAGGCTGGAAGTCGCCTCCGCAAGTTGTAGCTTTGACTGACTTAGACTCGCCTCAGCAGCCTCCAACTCAGAAGGGGAGCTCCCCTCTAGCAAAGCTCGCCGGGATCGGTAAACCTCGCCATCGATCACAAGCAAAGTCATCTGAGCGACGAAAGAAGAGCTATCAACTTTGAACTCCCCCAGGCTTGTGCAAAACTCCGCACCGTCCGTCGACCACCAGTCCTGGAGAGCGCCAAAGCCGGCATTTTGGAAAGGCTCCAACGTCAACTTGATATACTGCCGGCAACTCGCAAGAAGGAACTCTGAGACTCTGCTCCTCGGCCTTAAATCCGGGCGAGGTGCCTCGGAGTAGGTTGGCAAGACCTTCCCTCCCACTGCAGCCACGACAGGAGCCGCCCGCGCCAACGAGGGTTGCGGAACCGGAGAAACCGCCGCTACCGCTACAACAACCGTCTCCCCCAACGGGCATGAGGGTACAGTAACTGGGGAGTGCCGCTTGTCGACGCTCGAAACCTCAGCTTCCTCGTGGAAGGAAAAAGCGTCAACGTCAATGTCGTCCAGGTCAATGTCGCCACTGGGGAAATTCTCCCCGCAAAGCCCAAGGAGATCCAGATCATCCGGAGGGATGTCTAGCCCACAGGCTTCGGGCACTTCCTGCGCAGCGCCAGTGGACGAGTGCCCAAGAGGCGCCTTTGGAGAGTTCGCCTTGCGCTCTACCACTACAACGGAATCTGGTCAAAAGGAAGAGCCGATGCTCAGCGTGATGAGACTTCCTGAACATAGAGGGCAAATAAAATAAAGAGAACTCCATACCTGTGTGGTCAGATGAAGCGGCCCTAGATGGGGGAATCACTTCATCCTTCAGAAGTCCAGGCTCCTCGGCATCCTCCACCAGACAAGGGACCCTTGGGACCATCCCGCGAGGAATGCAAACTTTTCTTCGTTTAGGAGGGACACCCTCAATCTCGACCTTCGGGAAACAAGATGCCCCAGGGGCACTATTAAGCTCGGCATCCAACGCCGGAACGGAAGAAGGGACACGACGAGCACTGGAAAGACGGCTACAGCTCCTCTGTGCTCTTTGAAGCCCCAGTCGGAGGCGGCGGTCCTCCACTCCCGCAGAATAATTGAAGCAGAAATTCCTGAACCCGCTACTCACCAAGACGTCGACCGGGAAACTCGCCAGCAAAGGGGAAACTTGCCCTTCAAGCCACTTGCAGTACTCCGGAGTGGCAGCGTCCCGAAACCCGGATTTTGTCCCAGGAAAGAAGCTACTGCCAGTCGACCGAGCGTAGAGAGAAGCCCAGAGGCGGTAACCCTCCTGCGGACTGAAGCGCCCCTGCAACTGCTGAGGCATGCCAGAAACTTCCTGTCGAAATCCCTGTTGGCGAGCGAAGCGGTGAGGGGTGTACTGCTCCACCTCTACCTCGTCCCCCTTTCGCCAAACCAAGTAGCCAGGGCGGTGTAACACCTGTGGTGTTAGATTTGAGAATAATAGAAATCCTCAATGGCTAGTTTCGTCTTTTTGCAGCCAGACTTTTTCTTTGGGCTTTTTCCCAATAAATGGAACATAAACCTATGGGATGTTTTACGTTCACATTCTCCGTAACTTCGAGCATGTCGCGATGGTGCGTTCCGTGCAACGATCATGTGTATGCGCAGCCAGTTTCGGCAGCCCGGCAGGTAAACCCTAGAAAAACGATAATTGGTCGATAGTTGTAGCTGTTTTATTTCTTGCAAAAGATCGGGTGATCGGATCGTAACGAAACAAGATACGTTAGATGAGACTCTGAGAGAGCCTTCCAATGAGCCTAAGTTAGGGTCGATCCGACACCCGGGTGAATAGTTATTGCTATTTTAAGTTTTGGAGTCTTTCCTTCTTTTCGGGAGATCTAGAAATTAGAAAATTATGTATCAAGCGCTAACGCGTTCGCATTGACGAGACCTTTCCAACGAATCCTCTCGGGCCCTATTCTGACTTCCGGTTTGATAGTTACGACTTATTATTCTTTTCAGTCCGGTTGATGGGCGAATGCACCCGGATTCCAACTGAGCCCGGTTCAGGGCTCGGAACCGAGCCCGACCAGCCCTAGAGCCTACCTCCCGGTCTCCTAGCATAATTTAAGCTCTCTTGACCTCCCTCCCCAGTTATTTGAAATTCGAAATTCGGATGAGAATAATCGGGTAAGATTTTGGGATGATAAATCCATATCTTTTAGTCCTTATCCCTTCCCCCTTATTAGGAAACCTTAACCGACCTTATCCCCTAGTTCTTCTCTCGTTCTCTTTCTGTTTCCTCTCTCGTTATCCCTTCCCCCTAATTAGGAAAGACCCTGGCCGGAGGGGTTTGTGGTGAGAAGAACTAGGGGATAAGGTCGGTTAAGGTTTCCTAATAAGGGGGAAGGGATAAGGACTAAAAGATATGGATTTATCATCCCAAAACAGAGAGAGAACGAGAGAGGAAATAGAGAGAGAGAGAGAACTAGAGAGAGAGAGGAGGGAGAGAAGAAGAAAGAGACTAAGGGAGAAGAGAGAGGAGCGCCCGCAGTCCCTCCGAGCACCTCCCCGACTCCAGCGTGCCATCACAGGTTAGATTCCTCCCATCTTCTCCTCCACCGCGACCCAAACACCGGCCACCACCATGGCTGCAACCCAAGCCCCCTCCACACGCAGCCGAACCTCCAACCCGACCTCACCCTCTTCTCCTTTGCTCGCGGCCCACTCGGGTGGAGAACGCCACCGGAGATCCCACAATCGTCACCCCAAGCCACCGCCGGCACCACCCCAAGCCACCGAAGCCGCACCCTCCACCACAAACCCCTCCGGCCAGGGTCTTTCCGGGCTCCGACGGCACACCGGCCACCTCCTCCCGCGCCTCCCCTATGGGGGTGATGCGGCGGAGACCGGCCGGGCACCGCCGGCGCACTCAAACCGGTCACCCCGCCGCCGCGTCATCGGGCAAAAACCAGAGCCCTGTTTCTAGTTGAGAAGAAAGACAGCAGGGACCAATCCGTAATTAAAGATCTATCCCAGATCTTTTAGAAAATATTAATACTGCAGACCCGACCCGACTGCACAGCAACCCGACCCGCCTAAGTACACAGCAGACCTGCAGAACCGACCCACTTAGTGAACCGGTCTGGTTCACTTGAACCAGACCCGTGAACCAGTGAATTTTGGTTCGACTGCCATTTCTCCGTCCGAACTCGGAATTGGACGAAACTAGCGCCATTTCGACCGGCTCGGAAAATACTACCTATTGGCCATAGTATAGAATAGTAATTATACTGTTTAATACCCTGTTTTATCCTTGGACCCGATATTATCGCGGTACCGTGGTTTGACCGTCGTTTCATCGTCCGAACTCGGATTCGGACGAAACTAGCGGCATTGTGCTCAGAACATTGAGCCCTACCTTTTAAACCCAGAATGTAACCCTAGAACCTCTTCTACCCTAGCAACCCATCCATGTGACCGATTTTACCGGTTCTGCGTGGTTTGACCCTACACCATCCGACCGAAGTCGGATTGCAGCAAAACTGGAACCATCGGAAAGGGTTCTTCGAGCCCGATTCGATGAGTAGGTTTAGATTCTAATTACTTGATTGACTTAGAATGGTTTAGGATCGAGTTCTTCAGTCGCACGGATTTACGTGCTGTCGACTCAATGTTGGTCCCCTATCGAGGGTGCCCAACTATCCTTGGCATAGAACCCTCGTCGTTGACTCTTATGTTTTAATCGATAGCATTGTGATATACAGCTGTGCATGTTATCAGTCTGTGATCGTGGTGATCCAACGGAGACGGATCAGAAGCAACTAGCAAGCAGGAGTCGTGTGCGATCGACAACCAGGTGACATCTACTACCCTTGCGTGGTCTTTAATAGTGGGAAATGAGAATGACTAAGGGTAGGTGTCCATGACACTGCATGCGGGCCCCGTCGGGCATCGTCGCATGTGGTCAAATGGACCCCGCCTTGCATGCGGAGTCGCGAGTCCGGCGACGCATGCTTAAAAATATTAATAATAATAATAATAATAATAATAATAATAATGATTGCTTTTGATTGTATGGACACCGTAATTAGGATTCCCTTAAATTAATCATTAAATTGAATAACTAATAATTATCGGGGCCCACCCTCCTGAGAGGAGAATGGCAACCCTAGCACACGGGTCACTGGGATGAGTGTTTTACTTTATTGATTTATTATGTTGCATGGGTTGCGAGAGCAGTACGGGACCAGGGGTAAATTATTGGAAATTGATAAGCATTAAATAGACTTTTTGTAGTTTCATTGTATATATTGAAAGATGTTATATGTGAATCTACCTGGTGAAAGGGTAGGGACCCCGTGCGTGCAAGGGCCGTGAACCACCCTGCGCGTACAGCCGAAGTTAAGTAGGTTAGGGATCACAGGCAAGGGTTGTGGTAAAGCCAATAGGAGGTGCCCTCGAGTAGGGATTGGCCTAGCAACCCTGTCCCGGGAAGTTGAAGTCCCCATAGTAAAGCAAGTTGGGCGGTAGAGCTCCACCGTGAAAGATGGGAAACCCCTTATGATCATCTGGGTGACTAGTGCATGGTGTTGGTGGATGCACGGCGAGAGAGTTGGCCCTCTATATCGAAATAAAAGGCCCTATAGTAATGCCCGACCGGGGGCAGGATGAACAAAATATCCGGGGTTCACATTTTGATAGAGTGTGTTTTATCTGTATATGAATTTAGAATTGTATGACTATTCACATGATGATCTCGTGACTTTAGATGAATGTCTTATTTAATTTGTTCTTTAATATGTTGTAGAATATTGAATGGACTTATGTTAGATAACCTAGTGATAGTAGGAATTGCATGTGAATATAGACTACTGATAGGTTTAGGTATCATTCTGCAAACTTTGATTCTACTAGAACTGATAGATCTTATTTTAATTTATTAAGATTGGTCGTCTCATATTATTATAGACTATTAGGATGTCACTAGCCATTAATTTGGCTAATCTCCCAATTTCCTACTGGGGGCTACTCTTTCCCACGAGTAGGCTCAGTTGCAGGTCCGGAGGCTCAGGAGTAGCAGTAGGAGTCCAGAGGCGGAGTTAGAGTTGCAGTGTTACCTTTCTGCTTAGTACGTTAATCTTGTAGTCTTTTCTCTTCAGACATTGTAATTGTATTGGAATAAGAGTTTTCATTAGTTAGTTAGTATTCTATGGTTGTAGTTGCAATGGTTCCAGCTGAATTCTTTTGGGTAGGCCTCTCCTCAAGGCCCCAAGCCTAGGATAGATCATGATGAAAATATAAGTGCATATAAATGACTAAATTGATTAACCCTGTAGATAGGAACCCTATACTGGTGCACCTGAGTGTTAGGACGTGGATGAGACCACTTGGCTAGCCGTAGGAGGCTTGAGCCTCGTGCTCCCTCAGATAGACTCCTGTCAGTATGTAGTGGCACCGACAGGTCACTCATATTGAGAAGATATGACTTTTGAAGGTTGAGCTTGACTAGATAATATCTTCTCTCTGTTGATAATTTCTCTTTCTTTTCTTTTTAAAAAAAATGTTTTTCAAAAAATCAAATTTAAAAGATTCCCCTCTTGTTTCTCCCTTCTTGTTTTTCATATTAGAGAGCGTAGAAGCCCTGTGAGAACCCAAATTGGTGTAATTAATTGACCAAACCCAAAACCCTCTTCCTTTTCTCATTTCACACCCCAGGGATCGGTCTTCAGATTTCTGGGGCGTGACAGGCGGCAACTGACCATGTTCCAGTATAGGTGGTCCGGGAGCTCCTCGTTGTCGAAAACAGTCGACCTCTCCAAAGGCAGTACCGAATGCTTCGCCAGAAATTCAAAGTCAGTGTTGCCCATCTTCCTCAAAAGGGTGCGAGCGCACTCTCTCGGATGCTTCCAGCTGATAAAGGCATTTAAAATCCCCCCTATCCCGGGCAGGAACGACAATTCAGCTGGATGTCCGCGTCTGGCGAAAATCCCTTTGGAAAAATGCAGAGCTATCCAGCCGTACAAGTAGTGCAAGGGTCCGAACGCAGCCGACCGGCCAAGCTCCTCCTTGGCCTTATCTAAGCCGGATAAGTCCCAGTAAGTCCCACTGAGAGCCCGGTACAAGGCGCATAATATGGCCGGGGCTAGATTGAAAAGCTCGCCCCTCTCCATCCTGGATGCTGCAAGGAAGGTCCCCGGACGGATAACCTCACCAGGGCACGGAAGCACGAACCGACAAAGGAAGATGACCAGCCCGGCAGCTCGGTAAACCGCTCGCCACTCCTCGCTGTCACGACTCAAGCCAAGGACTTCCCAGGGACACTGCTTCCCCTCCATTGAATGCTTCTCTCGAGCCAAAGAGTCGATAGGTCTCACGAAGGAGCGAAGCGGAGGTCTCTGCATCTGAGCGATCTTCCACATGGGGTGAGCCGAAGGCGCCAGAGACCTATACTCGCCTCTGAACCAAAAGTCGACCCAAGAAAAAGGGCGCACTCGATCCGACTGATCCCGCGCCGCAATGATAGCATATGCCTTGAACAAAAGAAGGCAAGAACTCGGAGTGTAGCTGCTGTCCAACAGATCCTTCAAGGCTGGCACCTCTTCTTGGTAGTAGTTCCGTACTTCGGGACACCCGGAAACGATGTGGACGTCGCGAAGCGAGATTCCTATCTCCCCCGCTCCAGTAAGGAAGGTATTGGTGTCCGGACACCAGAGCTCACAAAGGGCGCGATACATCCCCTCAGGATGGCTGTACTCTTGACGAGCCGGAGCCAGAAACTTGGCTAATAAGTTCATCTCAGGTTCCGCGCCAAAGACCTCGCAGAGCTCGCCCATCCATTCGCGAAAGCCGCAAAGGTATTGGACGTCTCCCCGAGGCCAAGAATCGGGACCCCATCGCGTCAGTCGGGCACAGATCTTCGAGGCAACAACCGGCATAGGCACGAAGTCTTCATCACAATGGTGGAACGGAATACTCAAACTCGGCCAGAGAAGCTTCATGGAAATCCCTTCGTCAGTATAAATCTTCTCGCTCAATTTCGGCATCCCATAAGTCGCATCCGCGACTCCATCTTCCGTGATGCGCTCGTGGACAAAGACACGGAGCAACGACAGAAGGTCTTCCCGCCTCGAGTGGCGATAATGGTGCACACGAGTGTAGGGAAAGCGAAGGCACCTCTTCCCATCGGAGAAGTCCTCGGCTATCCATCCTGGAGAAGTCAAACTCTCGAAGACGCGAGCCCTGGAGGGCCATGAAGAAAGGCAAGTCAAGACAAGTTCGTGCAAAAAAAAAAAAGGAGAAAGAAAGTGATAGCAAAAAAAAAAAAAAAAAGCAACAGCAGCTGCCGCTGGGGCCCGCGGCCCCCTGCCAATCAGAGACCAACAGCAAGGAAAGAAGGGGGGCCCGCAGCCCCCCTCCTTCTCCTTCTTCTTCGCCTGTGACTCAGGGCCGCCGGCCTGCGACCCCGACCCGTTCGGGCTCCGCGCGCCGCCCTCTCCGATCCGGTCGTGGCCGAGCCCGACCCGGCCGCCGCGACCCCCGGCCTCCGGCCCCGCGCGCAGCACCGCGCCACCCGCGCGCCGCAGCCCCGCGCCTCCGGCCCCGCGCGCTGCAGCCCACGCCTCCGGCCACCGCGCTGCAGCCCCCGCGCCGCCCAAACCGCGCCGCGCCCTAGGGGCACTACTAAGCTCGGCATCCAATGCCGGAACGGAAGAAGGGACACGACGAGCACTGGAAAGACGGCTACAGGTCCTCTGCGCTCTTTGAAGCCCCAGTCGGAGGCGGCGGTCCTCCACTCCCGCAGAATAATTGAAGCAGAAATTCCTGAACCCGCTACTCGCCAAGACGTCGACCGGGAAACTCGCCAGCAAAGGGGAAACTCGCCCTTCAAGCCACTTGCAGTACTCCGGAGTGGCAGCATCCCGAAACCCGGATTTTGTCTCAGGAAAGAAGCTACTGCCAGTCGACCGAGCGTAGAGAGAAGCCCAGAGGCGGTAACCCTCCTGCGGACTGAAGCGCCCCTGCAACTGCTGAGGCATGCCAGGAACTTCCTGTCGAAATCCCTGTTGGCGAGCGAAGCGGTGAGGGGAGTACTGCTCCACCTCTACCTCGTCCCCCTTTCGCCAAACCAAGTAGCCAGGGCGGCAACTGACCATGTTCCAGTATAGGTGGTCCGGGAGCTCCTCGTTGTCGAAAACAGTCGACCTCTCCAAAGGCAGTACCAAATGCTCCGCCAGAAATTCAAAGTCGGCGTTGCCCATTTTCCTCAAAAGGGTGCGAGCGCACTCTCTCGGACGCTCCCAGCTGATAAAGGCATTTAAAATCCCCCCTATCCCGGGCAGGAACGGCAATTCAGCTGGATGTCCGCGTCTGGCGAAAATCCCTTTGGGAAAATGCAGAGTTATCCATCCGTACAAGTAGTGCAAGGGTCCGAACGCAGCCGACCGGCCAAGCTCCTCCTTGGCCTTATCCGAGCCGGATAAGTCCCAGTAAGTTCCACTGAGAGCCCGGTACAAGGCGCATAATATGGCCGGGGCTAGATTGAAAAGCTCGCCCCTCTCCATCCTGGACGCTGCAAGGAAGGTCCCCGGACGGATAACCTCACCAGGGCATGGAAGCACGAACCGACAAAGGAAGATGACCAGCCCGGCAGCTCGGTAAACCGCTCGCCACTCCTCGCTGTCACGACTCAAGCCAAGGACTTCCCAGGGACACTGCTTCCCCTCCATTGAATGCTTCTCTCGAGCCAAAGAGTCGATAGGTCTCACGAAGGAGCGAAGCGGAGGTCTCTGCATCTGAGCGATCTTCCACATGGGGTGAGCCGAAGGCGCCGGAGACCTATACTCGCCTCTGAACCAAAAGTCGACCCAAGAAGAAGGGCGCACTCGATCCGACTGATCCCGCGCCGCAATGATAGCATATGCCTTGAACAAAAGAAGGCAAGAACTCGAAGCGTAGCTGCTGTCCAACAGATCCTTCAAGGCTAGCACCTCTTCTTGGTAGTAGTTCCGTACTTCGGGACACCCGAAAACGATGTGGACGTCGCGAAGCGAGATTCCTATCTCCCCCGCTCCAGTAAGGAAGGTATTGGTGTCCGGACACCAGAGCTCACAAAGGGCGCGATACATCCCCTCAGGATGGCTGTACTCTCGACGAGCCGGAGCCAGAAACTTGGCTAATAAGTTCATCTCAGGTTCCGCGCCAAAGACCTCGCAGAGCTCGCCCATCCATTCGCAAAAGCCGCAAAGGTATTGGACGTCTCCCCGAGGCCAAGAATCGGGACCCCATCGTGTCAGTCGGGCACAGATCTTCGAGGCAACAACCGGCGTAGGCACGAAGTCTTCATCACAATGGTGGAACGGAATACTCAAACTCGGTCGGAGAAGCTTCATGGAAATCCCTTCGTCAGTATAAATCTTCTCGCTCAATTTCGGCATCCCATAAGTTGCATCCGCGACTCCATCTTCCGTGATGCGCTCGTGGACAAAGACACGGAGCAACGACAGAAGGTCTTTCCGCCTCGAGTGGCGATAACGGTGCACACGAGTGTGGGGAACGCGAAGGCACCTCTTTCCATCGGAGAAGTCCTCGGCTATCCACCCTGGAGAAGTCAAACTCTCGAAGACGCGAGCCCTGGAGAGCCATGAAGAAAGGCAAGTCAAGACAAGTGCGTGCAAAAAAAAAAAGGGGAGAAAGAAAGTGATAGCAAAAAAAAAAAAGCAGCTGCCGCTGGGGCCCGTGGCCCCCTTCCAATCAGAGACCAACAGCAAGGAAGGAAGGGGGGCCCGCAGCCCCCCCTCCTTCTCCTTCTTCTTCGCCTGCGACTCAGGGCCGCCGGCCCGCGACCCCGACCCGTTCGGGCTCCGCGCGCCGCCCTCTCCGATCCGGTCGCGGCCGAGCCCGACCCGGCCGCCGCGACCCCCGGCCTCCGGCCCCGCGCGCTGCAGCCCGCGCCTCCGGCCACCGCGCTGCAGCCCCCGCGCCGCCTAAACCACGTCGTCGTGCCGCCGCCCGCCGCCGCTGCCGATGCTGCCTCCGCAGCCCAGAACCGAAGAAGAAGAAGAAAGAAAAAAAAAAAGGAGAAAAAGAAAAAGGAAAAAGAAAAAAAAAGAAAAGAAAAGAAAGGAAAAGAGAAAGAGACGAAGAAGAAGAATGAGGAAGAGAGAGGCGGCGAAGGCAACCTGCACCTCAGTCGCGCTCCTCCATCCTCCCCGCCTCGAGCATCGTCGCATCGTCGCTTCGAGCCCGCCTTCGCAACGACCGCCAAATCGCGCACCATCGCCACCGACGAAAGAGGCGACACCGGGAAGACGGAGCAAGTCTCGTGCAACCCCAGGCAGCTCACTTCCGATGGCGGTCTCCAGAAGCCGGCAGAACCTTCGCAAAGAAGCACAATGGCGGATGAAGAGGGTAGGGGTCCTTAAATAGACTCTCAACCCTGCCCACAAAAGGAATCAAGGACAAGCACTCTACGATTCCTACGTGTCCAAACCCTACACGCTCTCACCGACGCGCTCGTCCTTGAGGGGGCATTTGTAGACACACGAATTTCGTCGGACCCGAACCCGACTTATGTGGGCCGACGCGGATGCAAACCCGACACACGGACCCGACTCGCACGCACCGGTGCGGACCCGGACCCGACTCGCACCTAGCAAAGAAGAGCGGACCCCACACTTCAGGGGGGGGGCGGCCCCTACTAGTGTCCGAACCCCATGGGGCCGGCCCCTACTTGGACGCGAGCCACATGGGGGCCGGCCCTACTAGGACCCGAACCCCATGGGGGGCCGGCCGGCCCTGCAAGGAAAGAAAAGAAAGGAAAGAAAAGAAAAGAAAGAAACGAAAAGGAAAGAAAAGAAAGGAAAGAAAATAAAAGGAAAGAAAAGAAAAGGAAGGAAATACCGCCATGCGCGGGGGGAGGTTGTGTATGACGTCTGCACACACGCGGATCTGCGTCGATCCCTCGATCCGACGCACAAGAAGAAGCGCTCGATCGCCATCGATTTCGTGTGCGGAATCCAGCCATAATTGCCTCGCCAGAAAAGGAAAACAAATAAACATTATTCCCCTCATCAATGGATGAATAAATCCAGGGTAATTATGAGAGAGATACAAAAGGGATTTAAAATTAAAAAGTTCCCATATCTCTCTCCCTACCCCTTTGCCTATAAATAGAGGGGGTGGGGGAAGATTCAAGGGGTCGATGGTTGAAGACTGAAGACGAAGCGCGGGAGCTCTGCAGAAGAGGAGACGCTTCTTCATCGACCCAAGGCTTCACGAGGCACGGTCAAGCCTGCCCTGTCGGGATTGGCTTACCGAAAGCTCTCATCAATGTGAAGACCCTTGCACACGAAGATCAAGACTTCGACTCCGTGCACGAAGAAGAAAGCTCGGAGAAGAAGACCCTTCGACTCCGAAGATGCCAGAAGCAAAGGCCGGAGAAGAAGCTCGGAGCGGCACTACCCCGTCGGCTCCAACAAATCCTCGATCCCGATCAAGCTCCAAAGCCCGGAGGAGAGAAACGAAGCGTCATCACCCTGTCGTCTTCAACAAACGCCTGCGCCATCCATGAAGAAGAAAGCCTGGAGCAGACCGTCTGAAGCGTCGCTACCCTCGTCGTCTTCATCAACAAAAGTCGACGCTACAACCGTCGCACGGAGACCGTCGTCACCCCCGTCGTCTTCATTAACAAAAGCCGACGCTACAACCGTCACACGGAGACCGTCGTCACCCCCGTCGTCTTCATCAACAAAAGCCGACGCTACAACCGTCGCACGGAGACCGTCGCTACTCTCGTCGTCTTCATCAACAAAAGCCGACGCCACAACCGTCGCACGGAGATCGGTGCTACCCCCGCCATCTTCGAAAGCATCCTTCGACTCCGATCACGCCAAAGAAGCCCGGAGAAGAAGAAAAGTCCAGCCGACACGCAAACCGTCGAAGCACCGGAGAAGTAGCCCACGTCGTTCGAAGAAGAAGATCGAGTTGACGCTGAAGCTAAAGCCAAAGCAAAGCCCCAGTAAAGCCCGCGCCAAAGCAACGCAAGTGCCAAAGCCAAGCGACTACGCCGGCCACAAGCAAAAGCACCGCACGTTCTAGCCGATACGACGCGAAGTCCGGAAGAACGAAAGCATCGCAAGTCTCTCCCGGTTACGTCCAAGTGCAAGCGCCGAAGCAAAGCAAAAGCCAGAGCCACGCCGGAGCCAAGCCAAAGCCAAAAAGCCGAAGCCAAAGCCAACGCCAAAAGCACGATCGACGCCGCGAACCGACGATCAAGGACGCCAAAGTCAAGCAAGGAACGAGGAAGACGCGAAGACCGAGGAACGAAGCCGAAGACCCCCTAGCCGAGAAAGCGCGAAACACGGAAGGGACAAAGCAACGGTGGACATTCCTTAGCCTCTCCAAAACCCTCACCCTGTAAAGACCCCTGTCCTGGGCAACTCCTTCAGAGCTCTCGCACGAACACCACATGGAGACTCGGATCAAAGGGATCCTCCAGAAGATCTTTCCCACAATCCCCTGATCAAAACTCGCCGCAACCCAGACTCGCTACACCCGAGCCACCCGGGTCCCGGCCACACTTGTAATCTGGTTTCGCGCAATAAAGACGACCCGTGCTTTTTCCCACGCTACAAAGTAAAACTAATTCTAACACCCTATTTGGTTCGCTATAGTTGGACTGCAACTGCTGCAGTTGAAACACACAGTAAAAAAAAATGTGGTCTAACAATATCGTTTTTGTCACTTTTCTATAGGATTTTTATAGGAAATCAGTCGGTCGGGGGTTGCAACTTATGTGGCTCTGGGTACCTACATGGATCCAAACGGATGAGACGGGCAGTGTTGATCACGTGAGTTCCAACTACACGAAACCAAAGAGACTCTAAGTAAAAGTGAATTATTATCTTTACTTGTAAAATAAATGCATTATCTTGTCTGTATCGAATATAATTTATTGTATGTACCATGTCTGTACCATGTCTTTTATTTTTTATGAACTGGTTAAGCGGTCAAAGGACAGGGCGCAAATAAGGCAATAATGGCGGAAAGTTCGTTCCACGGTGTCCATACCGAGTGTCGAACAAGAAACCTCTCCAACAAGGGAGCGAGGAATTACCACTAGAACAAGAGCCTGCTGGTGAGGCATGCATCTTGTCCAAACCCTAGTTTTGTGGAATTTTCCCATACCCTGGTTATTGTGGGTTTCACAAGAGGCTTTTCCGGTCAGAAAGAAACTCCACAAGCATTAGTAATTCTTCCCATCATATCGTAACCTTCAAACCAAATGAAGTACTTATTGAGCTAATTCCAAAATACTTGCCAAAACATAACTTATGGAAAATTTTATTAATCAACAAATGGGGTCTAAGAAAGGAAAAGACATAAAATTACATAAGTGATGTAAAGGAAAATATGGAAAAAGCTTGTAGTGACAACTGACAACAGAGGAATAGCAAGAAGGTTTAATTTTGCAAACTTATTGTTATGGTTTTATTATGTAAAGATTGAGGAGATTGAGATCAATAGTTTTTTTTATTTTTTGGTATATTAGATGGGTCATAACTATATGACCATGATATCTTCAGATACAAGGGTCTATAGCCCAGGTGGGAAGTTCTGCTCTCAGTACCCACCAACTCCAAAACGTCGGGCCTGCTGAGCCAACCGATGAGAAGCCAAATTGGCCGTCTTAGGAACCCACTGTATGACTACATCCTCAAGCTGTCGTCAAATCTGCATGCACGACCATAGCACATCTCGCTGCCCCTCTGACCGAGCCACCCCCAACACGAGCACATCCCGAGCAAGATTTGCATCCGTCATAACAACCACTTTTCCACATTCTCAGCGGTTGAGCTCCTCTAAGGTGCCCTTAATTACCCATAACTCCGCAAGAAGTGGGGAAGAAACCTGGATTACAAACAAACCTACCGTTAGCAACGAGTCCTTTGGGGAAGTAAGGACCCACGCCCCACCGGCTACCTACCCCTTCGCTCGGAATGCCCCGTCAGTCCATACTAGAAATTCTGCTCGAGGTCTCACCACCCTACGACCCCGCAGCTCCATCTCAGCCCAAACACAACACCGTAACTCCTCAAGTCCCGACTGAATCGTAGCCTCCACCCGACGAACGGGTGTCCGGAATAGTGCATCGCAACAAAGTTTCCACATGACCCACAGACACATTGCCAAGATCTCATCGAGTAGTGGAGTCATTTGATCCAAGTCAGCCTTCAAGACAACGAGAATGTGCTCCCAATTCTTTAACTCCACTCCTATCACCTGGCCCACCCGGACCCAGAAATCATGAGCAATAAGACAATCCCAGAATACATGCTAAATGTCTTCCTCCAACTCTTGGCATCATGGACACAGTACAAACCCCCACCTTAACCTCCTCCATAGAAGAGAGGCTGTAGGAAAGGCCCCATGCCATACCTTTCACAAAAATACCTTAACACGGGACGGAACTCGCAGATGCCAAACATGAGCACCCTCCCAATCCGGTTGGTGCGCAGAAGAAGGCAATTGCTCATCAAGAAGAGTACGTACGAGGGCTTTATACTTTGGTCGAAACTGATCTTGTATTAGATGCGCCTCTTTATCCAACCGGACTAAACCCCTAAGCCAACTATTGAGATCGATAGTTGATGTGGAAGCCTAGTCCGAAACACCGATATGAAAGCTTAGATTTATGCTTCTCGAGCTAGTAGATTGAGCCTCGAAACTTCTTCGGGTCAGATCAGCTTTAAGCGAGAAAAGAAAAAAAATGTCAGGCCGCCTCTCGAACTATTATGCCCCTTGTGGGCCTAAAGGCCACAAGAAGGGTTGCGAAACCTCATTGTACAACCAAGGAATCAAATCTCTACATCTCGGAATCCCAAAAAACCGAGATACTTTGGCGAAATTTTGCAAAATATCGCCGGATATTCAGGGACATCCATACAAGGGGCGAAAATTTCAACAGATTTCGGTAAATTTCTGTGTACGCCGTTTCGTATCGGTATATCCCGGTAAGCCAATATATTATGCAAAATTTTATGAAATGCATCGATTTTTCATTCCTTGTGTACAACACATCCTTCAATATTAGTATGAAGAAGCAGATGAGAACATGGAAATTAGACCATCCACCAGATCCAATAGGAGAGGGGCACACAGGACTTCCATGCGGACGGAAGATGTGAAGATATATGGAGGCCAAACACTGAGAGCAGCAATCAAGGATGTCACACAGCATATGTACAGACTAGTGAAAAATGATCCTTACAGTAAAGAGCAAGATTGGCATTGGCAAAAGAAACAGATACTGAAGTGCGCACAAGTTCTGAGATCTCGGTTGCCCGATGCGATGCAGATTTAGATTCCGTTCACATTTCAGAGGTAGACGAAAACCCAATATGATTGGCACAGAAACAGAGGGCAAATTTGGTCATGAAGGCAGTAACGGAACGAGCACCAACGTGAATTCAGACACGAGAAATGAGTAAATGGTGCTCGAGAGGGGAATTTGAACTATTTACAGGACCTGAGGAGAGAGATTCTGGGTGCTAGAGGAATCACAAACATTAAATCGTGATCAATCCCAATCCAAATCACGTAATTAGGTGCTAAAGTAATCACAAGCATCAAACCGCAATTAATCCCCATGCAAATCACCGGAATTAGGCACTACCCATTAATCATTGCACCAAGAAAGAGGGACATTATTCAAATGTAACTCCGTGTTTTTTTTCTCCCCAAATGGTTGTTTATAAATTATTTCAGAATGCAGAGTGTATGTATAGCTGAGTTACGCACTTAATTGGTGTTGGTTACATCTGTAGACAGAGAATAATCATCGAGGAACCTTACGCTGCACCGTGCTTGCCTTGCCCTTGCTTCGTCATCTCATTTCCAGCCACGAGGAAGAACGCAGTGTGCCTGGATGAATGGCGACGATGTGTGAACATGATGAGCAAGGGTGAGGTTTCCATGCAGCAAACTGACCGGTTTAATTGAAAGATTCAAAGCGATCGAATAACTAGCCTGAAGAAATTCATCATTTTTATCTTGGAGTCCGGGTCAATACTGGAGATACTATCTAGGGCTTGCTGCATGTGGTACAGCCACCTCTCCGCTGCTTGATGCGTGACTGGGAACGGCCGATGCCGTCCGATCAGCGCTGGATGGCCTGCACAAAAGGAAGCAAAATATATGACTCACTGCTAAATTTCTGAGACATTCAATGAGGTAGGTTTAAAGCCAGCATTATTGTTAACAAATTATGATAGCTGGCTTTGTTTGATACAAGAATTTCAGAAATCTATAACTTGCACAGTTCTAGGATTCCAAATTGGCACTCCTAACTCTATGCTGTCTGGTGTACAAATCAAATAAAGTTTGAGGATAAGCAAATAAAAACTTTGTTTTCCTTCTCTTCTAAATCACGGGGTTTGTAGATTGCCAGATCTCACCATGTCATAGTAACTTGGAAAACCAAAATGTTATTTGAAGAGTAGCGCCATTGAGACATTCAGGAATCAGGACTGATTGAAATTGAATAGTTTGTCATTAATTCCAATTCCAAATCCAAATTTTCCCTAAATGGGTGAATTTCCTAGATCTCAGTGTCTCAATGATGCAATCAGCATTAGCCGTCTGACTTGACAAAAGTAGGACTTCGGAGAATATATAGCCTAGTAGAACAGCTAGGAGCGCCCCCTCTCTTCGAGTTCGAGCAACATGCAGCAGAGCTAAGGGAGGAGGGGCCTCCCACAGGGAGGGCCTTCTCTGTAGTAAACCGGGTCAGCATGCAGAAGTTTTTCCACTGGGAAGATAGCCTTCTTCCTCGTCAAACCTATTCAAAAAGGCTGGTGGTGAGAGAGATGGAGGTCCGGGCATGGAGGACGACCTCGAGGGCAAGCCAGACATGGTTGACGACACTAAAGTTGGTGATTGTTTTTCCTTTTTGCTTGTCCTTCATGGAGAATGATCTCAATAAGACCCTACGGCCCGAGGCGAATCATCAGCATGAAGAAGAAATGAGGTGGTAGAAATTCGAAAATGAAGAATGTTGGGCCTTTGTTTTTGTTGTGCTATACCCGGTCATACTGCAATAGTTCGCAAGAAGCCGGTAGCGAAGGAGGATGATGGACCTAGTAAAGAGGAACAAATTCCGGACTCCATAAGCATACAGACGAACCCGAGAAGAACTAATACCAGGGATGCAGAGTTGAACTGTAGAGTCGGGCCCTTAATGTTGATCAATAGGGGCAACAAGCCTCTGTGCTGCCAATAAGGGTGGTGGTTACGATGCTGGAAGGTGAGAAAGAGATCCACATACCTAATCGAACCAGACTAGGTAGTGATGGTCTGATGCTAGTTCTTCATAAGTTGGTTGGCTCATATGCTAACCAGCAAAGAGAGTTGGTTTTGTCCTGAGCTTGCGGACCAATATTCTCACACCATTAAATCAGCCACCAAGTGGGAATACGAAGATGAGTTCTCAAGAGTTAGATGGGGGGAGGTGATGGCCCTCACCATAATAGACAAGACTGCCAAGTGCCAAGTATGTTGAAGTTGTGCATTAAGCTATGGAGGACATGGCGGAAACCACGTCCTCCGAAATGAAGCGGTGAAACTGTGTTCAATGTATAAGCATCTCAAGAGGGGTCATAACAGCTGTCCCTTTCACCGAACACAGTGCTATGCCAACCTTGAGCTAAGGCATAAACGCTAGGTGACCAAAACTCAAATTAACTCCAACAACGGTTAAGATATACCCCCAAAGAATAAGGGATATGATGGAACATGGTCATCAAGGTAGGATTTTCAATTATTTTCAATTGGCCGAATGACAACCCAGCAGCGATGGTCCACTTGGTAACGAAATGAGTCAGTATTTTCTTCAATGAATCAATATTGCTCAGGCCGATACATGGCTCGAAGTGGCTCTAGCCTCTAGAAATGCCAGTGACATGCCGGGCATGGCTGGGCATGCGCACCAACTCGAACCAAAGTCATATTTGCCTACAAACCCCTTTTCACCTTCAAACCTTCAATCCTTAACTAACTATGGAGATTTGTATATATACCTCTCACCCTCCTCTTCCTGTGATTTAGGTGATTCTCGAGCCACTGGTGTGAGGATCTCTTGCTAAACCTTGAGATAACCTTAGGTCTTTCGAACCTTAGCGAGATGGACATCTTCTCCTTGGTTGAGGGCCCAACAAGGTTGACGGGTATCTCAAAAGCGCTCCATCAGGAAGTTTTTCTAGACATTGATAGAGCAGATGTTGATCGTCTAGCTCTAGAACTAAAATACAGGATCTAGCTACAAATCTTAATTTTCCCTTGTGTAGGACGACCTAAGAGGATATTCTACTATGAAATATGATGTGAAACGATGAAAATATGAAAGCATAGAGTGAAGAGTTAATCCAAGATGCAATGATGTAAATCTCAATTTAACCCCGGGATCCAAGCCAATGGCCATTGCATCCATATTCATATGCAAAATATGATGATTTGGTGAAAGTTAAGTGATTAAGTAAGCAATTTAATTATAATCTTACTACAAGTTCAAAGCAAATCAAAAGTTCTAAGTAGGAACTATAAAAGGTAAAGACACTTCCCTTGAAGACATTAGGCACTTTATTAGATGATTGTTAGAAGTCCAAACACCTCTGTCGTTACTCCGTCAAATGTCGTGCTTGGCGTGGGAACATCAAACTTCTCAACTTGAAGCCGAAGAGAAATTCGTGCAATCAGTTTTAACGGCACATGCGGAAATGCAAGGATGAAACAATGAACTTGCAGCATTAGGGAATTATAGGGTTGAAAGGCTATTGTTTAGGTTCAGTTTTGGATAAAGAAAAGAGGGGATAAGGCACTCTTTTAGATCGGGTAGCTTGTTGTCGAGACCAGATTTTGATCTTATTTAGAAAGTTTTTGTGATGAAAAATAAGAGATTTTATGTGGGAAAGGTGGATGATTGATAGGGCTTTAACGTTGGTGGTTTTGGGAGGCTTCGGATTATGGTTTTGAGTAGATTCATAAGGGGGGTTTTGGCTCATATTTATATGTTCCTGCAGAAAGAGAAAAGAGCAATAGATTTTGAGGGTTTTAGATGGCGATTGATGATGGTGGGTGGTGGATTTGATTCCAATTTTAGGTAGAGGCAGAAAACTAGAAGAATAGAATGAGAAAGAGAAGAAAGAGAGAGAAACAGTGGATCTCACACCTTCCGGGCTCGCTCCGGTACGATGAAATCTCTCCAAAGGTCCTTTGCCTCACACAAAGAAGACGCAATAACAAACTTCTGATGCGGGACGGGTGAGGGGGTCTCATCAAAAGAGAATGATCTCGCTCTAGGTGAATGATGGTTTGGGAACATGCAAATTATATTCGTAGCATGGTAGGTTTTAGTTGCTAGACGAAGATCCGGAGGTTGGATTTGGACAAAATTTCGTGGGGAGGTAGGCCTATGCATTAGTTAAATGGGGTTAAAGTTTGAAGGCAGTCGGGCAAGTGGATGTTGAGATATCTATGACTTTTCATATGTAGGCTGCACAGTCCATATTGGGTTTTCGGATGATTTTGGTGATCTAAAGTGGTGGATCTTATGGGGAAGGTTTTGATGAGGAAGGCATATGCTGGCTATGGCTAGGTTTTGATGAGGTTTACATGTGACTTGTTGGGTGTTAAGGGCTCTTTATAATCAGGTTTTTATGGGATCCGAAAATAGGCGATGGGGTGAAGGTTTTGATGGATAGAGAGAGAGGAGAGATAAGGAGATGATCACCAAAGCATCTCATCGTACGACCCCTTGTAGTCGGCCTCTTATTGGGTGCCCCTAGGCCTCTCACCGTTGAGCAAAATAAGTCATCATGATGTAGACAAGCTCGGCTCTACATGAAGAATCATGAAAGCTAATCGATGTTTCGGGTAGTGAACGGAAATCGACGCAGCGGATCAGAAATATTATTTCTCTATTATGTTGCAACTTTGGAACCCTCTCACTTGGTCGCTAACATTGATAATGACTTCCTTACAAGAATGCTAACTCTGAGATCATTAACACCCTTTGCCAATTCCATAGAAACAACCTTTGATCAAGATGTTTTCCCTTGTGAATTCTACTTGGCTAGTTAGCACCCATGGGCAAGTGCAACGATGTTGTGCAGTTGTCCATCTCTTCTTTGGCACTTGCACTTAGCAAACTCTTAGAAATCCATTGGCATTGATTCCAAAAAATAAATGATTATGCGAGGGCTTTAGGTCGATCAGCCTCTGCTGTATAAACTCATTACTAAGATTTTAATGAATCGGCTCAAACCCCTCCTGCATAAGTTAATTTTGACAAATAAAGATGCTTTTATTCAAAGTCATAACATAACTGATAACATCCTGCTAACTTAAGAGGTTTTGCATTCCATGGAGTAAAATATGATGAAGGTAAAACCATATCCCTTAAACTAGACATGGAACAAGCCAACAACAGGGTGTCCTAGAGTTTCATCTATAAGGTTCTTGCTTGACTTGGTTTCAACCATAGACGGGTAAAGTGGGTCAAGGGGTGCATTGCGGTGTTGTCTTTTGATATATTTTTTTGAGCTCCCCTACACATTGGTTTCAAATCATCATGGGGTCTAATTGTCTAAGGCAGGTTAACCCCCTACCACCATATTTGTTCATTAGGGAAGCAGAAGTCCTCTTCAGAAACAAACATTGTCATTGAGCAAAACCTCAAGGCACTAGAGGGTATCAAACTGGTAATGGACGATTAACCATTGGGTCCACTATCATTTGCAGATGACTACTTGAGTACTTGGTATTCACTAGACCCAATTTCACTCAATGTTCTAACTTTCTTGATACAGTTGAGGAGTATTGTACGATCATGGTCTAAATGTCAATAAAAGGAAGTCTTTCGTCACCTTTGGAAGACTTGTTCACCTAGGTATTGCAAGATGGTTGCAAAGGGTATTAGAGACGATCTGCCCGTTTCGCTACCTAGGGGTCAAAATTTGAGGGGGCAGGATTTTGGCTAGAGTTCTTGAGTCCCGACAAAGTCTTACAAACAAAATTGCATGATGGAAAGCTAAACTCTCATCCTTTCCGAGGAGAATTACTTTGTCAAATTTTGTGTTCTAGTTCTACCCGGCAAACATGTGGGTTCCGTGGGACACACTTAATCTCCTTGAGGAGTTCATGTATTGTCTCTTGAGTGTGTGTGTGTGTGTGTGTGTGTGAGGGGGGGGGGGGGGTTCGGGGCAATCAAGGTCACCATTTGGTAAATTAACAAGAGGTTTACAAGCATGTGCATAAGGAGGCTTGGGCACCATAAACCTCATGCCCGTGCCTGAGACCTAAACGGCATCCGATAGCTAGACCGGACAACATGGGGAGCTCTTTATATACAACCAAATATAGTTAGAATGGTGATTTATGAAACTGACCCATTATGAAGATGTGCTCCTGGGCTTGGCTAACAATCTAGATGGGTGTGTCAACTGTTTGTGATCATTCAATTAAAATGTTTTGATTAGCTTCGAGGACTTCCTTTGGAACTTTCCATGGCTTCATCTGATTCCACTACTTAATTTAGGATTCAATTTTTATACGAATGCGCTTAACTTGGTGACGTGCATTAGTGATCACAAAATATAAAAAGTAAGTGGAATTTATGCTATGTTAAAAGCTTGTTTGCGAAGGACATGGCACATGGCATTTGCCAAGTTCCCATCCTTACCCAATAACCGACCTGGAAGATTTTTGAGGGTCCAAACCATAGGCTTCGTACTCAGTCAAGAGTGCTTTTGCATTCTCATTGAGGGACATGAAGCTCCTTACATTAGGAATCGGGATTAAGGAGGGGCTTTGATATGTCAGGGACTCCGTCAGGCTAAGGCCTTTAGCTGGAAAATATCGTGGAATAGGATTCCCTCTAAGTTCCACTTGATTCAGAGAAAAGTATAGTTCGATCCTATTGGTACGCTGCATAGGGGACTTGGAAGATCCTAATTATGCCATATTTACTTGTACAAGATATACACCGTTAGAAAGTAACTCAAAATCACATTGGGCTATCTCGTCTAATTCTTGATAAAGATCATTTTGGGCGTATTATTCAAAATCAAGCTCATACAAGGCAAACAGACCATGGAAACATTAAGACTTTATTGATTCGTGGTGTTTGGCAAATTTGGAAGGCCTGAAATAGGAAGAGATTTGAAGGCACAAAAGAGACTGTGTGTGTGTGTATTATAATATGGCTAACAAGTTTTTTTTAGCGCTCATGAATTCTTGAAACTAATGGTGGCATGTTTTCCTTACAGGTAGGGTCGTACTGACGTAGGGGTGCAAATCAAACATGGTTGGGCTCAAATAGTGTTGGGTCATATAGGGTCGAGAAGGGTGGAGCTTGTCGGTCGGGTTCGGCTCAGGACAAAGGTCCAATCCCAAGCATGGTCCGTGTACACAATGGTTTAGAACTTCAGATTTCGGGCCAGGTCTGACTAGATCAGTAGGTTTTTTAACATTAAAAAAAAAAATCATTGTGATATCCATGGGTTTGAACCAAGGTTTGAGAACTCGGTTTCGATTTCGGCCGGACTCCCGAGGATCGGTTTCGGTCGGTTTCGGCACTTTCGGCCGGAGTTTCGGTGGTTTCGGTTTCGGATTTTTTTTAATTTTAAAATTAATTTTAAAATAAAACTATTCTTATTTTATTAATATTCTATGATTTGTTTCTTATTTTTAATAATTTTTTATATTTATTTTATATTTTTCAGTAATTGTTTTGTATTTTTCAGAATTTTTTTTATTTTTTTAGGTTTTTTCCAAATTATTTGAATTTATATAATATTATATAGTATATACATCTGTTTATAACTTATAAAAGTTTTGAATATAAGTTATAGAGGGCTGTTACAGTGAGTTGTGGGCTGCCGGGGGGGAAAGTGAGCTGCGAGTATTTTGACCCCCCAAGAAGTTATGGAATTTGGTGAGGTTGTTGCCTAGGATAAGATGATCATCCTCACCAATTTTTATCAAATTCCAAAACTTCTAGGGGGGTCAAATGGTCGAAGCAATTTCTACCGTCGAGAAGGAGGGGGAGCACTTGGCTTCGACGACGGCTGCACTGGCAAGGCGATAGCGGCGGAACTGGTGAGGCGGCACTGGCGAGGCGACGACGGCGGAGCTACAGTCTTCTCCTCCTCCCCCTTTTTTTTTTTCTTTGTTTCCGTCCAAAATCATACGATTTCGCTCGATCCTGTGCCGATCGGCACCGATTCCCTCCGATCCAAAGCTATTCGCCGAAACCCGATAGATTCAGGATCGGACCCAACCGAAACCGATCCGGATCGGTTTCGGACGAAACTTTAAATCTTGGTTTGAACCCTTGAGACATAGCTAAATAAGTTATGCTTTTACCAACTCTACTTTACTACTTTTGTGAAATGCAAAATAAATTTTATATATATATAGACATAATAAATATACAAGTTTTTTAGATCAGGCTTTCAGATCAACAGTTTGGTAGGGCTGGGTTTGGGGGGGGGGGGGGGGGGGTCATGGGCTCAAGGTTGCGACTGGATCCCGACACAGGGGGTCCTCGGGTAGAGCCATTGACCAAGCAAGGTCCTTTTTGGCCTGTTGACTTTGGGTCGGTCTGGCCCATTGACCATCCTACATCCCTACTTGTAGGATATCACGCAAGGCCTCAAAAAATTAGAGTCAGATTGGAGGTGCATGTTCTAGGTGACATTGAACTCAACTTCAACGAGGCAGTGAGCCAATCCACAGTGAGAACTAGGCATGCTTCATCATATAAAGGGGGAAGGATACCTTGTACAGTATGTGTTCCCCTTGCCACCTTGGCAGCCAGCGTTGCAGAAGCTCGATAACTAAGGGATGGGATTAAAGCAATCACCTCCTTCTCACCCAGCGCCAACTTGTGAATTGACAAAGACTCAATGGTTATTATTCCTAGGATTGTGAAGGAGTCAACAAAGAACCTACGGATAGATGGTTGTCAAGCCCTCCTCTGAAATTCTTCTAATGTTCAGGTAACTTAAATCTTCAGGGAAGGAAATCAAGTGGTGGACATGTTAGTCTGCAAAGCCAAGTTTCTAACAACTAATGTTGTTCATTGACTTCCTGAGTGGCTTATGAGAGAGTTGCAAATGATCGCAGCTCATGTGTTCAATTTTGTGATGTTGCATGAAAGGGTTGTATTTCAATTACCTAAAAAGGTTTCTTTTCATGGATTTCACCTGGGATACAGTATGATTATACAGTTTCATTTGAGGTATTATCGCTCCCTTACAAATTAACATGCATCGCTGGTTTTATGATAATTATTATCTTGCATCTTATACTCTTGTGGTTCTCCTTCATATAAAATCTATTTAGGTGGTCCAATTTTCTAGTAAAAGCCAATGTAAAGTAAACAAGTCATACAAGTGTTAGGGGAAGTGTTACAAAAAATTTAGCATAAGTCACAATTCCAAATCCTTCTACACAAAACATCGGACATGCATGTATGCATGCATTAGTCTAACCCATATATATATAATATATGAGAAACCATATGGAACGTAAAATATTTGAAGCATCAATATTGTATAGAAATGCGATGATAATAGAAAAAAAAAAACCTGGTTAAATTTAGGGTCAGAAGAGCATGTTTTTTGCCATATATTCACCATACCCTAAAGTTTAAGCATGGATCATCTTTCTTGGTTGTGACAGCGTGTGATGGTTATTCTTGTCACATCCTAGGTTTTATGTTTTGAGGGTTCGCATGAACCAGAACCGGTTCACCTGAACTTGTTTGGATTTTGGTTGTTTTGAACCAGCATTATGCACCCTAATCAAGACTGATTCTAATTTAGCTTATATCATCAGTAAGTTAGTTTGAATGACATATATATAGTTAAAAGTCATTCCATGATACATATATCACACGACTTGGATATAAAACAACCAATTCAGATCAAATCCTAATTTCTAATATCTTCTAGTTTTTTAATACTTTTGGCCGAAACAACTCAATCGATAAAACCCGAACCGGATCGATTTTTTCATGATTCGAACACCAACCTGAACTTGAATTCTCAAACCCTAGTTTCTCCATATACTATGCCAGAGAATGTCATACAATCTGTTAATACAAAGAAATATTTCAGAGGTCGTGGTCGTACGAAATTTAGGAATGTTGTTTCATATTACCTCTTTGGCTAATTTGTATCACAAAAACGAATTTAATTACCTATATCAAAACTTACCTAGTACCTTCTCAGCATAGACTCTCCTAGTCTAGAAAAACCTTGGATGATTGCTCTTTGGTTACATAAGTTTAAAAGGTGTAACTAATAAGGTAGGTCTCCCTACCAGTCAATTAGCCAAGTAGGTTTCTTGGTATCATGGAATCAAATGTCGACAAATTTCCTACAAAATGACCGAAATGTCTTCCTTTTTTTAGGTTCCGACATAGAAATCACATGAAATTTGCATAGTACCAAATTTCATTTCAACATCATGAAATGTTGGCCGAAATAATCGACAGTTGTCCGAAATTCGGTATTCCATCTTTGTTGGACAATATTACTGAAAATTTTCATCATTTTTAGCAAAAGATTTCATCTTTTCAGCCAAAAAATTCATCTTTTCCTCCATTTCTTATTTCTTTACCAAATCCAACAAATTTCCACAGAAATCTTAAAAATTACAAAAATTTCACCGACATTAGACCAAATCCAACAAATTTTTTTTTTTTATCAACCGAAATCAACATCGAAAACGACATTTAAACCTTGCCTAGTAAATGCCTCTCTAGCAAAGTTGCCTTGTACAGATTTTCGGCACCAAACTCAGAGGGTCGACAACAGATTCACCAATTAAAAATTTCCTGGCGATTTTTTTGCAGAGCCTTATAGAGTTGTGCCCCAGAGTCGACATCATCCTAATGTGTAAGACTGTTAAAGGTGTGGAGGCAGTGGTAAGAAATTACTTGTACAAAAAGTGCCATGCGTTATAGCAAACACTGAAGATTGTAATCATAATATTGTGGTCCAATGTTAGGATCGGTCTGCATTAGTAATATAAATCTGACTTCTGATATAGTCGAGAAAAAACATTAAACAAAATGTAAAAATGGTCTTCAAATTTCAAATAAGAGAGAGAAACAAGTTGAGTTTAGAAGGCAGGAGCAAAAAAGTGAATGATATTCAAAGGGATGAAAGGCAAGTTTTCGTTGTCTAGAATTTAAAATTGGCATATGATTCGGGAGATGGGCGAGCAAATATGTATAAAATTGAGGAAAGGGTTTAACACCACAATTCAATAAAGGATTTACACCATAATTTAACAATCCTTGTGTCTAATGATTTGATTCACAACAATAAGGTACATCCTCAAGCCCAAGGCTACATTATGAACAAAAGCAATGCTAACCTCACCATGCAAAACAAGAAGATAATAAACACTTATTTCCAACGAAATTCCAGATATTGCTTGGTATAGTGTTTCCTTGCTATGAAGTGTTCCCTGAAAGGGAGAAACATGTGGAATTCTAACAAAAAACACAAAAAAAATTAAAATCCATGTTTGCTTGGGTACTGATATGGGTGTAGGTGTCGTAAACTGATGCAAAATGTTAGATTCCCAAGCTCAAAAAATGTAATTCTTCGACACAGATAGATATTTTTAACATAATGCATGCACATATATGTTTATTTGAAATTTTATAAATAACCCAAGTTCACATATTGATATGCTACATGATGACAATCAAGAGATGAATGAGATTTAAATATACAAAACCTCTATATATTTATACAATTATATATGTGATATATAATGGGAAGATATTTCAGGGCTAACAAGTAAAGGAGCACGTGTGCACAGGATTCGGGCAAAATACCAAATCATATGAACCCTAAGCCAAAACCATTTGTCTCAAAACAATGGTTCTTGTGCTTAGATATGTTTTAAAAATCTATTGATATATGAGCAAGAAACCAATAATTAATATTTATTTTTTTCAATTTTGGTACGTACATTTCTACGATTTTTTAAAATCAATGTATCGAGCACGTCCTGACATCAGTCCAGGCATGTAGAATAACACAGGTAACAAAGGTTTCAAGGATTTCTCAATGTTCCTCTATGGTTTATTTTGCATTTCTCATGTGCTTCTTGTAAACGATCGTTACCTATTTCCCACCCTTGAAATTTTCTTAAACTTATTTCATGCACCATTTAGTGAAGTGGCAACTAAGATTATGACAACCTTTCAACCAACCTTTTTTCTACTTTTCTAATGTTGGTGATATGCATAGTATCCCGAGTACCACGTACATACGAATAGTGTGCATATGTTGTATTAGTTTGATATTTGTACCTACAGCATGCATTTGTAGACAGAACCTCTAAAAGTTTGTCTATACCCATGCATGTGTTGCATCCTTGTTGTGGGGGGTTTTTAATCGAACCGGGTGATTCGGGTGGCGAGCACAATCTAACACGCCAAAGAGAAGAAAGAAGACCGGGAATTACATGGAAAAACCCCTTCTCAACGTCGAAGGAAAAAAAACCACGGGTGGAGTGAGAATGCACTAAAACATCTTCAACGGTTACAATCTCTCACCTTAACCCCAATTACACCGTGAGGATCGATCTCCCAAAATACCGACCTCTACAGTCTCGACTTAGTTACCGACCTCTGCAGACAAAACTTAGTTACCGACTGACGGCGGTAACTTCAGCTAAGGTACCGACCGACCTCTTTAGCTCCGCAAATTCCGGGATAAAACTGGCAGCACCTCCTCAAGAATTCCCCCTTCTGCTGAAGGGGTAGGTCCCCTTTTATAGTGGTGGGGTGACGGTTGGAGAACTCCGCGCGGGACGGGTAGACGACGTGTCTCCGCAATGTACTCAACCGCCGCGGTAGTGGGAACGTGGCGTCGGCTCCCGGTAACTTCGGCCGGAAATCTCGGAAGCGTAGTCAGCACCCCGTAACCACTGTGCGCCCGAGATTTCTGGGTTCTACTGTCGTCCTTTTCTTCGCTTTAGTGCGCGACCGACCTCCGTGAGGGGGGGGTTGGACTCCCCCCCTCTCCCTGGCTGTCGCGCGACCGACCGACCCCGGGGGGGGGCTGTTGCGCGGCTGACCGACCCCCGGGGGGTTTGGACTCCCCCCCCCCCCCCTCCCCCTGGCTGTTGCGCGGCCGACCGACCCCGGGGAGGGGGTTGTTGCGCGACCGATCGACCCCCGGGGGGGGGGGGGGGGGGGTTTGAATCCCCCCCCCCTCCCCCTGGCTGTTGCGCGGCCGACCGACCCCGAGGGGGGGCTGTTACGCGGCCGACCCCTATAGGGGGAGTAGGGCTCTTCCTGGTTCGTTTTGGCGTGTGACTTACTCGCGACGAAGTGACGGCCCCCGATAGCTTCTTCTCCACTTCGCGTGTGGCCGGACCGCGACGTAGATACGGCTCCCGGCGGGTAAGTTCCTCATGGTACACACACTTGTGATTTCATCATGGTTGTGTATCCACTCTTTTCGACAGACTTGCATTTGCGCATCACCTCAGTATTTGCTCCACGGGTTACTGCACTACCTATAAAACATTCTCCCTTCTCGTTAGCATATATACTTCAGCATTTCTTTGCATTTTTCATGACTAACTTCTGGTGGATCCTCACCCTAAGTTTAAGAGGTACAGCAGATGGTGTAGTAAACTAAGTACTCAAAACATGTGTATCATGTCCATATCAAGCATTCTTTGATTATGTATCAATGTGTGTCTATACAAGGAGTATTCTGTCTATAAGCCCCTTGTTTGTGTAGTATAACAACATTCAGATGTCTAATGACTCTAAGAGATTTGGGTTCCCATTTCCACTATTTATCCTCATGCTATCAACTGATGCCAGTGATGCGACAAGGATACAAAATAGACCTACATATACAAAAATAAATGAATGCATTCATCTTAGTGATATGGGGCTATCAAGGATTAAAATGAGCTAAATAAAAAGACTTCTGAGGCCATATGGTGGAAGACCACTTAAAGTAAACACCAACAAAATAGTAAATGTTTGACAAATCCTAAAAAAAATGTCACCGAGGCATTTTTCATTAATCATCATCAAATAGCTTTTTGGTCCAAGTTTGTCGTGAGACCCTCCAACCCAAAATAACCACACTAGGCCTTCTTCTGTCATTCAAATCAAGGCGCCCTACTATATCAATCAAATTACTCAAATAAATTTCCTTAAACTCAATTACATACATCTTAATGGGTCGGTTTCGTTGATTATTGGAGTGAGTTATTTTGTATACAGTGAATTCCAAGTTTTCTCCAAATTTTTTCTTTCTAGTTGTTCTCAATTTCACTTATTTCTCTGCAATTTCTGCAATGTAGTCAAGGCGTCAAGGCGATGCCTAGACGATTTGGACTGCCTCGGCGAGGCTTATGCAACAATACACACACACACACAAGTAATTTGTGGTTTTATGTATAGAAAATTTAATTACTAGAGATTGATATGGTCGAAATAATAATATTTGATAATGAGTATGATCTAGAGTGTAAGGTAAGCTACATGACCATTATTATTGCAACAAATATGAATCACGCATCAACCACAATGATTATATATTGCAACAAAAATGAATCACACATCAGCAAGAGAAACATAACCCTATCATAATCATAAATTCAATTAAATTTCATATGCATAAAAATTACCATATTATGTAAGGTTTTTATTTTTTTGAACATTTCACATCCACATATTCCAAAAAAAACAATAATTAAAATTACTCGTCATCTAAATCACCTAAACCATCTACATCATTATCACTCTTATATGAATCATCCTTATATGCCTCTTTCACCTCTTTCTTCCTCAAATCCTGACAACATGGACACAATAGTTTTTTTCCCATCAATGCTGGCACAGTGTTCGCCGTCTACAAAGCAGCATGGACCCTATAAAACCAAACGGGAGACAAAAAACTCAATTTGAACCCAACTCATTAAAAACAAAAACCTAATTGTTAAAGTAGGCACCTAGGCGGCGCCTATAGCTGGGCGCCTAGACGGCCGTCCAGACTCCACCGCATGCCTATCCAGTGTCTAGGCGGGCAGAGCTTCAAAACGCCTAGGCAATAGCCTAGGCGGCACCTAGGTGACGCCTTGAGTACACTGAATTTCTGCACATATATGTTTGCTGAGTTTTTTGAAATTTGTACTGAATTCGATTACAAAAATGCTCATACCATGCCACTATTGCAATGAAATTAGAGTTTACATGCAGACCTGTGTGCAAAAGTTTCTACAATAATTCTCTTAGAATCGCTGATTAAATTTTTAAACGACAATGTATTACGTTGCTGTATCCCTTTTATCTATACTCAAGGTTCCCAAAACCCTAATCATGTAATCTCACACCAAGAGTTACGTCAATTGGTGCCAAAGCCATCTTCTAAGGTCTTCTATCATATCAACAATTACTTGGATCTTCTATCCACTTCCTCTTGTTTTCTTCACCATGTTGTACTTACCGAAAAGACATGGAACAAAATTCTAGCTATGAGAAGGGGCCACGATAAACATAGACAAAGGTAAATTCCTTGATTGAGTTATTTACGAAAGAATCAAAGGAGATTGATCATGATAGTCCAACTATCAAGCTACACCACCAGATACTCCTAATAATGATCCAGAGATCAAGACATGCCTGAAGAAGATTTGACATACTAAGATTTCCAACCTCTACGGATGATCCATCCTTGTTCAGATATTGATGGCCAAGGTCGAGCATGTCTACCACGATCTATACAATCTAGATACAGTATCATAGTCAGTTTCGGAGATCGAATCGAGAGTGTGCAGCTCTTTCCACTCGTCTTCTTTCAGGAAAAAGGGAAAGTTCAGGGATCAAGATCAAGTGGATCAGCATCCTCGCCTAAATAGATGCAAGATCGGTGGGACTGACTTCCAAATCCTCCATCCGACAATTTAATTGTGCAGAGTAACAATATATGGCACCCATAATCAACTTTTGCAATCCAATGGCGGAGAAAGATGGAGACCCTCCATGTAGAACTTGTGTATAAGATCCACACAATGGAAACATCATGTGTAATTTGGGAGTTTAGATCAGGTTGTGTCGCTTTTTCCCCTTTACAAATGATCCCAATTGTTGTATTGAGAATTATCAATGGACGACTAAGATGGAGTAGGATCGAGACTATGTGGCATACCACGCATATAGGTTGCACCCTTACTAAGGGCAAGTTAGGAACAAGAAAAATAAACATGAGGTGGCCCTAAGTTTGGTGCGGAAAATACCGTGATTTCATTCCCTAGTGGAATAAGACTCACAGACTCCCCTTCCAACATGTAAGTTCTTCCACGAGTAGAAGGATTTGCGGGCTCCATCCACATGAAAAGGAAACCACAATACTCATTTCCACGCATGGAAATCACAAAGAGAAAAAAGGTAAAATCATGCCCTTCAACTTCACCAACATTTTCTCTTTCCTTCTTGGCCATCTAAATAATCGATGGTTTATACTTTCCTTGAATGTCAAGTGATATTTTCATGTCTATAGAAGAGGGTTAATGCAATGGAATTGTTCGCTTGGTGATTGTGAGTAATTTTGGTGGTGGGTTTCACCATGGAATCCCCTCATCTTCCCCTCTTTGTCTTCTCTTTCTACTTCTCCCTTTCATTGCAATTCTGGACATATATGTTTGCAGATTTTTCTGAATTGCGTGTCAGATTCCATTATCAAAAGTGTTCCTAGTATTCAACCATTACATTGGAATTGGAGTTTATATAATGACCTTGCATGAAAAGTGTTTTGGGCTTATATCTCTTTGCTTTCTGTAATAAATCATTTAAAAACTGTAGTTGAAATTTCTGTACATGAGCATATTACTTTGCCGATCCTTTCTGATTTAAATCACAGCAGTGGAACCCCTACTAATGTGGTCCCTACACCAAGGGTTACGTCATAAAGCCTGGAACTAGAAAGGTTCCTGAGTGGACACGGGACGCCAAAGTGGGAAGCATAAAAGATAGAATCAGTAAAAATTCATAAAATTAAGACACAAGTATCAACTCGGAAACAAAACAAAAAACATGTAAGAAAAGGAACTCTAGATTTTCACAAGTTTTACAGGTTAATTATAATTCATAGAAGTTCATAAACTTGGTACAAAAACTACGAATTGCTCGACAGTATAATTATGAAATGACATTCTTTTTCTTTTATCCCCCCCAATCCCCTCCTACAGTCCTACTACACATTTCCTATTTACTATCGGTATCATCGTTCTAGGGTTCATCCTAACTTGAATCGGTTTTGAATTTGAATTCAGTCGATCCGAACCCACTCTCCCAAACCCCCACCCACCCGATTTGATTTGAATTATGGCCAAACTAGTCCAAAAGACCTCCCGGAACCTAAAATATGCCCGGGTTCGCTTCCAATTCGACTGAATTAGCTGGTTCAGACCCGAAACTTCCAGATTTGACACGAGTTAGATATAAACTATCCGAATTTGGCAAGACAAAGTACCTTCATGTGGTGCGCCGGATGGAATCCTCTCTTAACACTCGATCAAAGCGCGAAAGCAGCAGGATGATCAAATAAGTAAATTAACAAACACACGTCGCTCACAATGTTTCACTCTTCTCTCACAATCAGCGCTATGCATACAGTCTTGTTCTTTAACTAAAAATGGCAAACTTTGGCAGCCAAGAAACCCGAATCGATTCCTCCAAATGTTTCAGTGATGAAAATTACAATTCAATTCTGAATAAAATAATATCACGATTCACGACAAAAAAAAAGGTGGAATCTTTAATGGGAATGAAACCCTTACCTCTCCTCTGAGAATAGAGAGGAGGACCCCCCATCCTCTGGACGAAGAACTGGTACTGGTTCTGGATCGCGTCCTCCTTCTTCGAGCTGGCGAATATCGAGCGGAACCACTCCTCCTCATCCTCGTAAACTCTTTCGGGAGTTCAAAGAATCCTGATCAGTACAAAGATCGGGGGATTGGAGGGAGGGGGGGAGAGGGGGAGGGGGGGGGGGCGGCGGCGGAGGGGAACCTGTTGTAGAAATTGGTGGAGAGGTCGACGAAGGGCTGGAGGCCGCCTAAGGTTTCGAAGAGGTTGGTCTCATCGATGGCGAAGGCGTCGCTCACCGCCACCCCGCTCCATTCCGACGCCTTCTGCTGCAACGACTGCATCCTGGCAGGTGGTGTGCTGCTGCGGCGGCGGCGGCGGCGGCGGCGGCGCACGGTGGACTCGGAGTGTTAGTGTTTGGCGAGCACGAGCCCGTTAAATGCTTCCGCACGTTCTAGCCAGATCGCGTGCACGTCACGCGACCAGCTAAAGAGTGGTGGCCATTCAAAAAAATAAAGTAAAACTCGTCTGAGAATGGGATGCCGCATGCCGTTTATGGCGGGGAGTACGATTTTGCTCCAACCCCCTTAAAAGAGGTTGGAGCATCCCGCTCTCTCATTGCTCCATTCCAAGGGTATGTTTGTCATTTCATATTATTTATCATGGTGAAATGATCAAAAGCCCTTGAAATGGACCAAAGAGAGAGAGCGGGAGGCTCCAGCCTCTTTACGGAGGTTCGAACAAAATCGTTCACAGAAAGCAAATCAAGTGATCACACGTGGCGGTAAACTCACGGAGTGCATGTAATCCCAGTCGTACACCTGGCTCAACACACTTGGAATTGGGTGATAACCACCTGGGCCACTAGGTCCTATTTACTTCCCAGAACCATAAAAAATAGGGATTTTTAAAAAAATAATATTTAAAAATAAAATATTAAAATAAATAGTATTTGATCAAAAGTAATTACCATACTAGCGCTCTGACAGCCACATGGCATGTCAGCACCGTAAAACGAGCCGTGAGATTTTTTTTTTTTCCTGTTTTAAGTAGAACCCGATATTTGGATTACAGGATTTAAACCCGGTACTATGAATATCGGGTTTATCCGAAATCCAATAAGAAAAACGATGAAATATGGAAATGTTATATAAGGGGGCTTTAGTTAAATTCAGTATCCAGAATACCGGATTTAAACCCTGTAATCCAAATACCGGGTTCTATATGAAACAGAAAAAAAAAATCTCGCGGCTTGCTTTACAGCGCTAACATGCCATGTGGTTGTCAGAGTGCTAAACTGATAAATACTTTCAATCAAACGCTATTAAATTAAATATTTATTTTATAAATATTATTTTTTAAAAATCCCAAAATAACAAAAATAATAAATAAAAAGTAAATCAACTAGCAAATCATATTTCATTGTTGCTGTTTGTATTGACCAGTAAAGTAAAATAGAAATCACATTTACTTTGGGATGGTTGTTCTTAGTTATCGGTCAAGTGAGAGAGAGTAACTTGAGCTTTTACTTGCATATTGAGATAGTTGTTTAAATTGAGAAGTAAACCTTCAACCGAGTTTGGTGGGAAGGCATTCATTTGGTTGTGTTCTTTGCGTACACAAAACATATTCAATCAGATTTGGTGGATGACATTTATGTGGTTGTGTTCTTCAAATACTCCACTTATTGTTCTTTTGAAAAGAGCATCCATTTAGTTGCACATAGTGGATGTGTGGGTGGGTGGGTGTGTGTGGAGTCATTCAGCTTAGTTAGTTCAAAAAAAAAGTAAATCATACTACCTTAGTTAGTTCAAAAAAAAAGTTTAAGAAAAAACATAAAAACCACATAAAATATCAATAGAAATTACACAACAAAACTTAATACACACGTTTATACAAAATACTAACCATTCACTACTAAAACACATCACCAAAAAATTAAAAATTATAACTTAATATCAATGCTTCGATAGCATCCAACTACCAAAAAAGTGAAAATATTTTTGATAATGGAACAAAAGGATTCAATTTGGGGATTCTCAAATTAGGGTTTTAACTAATCGACTGATAAGGAGGATGCATCGCAGTGCTGCAACATCCAATAAATAGAATTTTTAATGAAGGATCCTTCACACTAGTGGATCCTAATCTTCCGACGACAAGATCCCCAACGATAATAGTTTCTCTGCTAAAGGAGAGGGAGCAAGGGAACTCTAATCTAATAGTTTAATACTAAAATGAAGCCCTCTCTCTCATGTTGTGACACATGGGCCATTTTTGAAAAGCTATAATCATATGTCATGGTTATTCCTCTGCAAGTCTAATTAGTTTTTGGCTTTAGTCCTACGTGAGTGTCTTGGATCATGGGGTGTGCTTAGCAACCCTCATTCCCCATCCTCTTGAATGGGTCGCCTACTCGCTGATTCTTTTCAAGTCGACGTCTTCGGCAAGGAGATCTGCAAGCATCATACCTCTTAATGTATTATTGGGGTTGATGTTCTCATGTGACATATTAACACTGTATTGGCGTCGAGTGCCTTGCATGAGGTCATGCCAACTTCATTACAAGGGGTATATCGATTGCTTGCTCCTTGCTCGCTTGGATATGGCGGAGTTTTGGCATTTTCCTATGTCATTACTGCAATCACTCTGGCCAACTGATTAATTATGACAAGTCCTCTCTCATTTTTGCCTCGGGTGTTTTGATTGCCATACGCCGGTCGCTCTCTGCTATGCCCATGTTCCCATGGTCTTTGGGCCATTCCGCACTTGGGTGTTCTAGTTTGTGGTAAGCACATTTTGTCCCAAAACAACCAACCGATTGTGTAGTCCGTTACTCAACATCTTTGTTGGATGAAAATCTCATATGTTATCCTTCGCCGATCAGGTGACTGTTATCAAGTATGTTCTTCAATCCCTCAGGGTTTTCGGCGTTGCTAATTCATGTTTCTCTCTCTTTCTGGAATTTCTGATTTATTTTGTCCCTTTGATTTGCGGTTTGACATCATTTCCACGGATTTTCTTCTGGATTGGTGATAAAGACAAGATCCGCACCATAAGCTAACAATGCTGAAATGACTTATTTTTATTTCTATCTGCTGTGTAGGTCTTTTTCTTGATGTTTTGGGGTGGCAATGAGTCGTGTCGGGTCGGATTGATGTCGTGTCTAGTTTTTGGGTCGTGTCCAAAATCCCTAGATCCGGACCCGACCCGTTTAACTAATTGTGTCTAGATCCTAATCCCGTACCCGACTCACTTATAAACGGGTAGACCTGATAAGACCTATTTATCACATGGGTCTTTTTCAGTTGACCCGATCTGACCCAATCCGACTCGACCCGACTTGACCCGATAGACCAGCTGGTACTATATATTATAGTATCGGATTGCAGGTAGACCCGACTCGACATGACCCATTGAATTTTAAATGGGTCTTCCCGGGTCTACCGTGTCTATACCCTAAACCCGGACCCAACCCTTTTATTAAACAGGTCTATCGTGTCGCGACCCACTTACGACCCGAACCCGTTTAACCCAAACTTGCTAACTTCGTGTCGGGTCCAAAATTGCCAGCCCTACGACTAAGTATGGGAACTTTATATAAGGGGGCTTTGGTTAAACTCGGTATCCAGAATACCGAGTTTAAACCCTGTAATCCAAATACCGAGTTCTATATGAAACAAAAAAAAAATTCAAATCTCGCGGCTCGCTTTACGGTGCTGACATGCCATGTGGCTGTAAAAGCGCTAAACTTATAAATACTTTTCGATCAAAAGATATTGAATTAAATATTTATTTTTTAAATATTATTTTGAAAAAAATCCCAAAATAATAATAATAAATAAAAAGTAAATCGACTAGCAAATCAGATTTCATTCTTGCTGTTTGTATTGACCAGTAAAGCAAAATAGAAATCACATTTACTTTGGGATGGTTGTTCTTAGTTATCGATCAAGTGAAAGAGATAATAACTTGAGCTTTTACTTGCACATTGAGATATTTGTTTAAATTAAGAAGTAAACCCACAACCGAGTTTGGTGGAAAGGCATTCATTTGGTTGTGTTCTTTGCGTACACAACATATATTCAATCAGATTTGGTAAATGACATTTATTTGGCTGTGTTCTTCAAATACTCCACTTATTTTTCTTTTGAAAAGAGCATCCATTTAGCTTCACATGGTGGATGTGTGGGTGGGTGGGTATGTGTGGGGTCATACAGCTTAATCCAGACAAAAACCGAATTCAAATCATACTACATTAGTTAGTTCAGAATTTTTTTTAAGAAAAACATAAAAGCCACATAAAATATCAATAGGAATTATACAACAAAACTTAATACACACATTTGAACAAAATACTAACCATTCACTGCTAAAACATATCACCAAAAAAATAAAAATTATAACTTAATATCAGTACTTCAATAGCATATAACTACCATAAAAGAGGAAATATTTTTGATGATGGAACAAAAGGATTCAATTTGGGGATTCTCATATTAGGTTTTTGCCTGATCGACTGATAAGAAGGATGCATCGTAATGCTACAACGTCCAAGGAATAGGATTTTTAATAGAGGATCCTTCACTCTAGTGGATCCTGATCTTCCGGTGACAAGATCACATGATAGTTTTTTCAGTTGAATGAGAGGGGGCGGGGGGAATCTAATCTAATCTAATATAATAGTCCAATACTAAAATGAAGCCCTCTCTCTCGTGTTGTGACACGTGGACCATTTTTGAAAAGCTAGAATCCTTTCCCAAGAGCTCTTTCACTCTGTTGAATACACTCCCTGCAACTGAGAGATGCTTTTCCCTCAAGGTGTACATGGCGAGTACCTATCATCATATGTCATGGTTATTCCTCTACATATCTAACTAGTTTTTGGCTTTAGTCCTACGTGGGTGTCTTGGATCATGGAGTGTGCTTAGAAACCCTCATTCTACATCCTCTTGAATTGGTCGCCTACTCACTGATTCTCTTCGAGTCGACGTCTTCGGCAAGGAGATTTGTAAGCATCATACCTCTTAATTTATTCTCAAGGTTGATGTTCTCATGTGACATACTAACGCTGCATTGGCGTTGAGTAGGCCTATCAAAGGGTAGGGTTGGAATCAAATCGGGCCCGACCCTTTATTTTAGGAGGTAGGCCCTAGCCCTTCAGGGCCAAAAAATGATGGGCCCTATTTCGACCCTTCAACGGCCAGGGCTGATCAAGGGCCAATTTGATATACTAAGATAAGGATTATCGATATATCTATTTATTCAGTTAGGTCATTAAGGAAGGGTTAAAAAAAAAAAATTCTCTCTAAACTACTCTTATGCTCGTGCCTTTAGGCTTTTGGTATTCATTTAAAACCCCACTCATTTATTCGTGCTTGAGACTGATAATACAGCTTAAAAGGTAGATAAGTCTTATGAGTATTATATAATACTTCTAATACTAGTATTTCCAAACTTGATAACTCCGATTCCTATAGGGTTACAGTGAGTAACCGATTAATTACTGATTAGTCCCACTTAGCATTTGATTTAGCCCCTTAATAAGTGTTATATATATTATATAATTTATGTATATGGAGGGCATGGCCTAGTAGGGCCTAGTCATAGGTTTCCCTTGCTCGACCCTCATCTTGGAGGGCTTACAAAAATTGGGCATGTCCCGACCCTTAGGCCCTTGGTGGGCAGGGCTTTAGAGGGTTTTGGAGGGCCGGGCCAGGTTAGGTACCCTCTCCAAAGGGCCTGATTGACAGGCCTAACGTCGAGTGCCTTGCATGAGGTCATGCCAACTTCATTACCAGGGGTATATTGATAGCTTGCTCTTTGTTCACTCGGATATGGCGGAGATTTTGGCATTTTCTTAAGTCGTTACTGCAATTACTCTGACCAGCTGATTAATTATGACAAGTCCTTCCTCATTTTTGCCCCGGGTGTTCTGATTGCCATATGTCAGTCTATCTGCGCTATGCCCATGTTCCCATGGTCTCTAGGCCTTCCTGCTACTTGGGTGTTCTAGTTTGTCTTAAGCACCAACTGTCCCATAACAACGAACCAACTGTGTAGTATGTTACTTAACATCTTTGTAGGATGAAAATCTCGCACGTTATCGTTCGCCGATCGGGCGACTGTTATCAAGTTTGTTCTTCAATCCCTCATGGTGTTCCGCATTGCTAATTCATTCTTCTCTTTCTCTTTCTGAAATTTCTGATTTATTTTTTTCCTTTGATTTGCGGTTTGACATCATTTCCACGGATTTTCTTCTGGATTGGATACCCCATTTCTTAGGATTATGAAGTGTTGATTTCCCTCCATCCCAACCCTTTTTATGGAGGTCAGATCTTCTCCAGTCCGTCCGCTCCGGGCGATGGGCCCGTGCGCATCACATCCTCACGATGGCAAGCAACCCCACATGAATAGTACTTAGCTGATTGTATGAGGCTGTGATGCACACCGGGTCCACCGACCGGAGGAGATCCGAACTCTTTTTTTAAGGGGCTTGGCTGCTACTAGGGGGTGGCAATGTGTCGGGTCGAGTCGGGTTTGTGTCGTGTCTAGTTTTGGATTGTGTCCAAAACCCCTAGACCCGGATCCGACCCGTTTAACTAATCATATCTATACTCTAAAATCCGTACCCGATCCGTTTATAAGCAGTTAGACTCGATAAGACACATTAGACCCGTTTACCACACGGGTCTATTCAGCTGCCCCAATCCAACCAGATCCAACTCGACCCGACTTGACCCAATATGACCGCTAGTACAGTATTGGATTGTGGGTAGACCCGACCTGATCCGACACAACCCGTTGAATTTTAAACGGATTTCTCGGATCTATCGTGTCTAAATCCTAAACCCGGACCCGATCCGTTTATTACATAGATCTACTGTGTCAACCCGCTTACGATCCGAACCCGTTTAATCCAAACCCAGACCCGCTAGCTTCGTGTCGGGTCGTGTCGGATCTGCCTTGTCGGGTCCAGAACTGCCAGCTAGGGCTGTGCAAAAATCGACCCGAACCGCATAACCGAACCGAAACCGACCAAAATTTAACCGAAATAACCGAACCGAACATCAAACCGAACCGAAAACAAACCGAACCGACAAAACCGATTAAATCGGTTTCGGTTTCGGTTCCCGGGTATGAAACACTGAACCGAAACCGAAAAAACCGACCCGACTTCTTAAATCATAAACACAACGGCCATAATACTTTTGTTTCCAGTAAGTACAAGTACGAAGTAATTATGTTAGATCTACAATGCTTCAAAAGAGTGAACGTCGGTTGATTTTGCTTTGAACTTTCATTTTGGCACTATGTAAGAACATAATCATCCACTTATTTGTGATGAACTGACGATTAAAATTCAAAAGCCAAGGGTTCTAGCATAACTCATATTAACCGAAACCGAACCGAAAACCGATCACACCGAACCGACAAAAACCAATCATTTCGGTTTCGGTTTTGATTTTTTGAAAACCGAAAAAAATTAAAACCAACAAAACCGACGCTCACCCCTACTGCCAGCCCTAGCGGGCCGGCTACCCGTCTTTCTCGATTAAAGAAAGCCTGCCATGTCAAGGTTCAGGAAACACGAATGACGCCATCCGCATCACTCCCTACTGTTGCTTCGCGGTGTAAAATACCATCATGGCCCCTTGATCCCGCACTCCCACTCTGTTTCTCAAAGTCACCGTGGCCTCTCTCGTTCTAGGGTTTCCTTTCGGTTCTCCTCTTCTTCCCGCGCTCCCATGGCGACCGAAGTTGTGACCGCCGATCGAATCCAGAAAGTTTTGGAGCATCTCGAAGCCGAGAAAACCCTAATCACCAACTGCACTGACATATGGAAGGGCCTCGCCGACCACTTCTCCACCCTCGAGCAAACCCTAGCCGACCGATCCCTAGCCCTGGACTCGAAGCTACAGGATCTCGACGCCCAGACCAAGCAGACCCTAGAAGCTCTCGATCTCCGCGAGGCCTCCATCCCCGACCGCGAGTCCGCCGCCGCCGCCCTCATCGAGGAGTGCAAGGAGTCCGCCGTCTCGGAGCTGGAGAACCCCGATGCAAAGACCCCGGAGGACCTCAAGGGGTTCCTCCGATGGTTCTGCCAGGGGATGGACTCCGCCGGCCTGTGGCGCTTCGTGGTGTCCCGCCGCAGGGACCTTGCGGCCCTGCGGAATGAGATCTCCGATGCGGTTTCCGTATCGGTGGACCCCGCGCGGCTGGTGCTGGATGCCGTGGAGGATTTCATCGGCCAGCTGGCCGGCGATGGTGCCGCCTCCTCGACCGGAGGAGCCGACCGTAGCTGGGCTCTGGGAATGCTTCTCTCGGCACTATTTGATTCTGATGGGAAGAAAGCGCCGGAGGTCTCGGAGAAAATCAGGGAGAAGGCGGCGTCAGTTGCCGAGGTGCTAAAGTTGAAGTTTGATGGAAAGGAGGAAGGGGAAGGGGGTGGGATGGGGAATTCAGAGGCACAGATGTTTCTGCAGATGGTGGTGGCGTTTGGCTTGAGTTCAAAGTTCGAGGAAGAGTTCTTAAGGAAGTTGGTGTTAGAGCATGCTTCGAGGAAAGAGATGGCAAAGCTTGCTGTTGGATTAGGATTCGGGGAGAAACTGGCTGGTATGAAATCCTAACCTTGATGTTGAAGTTCCCTGAAGAGTTATACATTAAATAAGCTGTTGAAATGCAAATTTCTTTAGTTCAATGTAGTTAGGAGTTAATGGCGCTGTTCTTATATTCATATAACCCTGATGTTGAAGTTACCTGAACAGTGTCCCTAAATAAGATTTTGAAATGTAAATTACTTTAGGCCAATACATTTAGCTGTTAATTTTATTGGTGCCTTTCTTATTTTCATATCTGAAGATTATTAGTTGCTATCATCGTCTATTTTGTTTCTGCGGTATTTGTTCACCGAATATTACCTGGCAAAAGTGTTGGTGTCTGCCCAAAAATTGGTGCATAAAGTGTTACGAAAGATTGGGCTGCAAAGCCTACTCTCTTAGCAGTTATTATGGATGTTCTCTTAGTGACAGTTAGTCATGTATGGAGTGAGGTCACAATGCAAATGATGCTTTCACAACATAAGTGATTCACTGGTTATTCTATGGGGTCAAGTGTTGGTTAATAGTTTTGCTGTGGTGGTATGGATGTTGACATTAATGTATGTTGAACTTAAATAGTGTTTAGTGATAAGTGCATTCTTCCATAGCTATGCAGCTGCGGTAGGCGACCTGGGTTTGATTGGATTCATTCTTGAGTATGAATCTTGGAACCATCCAACTAAACCTGTTGAATCCATAGTGGAGTTTGGACTTCTAGGCATTAATTATTTTATGGTTTTTGCAAAAGCTACGCTAGGTCGACATCCGTAAGTGGTCCGCCACAACCTAAGCCTATTGAGGTGAGAAATGGCAAGGTTTGCTAGGGCTTACCCTATACGCGACGCGCCACAACCTAACCCAAGTATGGTGGGAAAATGGGCAAGGGTTAGTTGGGACATTCTTTGTAAGTGACGCGCCATACCAAAACCCGATTATGGTGAAAAATATGCAAGGTCTGGATATATTAGGGTGTCTCCCAGCAATGACACATTGCAATGGCGACTAATTGGAGCAAAGTTAGCAAACCTACTAAAAGGGTATTCACACCAAATGGAATGAGACCGAACAAGAAAGATAATCCCACAAAAAAACTGGTTTAGATTAGTACATGAAATGCTAGGACTTTGACTTGAAAAAGTAGATAATCAGTAGATACAACGGTGAAAAGGAGAATAAATATTGCTTGATTACATGAAACCAAATAGTAAGGGAGATCTTAGAAAATTGGCGATGGTACATGCTAAATTGCTAATATATATAGGGAATGATAATACTAGAAATGGAGTTTGAATACTATTGGATAAATATATGAAGGATAACATTGTCAAGGTTAAAAGAACGAGTGATAGATTATTGTAAATAAAATTGGACTTAAGTGAGGATTTTATTAATTTAATTAGGGTTGGATGAAAATGTTAAAAAATCCATATTTGGGTAGAGATAGATGTATTAGTGTAAGGAATTACATGGGGAGAAATGATATTTGTAGGGGGTGATTTAAATGGTCATGTTGGGAGAAGTAATAGAGGAAATGAGAGAGTAATGGGAGATATGGATTTGGAGATAGAATTGCAATTGATGATTCTATGCTGGATAGTGTAGCCAAGGCGCCTAGGTGTTTTGGCTTTGTCTAGTTGATATATATATATATATATATATATATATATATATATATATATATATATATATATATATATATATATATATAGAGAGAGAGAGAGAGAGAGAGAGAGAGAGGAATGTTTGGTTGAGCTATGAGCTGTGGATAGAAAATGAGTTGTGAAATTTCGGCCGTCCGATCGGGATGGATCCAACGGTCAGGCAACCTGTACTTTTGGCACGGTGGAGCTCGAATTCATGTCAAATCAGAATTTCTGCATTATATCAAAAATTGTGTTATTTCGGTAGCCTCTTCCCACGAGCCTTCATCCCGAGGTCTTCTCTTCTTCGATCACAACTCAGGTGAGAATCCCTTTCAAAAAAACAAAAAATCCGATTTGACATAAAGTTGAGCCCACACTGCTGAATGTACAGGTTGTTCGATCATTGGATCCATCCCGATCGGACGACCAAAATTTTGCAGCTCATTTTCTATCCGTAGTTCATAACTCAACCAAACATTCATCGCTCTCTCTCTCTCTCTCTATATATATATATATATATATATATATATATATATATATATATATATATATATATATATATATATATATATATATATATATATGGGTCGAGTTCAATGGACATTGTTTTTGCACTCAATTTTTTACACCGATTTTCAAAACATTAGATAGAGGTTTCAGAATTTCTTGATTTTTTGTGAGCATAATCACCTTATCTTAGATAGCACGTCCACAAAAAATCAGAATATTTTAAAGCCTCCAAGTACATCTAATCTAAAAGGCTTTATCGACCGTCCATTTTAATCGTTAATTTGAAGAGCACATTTAATAAGTCTAGTCTTTAGAATGTGCTAATTTTTTGTGGATGTGTTATCTAAGACAAGATGATTATGCTAACAAAAAATCAAGAAATTCTAAAACCTCTTTCTAATGATTTGAAAATCGGTGTACAAAATTGAGTGCAAAAACAGTGTCCATTGAACCTGACCATATATATATATATATATATATATATAAAATATAGAATGACGATACATTGCGGCCGCTTAACATGCGGTCATCCCTCTCTGGTGTTTTTTTGAAATTTTTTTTTGGAGATTGATCACCTACCCCTTGATAGCACACACAAAAAATTTCAGCTCATTCCAAGACCTAAAGGCCATTTAAATGTGTTCGGCTTTTATCGGTCGTTCATTTTTACCATCAATTTGATGAACACATTTGAATGGCATATAGTTATTGGAATTAGCTGAATTTTTTTTGTGTGTGCTATCAAAGGGGAGGTGATCAATCCCCCCAAAAAAAAATTTCAAAAAAAACTTCGCAAGGGGTTGCCGCATGTTAAGCCTAATGTTAAGCGGCCACACAGTATCAACACCCTATATATATATATATATATATATATATATATATATATATATATATATATATATATATATATATATATATATATATATGGGAAATGAGTTCCTATGACATGTCATAGGGAGTACCCTATGACATATGGTGAGTTAGTAACCCTAGAATATTTAGAATGTTCTGAATTTTTATGAGGATGATCACCCTATCTTAGATAGGACCCCCACAAAAAATCGGCTCATTCTAAAACTTCTAGAGGCATCAAATATGATTTTCAATTTAACGGTTAAAATGGATGGCCGATAAAGCTTATAGCATTTAATGCCCCAACAAGTTTTAAAATGCTTTGATTTTTTGTGGACCTTCTATCTAAGGTAAGGTGATCACCCTAACAAAAATTCAGCACATTCTAAACATTCTAGCATTACTAATTCACCATATGTCATAGGGTACTCCCTATGACATGTCATAGGAACCCACCCTCTCTCTCTCCCCCTCTCTCTCTCTCTCTCTATATATATATATATATATATATATATATATATATATATATATATATATATAGAGAGAGAGAGAGAGAGAGAGAGAGAGAGAATAGATTTAAAAAAAAAATCAGAAAAAAGTAAATAGAAATATTACAGTTAAGGTTTAGATTTAATTCAACTCAATTTTGAAAACCTCATAAATTCGTATGAACCCATCATAAGCATTTGAGTTAATCCAACGCAATTTGAGTTAATTCTACTCAATCTTGGGTTAATTCAACTCATTTTTGAACCCATCGGTAGATTTTGAGTTAATTCAACTCAATTTTGAAGAATCTTCAAATTCTTATGAACCCTTCATAAGAATTTGAGTTAATTCAACTCAATCTGAGTTAATGCAACTCAATTTTGAGTTAATTCTACTCAATTTTGTAAAACCCCAAATTTTTTATTGGGTAAACTTCAGGTTAATTTTGGAAAAACCCCAAATATAGATCAAGTGAAAAGCTGCCCAGGCACCCAGGTGCCAGGCGTAACTAGGTGCAAGGCGGTCCTAGGCGACAACCTAGGAAAAACCGCCTACCTAGGGTGTCGCGTAGGTGCCCAGGGGTCCAAAACGTCTAGGCACCATTTTGACTATTATGATACTGGAGTTCACATTTCAAAAAGAGCGATGAACACTTAATTGCTTGCAAGAGTGGATAAAAATGCGTGACGAATATATTAATTTCTATTAAAGAGAAATGAGAGATTCAGATGCTAAGATTGTAACTTTGTAAGATGATACTTGGAGAAATTTTGACAACACAACACATAGACTAGTCGTTTTGGATGTATGTATTAAAAGAAGAGTGAAATACATGAAACCCCCTTGAACTATTGTCTCAACGAGCCTCGCCTGATCTACATTGAAAAAACCAAACTCCTTCAGTTGTCACCTTCTCCCACCTCTAAAAGCCTGCCAATAAGTAAGAAATTCAATTGAATTAGTTCTCACTTGACGCATCTACGAAAAAGATCTCGCTCTGCAAAGAGCGCAAAGCAAAGGAAACAATCTTCGCTTGAAGCTCCTATTCCTCTTCAGCACTATTCAATCCTTCAGAAGTCAAATCATCAACCAATTTTCACATCCCCCCACCTGAACTAAAAAACTAAACATAATACCCCCTGTACTATGAAATATTTTTACTTAGCCCCCTCCATATAGGTTTAATTTGTTCAGAAACTGGTAAATGATCGTGTTTTGTGTTGATGGTATACCGAGCTAGATAGTCCAGGGGTATTTTGTTCGGTTTTTAAGTTCAGAGGGGTTGCATGAAAATGGGCAATGCTTCAAAGGGGTTTCATGTAATTTTCCCTTAAAAGAAAGAAGAAAAGAAATAGACTAAATTGGGCCTAATAATAAGGTACTGAAATTAAAAAGGGAATGATATGACATTCATTAAAGAGAGGTTATAAGAAGGGGAATAGGATCTTGATGAGTACACCAAATATGATGTGTTTTATAAAAAGTGATGGAGATGATAGCTATTATTTAAGCAATACTATCGCGTTGAGGAAGATGTGGCTAATGACATATGAAAAGGCTACTTTTGAAAATTAATGAATGAGAACCCACGGGAGGAGTGTATTTAGAACAAGCACAATCAAGGGATTGACATGTTTACTATCGTTCGATTAAAATGACTCAAGTGGAGGAGGCTTTGACAGTGTTCTAAAAAGCGCTAGGCGTTAGTCGGGCGGTGGGGGTCGCCTAGCACCTAGGCGTTTTGTCTTTTTTTAGTTATTTTAATTATTATTTTGATATTATATAATATATATGTTTAAAAATTAATATAAGTTTAAGATTATCCCAAACCATTATTTTAAAGAACAAGTATATAACCATAATTCAAGATTGAGTGATTAACAAGAACAAAAGCAAACATGGTCAGCCTCAGCCCGCCTGGTCAGCCTCAGCCCGCCTGACCAGCCTGATCCCGCCTGGCTAGCCTAGCCCCGCCTAGCTCCGCCTAGGAGCTTGCCCGCTTTTTTGGAGCGCCTAGAGCCTAGGCGAGACGGTGGGGGCTGCCTAGCGCCTAGGCGGCCGCCTGGGCCGCTTTTTAGAACACGGGGCTTTGAAAATGATGGATAAGTGTAAAGCATTGGGCCCTGATAGGATATTAATTGAAGTTTGGAAGATCTTAGTAAGAAGTAAGAACTAGATTAATTTGGTTAAATCGTCCGTTTAATAAAATCTAAATAACAAGGAAGATGCCAAATAATTGGAGAAGAAGTATTATGGTAATACCTTTATATGAGAATAAAGGTGGTGTTCAAACTTGTTCCCAATTTTCGTTCTCTTTCTCGCATATTTAACTGCCTACCCTTTTATGGGCTTCATTTCTGCTGTGATTGATGTCTGTTGACGAGTGAGAACAATTATTAGTCATCTGAAGCTTTTGTAAGGATATTGAATCCAACTAACATTTTACAATTTGCTTTTGATATTGATTTGGTCATGGGAACGATGGTTTAAACGCTTTTTTTTTTTTAATTCTTTAATTCAAGTTTATCTTAGAAAGCTAAGCCTCCTCATCGGCGCCCACATACTCATCCTGGAATTCAACTAAAACATGACACACTTTCAGGCTTTCAGCATGTGTTTTCATGAAATATAAACATGGTAAGATAACGATATTGGGTGACAGAACAATAAACTAGTACTATGTATTCAAGGGAATAATTGGAAGCCATGCAATCAAGATACTGGCAAGATTTGTTTATAATATTCAGAAGTCATTAAAGTTCTAGACCATTCTGATATGATCTACTCATCAAGACCATAGAAAATGATCCTTCAACTAGAATTTGTTTTGGAGGGTTTCTTCAACTGGAGTTTTGCACGATAATTATTGATCTGGTATTTTAAATTTGGATGGGATTCAGGTTAATGTTTTGAATATTCATTTCAACTTAGAACAGGACATCCAGGTCCAGCATTTTCTGTTACATGGTGGAAAAATTAAGTATATTGACAACATGGAGTTTGAGTACTGGCTGATTCGCATGAGCACGGAGACAATGAAGAAGGTTCGGAAGTTAGTATGTGGTGGTAGACCAATGAAATTAAGAGGAATAATAAAGAAATGTTGAAATGAGAGTAAGAATGATGGGAAATAAATAGAGTCTTACATTTGCCCCCTCTTCTTCCTCTTTCTCATGTGGGTGAACTTGTGTGCTTGTTAAACAATCAGTTTTTAAGAGCTCATGCAAATTGTTCCAAATAATTTTATTTAGTAAATTATTGATCATAGCTTTGTATGCTCTGCAGATGTTATCGAGGAGTTGGTGAAGAGTGGTAAGCAGATTGAGGCCTTATATTTTGCTCATGAGTCTGGTTTAATAGAACGGTTTCCTCCTGCCCCTCTTATCAAATCCTATCTCCAAAACTCGAGGAAAAGTTCTAACACCATACGGAAGAATGGAAATCACTCCATTGCAGCTATTGTATGTTGCTTCCTATTCTCGATCCCTTCACTTTCACTGCATTATGAAATGATACGAGTCATTTGATTGTTTATTTATTGGTTGTATTTTAATATTACTTGTCTATTGCAATTTGTGATTTATAACTTTTGTAATATAGGAATATTATGTAATTGTTGATCTTACTTGAACAATCATTACCTGACTTAATTCTCATAAAGAGGGAATATCAAACTCACTGTTCTAAAAAGCGGTTCGGGGGCCCACCTAGGCATTTTAGGACTTAGACTTATCGCATAAGTTGAGACCCGCTTTTCTTAATGTCCATAAGAGAAAGGCCGTCGATGTTATTTATTGTCGAAAGTAGTTATTCGTAAGTTACTTCTCTCCCGTTCGTTTTCTTCTTCTCGTTTTTCTTTTTTTAACTAAAACACTAGTGTGTAGTGGCTCCCTTGATCCATTGTGACCACCTGAAATAATGATGATAGCGACACCCATGGCCCATTGTGAACTCCTGGAAGAAGGATGACATTGTAAACATAATAGTTATGCAAATTCTAAATAAAATGTTTTATAAAATTTTGGGTGTCTTAATCTTTGGGCGTCCGCCTAGGCTTCCGCCTTACCGCCTTAAAACTCCTCTACCGCCTTAGGTCCGCCTAGCGCTTTTTAAACATTGATCAAACCAAAGTAAAACATATAACCATCATGTCTCCTCGAGTAATAATGCTGAAGCTCATTAGTCACGGAGCATCTCAAAGAACTATTATACAAATGGCTACCTTAGAATCTAAAAAGTATTGCATATTAATTAATAATAATGAGAAAAAGTAGCATGAAATACAGAATATATTTTGGTCACTATAAAAAGTCAAAAGCAACTAACCATAACAACCACATGCTATCCTCTCAAGATGGGGCCTGCTTTGGGGCCCAACTCGAAAAACTAGCTATAGGCTCCATATCTGATGTTGAGCAAAACTCAATGTTTTTCCGTGAACTTGATGGCAAGCCTTCCATGGTTCTTGATTTATGTCCTTTACTGCAAGGATTGCAAAGATAATAGATAATTATACATGTAACTGTAAGAATTGTAAGAAGAAAGAAGAAGGTAGATGCCATTTAAACGGTACCATGTAAAACCGCAAGATGGAACAAGTAAAACTTATTGTGAAAATAATACTAATTAATGAAAAGCATGCATGCAACCATATCAATCCTTCTGTATTTTAGTAATTTAGATTATTCTATCAGCCTTCTCTTCATTTGTTACACACCAAAAATCTCTCTTAATAACAATTTCTTTTGATTAGTATTTGCAGTTTTAGCAACTAACTGTAACAACCACGTGTTATCCTATGAAGATGGGCCCGGTTTGGGGCCCAACTCGAAAAACCAACTAGGCTCCATAGCTGATGCTGAGCAAAATTTAACGATTGTCTGTGAACTCGATGGTAAGTCATCCATGATTCTTGATTTGCGTCCTTTCACATAAGGATTGCAAAGAAATAGATACGTATACATAATTGTAACACGCGGAACTGCAAGATGGAACAAGTAAAATTAATGGTGAAAATAACACTAATTAATGAAAAGCACACACACAACCCTATCAATCCTTATGCAGTGTAGTAATTTAGATTATCTTATTAGTCTTCTCTACATTGGTTACACAAAAAAAGTCTCTTAATGACAGTTTCTTGTGATTAAGACTATAGATACTAAGTCGGAAGTCTGACAAAATCGGCTAGGGGAGAAGTGGGAAAAATCGAGAAAGTTGTGAAGGAGTTGGAAAGATAATTAGTAGAATTTTAAAACATATTTATATAGATGTTCCAACGTATTTTTTGAGCAGTACATGACATGATTAAAACATGATTAATCAATATTAAAACATGTAACTCGGGATTAAAAGGTTAATAGTGTGATATTCACAAAAGCGGATCTTTAAAAAAAAACAGTTAAGAGTCATGTAACAAACATTTACTGAATAAGTCACGATTAGAACATGATTTATTCAAAAAGTTGAAGATTTTGGTAACAAATATTAGGACTGGTGTTTTTAGCACTCATTCTCTTTAGAACTTTCTGGACCAGCTCCATCCAAAAAACTTTGGATTCCTTCCCAGTACCCTTTCTTAGATTCTAAAACATCACCTCCCTCTTTTTAAGGGCGGTCTCTACTTTGCATGTGACAAACCATCGCCAAAAAACAAAAAATGCAACAATCTGATAGGAGCAACATGAAATAGGGAACTCCCAAAAAATAAATTGAGCATTAATTTGCACCTCATGTAATGGTTCAGATTTATATCATTTTTTGTACGCTTCAAACTGTAAAAAATTATTTGCTCCCTTGTTACATGGCTTAAAATGTGTAACCAACCAGCCAGCATTTAGCTTTCTTGACATGCTTGCAAAGTAGCGTTGTTTAGGTTTTCGATATCAATGTTAGACCGTTGACTCCAAATTGAGTCCATTAGAAAAATGTAGAGCATTTTTGGTCTTCTTCAAGTTACATAACAAAGTCTATTCTTTTTATTTTATTGTATTTTATCAAGCTAGAAATTCTTTAAGGCTGTCTGTAGAGTGTTTTTGGTTATCTTCAGATGATATTTTAATTTTGCTAATAAAAGGCCATTTGTATATCAAAGCATTCATCTTGATTTATGCATTAATGTAATTTTCAACAAGTTGGATATAAACTGCACTGGAACAATATTAAGTCATTTATGGAATATAAAGTTATTTCCCATTTTGTGTTTTGTCAATGATGCAAGCTAGCTTAAGGGTGAGTTGCTTATTTAGTTTACTTATTGCACATGCTGTTGTCTATTATGCTTACTCGGTATAATGAAATTTATTTAGGAATCTTTTTAACATCTATGCCTTGATTAATGTTATCTTACATTATGGCCCTTTTTATTGTCCTAAATACCATAGATCGTTACCATTGCCTATATCATTTTCATTGGGTATCAATGGTAATAGTGGTCATCATCATGTACCACAAGTCAAATCTCTGTATTATCCACTTCAGTATTTGCATTTATAACTACCTGATTGTTTCATCACTGATTCACATTCATCATCAACTGTACAGAGCAATGAACATAGAGTGAAAATATGAAAACATAAATTCATTGAAATTTTGTCAAAACATTACATTGAGCAAAATTTTCATAATGATCGAACCATCCATTCATCATCCAATCGCCTAACATTTTTCCACTACCAGCAACACATTTATATGATAAATCAAAACCCTTGAGCAATTGAAACCCATCTATATAATCAACACAAACTGAGCAATCGATACCTACCTATATGATCTATCAAAGTAACAGAGCAATCAATAGCTATCTATATGATCTATCAAAGTAACATAGCAATCAAACCAACAAAGCAACACCCCATCTATATTGTCAATCAAAACGCTAACCCAAGCATGACCTAGGTTATGGGAAACCCATCTATGTAATGTGACTTTCTTCAAATAGGGTTCGGAAAACAGAATCACAGAATTCAGCCCTATGCGGCCACTTGAGATGCATAGAGGGAATTACAAAATCTACCAATCTCCAGCCGCCGGAGATGCATACATAAAGAGATCCAGCTATCTCCGACTGCCTTAGATGTGTGTGTGTGCGCATATGCACAAATACACACACAGGCGCGTGCGCGCGCACACACGCGCGCGCGCGCGCGCACACACACACACACACAGATTTCTTAGAAAGTCGGACTTGATTGTAGACCTACCTAAGCCGTCATGATCCGTTGGAGCCCTTTGCTTGGGGGAAATAGTCGTTCACAGTTGCTGGGGGATGATGCCTTATGAGTCCGATTGACACAGTTATGTTCGATAGAAATAAAAGAGGCTCCATTTTAATTGTGCCAGAGGCACGATGTGCTGTCGGAACAAACCGTTGGCACATCCTACCAAATGTTGTGCTAATGGTGCTTGCTCGTTTTCAATGCAAGACCCTAAAGGCAGTGTTCCTTGCTCAAAATTACTGTAAAAGACTTGCAGTTGATTCAAAATCCCCCATGAACTATTCAAAGGATAAGACGTCCTTCAAAAACTAGTACACATCCACAATTTTCTTCATGGGCTTCTTGAATTGTTCGACGATCATTTCGTCTGCAGACTTCAATTTAAACTTCTTCGGCTTCTCTTAGGTATACTTGTTGAAAACAATAGGCGAATTCCAATTGATGCCTGGAGATTCCCTATGGAAGGCTAAGGAGAAGAATATTCCATCTTTAAAATTCCTTTCCAGTAAAACTGAGGATCCCGATTTGCAGGGGCGACACTTCTAGTTCCAGATCATTTGACTGATTTAACTAATCTGAAGTTGGAGATGAAAAAATTGAACCTCCGACGTGAGCCACACATCCATCTTCATCTCCTTATTTTGTGAGTGATGCACACAACTCCTTGTGTCGATCTTCGGGATCCGTCCTCGGTCCTCACCTCTACATGGAGAATATGAAGAAAGCTAATTTTAATACCAAATAATGCAACAACAAAAAGATCTATCTGATTATGGATCCACAAGGCACCATCCACAACATGAGAGGTCAAATCGGCTCTACTAGATAAAATCAACAATTGCTGAATAATAAATTTAAGAGAAATCAAATGCATCTTTCGGAAACATATACTTGAGCCTTTATAAACCTGTGATTGAAATCCTTCCAAGGAATCTCAATCTTTTATTATTAAATTAATTGTTGTCCCTGGTCAACAGAAATCCATGATTTCCAAACGTTCACTATGTCTTATTATGAATTCTTGACATTGCTTGCTTTCTTTTTGTCGTATGAATACATGTTTAATTACCTAGTTTGAATATTATCATAATAGTAACTTAATCACTAAAACCTTATATTGAAATTGCTTGTAAGTAAAAACTTGCTGGTTAAAAATCTTCATCGAGGCTTTCGCATTAGTGTCCTGCATCAAGTAGTCAGGCAATTCGGTATTATGGATCTGTTTATATCGGCTTCTTTCCTTAAGCATGAAACATGGCCCACTAGTGGGGATCAACATGTGTCTGTTCATGTGCTTCAATTTTGTCATCCGTGACGCACGTGTGTCTTGCATATCAATCTAACATTCAGGCCACCTCGACTGCTGTAATTCTTGAAACAACCTTCTTTGTTCCTTGTTTTCTTCAAAACAGCAAATTGCCACCCTCATCCATACGTTCAACTGTACAATGCTCAATATATATATATATATATATATATATATATAGAGAGAGAGAGAGAGAGAGAGAGAGAGAGAGAGAGAGAGAGAGAGAGAGAATGCGCGTGCGGTGCGTGCGATGTCGCACCGCAGTTGTCCGATGAACCACGCACTCAGTGGTGTATCGGATGGCTGTGGTGCTACGCCGCATACATCGCACGCCGCACCGTAATACCCGCAGCTCACTTTCTCCTACCGCAGCTCACAGCTCAACGTAACAGCCCTCTCTCTCTCTCTCTCTCTCTATATATATATATATATATATATATATATATATATATATATATATATGATAAAATGCAGCGTGCGGTGCGTGCGGTGTCGCACCACAGTTGTCTGATGCACCGCTGCACGCACCGTAGCGGTGCATCAGACGGCTACGGTGCGACGCCGCACGCACCACACGCCGCAGCCTAACACGTCTCTCTCTCTCTCTCTCTCTCTCTCTCTCTCTCTCTCTCTATATATATATATATATATATATATATGTGTGTGTGTGTGTGTGTGCGCGCGCGCGCTTAATGGCGGGCATTTATCGTTGATTTGTTGCTTTTCTAGGAAGAAGCAAGCAACGAGGAGTTGACTGCCCTCAGATCCATTATCAGGTGCATTGAAAATCTTAACCTTGAATCAAAGTTCAGTCCTGACGGTATAAGGAAGCGGCTCACTCAGTTGGAGAGGGCCAAGGCAGACAGAAAGAGGGCTGCAGCAGCCTTCAAGTCTCAGAACAAACGGACACGGGTTAGCTCTACTGCCCCCACTTACCGTCCGGCCAAAGCTGGTAGGACCCCCAATGCGCCCTACCCATCGTACCATCGCAACCCACCGGCGCATCAGATCCCCTCCGCCCGCCATCCATACGGTGCTGTTCATATCCAGAGCCCCACTGCAATTTCCCAGCAGTACTATGTGCCTGAAGACCTGGCTGGACCTCGAAGCGCCATGCCGTATGGTGGACCGCCCATCGGTTACGGTGGATTCGATTATGCGGCCTCACATGCTGCGCCTTCTCAGCCGTCGTATCCACATCAGCATTAGGTCGGCATCCAATGAAATCCCCCTCTTTTTTTTAGGTATCTTGAGGTATCAGATGTTAATCAAATGTTAATGATGCTTTCCTAGAGATTGCACTAGTTCGAGAATGTTAATGACTGTAATGTGAAATCGAAGTAGTACTTTTATCAGCCAAGGGATGTATTCATGGGCACGAAGCACCTAAATTCCCTCGCCGGTGAGCTCTCGTAGGGCTGCGTTGGTATTCGATGCAGTAAAGTGAAGTGATGAGCATTTGAATGAAGAAAAGATGATCATCTGTTGATAAGCGGTTTAATTTGGGTAAACCTGTTCAAGTCAATAATCCTTCCCTTTTCAGTTCGCTTTTCGGTTGATCTAGAGTAAATTTCACTCGACTGCACTTTACTTTACTGCTGTGAATGCAAACATGCTCTTAGGTGCCGAAAAGCGATCCTGATCAAAGGTTTGTGGATTTTGTTTCAGGCTTGGAATTTGTTGGCCTTTCAGTTCTGATACCTAAGCAGTAGCTGTTTTGTTGTGTTTATCTGTGATTGACTTTTTCTTATTGATGTAGGGTTATGCTTAGTTGTGGGAATATAGGGATTTTTGCATATGACCCCAGAGCAAATATTGATATTCCAAATAGCCTCTTTTTAAGTTGTATTAATAACCCCCCCACGTGTAACAAAATTTAACAATATCCTCCCACCGTTGCCTTTTTTTGGCCTTAGTTTTGAGTTATATTCATTTAACTCGAGGGCAAGAAGGTGACAGTGGGTTTTTTTTAAATTAAATATCGGAATATGTGAGGGAGTTATTAATAAAACTTATAAAATGAGGCTGTTATTTGTAATATCAGTATTTGTTAGGGAGCTATATGCAAAAAAATCCCCCTTTTTTTTGCAAGTAAAAAAAAAAAATCCCTATTTATTTTCATCTTCCTGTGAACAGATTAAACGTTTCTTGAGTTGATGTTGAGAGCATTTTAGTTCACCCTGGGTGAACATTACCCTAACAAATATAAGGCGGGTTCCCTAACGGCGCACCCTCCCCCACTCTTGAGAAAACCCTCCTCTCTAGCACCTCTAGACGCCACCTGGCAACCTCAAGGGAGAATGCGGCCTCTCTCTCTCTCTCTCTCTCTCTCTCTCTCTCTCTCTCTCTCTCTCTCTCTCTCTCTCTCTCTCTCTCTCTCTCTCTCTCTCTCTCTCTCTCTCTCTCTCTCTCTCTCTCTCTCTCTCTCTGTGGATTCAAAATACTTGGGCATGGATTAATATATATAGGATGAAGGGTAAAATGGAAACAAAAAGTAGGATGGGAGGAATAATGAGTTAGTGGGTTAGTATGATTTATTACCATAATAGTCCTAATATGGTGAAGGGTAAAATGGGAACATATGTAAAAGGATGAAAGGTCTTGTGTAGGGATAGAATGAGAAGAGTAAAAGTGACATATTATAGTCCTAGGTCTTGTGTTTGTTATCATGACATGATTTAAAATACCAATTGATTAGCGACAAAAGGGTAATATTCTTGGATGATATTTGTGATTTGTGTAGGGATAGAATGGCAAGTGCAAAAATGGCATATTACGGTCATAGCCCCTTTGTTTTTTTTCATGACATAGGATTCAAAATACTGGGTATGGATTAATATATATGGTGAAGGATAAAATGGGAACAAAAAGTAGGATGGGAGGAAAAATGAGTTAGTGGTTAGTGGGATTTATTCCCATAATAGCCCTTGGTTTTTTAAATGAATAAATAAGGCTCAATTGATTAGTGGCAAAAGGGTAATATTCTTGGATGGTATTTGTGATTTGTGTAGGGATAGAACGGGAAGGGCCAGAATGGCAGATTACGATCATAGCTCTTTTGTTTGTTTTCATGACACAGGATTCAAAAGACTAGGCATGGATTAATATATATGGTAAAGGGTAAAATGGAAACATATGTAAAGGGTTGGAAAGAAATAAGGATCCAAAGTGCGGTTTCTTAGAGGGGGTATGGATATATTGGAAATGATAATTGCCAGGATTATCCAGTTCTCTGAATTAGTATTTAGGGTAAAAATTAGGGTTAGGTTTAGATTTTTATCAGGGTATACGGTTAGGATTAGGGCTAGGGTCAGGGTTAGGTTTAGAGTTAGAATTAGGGTTTAGGTAGGGTTATGGTTAGGTTTAGGGTTAAACCCTAACCCTAACCATTATCCTAATTATAACCCTAACCCTAATAATAAAATTAATCCAAAATCTAACCCTGAACATAGCTAACTCTAACCACAATAACAAATTAAAGGTCTCCGATTTTTTTCAGAAATTTTCGAATATTGACGCATTAAGAGAATACATTTGAAAAAGTTTGACTTAAGTCCTTTTTGAGAGATGACTTTTAGTTCAGGTTCCTCCCTATGAATATAGCTAAAGTCCCTAGCCTCCTTTTGAGAGATGTCTTTTAGTTACAAGACACGTTAATTTTGAAGCTCAAAGTCCATTCCTACAAATATATACACTTTTTAAAACGAATGTATACATTTTCTGAAGACAAATGTGTTCTCTTTTTAAAACGAATGAATACACTTTCTAAAGACAAATGTCTACTTGTTGGGACCTTTAGCTAATATAGTAAATTATGGTGTCTGTGGGTGCAAAATCTGGCTAAACGCCCGACAGTGAGACTCGCAGCCCTGCCCTAAGACCCCACGAGGACAACAGTGGGACTCACAACCCTGCCTGGAGCCCACGAAGACAAAAGTGGGACCTGTAGCCCTAACTAGGGCCCACAAGAATGATAGTGGGACCTGCAGCCCTGCCTGGGGATCACAACGCCCCGACGGTGGGACCCATAGCCCTGCCTGGGGTCTATGGAGACAACGGTGGGTCCCGCCAGTCCTGCCTAGGGCCCACAAACACTATTTGAGGTTTGGTAAATCCCCTCGGATATTTACCAAACCCTCGATATTCCTAAACCTCTATAAATAGCAGACTTGACAAATATTCCATACCCGAAATTTCTTATTCCAAACTCTACTTTCTGTTCTCCAGAGCTCCTTGAGCTTTTTGGTTTTCAGACTCCACCTGAGACCACTCTACTCTCTGTCTACTTATAAGAAGCACTCCTCGGTCTGTCGAGAGTAGCTCTACTCCCTTTCAGAGTTAGTGGATTCAAAGGTTGTGTCTTACTGCATAGAGACATAGGCTACGGCTGAACTTTGTCACCATCTTCTGTGTCAACTCTCTCTCTCTCTCTCCCTCTCCTCTCTCTCTCTCTCTCTCTCTACTTTACAGTGCTTGTGTGATAGCCGAGCAAGTGATAGCTCAATGCTCTACAACGTGCATATCCCTAAAGCTCTACCCTTCTATCAACTATTGGAGGGGACTGTATGACAGCCGTAATCCTCCCCCATAGTGTCTTGCGGTGAATATTTCAAAATAGTTAAGGAGCTATACCAAATTTGCCATATGAAAAAGTTTGACATAAGTCCCTTTTGAGAGGTGACTTTTACTTGCAGGACACGTTAATTTTTAAAATATAACTCAAGTCCCTTCCGATGAATATATACTTTCTGAATACAAATGTATACTCTTTTTAAAAAGAATGCATTCTCTTTTGAAGATGAATATATACTCTTTCTGGAGACAAATGTATACTTGTAGGGACCGTAGCTAGAGCAAATTATGGTGTCATGTGGTTAATATTGCAAAATAATTAACCCCCCCCACCCCCCCCCCCCCCCCCCCCCCCCCCCCCCCCCCAAACTACAATCTCCCTCTTTTGCTCCATCCTTCACTCCTCCTCTTCCCTCCTCCTACCCTCTGATTGGGAGAAAGAAAAGAGGAGGAGGAGAGAAGGGAGGAGGAGGCCGGGAGATTGAATTGGGCGCGGAAGAGGGAGATGGGGAAAAGATGGAGCCGACGGGGAGGGACTCACAGGAGAGGGAAACGACGCCAAATAGAGGCCGCAGGCGGAGGCCGAATCGAGGTGGGAGGCGCGCTGGAGGCGAAAACAAAGATGGAATCGAAAGAGGGGGGTTCGTTCCCTAAATATAGTTTTTTACTTTATCCTGGCAAAAATCATAGTATCCGTCAATATAATATATTTCTAGCGACAGGTGACTTAGTATCCATTGTGGTTTAAATCAATGTTTAATAGCGAAGGTAGAGGTATTATCCATCGGTAATTAAATAAGGACAATAAATAAATAAATAATAATAATACCGATGAATACTTTATTGCCCGTCGGTAATATAGTATATTTTACCGATGGTATATAATATTACCATCGGTATATTATTTATATCGACGAATACTAAGGACTCGTCGGTATTAAATATCCAAAAATAATCAAAAAAATTAAATATTTTATGCCGATGACTATATATAAATCTGTCGATATTAAGCATACTTATACCGACGGTATATAATATTATCGTTGGCAATAAATGTCTTTCTTGTAGTGGTACACATGTTGTCTAGAAAACTCAAGCTCACCAATCTAATCGTGAAATGAAGTTCAAACTTCCCGGCCCTCATATATATGTAGTATATATTTGTACAATAACTTAACTCCCACCCTCATATATATATGTACGGTAATTAACTCCCTACCACCCATATATGCATCGTAATTAATAAGCGAGACTGCTTGCTTCTATGATATAATTGGGGTGAAAAAAAAAACTCTTAGCCCTCTGATCTATCTGTTGTATGAGTGCGATTCATATATAGAATAGAGAGTGAAAGAAAATGATTAATGAGAAAATGTCTCATAGCTCTTCTTCGGTCTACCAGTTTGATTAGTGTGATTCACCTGGTAGATAGGCCCGGGGGCTTCCTCACCAAATATTCACAGAGGAGTAGAAAGTGTCATAAACTCTAAGAGAGAATCCCACTCACGTAGCCTTCTTTCTTCCGGTAAATAAACCCATGTTTAAAAAAAAAAAACCCTTTAAAAGCTCAAAGACGGATACGATTCACACGAACGGTGTTTGTGGGTCGCCAGATGCAACGGGGGGAGTGCCGTCGAAGTCAGAGGTGTGCCAAAAGACACACATGCATTTTTAGTTTGTAATGAGGTACAATCAATCTACAATTAATGAATGTTATCACATCTTATTGTTACTCTTTGCTATATGATTGTTAACTCTTTACCAATAGTTACTTTTTATTACTCGTCGTATTTAGGAGTAAAATCATCATCTAAAAGAAAATAAGTTATTGCTTCACTCGGCACTGCCCTAGGCTTACCAAGTTCAACTATAGAGACTTAATGTTAATCACAAACTGTATCTGTCTCAATGTTTAAACTGAAAATTTTTACTGACAATTACCTGAATAAAAGGAGAGAGAGAGAGAGAGAGAGAGAGAGAGAGAGAGAGAGAGAGTAGAGAGAGAGAGAGAGAGAGAGAGAGAGAGAGAGAGAGAGAGAGAGAGAGAGAGAGAGAGCATGCATGATGGGCTGTGCAAACTACTAGTTTGGATGTGGAGCGCCAAAGAAAGGGTCACAAGTCTGCCTTCCTATCTCTGCCACGCACATGGTGCCTCCCATCTACTTTCTCCATGACTTGGCCTTACATAGAAGTCCTAATCATTGAACACATCACACCTTTTAATTCTGGAAACCCACCTTTACTCCCTTCAAATTTTTATTAAATACTTTTATTTTTTCTTAAATTTTACACTGCCATTTTAATTGAACCTCCATGGAGGCCCAATGTTGTGGTCAGCCCTGCTTTTTTGCACCATAGACGTGCTGCAAAACCTACGGGCCGGATTGGATTTTTGTATCTTCCAAAAGTGAGCCGACTCGGTGAGTAGTCTTTACTTTAGGGACCCCACCCTATAGTCATATACAACACTTGTCTCTGTCACATTGGAGCATAAATAAATCTGCCATAAAAAACAAGAGAGATAAACTGTGACGAACTCAACCTTGGTTATCCATCTCCTCACAAACCGGCTTGTAAGAGGAGGTCCAAGACGGATATATATGCAACTCATCATCCACTCCTATTACCGATGTGGGACTATCCTGTGTGAGGCATGATCATCTCAACACCCCCCCTCATGTGGGACACGCGTGGTAAGGGTACTATCGGGAGGAGCTTCCGGAGCAGGTTTGACTCTGATACGATAAAGTAAATATTGAGATAAGGTGAAACTCACAGATTTAACGTGCTTCGGCTTTTAGTCTACATGCACTAGAGAAGGGAGGAGGAGATATTATTCATTGTGTCTCAATGGAGATTATAGCCACAATCTATAGTTACAATGACAAATGTTGCCCTAGGGAGAGGGACCAATTTAGGTAACTATTAAAGTGGGGGAAAATCTCAGCTTACTAAATGTGGTCACCAAATTACCCACAATCCAACAGCTTACTAAATATGGTCATCAAATAAACCCATAAATAGAAACAAATCCTCCTAATAACTCCCTTCTCACCAACATAAGCCCACCATAAAGGCATGAGTAAGGCTCACGGAATCCAATTACACAACCTGGCCAATAGGAGGGTAGGTGCTTTGCCATTGGGATGTGGCCTCAATATTGTGTCAGAAAGACGTTTGTTTTTTGAAAAAAGGATTGTTCATCGATTAAATTATGAACAATATTTCGTTCCAACATGTGTTGGAGCAGTGGACTTCAACAGATTGAAGTGACTATCGCTGATTCGACCGTATCCCGCTAGTAAAAAGTAAACGTCACCAGTGATACTTGATAGGACGATGGTTACTTTCAAAACGTCAGTACTTGGATTCAAAGTGCAGTACTGAGATTCCTGCTAGTGGGATATGGTCCAATCAATGATAGCCGCATCAATTCGTTGAAGCCCAGCGCTCCAACACCCGTTTGAGCGAAATATTGTTTGTGTATTATTAGTGGAGAAACATCCTTGTATATTCCCCCCAACTTTTCCACCAATTTTATAATGTCCTAATCTTTCCTTCCTCCTACCAAAATAAAATAAAATCATACCTTCCAAATTATGACTTTAGGGACACGGAGCTGATATTTTTAAAAAAATTAAGTTGTTAGCATTAGGTTGTCGATGTGAGATGGTCAGATTCTTATGAGAATGATTTTGTCCCATCTCGTTAATGAAGTTGGACCATCACCCACTCTCTGATTGATCAATTTTAAGGGTTTTTGGTCATTTCACCATGATAAATAGTGCAAAATGACATACATGCCCTGGAAATGGACCAATGAGAGTGAGGGTGATGCTCCAACGTCTTGAAGGAGGTTTTAGCGAGCTGGTTGATGTACGAGTTAGGTTCTCATTGGGTCTGGTCGTTAAACCAATTGGATTTCGGGATAATGAGACGAATTGTGGACCATTAAAGCCAAGACTGGGTCGACCCGGTCGACTTGGATTGGCCCGGCCTGAGTAACAAAACCCAACCTTGAATGGCACCAAATGTTGATGTACGAGTTAGGTTCTCATTGGGTCTGGTCGTTAAACCAATTGGATTTGGGGATAATGAGACGAATTGTGTGGACCATTAAAGCCAAGACTGGGTCGACCCGGTCGACTTGGACTGGCCCGGCCTGAGTAACAAAACCCATCCTTGAATGGCACCAAATGTTGAGCCAAAAGCATAAGAAGCCCCTCCTCTCCCCCCCCCTCTTCCTTCCTCGAACCTATACAGAGAGAGAGAGAGAGAGAGAGAGAGAGAGAGAGAGGTTTTGGAGGACATATCCGTGTCAACAATCCATGGCAAGCGAGTGCAACGGCAGCTCCGCGGGTGGCATCGTCAAGATGCCGGAGATCAAGTTTACCAAGCTCTTCATCAACGGTCGCTTCCTTGATGCCATCTCTGGTATTCATCTCTCTCTCTCTCTCTCTCTCTCTCTCTCTCTCTCTCTCTCATTGATTAGATAGAAATTACCAAAATATAAAATTTAGTAGGTTTTTTTTAGGGTTATTTTGACTTTGCCCCCCAAATTTTGCCTTTAATTAGACTTTACACACCGTCTTTTCATTAATTAGACTTTACCCCCCAAAACTAACTGTTCCATCAGCTCACCCCCCCAAAATTTTATTTCTTTTCCGTCAGCTCACCCATTCTCTTAGACGGTGAGCTGATGAACAGCTAGTTTTGAGGATAAAGTCTACTTAATGAAAATATGCGGGTAAAATCTAATTCAAGGCAAAAATTTGGGGGCCAAAGTTAAAATAACCCCTTTTTTATAAGCAAGAAATTTAGCAGTTCAGAGGTATTTCGTTTGTTGGCGGTTTTCCTCACTTGGAGTGGGAAATGAGCCGAAACCCTCACATGATAGATAAAATGGATATTTATCTGTATTGAAACCATGGGAAATCATCGGATATCTGATTTCCTCCGAAAATGAAAATGATTTTTTTTTTTTTGGTTTTTGGCTGGACTGACCAAGCCGTCATAGGATAGCGTGCTAGAGGACTCATAGAGGTCCGAAGATCGATACAGGGGTTAAATTCTAAAATCCCGTGAACATAACATCAACTGTTAGGAACACTAGATCGCGTGTTTACAACAACCTTGAGGAAACGTTCGTGTCCGTAAGGAAGTTGAACAGGTACCTTTCCGAAGAGAGGAAGTGCCTCCAGGCCTTGAGGGAAATGAAACATTTTTCCCTATTTAAGTCGATGGCAACCAAACGAGGCATTGTATTTGTGTAGGGACAGATTTGGAAAAAAAATAACTTCAAGGGGGTTTGAGTGATTAAACTTTAAACTTCAAGGGGGGTGTAAAGTTTGATTTACCCCATTCTTTTCTTCACCACAAATTTGTCCGCCAGTTGTTCGTTCCATCTTATTATTATTTAATATTTTTTGGGGTGACAATTTCTCTTGTCACAAACCAGCGGGTCATATCGGGTCAGGTCGGGTTGAGTCAGATTGGGTCGGATCGGGTCAACTGAATAGACCCGTGTGGTAAATGGGTCTATCCGTTTATAAGTGGGTTGGGTACGGGTTTAGGGTCTAGACACAATTAGTTAAACGCATAGGGTCTGGGTCTAGGGGTTTTGGACACAACTCATTGCCACCCCTACTTGTCTGGGCCTCTCACTAAGTCCTCCTAAAAAAGGGGTAATGTGCTTAACGTCCCTGACAACATTTCGCAATAGTGATATGGACCGACAACAAGATGCATTTGCACCAGGTCCCGTTTGGAAAAAAATACTGTTTGACCGTTTGAAAAATAACCATTTTACCTCAACTCGTAGCTGTACAATGAAATCACTTGAAAAGTAATATTCTGGTAATATAGGGTAACATTTGTTACGTTGATTTTACTGTAGCATTTTTTTTAAAAAAAAATAAGATTTGATAAATTTTTTTTTGCTACAATGAAATCATTGTAGCAATTGTTACTCTTATCACCAAATTGTTACTCTTTGATGCTATTGTAGCAATTTTTACTCTTTATTATCGAATTGAGTAACAATTGCTACAATGATTTCACTCTAGAAAAAATAATTTATCAAAATTTTTCAAAAAATATATGTGCAATAGTGGAATCATTGTGTCAATTGTTACTCAATTCGGTAATAAAGAGTAAATTGTTACTCTTTATTATCGAAATGAGCAATACTTTTTATTACCGAATTGAGTAACAATTGCCACAATGATTTCACTGTAACAATTTTATTAATCCAGATTTTTTTAAAAAAATTACTACAGTAAAATAACTGTAGCAAATCCATGGGTTAAGCTCTGTAGCGACGAGGACGGAGGAACATGCACTAAGGGATAGTTTGGTCATTAATTGGGGATAAAAGTCAGGTGTGGGACTTGCTCCAGTTGCATCATTTTTTGGAGGGATCTTGTGCAACACCATCTCGTTGTCTGTCCTTGCTCTTAAATTGATCTCTTATCAGGGACCTCTCACTAAGTCCCCCTATAAAAAAATTATATCCGGTGGAGCCCACATAAACAGTAGGGTACTTTTATATGATTTCCTCATGTGTAATTGTCCTTGAATAGTTTAGGTCGTGGGCTAGAAAGTTTTTAAAAAATAGAGGATAAATTATGCTTTACCCCCTGAAGTTTAGCTCAAAATCACTTAACCCCCCTCCCCCCTAGTTTATTTTGTTCCAAATTGCTACCTAAAGTTTGCAATGTTAGCACAAACTTAGTTTCATCATTTGGTAATTATTATCTGATCAAAATTGAATTGATGGGGGGCAAAATATAGTTTTTTAACGGGGGGATATGTGAGCGGTCGCTGACAAACAAATCCTTTAAGCTGAAGCAATTTGAATTGCTGTTGACGAAAATGCCCTCTATCGCATTTTAAATTTTCCCCTGCATGCCACCAAACCAGTGAACATTTGAACTGCCGAACCAAACCACCTCGTCGTCGCCGGAGCTGCTCGTTGCCGCCCCATCGAACCAAACCGAACCTAAACCATCGAACCACTGCTCGTAGCCACCGAACCGAACCTAACCCTAAACCCAAGATCTATGTGCCATGGGATGAACCCTAGACCTAGGATTTCTTAACTTGAAACCGAATGGTGGCGTTTCTTGTTGCTGCTCCTCGCCGCTGCCGCCACAACGGCAACGAGCAGCTGCCACTCGTTGCTCGCCGGGCCGTTGCTGTCTCGCCGCCGCTCGCGTCGCTACTCTCGTCGCCGTAGCCGCCGCTCGCGAGAGAGATGGTGGAAGAAGAGGTCGATGTTACTTTTGGGTTTTTTAATGAAGATCAGGGATTTTTCGTTAAAGTGAAATGTTTAGATGTCCTGCACACACAAGATTTGTTTTGTCGGGAACTCATCACCAATTAACCCGTCTATTAACATATAGGGGGTTAAGTGCTTTTGAGCTAAGCTTAGGGGGGCAAAGTGTAATTTATCAGAAAAAATCCGCACCTAGCAGGAACTTCCTGCTTGGGCTGTGCTGGCAGCAATGATAGTTCCTGACTTTTCTAGGATACTTGGTGATAGGTCCCTCTTCAAAAGATCAACTATCCTAGAGAGCAGCCATATTATCAGGACAAAAATACTCTTTATTGCACTTAAATTTAGGTTTCACTAATTAACAATGTTTTCAAAATCAGACCATGACATTTTCATGATATCATAATTAAATTAATCTATTATTATTAATTTTAAAATAATTAAAAAAATAACTTTTATTATAAAAAAATTAAAATTGTCTAAGATAATTAACTTCTAGCAAACACGTCTAAGAGACGAAGAGAACAACAACAAAAAAGGGTTTAAGAACCTTTTAGTAGGCAACGGTTCAATGAATCGTTGAATGGGTCATGTGGGTTGGCGGTTTAATCAATGGGTTGACAGTTTTACCGAGTTTAAGCCGAGTTTATAATAATCCAACTTCTTGTGTTTATTAGACTCAGAATCTAGGCCGGTTTACGGGTCCAGCGGATGAACCGTTCGGTCCAGTCCGACTTTTAAAACATTACTAGTAAGAAAACCGGGCAACACCTGGATGAGCTTGGTGCACGTCACTTGGCATAGACGACATCACAGTTTTCTAAAGAAGTGTGCAATCTGAATTGAGTGTGATTCACTAGTCAGGATGTGATTCACTTGTTAAAGAGAGTTATATATACAACACTAGTAAGAAACCCAAGCAATACCCAAATGTGCTTGATGCATGCTATTTGGCAAAGATGACATCACAACTGTTAGAAAGAGAGTGTGATTCATTTGTTAGAGAGAGAGAGAGAGAGAGAGAGAGAGAGAGAGAGAGAGAGAGAGAGATTAACATCAAATGACTATCAAATGTCATTGAATGAAAATTTATCATCTTTATGGTAGATTTTAAATGGATTTAAAAGAGAGCCGCGTTCACACACAGAAGAAGAATTCTAGCTCTTTAAAAGACGTCCATGTGCACAACACAGGAGAGAGTCTTCTATTTTAGTATATATTCTAGTAAGAAACTCGGGCAATGCCCGAATGTGCATGATGTACACCATTTGACAAAGACGACATCGCGACTCTTTGAAGAAGTGTGAAATCTGAAGTGAGTGTGATTCACTTGTTAGAGAGAGAGAGAGAAAGAGAGAAATTAACATTAAATGTTATTGAATGAAAATTTATCATCTTTATGGTAGGTTTTTAAATGGATTAAAAGATAGTCGCGTTCACACACGGAAGAAGAATTCAAGTTCTTTAAAAGACATCCACGTGTCACAACACGGGAGAGAGGCTTCCATTTTAGTATATATTAGTAAGAAACTCGTGCAATGCCCGGATGAACCTGATGCACGTTACTTGAGACAGATGACATCACAACAGTCCGAAAAAGTGGTCACTATGGATTTTGTGATTTACTCGTCAGGTTTTTTTTTGGATGAACTCGTCAGGGTGTGATTCGCTGGTTAGAAAGAGAGATAATGCTAATGATTATCCTAATTAATATCAATTGACAAATAAACACCATTGAATAGGTATTTATTATCTTTATAGTAGAGTTTTAAATTTTTAATAGAATTTATGAGAGAGTGCAACGTTTACACACAGGATAAGGATTCGAGCTTTCAAAAGAGTTCCACGTATCACGACACGAGAGAGAGGACTCAATTTTAGTATTATACTAGTAAGAAACCCGGGCAATGCCTGAATATGCTTGATGCACGTCATTTGGCAGACTATATCGCAACTGTTTGAAGAAGTGTGAAATCTGAAATGAGTGTGATTCATTTGTTAGAAAGAGAGATTAACATTAAATGCCATTGAATAAAAATTTATCATCTTTATGGTAGGTTTTTAAATGGATTTAAAAAAGAGCCGAGTTCACACACGGAAAAAGAATTCTAGCTCTTTAAAAAACTTCCACGTGTCACAACACGAGAAAGAGGCTTCCATTTTAGTATAGATATAGATTAAATATTTTTCTAATTAACATTAAAGGGATATCTATAATTTTTATAGTAAGATTTTAATAAGGTTTATGAGAGTTGCGTTCACAAACGGGAGGAGGAATCCGACTCTTCAAAAGAGGTCCATGTATCACATCAGGAGAAAGAGAGGTCCATTTCAGTATTATACTATTAGATTAAATGTCACTTATTTCTAAAACTAAATCTGACCATTTATCCTTAGATTTATAGGTCCTCTTGGCCTGAGCGCTAGACCTAGAAACCATAAAGCAAATCCTAAAACGAACCCATGCGCCCCTCGTGACTTCTCGACGTTGTTGCTTGCCGTCGACGGCAAGCGGCAGCTACGACTCGAGGTCATTACTTGCGTCTATTGCCACCGCCGCTGTCACCTTTGTTGGTTGTGCCCGTCTCCACCACCGCTGCTCGTGCTAGTTGATTGCCCAGTCGTTTCAAAGGATCTTTAGAGATATACGACTTTTCTAGCACAGGGTCCCACATATGTCACCTATCCATTGCTGCCAGCGCACCCCAAGTACGAGATTCCTGTGGTGCATAGCAGCCAAGTATTGCTCTTAGGCAATAGCGTGACATGACCCATCATGGGTTGGATCCCTGTCGAAGGTTACCTATTTGTTAGGGAGAATTTTTCCAAAGGGACCACCAGATTTGTGGTATTGCTCAAACTAATTATAGAGTCCGAAGACATTATTTTTTTAACATCCGGAAAGTTTTTGGACTAAAACATCCTTATCTTTATAGTCTTTATTTCGTGTTGAGACTCACAACCCTCAACATTTTATTCCGCTGTTTGCTTTCCGCTTTCCGTCATTTCTGAAACTTCTTTCACCTCACCAGTTCTCATAAGCTTCGCTCACTATCTGTTGATGAGAATCATTGTCAGAATCTTGCCGGAACCCTGCCGGAACTTCTTCATTGGGTTGTTGTCGAACGATCTGGCACAAATCCTCTTCGGAACCGTTCATTGGATTGTTGTCGGACGGTCTGGCATAAAACCGAGGATGATGAGAAGACGTAAAACCAACGTAAAAGTAATCGGTGGCTTTCAAAAGTTGGACGGTCTGACGAGAATCCTTGCGCGGAACCTCTAGATCGAGTTATTGTCAGACGGTCTGGTGTAAAACTGACGTAAAACCGAGAAAGATGAGAAGACATAAAACCGACGTAAAACTGAGGAAGATGAGAAAACGTAAAACTGACGCAAAAGTAATCAGTAGCTTTCAGAAGTTGGACAACGGAAATGGTGACGAAGATCGTTGGCGATAGTAGGCGGGGAGGAAGATGAGAAGACGCCAAAGTTACGATTTAAACGAAAATAAAATTATTCAAACAATGTTTTTACTATTGTTAAGAACAAAATGATTAGAAAAAGTCATAAAAGACTCGGTGCCATTGAATCGTTAAGTGTTGGTGGTCAAAAAAATAACGTTTTCGAGCTCTGTACTTAGTCTAAGCAATACGACAAACCTGTAGTCACTTTAGGATAATTCTGGGGGTCATCCGATCCGATAAAGGTACTGGGCCAAAAAAAAAATTTAAAACTTTATTACGGTCAAATGGGCCATCAGGCCCACCACTACTATTTTTTTAAATTAAAAAAGAGAAAAACTGCACATGGGCAGCTCATCTGCTAATGGAATAAGAGTCAAGGTGGGGGGGAAAATAATTATTTCCTTTCTTTTTGTAGGAAAAACCTTTGAGACGAGGGATCCGCGAACCGGGGATGTGATAGCACGTGTGTCTGAAGGCGACAAACTGGATGTGGACTTGGCCGTGGAGGCCGCCCGGCAAGCCTTCGACCATGGCAAGTGGCCCCGCATGTCCGGCTTCGTAAGACTTTGCCCCCCCCCCCCCCCCCCCCCCCCCCCCTTCTCTCTCTCTCTCTCTCTCTCACGAACCCCCCTCCCTCCCTCTCTCTCTCTCTCTCTCTCTCTTTGAGAATCCCTAGCTCTTAGTGAGATGAGGGGGGGGGGGGGGGTTCGGCATAGACTCCTATATGTTTATTAAAATAATAAGAAAGTATAGAGAATGTCTAAGAGACACCGACATTCGAGGTGTACCCACTTCCAACACGGGCTAACAAAATCGCCCTGCACTACAAGCAAAGAAAAAACGAAAAACCTGAAAGTCCTAGCAGCCCTCGATTTTTCCAAATCACGGATCTATGCTAGGAACGATCTCGAGCATTTCCCCTTGATGGAGAAGTCGGCAGCCGAAGCGATATCAAGGATGTTGTCCTCCAGCAGGTTGAGGGGTAGGCTCAGATCATCTCTGTCAAGTTTGGACAATTGATCCTGAAAATCTTGCATGAGTGGGATCCTAGGCTGTGGTGTTCAGCGGTGCATGTCGGATTCAAGGGCTCGAGATTTGGCTCGAAGCGAAGACCTGGCTTCAATCAAGACCGACCCCTGATTAGCTAGTATAGGACTGCGGCGAGCGAGTCCCCCCTCCACCAGGCCTCCAACTTGTGAAACCCTATCATCCGAGGGTGGGGCTACAGTAGGAATTGAAATCCCATGGGCCGCCTCACCGTTGTTGACTCCCAAGTTGTCCTCGTTGACCTACTGCTGCTCCTCCATTATCTCCTCAACTGCAATTCCAACTCCAACTCCAACTCTAAATAATGCAGGGAGCTCATTGCTTATTATCGGCGCTTCAATGAGGAAGTCAATGATCTCCTCACCTATACTCTCCACTGCTAGCTCTAAGGCCGCATCCACAACCTCCGAAACGTTAACTCCATCCCCCAAATCCAAATAGCACACTCGGCAACAAAAACTCCCATCCTCTGCAGTAACACTCACCTGATTACCATCCAAGGGCTTCTCCTTAATAGCTCCACTCTTGAAGCCTAAGGAAAGCCCCTCTTCTGGATCCCCGGAACCCACCCTCTCCTTCTGACCAATCCTCAGATGGTTATCATATGTTCCCCTGCTGACCTCTTCAATTTGAACCGCACCAGCTGTTGTCCCTACATCGCTACTTTCGCCTACAACATTAGCCACTCCGGACTCTCGGGGTGAGCCCGACTCAAGATTCCCCTCTTTTGGTTGCCCACTGTCGGTACCAAAATAACATGTTGCATCACCAACTAGCCCAATTGGATCCCTAAAGGCCTCCCCTCCCTGAGACTTGGTACCGTGCTCCACGAGGAGGCCGTCCCCTGCCTCCTTACCCCCATCTGCAGCAAGAGTCTCCATATCCACCTCGTGTCTTAGAGATCCCTCACGAGGGGAACTAGGCTCATTCTCTAGGACCGAGAACCAAGAGCCAGAGACCTGCAACCCTACCTTGGTAGCCACCCTGTGCTTTGTCTTGTGCCCACCACCTGCATCAATGGACGAGGCCAAATGATTGACCTCTGTCTCCGGATCACTGACGCTGCTTCATTAACATGAGCCTTAGAACCTCCAAGTCCTCGGTTATCACAATTAGCTTCCAAGGAGGAGCACTCACTGTATGAGGCTTGCTGAAATTGCCAGACGCAACTCCCACAAGCCTCCATCCCCTCGCACCATCATTAGCACTCGTCTTCCAGCTGGGTCCCTGATAGGAACTATGAGCAATTCTATTAATCGAATTTTTCTGTGCGTTACCACCACAAGCCGAGGTAGCATGCTCGAAAATCCTACACTTCGCACAGCTAGTTGGCTTCCACTCATATAAAACTTTTTGCGTGAAGAGGACTTCCTCGTTTTCACCTCGGCCCGGTACAGCATTGGGCAATTTATTGCCAAATTTGATCTCGACACAACATCTAGCATAGTTCCTTCGAACACCTTGGGCAGTCGGACGGTCTCCCGTGAGAGGAACCCCAATCAAGCTCGTCAAACGGCTAATACCTTCCTTGGACCACCAATCAATTGGTAGATCCGGTAATCTAACCCATATGGGGATTTTATCGAGTGGATCGCGGTCGTATTTTACATCCTTGTTCCACCTCTTCAAGACCACAAGCCGGCCCTCAAAGTACTAAGGGCCCTCTTCTAGCGCTCTAGTGCTATCACTGGCCACCATGAATTTGAATAAAAAAATGTCATTCTCCCTCGAAAATATTTCCAACCCGTCCACCGGTTTTCATAATTTATGCATCATATTTTAAAACTTTGGAAAGAAGGGCTTTCTTCTCACAACATAGCCCACCAGTGTATGCTCCCAACCCCTCAAATTTGCTTCAATCTCACTAGAAGGAAAGATAACATACTTAACTCCATTGCGCATTGCCGGCTCGACGTAATGTAGCTGAAGATCCTCCGCCTCAAAAGATGATCCTCCACAAATGACACTCCACGATTACCCTATGTATGTTTAGCCTTGCAAGCTCTTGCTGCACCTTGACCTTTCTCCGAGGAAGGCCCCAAGCCTGGTTCGCAAATATCGACAAACACTTGATGTGCGCCAGACTCACCAACATCAATAGCTGTAGCATTGTAGACACACGAATTTCGTCGGACCCGGACCCGACTTACGTGTGCCGACGCGGATGCAAACCTGACGCGCGGACCCGACTTGCACGTACCAATGCGGACCCGGACCCGATTCGCACCCAGCACAAGGGAGGCGGACCCCACGCTTATTGGGGGATCGGCCCCTACTAGGGTCCGAACCCCATGGGGCCGGCCCTACTAGGACCCGAACCCCATGGGGGCCGGCCCTACTAGGACCCGAACCCCATGGGGGGGGGGGGGGGGGGGGGGGGGGGCGGCCGGTCTTGCAAGGAAAAAGAAAAGAAAAGAAAGAAAAGAAAAGGAAAGAAAAGAAAAGAAAATAGAAGAAAGAAAAGGAAAGAACTACCGCCATGCGCGGGGGGAGGTTGCGTATGACGTCTGCACACACGCGGATCTGCGTCGATCCCTCGATCCGACACACAAGAAGAAGCGCCCGATCGCCATCGATTTCGTGTGCGAAATACAGCCATAATTGCCTCGCTAGAAAAGGAAAACAAATAAGTGTTATTCCCTTCATCAATGGATGAATAAATCCCGAGCAATTATGAGAGAGATACAAAAGAGATTTAAAATTAAAAGTTCCCATATCTCTCTCCCCTCCCCTTTGCCTATAAATAGAGGGGGTGGGGGAAGATTCAAGGTCGATGGTTGAAGACTGAAGACGAAGCGCGGGAGCTCTGCAGAAGAGGAGACGCTTCTTCATCAACCCAAGGCTTCACGAGGCACGGTCAAGCCTGTCCCGTCGGGATCGGCTTACCGAAAGCTCTCATCAACGTGAAGACCCTTGCACACGAAGATCAAGACATCGACTCTGTGCACGCTTCTTCATCGACCCAAGGCTTCACGAGGCACGATCAAGCCTGTCCCGTCGGGATCGGCTTACCGAAAGCTCTCATCAACGTGAAGACCCTTGCACACGAAGATCAAGACATCGACTCCGTGCACGCTTCCTCATCGACCCAAGGCTTCACGAGGCACGGTCAAGCCTGTCCCATCGGGATCGGCTTATTGAAAGCCCTCATCAACGTGAAGACCCTTGCACACGAAGATCAAGACTTCGACTCCGTGCACGAAGAAGAAAGCTCGGAGAAGAAGACCCTTCGACTCCGAAGACGCCAGAAGCAAAGGCCGGAGAAGGAGCTCAGAGCGGCACTACCCCCGTCGGCTCCAACAAATTCTCGATCCCGATCAAGCTCCAAAGCCCGGAGGAGAGAAACGAAGCGTCATCACCCCGTCGTCTTCAACAAACGCCTGCGCCATCCATGAAGAAGAAAGCCTGGAGCAGACCGTCTAAAGCGTCGCTACCCTCGTCGTCTTCATCAACAAAAGCCGACGCTACAACCGTCGCACGGAGACCGTCGTCACCCCCGTCGTCTTCATCAACAAAAGCCGACGCTACAACCGTCGCACGGAGACCGTCACTACTCTCGTCGTCTTCATCAACAAAAGCCGACGCCACAACCGTCGCACGGAGATCGGTGCTACCCCCACCATCTTCGAAAGCATCCTTCGACTCCGATCACGCCAAGGAAGCCCGGAGAAGAAGAGAAGTCCAGCCGACCCACAAACCGTCGAAGCACCGGAGAAGTAGCCCACGTCGTTCGAAGAAGAAGACCGAGTTGACGCTGAAGCTAAAGCCAACGCAAGAAGCCAAAGCAAAGCCCCAGTAAAGCCCGCGCCAAAGCAATGCAAGTGCCAAAGCCAAGCGACTACGCCGGCCACGAGCAAAAGCACCGCACGTTCTAGCCGATACGACGCGAAGTCCGGAAGAACGAAAGCATCGCAAGTCTCTCCCGGCTACGTCCAAGTGCAAGCGCCGAAGAAAAGCAAAAGCTAGAGCCACGCCGGAGCCAAGCCAAAGCCAAAAAGCCGAAGCCAAAGCCGACGCCAAAAGCACGATCGATGCCGCGAACCGACGATCAAGGACGCCGAGGTCAAGCAAGGAGCGAGGAAGACACGAAGATCGAGGAACGAAGCTGAAGACCCCCTAGCCGAGAAAGCACGAAGCACGGAAGGGACAAAAGAACAGCAGAAATTCCTTAGCCTCTCCAAAACCCTCACCCTGTAAAGACCCCTGTCCTGAGCAACTCCTTCAGAGCTCTCGCACGAACACCACGTGGAGACGCGGATCAAAGGGATCCTCCAGAAGATCTTTCCCACAATCCCCTGATCAAAACTCGCCGCAACCCGGACTCGCTACACCCGAGCCACCCGGGTCCCGGCCACACTTGTAATCTGGTTTTGCGCAATAAAGATGACCCGTGCTTTTTCCCGCGCTACAGATTTCTGGCACGCCCGGTGGGACCTCTTCTCCTTTCATCCGTACGGCTGAAGAAGCTGCTTGAAGTTTGCAATGGCCGGAACAAACAATGATGCGTTTGCTCCAAGCCTCTCACCAATCGCCGAGTCTCCTCTACTCCGACACGGTGATCCAGTAAATCCGGAGGGTGATCCTCCCCCGATGGTACGCGTCTACACTCGGCGTACTCGGACTCTTGCGGACGTCTTTGTGCCAGAAGCTACTGCCGAAGATGCTCGCAAAAGCGCCGACGAGGCCCTGGTGCATGAAGAAACGAGCCTCGATCCTGAAGTCCATGTCCAGAAGTTTGGGGAGGACCAGCCCCTGCCCCGAGCCCGTTCGGGTTCTCCAACGGACGTTGCGCCTCCTCTGCAGGGGGCAAACATCAATCATCAGCCAGAAACAAGTCGGCGTAACTACGTCTCCGATGATGACGGCGAGGATGCGAACATGCAACACCGAGACGTTCTCCGTCACCATCCCCCGTCCGCTCTTCAGCTCCAAGTCATGCAGATGAGCGAGCATATGGCGCAAATTACTTGGCTGATGAAGGAGAAGGATCGTCACATCAACACTCTGCTCCAAAAGCTAAGCGCAAAGGACGCTGCAGCAGTCGGCCAACCCGTCGCTTCTCCAGTAGCCGCTCCAGTTCCGTCTTCAACTCCCGCTCCTGCAGAGGTTGTTCCGACGATTCAAGCAGTTACTCCAGCGCTCTCTTCGGCTCCCGTCCCAGTGGAAGTCGTCTCCCCAGCGCCAGCCTCGGTGGCCACACAACCTCCGGCAACAGCAACGATGAATGCTCAGCAAGTCCAAGCGTTGATAGCCGACATGATGCGTTCCCACGGCAGTGGCCTTCCTCCGATCACGGCGGCATACTCGAAGCCCTACACTGCGAGGATCCAGCAGCTACGCTTTCCAGTCGGATTCCAGCCACCAAAGTTCCAGCACTTCGACGGAAAGGGAAATCCAAGACAGCACGTCGCCCACTTCATCGAGACCTGCAATAATGCCGGCACATATGGCGACGAGATGGTGAAGCAATTCGTTCGTACCCTCAAAGGCAACGCGTTCGACTGGTACGTTGATCTTCCTCCAAGGACCATCGATAGCTGGGATCAGATGGAGAGGGAGTTCCTCAATCGCTTCTACAGCACCAGACGAACCGTCAGCATGACCGAGCTTACTGCAGTCAAGCAAAGAAAGGACGAGCCGGTGATCGACTACATCGACAGATGGAGGAACCTCGCGCTGAATTCACGAGACCGCTTGTCTGAAGACTCGGCCATCGAGATGTGCACCCAAGGCATGCACTGGGGCCTGCTCTACATCCTCAAAGGTATCAAACCTCGGTCTTTCGAAGAACTCACGACTCGGGCTCACGACATGGAACTCAGCCTAGCAAGCCGCGGGGACTCGAAGAACAAAGACTTCTTGAAGGTGGAGAAGAAGGACAAGCCACCGGCATCGAAACTGAAATAAGTCAATGTTACGGACGTCGCTTCAACCTCCAAACCGCTCAAGATCGGTGGCAAGCCGGATCAGAAGAAGGGAGTCGCCATACCACCGCCTCCGCCGCCAAGACAAAGGATGACTCTCGAGGAGCTCGAAGCCAAGGAGTACCCATTCCCAGACTCGGAAGTCTCCTCCATGTTCGACCAACTGCTGCAAGAGAAGATAATAGAGCTCCCTCCTTCGAAGAGGCCCGAGCAGATGCATCGCGTCGACGACCCTCTCTTCTGCAAATACCACCGGGTGGTAAGTCATCCCATCGAAAGATGCTTTGTCTTTAAGGAAAGAATCATGGCGCTCGCTAAGCAAGGGAAGATAGAGATCGACTCCGGAGAGGTTGCTACGGCCAACATAACGTCCATCACCTTCAGCTCCTTCTCGTCGGTACTCGTTGCTGCTCGGCGAAGCATGCCCAAATTGCGTGTCAACCGTCAAGCGCCAACCGCTAAGTCAATTTCTCAGCCAAAAGTCTCGAAGCGACGTCGACGTACTCCTGCGCTCACCGAGGAAGAATCACCGCTGCCCTGGGGGCAACCATCGCTCACGCCAGCACCTCTTCCAAGCAATACTGCATCCCAACGAGCGCTCCAAAGGAGATACGAGCAAGGAGATCCAGAAGTCGGTCTGCTGGGCCAGCCTTCGTGAAAGTTCGGCTATTACGTCCTCTTCTCAAGGTCTCCATCCGTTTCAATCGACGAAATCAAGCCCACCGGCTGGGGATCGGAAGACGAGCCAGTGGAGCCTCAAGAAAAGCCAGTCCCTTCCAGTCAAGCTATGTCCCAACGCGCTCTTTGGGAAAGATACGAGCAAGGAGATCCAGAAGTCGGTCTGCTGCGCCAGCCTTCGGGGAAGTTCGACTATTACGTCATCTACTCAAGGCCTCCGTCCGTTTCAATCGACGAAATCAAGCCCACCAGCTAGGGATCGGAAGACGAGCCAGTGGAGCCTCAAGAAGAGCCAGTCCCTTCCAGTCAAGCTATGTCCCAATGCGCTCTTCGGGAAAGATACGAGCAAGGAGATCTGAAAGTCGGCCTGCTAGGCCAGCCTTCGGGGAAGTTCGACTATTACGTCCTCTATTCAAAGCCTCCATCGATTTCAGCTGAAGAAATCAAGCCCACCGGCTGGGGATCGGAAGACGAGTCAGTAGAGCCTCCGGAAGAACAAGTGCCTTCGAGGGAACCAGTTGCTGCTGTCGACTATCATCCTAGCGGAGGGGAATCCACCGACGAAGAAGCATGGGTCATGCTACCGTGGCGACGGAAGCCATGGCAAGAAAAGAAGCTCAAGCAAGACCGTGTGATGAGGAGGTCCACCAAGCGGAAGACCTACAAGAAGAAAAGCAAGACTCCAGGGAGGAAGGCATTCAAAGTGCCGCCAGCAAGCCGAGACGATCTCCTTCAGCAGAGTCTTCCAGAGCCGACAACCTTGCAAGAGTTCTTCCCGGATCACTTTCTCCCAGTGGACCAACACATCAGGGTGTCTTGCTGCATGGTCAAAGCTCATGAGGCGTCGGAAGGAAAGAATGAAAGTAAGACTTCCGAAGAAGGCGACTCCACTGATAAGGGAGACGATTCCGATAAAGGGGGCACTGCCTCTCACGACGAAGCAATCCTGCACATGCCGCTCGTAGAAGCTTTGCATCTCCCGAAGAAGGCTCGCCTAGCAATGGCTGCGGCCTTGGCCGATCCAGATAGCTACAAAAGAAAAAGGAAGAACGACCAGAAGGGCAAAGTTGTGGCCTCGTGTGATGCGACGATAACCTTCTCAGACGAGGACTTGCAACTCGGGACGCGATTGCACAACCGGCCTCTTTACGTTTCGGGATACATCAAGGAGAAGCCAGTGAACCGAATCCTGTTGGACTGTGGATCCGCCGTCAACATCATGCCTATCCAGACAATGCGGCAACTCGGCATTACCAACGACCAGCTTTCGCTGAGTCAGTTGCTCATTCAAGGGTTCAACCAGGACGGACAGTCCACCGTCGGAATCATTCGTTTGAAGCTTTCCATCGGTCCGCTAGATACAACCGTCCTCTTCCACATCATCGATTGTCAGACGTCATATCGTCTCCTGTTAGGAAGATCATGGCTGCACGAGAACGACATCGTGGTGTCCACCTGGCACCAGCGCCTCAAGTACTACGAAGAAGGCATGGAGAGGTGCATAGTTGCGGACGACAAGTCATTCAATGAGGCCGAGGCACACTTGGCCGACGCTAAGTTCTACCAAGCAAAGGGCCTGGTCGCGGAAGTTCTACCAGCTAAAGCCCCTCGAGCCCAAAAGATTGAAGAAGTAAAGCAGGACGAGACGCCACTTCCCGCGAATCCAGTGCCACCTTCTGACGAGGCGAGACTCAAGGTCCAAGGAACACCGAAACCCAGGCAATGGATGCGCATCAGTCCCGAGCCAAGAGCAATGCAACATACCCCGTTGCCAATCCAAACGGCGCCTGTCCTGCGTCTCGCGCCTCAGTGGCTCCGTAAATCCGAGCGATCGCCTTCTACTCCGATAAGGAAGCTGGCCCCGTCGTTATCACAGGCCAATGTCATCACCCTTCAAGCAATGACGTTGCCATTACCCAGTCTGACGCAAGCTCCGAACCCAAGTAGACCTGTCAAATCGGCAGACCTCGAGCAACTCGGATTCAAGCCGAAAGGGAGTTGGGGGCAAAACGCTACCAAGTTACTGTTCAGAGCCGGCTACAACGAAGAAAGCGCCATGGGCACACTTCCCCCAGCAGCAACTCCACATGGGATGACGAGAACTCAAGCTCGGCTATTTCAAAGCGGAGAACAAATTCTCCCGAACCGCCGAGGCATCAGCTCTAGTCAAGCTCCGTTGGTCACCAGAACCGCGGCGAAGAAGACCTTCACCTCCAACTACATCGGGGCGAAGATGGTAGACGAAGCAGCTGAAGGATCGACAATTTCCGATGCACGCTTTTCCTACGCAAGCCGTCCCGACAGCAAAAGAAGACGGCAAAGAGCTCGATGCCAAGCCTTGCTCCAGAAGCAAATAAGAGGTGGTAGAAACCAGTCGAATCTAAAGCGTACATCCGTGTTCGAAAGGCTCAGACCAGTTAAGCACTCAAAGAAGAAGTCAGTGTTCGATCGTCTGGAAATGCCAATCGAGGACTTCGTCTCAACACCCACCCACCCACCCATGGCGGCCGTCCATCATATCTCCATTACGGATCCCGACAACGGTAATACTTCTACTTCGGACGACGAGTTGCCCGACGCCCCGCCAGTCCTCGAAGAAGGGGGGCAGTCCACCGTTGATGACTTGAAGGAAATCAACTTGGGCACAGAGACGGAACCTCGACCTACATTCGTCAGCACACTCTTGACTCCTGAGGAAGAAGCCGCATACATCAAACTGCTTAAAGAATACAGAGACATCTTCGCATGGTCCTACAAGGAGATGCCAGGCCTCGATCCCAAAATCGCAGTGCACCAGCTCAGCGTCAAACACGGAGCCAGCGCCATCAAGCAAGGACAAAGACGCTACCGGCCAGAACTAGTACCCCAAATAGAAGGTGAAGTTAACAAGTTGATCGAAGCCGACTTCATTCGAGAGGTCAAGTACCCGACATGGATCTCTAGTGTCGTCCCAGTCAAAAAGAAGAACGGCCAAATCCGAGTGTGCGTGGACTTCAGAGACTTGAACAATGCATGTCCAAAGGACGACTTCCCCTTGCCAATCACGGAGCTAATGGTCGACGTGACGACAGGTCACGAGGTGCTCACTTTCATGGACGGATCATCGGGCTACAATCAGATTTGGATGGCACCCAAGGACGAGGAGCTCACGGCATTCCACACACCGAAATGAATTTACTGCTATAAGGTAATATCGTTCGGCTTGAAGAATGCGGGGGCCACCTACCAGCGAGCTATGCAGAAAATCTTCGACGACATGCTTCATCAAAACGTGGAGTGTTATGTCGGCGACCTCGTGGTGAAATCCAAGAAGAAGTCGGCACATCTACAAGATCTCGAGCTAATCTTCAAACGGCTTCGAAGGTACCAACTCCGCATGAATCCACTCAAGTGCGCGTTCGGAGTCTCCTCAGGCAAGTTCCTCGGCTTCGTCATCCGACATCGTGGCATTGAGATAGATCAATCCAAAATTGATGCTATCGTCAATATGCCCGCACCAAAGACTGTGCGAGACCTCAGAGGCCTCCAAGGGCACTTGGCGTATATCCGAAGATTCATCGCCAACCTGGCCGGAAAGTGCCACCCTTTTAGTCGCCTCATGAAGAAAGGAGCGTCGTTCAAATGGGATGAAGCTTGCCAAGAGGCACTCCAAAACATCAAAGCATATCTACTGAAGTCGCCAGTCCTATCAGCACCGGTTCAAGGGAGGCCGCTCATCCTCTACATTGCTGCCCAAGAGCAGTCCTTGGGGGCACTCCTGGTTCAGAACAATGAACTTGGTATGGAGATAGCTTGCTACTACCTCAGTCGCACTCTCGTCGGTGTAGAGTTGAATTACTCCCCAATCGAGAAGGTCTGCTTAGCGCTTATCTTCGCCACAAAAAAGCTGCGACACTACATGCTCGCTCACACCATCAGACTCGTCTCAAAGGCCGACCCCCTCAAGTACATCATGTCGAGACCAGTGCTTTCCGGACGTCTGGCCAAGTGGGCCCTGCTACTACTTGAATTCGACCTCACCTTCGTGCCACAGAAAGCGGTTAAAGGGCAGGCCCTCGCGGACTTCCTCGCGGAATACCCTCTCCCGGCGGAATGGGAGTTATCAGAAGATCTTCCAGATAAAGAAGTGTTCTCCGTCGACATCGCCCCAACATGGAAAATGTTTTTCGACGGCGCAGCAAGGCAAGACATAGCGGGGGCCGGAGTCATCTTCGTTACTCCGGACAGCGAAATACTCCCCTTCTCATTCCTACTGACGGAATCATGTTCCAACAACGTGGCAGAATATCAAGCCCTGCTCATCGGTCTCGAGCTGGCTGACGAAATGAAGCTTCGAGGACTAGAGATTTTTGGAGACTCCCAACTCGTGATCCAGCAAGTCCTGGGGGCATACGAAGTCAACAAAGAAGACCTGGTACCGTTGCACGCACGGGGCTGTGGAGCTCCTCGGTAAACTCAAGACTGCTTCCATTCAGCACGTCTCCAGGAACCTCAACCAGCAAGCTGACGCACTCGTAAATCTGGCGACTACACTCCCGTTTCCAGATGAACGTTCGCTCGTCATCCCCATCTGCAGGAGATTCGTGATCACCGAAGAAGAAGATCCGCCCGAAGTACCAGTTCAAACCAACGCGGTGCATGTCCTCGAAATTAAAGAACAAGACTGGAGGCAAGTGTTTGTGGAGTATCTCGTTTATGGTAAACTCCCCGAAGATCCGAAGCGCAAAGGTGACATCCGTCGACGATCTCTAAGGTTCTACCACTTCAATGGCGAGCTGTACCGACGAAGCTACGATGGCACACTCCTAAGGTGCCTCGCGAAAGAAAAAGCAGAAGCCGCACTGGAAGAAGTACACGCGGGAATCTGCGAATCGCACCAGTCCGGTCCGAAACTTCACTTCCGCGTCAGGAGGATGGGATACTACTGGCCTACCATGATCAAAGACAGCTTGGAGTACGCGAGAAGATGTCAAGCTTGCCAGATGCACGGGGACTACATCCGTCAACCTCCGGAGCCTTTACACCCAACAATCGCGTCTTGGCCCTTCGACGGATAGGGTCTCGACATCGTCGGTCCTCTGCCTAAGTCATCCAAGCAACATCTTTACATTTTGGCAGTAACGGACTACTTCTCCAAGTGGGCTGAAGCAACGCCTCTGCGGGAAGTTACAAAGCACTCCGTCATCAGCTTTATCCAGAATGACATCATCTTTCGCTATGGGGTCCCCCGCTACATCGTAACAGATAGCGGGAAGCAGTTCAAGAATGCTATCGTCAGCCAGTTCTGTGCATTGTACAACATTAAGCAGAATTGTTCGACGATGTACAACGCTCCGGCCAACGGTCTAGCAGAAGCCTTCAACAAGACTCTGTGCAAGCTGCTGGAGAAAACCGTCTCGAAGACAAAGAAAGATTGGCACGAACGCATGGGCGAAGCACTATGGGCTTACCGGACGTCCTTCCGCACGCCGACGCAAGCAACACCGTATTCCCTCGTCTACGGTGTGGAAGCCGTTCTTCCGCTCGAGCTCCAGATCCCATCGCTCAGGATAGCAATCCAGGAAGGCCTCACCAGCGACGATAACGCCCAGCTCCGTCTAGCAGAATTGGAAGCACTGGATGAAAGACGTCTCGAAGCTCAACAGCGTCTGGAGTGTTATCAGGCTAGGCTCTCTCGCGCCTTCAACAAGAAGATTCGTCCTCGATCATTCCAGATATGGGAACTGGTGCTGGCGGTCAAACGCCCCATCATTCTCTCGCATCGAGGAGGGAAGAAATTTGATGCCAAGTGGGATGGCCCGCATTCCGTCAAGGAAGTCTACTCCAACGGCGCCTACCTCCTCACCACGCCAGAAGGGCTGACACTCGGCCCTATCAATGGCAAGTACCTCAAAAGGTACTATGCCTAAAGCAAGGCCACACCCCTTGTGCAAAAAAAAAAAAAATGAACTACGTGCGACTTGATCCCCCTTAGGGGGGTACGTAGGCAGCCTGAGAAGTTACTTCAGGTTCAGTCCAACCAAAAGAAAAAGTCAACAATGGTCCATGCAAAAGATGTGGCAAAACGAGGCGATATTATTATATAATGAAGAAAAGGCGATACATGGCATAAGTCCCGAAAAGAAAGTTAAAATGAAACAAGGAACAACTAGAAGAAGGTGTCCATAGCTCGAAGACGGCGTAGTAACTCCTCTCTAGTCGCCTCCACTCGTTGAAGTTCCACGGGGCGAGTGACCAGAAGCTCACGACGGGTCGCCAAGTCCGACTGCTGCTTCGAGCAACTCGCCTTCAAAGCACTCTCCGCGGCCTCGGCTCGCTCCAGACGAGACTCCGCCTTTCGAAGCGAGGCACGCACATAATCTATCTTCCTCTGAGCCTTCGACAGGCTGGAAGTCGTCTCCGCAAGTTGGAGCTCTGACTGACTTAGACTCGCTTCTGCAGCTTCCAACTCAGAAGGGGAGCTCCCCTCTAGCAAAGCTCGCCGGGATCGATAAACCTCGCCATCGGTCACAAGCAAGGTCATCTGAGCGACGAAAGAAGAGCTGTCGACTTTGAACTCCTTCAGGCTCGCGCAAAACTCCGCACCGTCCGTCGACCACCAGTCCTGGAGAGCGCCAAAGCCAGCATTTTGGAAAGGCTCCAACGTCGACTTGATATACTGTCGGCAGCTCGCAAGAAGGAACTCTGAGACTCTGCTCCTCGGCCTTAAATCCGGGCGAGGTGCCTCGGAGTAGGTAGGCAAGACCTTCCCTCCCACTGCAGCCGCGACAGGAATCGCCTGCGCCAACAAGGGTGGCAGAACCGGAGAAACCGCCGCTACCGCTGCAACGACCGTCTCCCCCAACGGGCACGAGGGTACAGTAACCGGGGAGTGCCGCTTGTCGACGCTAGAGACTTCAGCCTCCTCGTGGAAAGACAAAGCGTCAACGTCGATGTCGTCCAGGTCAATGTCGCCACTAGGGAAATTCTCCCCGCAAAGTCCAAGGAGATCCAGATCATCCGGAGGGATGTCCAGCCCACAGGCTTCGGGCACTTCCTGCGCAGCGCCAGTAGACGAATGCCCGAGAGACGCCTTTGGAGAGTTCGCCCTACGCTCTACCACTATAACGGAATCTGGTCAAAAGGAAGATCCGATGCTCAGCGTGATGAAACTTCCTGAACATAGAGGGCAAATAAAATAAAGAGAACTCCATACCCGTGTGGTCAGATGAAGCAGCCCTAGACGGGGGAATCACTTCAACTTTCAGAAGTCTAGGCTCCTCGGCATCCTCTACCAGACAAGGGACCCTTGGGACCATCCCGCGAGGAATGCAAACTTTTCTTCGTTTAGGAGGGACACCCTCAATTTCGGCCTTCGGGAAACAAGATGCCCCAGGGGCACTAGTAAGCTCGGCGTCTAACGCCGGAACGGAAGAAGGGACACGACGAGCACTGGAAAGACGGCTACAGCTCCTCTGCGCTCTTTGAAGCCCTAGTCGGAGGCGGCGGTCCTCCACTCCCGCAGAATAATTGAAGCAGAAATTCCTGAACCCGCTGCTCGCCAAGACGTCGACCAGGAAACTCGCAAGCAAAGGGGAAACTCGCCCTTCAATCCACTTGCAGTACTCCGGAGTGGCAGCGTCCCAAAACCCGGATTTGGTCCCAGGGAAGAAGCTGCTGCCGGTCGACCGAGCGTAGAGAGAAGCCCAGAGGCGGTAACCCTCCTGCGGACTGATGCGCCCCTGCAATTGCTGAGGTATGCCAGGAACTTCCTGTCGAAATCCCTATTGGCAAGCAAAGCGGTGAGGGGAGTACTGCTCCACCTCTACCACGTCCCCCTTTCGCCAAACCAAGTAGCCAGGGCGGCAACTGACCATGTTCCGGTATAGGTGGTCCGGGAGCTCCTCGTTGTCGAAAACAGTCGGCCTCTCCAAAGGCAGTACCGAATGCTCCACCAGAAATTCAAAGTCGGCGTTGCCCATCTTCCTCAAAAGGGTGCGAGCACACTCTCTCGGATGCTCCCAGCTGATAAAGGCATTTAAAATCCCCCCTATCCCGGGCAGGAACGGTAATTCAGCTGGATGCCCGCGTCTGGCGAAAATCCCCTTTGGAAAATGCAGAGCTATTCAGCCGTACAAGTAGTGCAAGGGTCCGAACGCAGCCGACCGGCCAAGCTCCTCCTTGGCCTTATCCGAGCCGGATAAGTCCCAGTAAGTCCCACTGAGAGCCCGGTACAAGGCGCATAATATGGACGGGGCTAGATTGAAAAGCTCGCCCCTCTCCATCCTGGAAGCTGCAAGGAAGGTCCCCGGACGGATAACCTCACCAGAGCACGGAAGCACGAACCGACAGAGGAAGATGACCAGCCCGGCAGCTCGGTAAACCGCTCGCCACTCCTCGCTGTCACGACTCAAGCCAAGGATTTCCCAGGGACACAGCTTCCCCTCTATTGAATGCTTCTCTCGAGCCAAAGAGTCGATAGGTCTCACGAAGGAGCGAAGCGGAGGTCTCTGCATCTGAGCGATCTTCCACATGGGGTGAGCCGAAGGCGCCAGAGACCTATACTCGCCTCTGAACCAAAAGTCGACCCAAGAAAAAGGGCGCACTCGATCCGACTGATCTCGCGCCGCAATGATAGCATATGCCTTGAACAAAAGAAGGCAAGAACTCGGAGCGTAGCTGCTGTCCAACAGATCCTTCAAGGCTGGCACCTCTTCTTGGTAGTAGTTCCGTACTTCGGGACACCCGGAAACGATGTGGACGTCGCGAAGCGAGATTCCTATCTCCCCCGCTCCAGTAAGGAAGGTATTGGTGTCCGGACACCAGAGCTCACAAAGGGCGCGATACATCCCCTCAGGATGGCTGTACTCTTGACGAGCCGGAGTCAGAAACTTGGCTAATAAGTTCATCTCAGGTTCCGCGCCAAAGACCTCGCAGAGCTCGCCCATCCATTCGCGAAAGCCGCAAAGGTATTGGACGTCTCCCCGAGGCCAAGAATCGGGACCCCATCGCGTCAGTCGGGCACAGATCTTCGAGGCAACAACTGGCATAGGCACGAAGTCTTCATCACAATGGTGGAACGGAATACTCAAACTCGGCCAGAGAAGCTTCATGGAAATCCCTTCGTCAGTATAAATCTTCTCGCTCAATTTCGGCATCCCATAAGTCGCATCCGCGACTCCATCTTCCGTGATGCGCTCGTGGACAAAGACACGGAGCAACGACAGAAGGTCTTCCCGCCTCGAGTGGCGATAATGGTGCACACGAGTGTAGGGAAAGCGAAGGCACCTCTTCCTATCGGAGAAGTCCTCGGCTATCCATCCTGGAGAAGTCAAACTCTCGAAGACGCGAGCCCTGGAGGGCCATGAAGAAAGGCAAGTCAAGACAAGTTCGTGCAAAAAAAAAAAGGAGAAAGAAAGTGATAGCAAAAAAAAAAAAAAAGCAACAGCAGCTGCCGCTGGGGCCCGCGGCCCCCTGCCAATCAGAGACCAACAGCAAGGAAAGAAGGGGGGCCCGCAGCCCCCCTCCTTCTCCTTCTTCTTCGCCTGTGACTCAGGGCCGCCGGCCTGCGACCCCGACCCGTTCGGGCTCCGCGCGCCGCCCTCTCCGATCCGGTCGTGGCCGAGCCCGACCCGGCCGCCGCGACCCCCGGCCCCGCGCGCAGCACCGCGCCACCCGCGCGCCGCAGCCCCGCGCCTCCGGCCCCGCGTGCTGCAGCCCACGCCTCCGGCCACCGCGCTGCAGCCCCCGCGCCGCCCAAACCGCGCCGCGCCCTAGGGGCACTACTAAGCTCGGCATCCAATGCCGGAACGGAAGAAGGGACACGACGAGCACTGGAAAGACGGCTACAGCTCCTCTGCGCTCTTTGAAGCCCCAGTCGGAGGCGGCGGTCCTCCACTCCCGCAGAATAATTGAAGCAGAAATTCCTGAACCCGCTACTCGCCAAGACGTCGACCGGGAAACTCGCCAGCAAAGGGGAAACTCGCCCTTCAAGCCACTTGCAGTACTCCGGAGTGGCAGCATCCCGAAACCCGGATTTTGTCTCAAGAAAGAAGCTACTGCCAGTCGACCGAGCGTAGAGAGAAGCCCAGAGGAGGTAACCCTCCTGCGGACTGAAGCGCCCCTGCAACTGCTGAGGCATGCCAGGACCTTCCTGTCGAAATCCCTGTTGGCGAGCGAAGCGGTGAGGGGAGTACTGCTCCACCTCTACCTCGTCCCCCTTTCGCCAAACCAAGTAGCCAGGGCGGCAACTGACCATGTTCCAGTATAGGTGGTCCGGGAGCTCCTCGTTGTCGAAAACAGTCGACCTCTCCAAAGGCAGTACCAAATGCTCCGCCAGAAATTCAAAGTCGGCGTTGCCCATTTTCCTCAAAAGGGTGCGAGCGCACTCTCTCGGACGCTCCCAGCTGATAAAGGCATTTAAAATCCCCCCTATCCCGGGCAGGAACGGCAATTCAGCTGGATGTCCGCGTCTGGCGAAAATCCCTTTGGGAAAATGCAGAGCTATCCATCCGTACAAGTAGTGCAAGGGTCCGAACGCAGCCGACAGGCCAAGCTCCTCCTTGGCCTTATCCGAGCCGGATAAGTCCCAGTAAGTTCCACTGAGAGCCCGGTACAAGGCGCATAATATGGCCGGGGCTAGATTGAAAAGCTCGCCCCTCTCCATCCTGGACGCTGCAAGGAAGGTCCCCGGACGGATAACCTCACCAGGGCACGGAAGCACGAACCGACAAAGGAAGATGACCAGCCCGGCAGCTCGGTAAACCGCTCGCCACTCCTCGCTGTCACGACTCAAGCCAAGGACTTCCCAGGGACACTGCTTCCCCTCCATTGAATGCTTCTCTCGAGCCAAAGAGTCGATAGGTCTCACGAAGGAGCGAAGCGGAGGTCTCTGCATCTGAGCGATCTTCCACATGGGGTGAGCCGAAGGCGCCGGAGACCTATACTCGCCTCTGAACCAAAAGTCGACCCAAGAAGAAGGGCGCACTCGATCTGACTGATCCCGCGCCGCAATGATAGCATATGCCTTGAACAAAAGAAGGCAAGAACTCGGAGCGTAGCTGCTGTCCAACAGATCCGTCAAGGCTGGCACCTCCTCCTGGTAGTAATTCCGTACTTCGGGGCACCCGGAAACGATGTGGACGTCGCGAAGCGAGATTCCTATCTTCCCCGCTCCAGTGAGGAAAGTATTGGTGTCCAGACACCAGAGCTCACAAAGTGCGCGGTACATCCCCTCAGGACGGCTGTATTCTCAACGAGCCGGCGCCAGAAACTTGGCTAATAAGTTCATCTCGGGTTCCGCGCCAAAGACCTCGTAGAGTTCGCCCATCCATTCGCGAAAGCCGCAAAGGTATTGGACGTCTCCCCGAGGCCAAGAATCGGGACCCCATCGCGTCAGTCGGGCACAGATCTTCGAGGCAACAACCGGCGTAGGCACGAAGTCTTCATCACAATGGTGGAACGGAATACTCAAACTTGGCCGAAGAAGCTTCATGGAAATCCCTTCGTCAGTATAGATCTTCTCGCTCAATTTCGGCATCCCATAAGTCGCATCCACTACTCCATCTTCCGTGATGCGCTCGTGGACAAAGACACGGAGCAACGACAGAAGGGCTTCCCGCCTCGAGTTGCGGTAACGGTGCACACGAGTGTGGGGAAAGCGAAGGCACCTCTTCCCATCGGAGAAGTCCTCGGTTATCCACCCCGGAGAAGTCAAGCTCTCGAAGAGGCGAGCCCTGGAGGACCATGAAGGGAAGCGAGTCAAGACAAGCGCGTATCAAAAAAAAAAAAAGGCCCACACCCCCCTGTCAGGAGGATTGCCCGACTCAAGATCACTCGCCAGCCAACCCGCACCCGCGTCGCGGCCCGTGCGCCACGAGCCGACGCTGTTATCATCGGCACCTTCGGAGTCCAGAAGAAAAAGGGGAGAAAAGAAAGCGCAAAAGGAAAGAAAGGGGAAGCCTCAAAAAAAAAAAAAAAAAAGGGACAGAACGGGAAAGGGGGGGCCCGCAGCCCCCTCTCTCCAATAGCCGACGGACAACAAAGAAAGAGGGGGGGGGCCCCGCTGCCCCTTCCCTTCTCCGAGCCGATCGGGGCCGGGCCCCCGACCAAACCACCGCCGCCCCGCAGCCGCCGGACCCGGCCCCGCGCGCGACCCGTCCGCGCCCAACCCGTACCCGCCGGCCCCGCACCGCAGCCCCGCGCTCGCGCACCCTGACCCGGCCGCCGTGACCTCCGCGCCCGCACCCGGCCGCCGCGCACCCCGCGCGCCGCCGCCGCCTGCTTGCCACCGCACCGCAGCCCCGCGCGCCGGCCACTGCTGTCGCTGCTGCTTCTACGGGCCGGAGCCGAAAAAGAAGAAGAAAGAAAAAAAAAAGGGGGGGAGAAAAAGAAAGAAAAAAGAAAAAGAAAAAAGGAAAAGAAAAGAAAGAAAAAAAAAGAAGAAGAAGAAGGAGGAAGAGAGAGGCGGCGAAGGCGACCCGCACCTCAGCCGCGCTCCTCCATCCTCCCCGCCTCGGTCCTCGCCGCATCGTCGCTTCGAGCCCGCCTTCGCTACGACCTCCAAATCGCGCACCATCGCCGCCGACGAAAGAGGCGACACCGGGAAGACGGAGCAAGTCGCGTGCAACCCCAGGCAGCTCTCTTCCGACGGCGGTCTCCAGAAGCCGGCAGAACCTTCGCAAAGAAGCACAATGGCGGATGAAGGGGGTAGGGGTCCTTAAATAGACTCCCAACCCTGCCCACAAAAGGAATCAAGGACAAGCGTTCTACGATTCCTACGTGTCCAAACCCTATACGCTCTCACCGACGCACTCGTCCTTGAGGGGGCATTTGTAGACACACGAATTTCGTCGGACCCGGACCCGACTTACGTGTGCCGACGCGGATGCAAACCTGACGCGCGGACCCGACTTGCACGTACCAATGCGGACCCGGACCCGATTCGCACCCAGCACAAGGGAGGCGGACCCCACGCTTAAAGGGGGGTCGGCCCCTACTAGGGTCCGAACCCCATGGGGCCGGCCCTACTAGGACCCGAACCCCATGGGGGCCGGCCCTACTAGGACCCGAACCCCATGGGGGGGGGGGCGGTCTTGCAAGGAAAAAGAAAAGAAAAGGAAAGGAAAGAAAAGAAAGGAAAGAAAAGAAAAGGAAAGAAAAGAAAAGGAAAGAGAAGAAAGAAAAGGAAAGAACTACCGCCATGCGCGGGGGGAGGTTGCGTATGACGTCTGCACACACGCGGATCTGCGCCGATCCCTCGATCCGACGCACAAGAAGCGCCCGATTGCCATCGATTTCGTGTGCGAAATCCAGCCATAATTGCCTCGCCAGAAAAGGAAAACAAATAAGTGTTATTCCCCTCATCAATGGATGAATAAATCCCGGGCAATTATGAGAGAGATACAAAAGGGAATTAAAATTAAAAGTTCCCATATCTCTCTCCCCTCCCCTTTGCCTATAAATAGAGGGGGTGGGGGAAGATTCAAGGTCGATGATTGAAGACTGAAGACGAAGCGCGGGAGCTCTGCAGAAGAGGAGACGCTTCTTCATCGACCCAAGGCTTCACGAGGCACGGTCAAGCCTGTCCCGTCGGGATCGGCTTACATAAAGCTCTCATCAACGTGAAGACCCTTGCACACGAAGATCAAGACATCGACTCCGTGCACGCTTCTTCATCGACCCAAGGCTTCACGAGGCACGGTCAAGCCTGTCCCGTCGGGATCGGCTTACCGAAAGCTCTCATCAACGTGAAGACCCTTGCACACGAAGATCAAGACATCGACTCCGTGCACGCTTCCTCATCGACCCAAGGCTTCACGAGGCACGGTCAAGCCTGTCCCATCGGGATCGGCTTACTGAAAGCCCTCATCAACGTGAAGACCCTTGCACACGAAGATCAAGACTTCGACTCCGTGCATGAAGAAGAAAGCTCGGAGAAGAAGACCCTTCGACTCCGAAGACGCCAGAAGCAAAGGCCGGAGAAGGAGCTCGGAGCGGCACTACCCCGTCGGCTCCAACAAATCCTCGATCCCGATCAAGCTCCAAATCCCGGAGGAGAGAAACGAAACGTTATCACCCCGTCATCTTCAACAAACGCCTGCGCCATCCACGAAGAAGAAAACCTAGAGCAGACCGTCTGAAGCGTCGTCGTCTTCATCAACAAAAGCCGACGCTACAACCGTCGCATGGAGACCGTCGTCACCCCCGTCGTCTTCATCAACAAAAGCCGACGCTACAACCGTCGCACGGAGACCGTCGCTACTCTCGTCGTCTTCATCAACAAAAGCCGACGCCACAACCGTCGCACGGAGATCGGTGCTACCCCCACCATCTTCGAAAGCATCCTTCGACTCCGATCACGCCAAGGAAGCCCGGAGAAGAAGAGAAGTCCAGCCGACCCACAAACCGTCGAAGCATCGGAGAAGTAGCCCATGTCGTTCGAAGAAGAAGACCGAGTTGACACTGAAGCTAAAGCCAACGCAAGAAGCCAAAGCAAAGCCCCAGTAAAGCCCGCGCCAAAGCCACGCAAGTGCCAAAGCCAAGCGACTACGCCGGCCACGATCAAAAGCACCGCACGTTCTAGCCGATACGACGCGAAGTCCGGAAGAACGAAAGCATCGCAAGTCTCTCCCGGCTACGTCTAAGTGCAAGCGCCGAAGCAAAGCAAAAGCCAGAGCCACGCCGGAGCCAAGCCAAAGCCAAAAAGCCGAAGCCAAAGCCGACGCCAAAAGCACGATCGACGCCGCGAACCGACGATCAAGGACGCCGAGGTCAAGCAAGGAGCGAGGAAGACACGAAGACCGAGGAACGAAGCTGAAGACCCCCTAGCCGAGAAAGCGCGAAGCACGGAAGGGACAAAAGAACAGCGGAAATTCCTTAGCCTCTCCAAAACTCTCACCCTGTAAAGACCCCTGTCCTGGGCAACTCCTTCAGAACTCTCGCACGAACACCACGTGGAGACGCGGATCAAAGGGATCCTCCAGAAGATCTTTCCCACAATCCCCTGATCAAAACTCGCCGCAACCCGGACTCGCTACACCCGAGCCACCCGGGTCCCGGCCACACTTGTAATCTGGTTTTGCGCAATAAAGACGACCCGTGCTTTTTCCCGCACTACAAGCATCTCCGCCTCCTCCGCTCCCCATTGACATAGAACCACCCAAGGTTGATTTGGGGCTATGAGGAGAATAGATTAGGGGAGGGAAATCCCCAAGGTTTTCTAGATCCACGAACGGATCTAATCTAGCACCCATCGGATTCCCGCTAGCCCTTGGGCCCTTGCCTCGAGAGGTGCTGCCACCAACACCCAAGATTTGGTTCCCAACACCAAGATGATGACTAGAAGCCAAGACGTCCGGATCTCTCAAGCCTCCAGAAGCCCCAACTTGCTCCACCGAGATACTCCCATGAGAGGAACCTCCCATGGTAGAGGATCCGGCCTTCAACCTTGCTTTCTGCTCCCGTTCGGTGTAGTGACGCTCCACTCCGCTCGCAGGTGTGCTCACCCCCTACCTAGATCTCCCTGCTCGCCGGTGTGCTCCGCTCCATCGCCACCGCCGGTGGCCCTCTGATTCTAGATCTTGCAGAGGTCAGGGTTAGATCCAACCTCTGGATCGTGGACCTAAGAGCCCCCAAAGTTGACTCTCCAATCAGAAGGCAATCTCTCTCTCTCTCTCTCTCTCTCTCTCTCTCTCTCTCTCTCTCTCTCTCTCTCTCTCTCTCTCTCTAACTTATCAGGCACCTTCAGTCCAATTTTAAAAAATTGATAGGTGCACTCCAACTTATGTGGGCACTCTGTCATCCCCACCGGCTCCTTCGCTTCGGGCCTTCCCCACCCTCCCTTCCATCCCCCCACCTAAGAATGGCAATGGGACGGGCTTGGAAATTGATTTTTATGATTTTTGAATAGGCCCAACCCAAACCCGTCCGGTTTAGAATACAAATATAAAACCCGACCCTGACTTATTGCCATCCTTACCACCACCTTGGCCTGATCAGCCATTATCACTGCCATCATGGGCGGCCCAACATTGGGCTAGTCCCCCTCACTTTGGAGAAAAAAAAACAAGGATATATCACACTTTACCCCCTTGAGTTTAGCTAAAGAGCGATTGCCACCTTGTAGTTTATTTTGTTCCTAATCGCTTCCTAAACTTTGAAACGTTAGCACAATACCTCCTTTTGTTAACTACTTGATTTCCTCGTTCGATAAATTTTATCTGATTGAAACTGAATTGAAGTGAGGCAAAATGTAGTTTTTTAACTATAGGGGGGTTAAATGTTTTTGAGCTAAACTTCAAGGGAGGCAAAGTTTAATTTATCCAAAAAAAATCCTAGTCAACTCGTTTGCCAACTTCATGTGGAGGTGCCCACTTGAAGCTGCTTATTGGACGGATATAAATGTGTACTAAGTCTACTGACATTTGAAACAAGTATCCCTATTTGAATAAACTAATTATTGTTATTTGAACAAACCGAGGGCTAAACAGCAAGACAACTCCACGAGTATGTCCCCATATATGTTCAAAAAGGGGATGACACCAAGCCCACCACCACCTGCCCCCGCCCAACACCGACCACAGCGCCCCGCCAGCCAATGCCCACTGTCATACCGTCGACCACCACCCCACCGCCCCATGGGCCACCCATTGCCGCCGGCCACAACCGCCCGAGCTGGCAACCCACGACCGACCTTACCGTCCACTGACGCCCACCACTGGCCAGTCGACACCCACCGCCATCAGCTACCACATGCACATGTGGCATCCATGTAGGGTTCATCCCATGGCCCATAGTGAATGTGAATCGAGTGGGGATAAGTAAACCCAAATTCACAACCCGTGCAACCCGACCGAGTTGGGTAGTTATAGCCCCATATTTTTGAATGATTCCGAGGACCAATATCCTTCTCCACTCGAGCCAAAATCCTAACGGGCCTTTTGCTGCGCTATCAATGGAAGGGTAAAGATGTTGTCACGCTACCAATTGAAGCTTCTGACTGTGAGGCAACAACTGTAGTTACTTTTTAATAATTATGCCTCCCCGAAGAAAAATCCTGGGTCGACCACTGACTGCTGCCACGACATTCATCCTCGTCTCCCTTTCCTCCTCCCCTTATTATTAGTCTCCTTCCTCCTCATTTTCCTCCCTCCTCGCTGAAACCCAAATTCGCCTTGGGTCGTGTCCCCACCACACAATATCACACCATGAACGTGGCTCCCCTGCAACTTCGGTCGGTAGCGATTGACACGACTCCAAGATGGGTTTTGACGAGAAAAATGGATGAGGGAGGATGGACGAAGAGGAGAACGAGGTGGGTTGCACAGGATCAGGGCACTTGGTGCAAAAAATTTCTTAATGTGTAAACACCCTATTCTTACTACGTGTTAAATATCGTACGTTTTTCTCCATGGGCCACCACTGGATAAATTCATAAATATCCACTGTGTTGCCGACCGACATGACTCCAAGGTGGGTTTCAATGGGAAGATGGAGAAGGGTGGAGAGAGGAAGAGTAGGAGGTGGGATGCAAGGGACCGATTGCGATGAAGACGCTTGATGCCCTTATCAATAGTCATTGGGAATTTCGGAAGGGACCTGGTGCATAACTATCCTTTTGTTTGTCCTTTTTATCAAACGGATCTGTTGTCAGGGATTTAACACACTCTCCCTTTTTTTTTCGCCAAAATTTCATGCTGATACTTTGAATGAATATGCAACCAAACATAATCTTGATTCAAGTCACTCCGAGAGACACCTAACCCACTAATGGATGCAATAGTTCTGAATTCAATTCAGTAGCAATTTGATTTAAGTTGCACTACTTGAAAATGTTAGCAATTCTATATTTCTTTAACAAATTTCTCTTACAGTACCCAAAAAAAAAAACACTTCAAAAGCTTTCTTATGTTTTTTCTCGACTATCTTCAATAGCACTCTTCTTCACAGATGTTAATCCATCTTTAGCTCTTATTTGTACATATTTTGTCTCCTATGTTCTGGGCTGCACCTTAGGTCGGGTTGGTTCGGGTTCGAATCAACCCGGAACCGAACCAAACTAGTTCGATTAGTGAAATCCTAATCAATCCAAATTGGGCATAGACCCGACCCAACCAATACAAAAATCAGGTCATATCTGGTTGATTCTCGGGACAATAGTTGATCTAAAAAATAATGGCTATTGGCTATTTACCAACAAGTCAAAGGCCCAAATTAGGCTTTAGTCTTGGGTTCTCTTAGTAGTTGGCTTAACATTATTAGTAAACTATGAAGCACGGGTATTGATACGGGTACGATACGGGTATGCAAATACAGTAAAATCTTAAAAACCTATGATACGGATACGGCCAGATGTGTGTGTATATATATATATATATATATATATATATATATATATATATATATATATATATATATATATATATATATATATATGAATAAGATCCAAATGCAACCATAATTTCTTAATCATTAAAGCTCAAGCTTCAAAGCTCCAAAACCACAAAAACAAGATTATTCGATACGAGCCATACGACGATAAGATACTATTATGTCCATTAAATTAGAACCAAATCAAGCAAAGTAGCAATACAAAACAAAATGCATAACAAAGTTCAATTCCAAACGATTGATAACTAAAAAGCAAATAAAAGAAAAATCATCAAGCTGCTAAGGATCTTCATTCCCATCATCATCTCCGAATAGCACGACCTCCAAGTCGGGCTCATCAAGTGATAGATTTACAATTTCAAGTAAACTGGCACCCTCCAAAAACTGTCTGCCATACCGGATTTAAATCGGCGTACCTGGTACGGATTATACCGTATCCATACCCGATAAGTATCCGGTACTGATGCGGTATATGTCCGGAATACCCGTGCTTCACAGTTAGTAAACAAGAAATGGTTACTCATGTTCTATTGTGATGTAGCCCCCAAATCCAAACCTATGACATATATGTGGACTAATCTATATGATTTCAGTTCTTGGGTTGGATCATGTTTATCCGAACCAACCCATTTGGCCAAAATACCCGACCAACCTGATCAATGTATTCATTGTTTGTTTTTCCAATCATGATCAGGAGAGGGGCAGGATTATGATGAAATTCGCGGACTTGATCGACGAGAACGTCGAAGAACTGGCTGCGCTTGATTGCCTGGACGCCGGGAAGTTGTTCAGTTTTGGCAAGACTGTGGACATCCCGAGCACCGCCAACCAGCTCCGGTACTACGCCGGTGCGGCCGACAAGATCCACGGCGAGACACTGAAGTTGGCCGGGGAGCTCCAGGGCTACACGCTGCGCGAGCCGATCGGCGTGGTCGGCCACATCATACCTTGGAACTTCCCCTCCGGCATGTTCTTCATGAAGGTCTCCCCAGCCCTGGCCGCCGGCTGCACTATGATCGTCAAGCCGGCTGAACAGACACCTCTCTCCGCCCTATACTATGCCCACTTGGCTAAGCAGGTCAACATCTCAGATTCTCAAATGCTTTTTCTCCTCGAGTGGTGTTTTATGAGATTATTAAACAGCCTCTCACTTTGCATATAAATATACAATATTAAGCTGGTATTGCGTCACACAGACACACACACACTATGGGTCGGGATTAGGGGTGGCAATGGGTCGGGTCGGGTTGAGACATAGGTATATGGGCAAAACACCCAATCCGAACCCGACCCGTTTAATAAACAGGTCAAAAACTTAAACCCAAACCCGACCCGTTTACTAAACAGGTCGGGTCGTGTCGGGTCGGGTTGGCTCAACAGAACCCATGTAAACGTATCGGGTTGGGTCAAGACGGGTTGGATTGGGTCGGGTCGGATTGACACGACTCATTTGGTGAACGGGTCAATCGGGTTATAAGTACAAACCCAAACCCAACCCATTAAATAAATGAGTCAATCGGGTCGATCCGTTTATGACCCGAACCCGTTTAGGCCAAACCCAAACCCGCTAACTTCGGGTCGGTTTGGCGGGTCGGGTCAAGGATTGCCACCCCTAGCCAAGATTCGTTGACGTCAACTCAACATCTCGTCAAGTAAACTTATATGGAGGTTTCAGAATAAGTGTAGATCCTCCGAGATTATAACCATAGGTAAAGAGGGAGGTGAAAGCCATAGCCGTCCTTTTGCATGCCAATGGAGACTGAGTGCAATTCACCATTCGAGGTTGAGTGTAATGGACGGTTGTGATTCAGTTTTGGCTTTCATCTCTCTATCTGAGATGATAAATTTGTAATTTTTTTGAGCTTTAATAGACTGCATGGGGCAGAGGCTAAACCCCTTCTCTCGTTAAACGAGGAAATTAATACCTAAGAAAAAAAACTGAGATGATAACCTCATGATCCGGTGCCTTTTTAGAATTGGCTGATTTTCGGTGGGTATGCTCACCTTGCAATAGATGGGCATATCCACCGACACTCAACCGGTCCTAAAACCGTGTCTCAAATGTGCTGAGCTTTATGGACCGTCGAATTGAAGACTACAATTGATTCTTTAAAGAACAATTTCCTCATCATTTTGCACAAGTACCCTCCTCTTTTGTTCTTGGGCATGCCTACATATCACTGTAGCACTCCCATGTTAACCACAATTTCCACACTTATTAGTTATAGTTTTTTGCCTAATTTAGGTAATCATGGAAGTTGTGAATTCCTAGGTTCTAACTTTGAACCGAGAGTATTATGCAGCTCCCCACGAGTGTTCTTGTCATATCCTAAATGCTGTTGTCAGCTCTCTTTGATCCTCGCTGCTAATATTTCACTTATATCCAGATATTCTTGGTTTGTGTTACAGTGTTAGAATCTAGTTTCTAGACCTTTTTTTTTGCTGGACTGGCCAGGCGGTTAGAGGACATGACGCTAGAGCAAGAGCTCAAGGAGGTCTGCAGATCGAAACGGGGAAGCCAGCATAGTTGCTATTTTTTTTATTAAATTTCATAATCCCGTGGACATGACATCAACAGCCAGGATTCGCACGCGCAAACAAGGCATGACGGCCTTCAGGAAAAGTCCGCTCCACATTGTCCATACTGGGAGTCCAACACGAACAGAGAACCTCTCCAACATGGGAGAGACAAGTACCACCAGGCCAAGAGCCCATTTGTAACATTTTACAATTTGTCTTCTACCTTTGAAAACTCTTCATCATCACTTCAATGTTTCAAATTCGACAAGTTATTTAGTTCTTAGCGCCACGAATTCCCTTTTTTAGAGGTTCAATTTTGCTTAAGTTGCCTTTGAATAGATATAATGATAGTACACTAAAATGAAATATCATTCAGGCAGGAATTCCTGATGGAGTGATCAACGTCGTGACCGGCTTTGGCTCCATCGCTGGCGCTGCTATCTGCTCTCACATGGATGTCGATCAGGTTGTCTGATACTTTCACCATATCTTTCGGAAAGTTGTCTGATACTTTTCGTAGACTTGAATTGCTTTTAAGGTAATCATATAGAATGACAATTTCCATTGGTTTCAGGTTAGCTTCACAGGATCTACAGCAGTAGGGCGCCTTGTGATGGAGGCGGCGGCGAGGAGCAATCTGAAGCCTGTGTCGCTCGAATTGGGCGGGAAGTCCCCTATCCTCATCTTCGATGACGCGGATGTGGACATGGCCGTCGGGCTCGCACACATGGCCATATTCTATAACAAGGCACTGCCCCCTTTCACCAAACTCCGGTGGCATCCTTGAAGTTATAAGAGGATAACTAGAGATTTGATTGGTTGTTGTATGAACTTTCAGGGAGAGATCTGTGTAGCGGGGTCCCGTATTTATGTTCAGGAAGGGATCTATGAAGAATTTGCGAAGAAAGCCGCAGAGAGAACCAAAAGTTGGGTGGTCGGAGATCCTTTCAGCCCTAATGTCCATCAAGGGCCTCAGGTCTATCTTTCCTCCTACATTTTTTCAAATAAAAGAAACAATGTTGTTTGTCGATAGAGAAAAAGTCTCCACTCATTCATATCTGGGACTTGAAAAAATCAAGAGCTTCAAAGTCTCAAGACTTAGGGGTCCTTTTTTCTTGGCTTAGGGATTTTTGGGCTAGTCTTGTTTTAGCCTTTGTTTGTTGGGGTTCCTTTTGGTTGTGATGGTACTTATTAGCTATTACTTTTGAATTCATTTTTTTTTTAAATTGTTGAGTTGGTCATGCCTCAGACGGGTTAGTCCCACATCCTTGATGGAAGCGGGTGATGGATTATTTATATATCAGCCTTTTACATTTCCTTACAAGCCGGTTTTGTGAGGAGGTGGGTATTCAAAGGTAATGGGAGCGTTTTCGCCCCCTACTTTACTGAGGTCAAGACTATGATAAATTTGTGGGTGCTAACCTAAAATTCTATCTAAGATCCATAAGAAATATAGGGCGGTTTAAGGAACTTGCAACTCCCAGGAATTGGACCCATTCACATATTCTATCCATAGAACCACCAGGTACCCTGGGCTTTGGAAATTCTTCCCACATAGCAAACATAAAAGCCCTGATATGGAGACCACAATAGTCTTGTTTTAGTCTTGTGCATCACCTTCATTCGTATAAATAGCAAACGAGCCAGGGTCCGGTCTGGGCTGAGACCAAACCCAACTTTTTTTTTAATCGATTGATCAAATCCAGCTACCAGGTCCCACCGTCGTAAATACCGGGTTCAAATTCGGTGGCCAGGCCGATTATAAGCTTTTGCGACGGGATTTAGGATCAATTTGTTGGAGCGCTTGTATAATTTCTGCACCTGATAATCTCGAATTATCTTTCCCTCGTCTTAAAAAAAAAAAAAAAAAAAATTCTTCTGCACGTTCTTTGTGATTCAAGTCACTAGTATATGGTAAATTCTCACTTGCATTCATTCATCCCTCACTTATATGTGACATTTTACCAACAAATTTTCTTTCTTCTGTGTTGCAGGTTGATAAGAATCAGTTCGAAAAAGTTCTTAGGTACATCGAGCATGGCAAGAGAGAGGGAGCTACCCTGCTAACAGGAGGAAAGCCCTGCGGCGAGAAAGGGTACTACATCGAGCCCACGATCTTTACGGATGTCAAGGTAAAATATCGCATCTATCACCCTAACCGATCATTTTGTCGAAGAATTGAGTGAATGTTATAAATTAGAAGACTGTGATTGTTTGGGCAGGAGGATATGATGATCGCGCAAGATGAAATATTTGGACCAGTCTTGTCCCTCATGAAGTTTAAGTAAGTCTGCATTTAGTACCATCAAGAACTGATACAGTCAGGTTAAAGGAATCTAAAGAACTTAACCTAACCGAAAAAATTTACTTAAAAGGCTGCAAACGATCCAAGCCGAGCTTTTGTCTGTTTGAGCTCGGCTTGGTTAAAAGCCTGGTTGTTCAAGCTTGGGCTTAGCTTGATTAATTAGTGATCGAGCCGAGCCAAGCTTTGGTCTGTTGAGCTTGGATCGTTTAAACGAGCCTAAACTCTAGACTCGAGCTTGGCTCGTTTAATATTCAGAATTTTCTTCGCGAACTCCATCCTAAGTCCAAATCTTGGACCATATATATTAGGTCTATTCATGCCTTTCATGGTGTTATTCGCAAGCCTATTCACAACCTTGCTTGTGATCCCTAAATAAGCATGGTCACGGGCCCAACAACTTGGTTCGTTTGCACCCCTATACACAAACCATGAGAACGAACCTCGTTCGCAGTGCCATAAACACTGATTCATCATCGACCCGTTTTCTCTACTGTTTCGTTAGGACGGTCGAGGAGGCGATCGAGAAAGCCAACAACACGAGGTATGGCCTGGCGGCGGGGATCGTGACAAAGGACCTAAACATCGCGAATAGGGTTTCGAGGTCGATTCGTGCCGGCACCATCTGGATCAACTGTTACTTTGCCTTCGATAGGGACTGCCCTTTTGGTGGGTATAAGATGAGTGGCTTCGGAAGGGATCTGGGATTGCATGCAATTGACAAGTATCTCCAGGTGAAGTCTGTGGTCACCCCCATCTATGGCTCCCCTTGGCTGTAGAGATGTGTTTGTCTATGTTTCAACTTGACAAGAAAGACTCATTGTTTCTTGGGAAATATATACTTAAGATCTGTATGAAGATTTTTTTTTTTCCCCACATAGAGGTGGTTGGCTATGTAGCACAAATACAGCCGTCGCGGCCTGGCGATTATCAGGCTGCCCTGGAACTGGCACTCGTCCGGCGACGCCTGGTGTGCGCTCTGTCAGGTCTGGGTAGACTCGATCGGGTTTGTGGGTGCTCCCTTTGTGCTCTAGCGTGTGGCGAGTTGGCCCTTGGACGATGACTTGGCCACGCGTCACTCCTGGATTGGTCAAGATCAGGTAGGGGCGCCTCCTTAAGCTTGTATCAGTAGGTCCTTGTTCTACTTCGGTCGACATGCAGTCGTGCACAGCCACGTGACAGACAATAAGATGATTTTGCAGCAGGTCCCTCCTGAAAAATATGCATTTACAGGAAGTTCCTCTGTTGACTTTTCTCTCCTTTAAATGATAAAACTGCCACTAATACTAAAATCATAAATGTTACTCTTCACTGCAACAAAGAACAACAATCTGCAATTGTTACTCTATAGCTATAATACTTTGCAGATTGTTACTTTTTACTACAATGATTTTATTATAGCAATTTTTTTTAAAAGGAAGATTTAAAAAAATTAAATTAGATTTTTACTATAGTGATTATGTACACCGTTGCCTTTGCTATAATGATTTCATTGTAGCCATTTTTTTATAGCAAGATAGTAGCAATATGCACAGATCGTTACTTTTCTATGTGCTCTCACTGTACCCCTATATGTAGGGGTAAAATGGATATTTTTCTAACAGAAGGGCCCAATACTAAAACAACTCTTTGTCTATCCGTATTGCTAAATATGATCTATTTAAAGGACCTAAACCAATTGCCCTGGGGTGGATTGTAAATAGTCATTTTTAAGGGTTTCATTTTAGAATAGGTCCCGACAACCTTCTCCTCTATGCTCAGATATGTATTTCAGCATATTAGTTGCAACGGCTCATTTGGTTAATACAAGACTAAAATAGCCATGGTAAAGCTATCAAATTTAACAAACTGTCATTGTCAAATATACAAACTAATACTCAATTCAACTGAGTATTAGTACTTTGCTTGGTGATTTTACTATAGAAATATCCTTTTAGCATCCACGATGAAATCACAGGTTGCTACCGTGATTTTATTGTAGCAATTACAGTGCTTTCACTGTTGCAGCTACAGTGAAAGCAACCCGTGCCACTATTCCCGCTAAAAAAAAAGTATCATATATCATCTACCGTTATTTAACATGGGAGGATACCATGGATATTTATAGTATTTAAAAAAAAAGCGTTACCCAAAATGGTTAAGATCAGATTATTTGCAATCAAAACTATGGATGGAGGATCGATTGCCTAAGGGAGAGGTGTAAATGTGTAATTGTAAACTTATAGTCCCATGTGTTTATTACGAGAGCACTCAGGACTTGAAATACTAATTGCACTTTAAATCAAATAGACGCACCATACCACTTGGATCGATCTTGTTTTGGATTTGGGTTTGGTTTTAGGTAAAATCGAGTCTAGTTCAGATCCGATTCGAGGGGCGCAGTGCCTTCCACCTGCCTTGTGGGCTAAGGCGTGCCTCCATTGGTTTAACCAGTGCTCGTCCCCTCAATCTACTCCTTCGCCTGTGCGCCACCCCACACACTATATCCATGTTAATGTTGCAGATCCCTATCCATTGAGTTTCAGATCTCCTCCGATCGATCGACCCGGCACATATCACAGCCGCACGATGGCAGACGACCCGAAAGTGAATGGTACTCCAACAGATTGCATGCAGCTGTGATGTGCACCGACCCCACTGACCGAGGCCGACCGACTACTGGAGAAGATATGAACTCTTTCTATTTTGTTGCCTTTGGGGCTGTTAGATACCCTCACACCCCAAAACCCGGATCGTAAGGGGAGGTCTACAGAGGGTATATGAAGACAACATGCCCCAGCCTGCTAGCCAATGTGGGGCTAAACTCCAACACCCCCTCCCCCCCCCCCCCCCCCCCTCTCACGTGCAGGTCGGTTTCATCCGGTCATTGTCATGTGGGTAAGCTCCTACTCGGCTTAACGGGCATAGATCAAACTTGCTCTGATACCAAGTCAGATACCCTCACACTCCAAAACCTGGGTCAAGAGGAGGTCCACAGAGGGTATATAAAGACAACAATGCCTAACCCGCTAGCCGATGTACGACTAAACTCCAATAGGGGCCTTTGAGAGTATCGTCAGGCAGCCCTATGATTAAATGTAGGAGGTCCCGTTGGTTGTTTGCCTCGTGCACTTTGGTTGCTTCCCGCACTGGGCCTCATTAAGAAGGTCTTCATTGATCACGTACCCGGTATGAGTGTGCATCGAATCAAAACCAACCTATTTAAGCAAAACCCAAACCGATCCAACTTTGATCGGTTTTGAGGATTTCTAATCCGATCCAAACCGAACTGAGATTGGAATCCAATCCAATTAAATTCGGTTTAGATTGGATTGGATGGTCAGTATGGCCTTTGAACCCATATGCTTGTTGAGCTTTTTTTTCCCCTTCTATTAGAACCTAGTTAACTTTAAAAAATAATAATTGTTGTCAAATTATTAGGCCTAAATAAGATTTGTAACTGATTTTAAGTTACAAATAAGATTATTAGGCCTAAAAAAAGAAGAGATTTCTTATCTTGATTGTTTGTTGCTAGTCGCTGTCGCCCCCTTTTGCTACCAGCTGCAGCCGTCACCTCCTTTCCTCCTTCCCTACCTACTAACAAAAACTAAAAAAAAAAAAGCAAACAAACAAACTCTAAACCGAAACTACCTTGTCGCATCATCTTACCATTTTACCCTCCTCTTTGAACCCTTGAAACCTTATCTAAGGCGTATAAAACCCTAAATTTTGGTGCGACGGGGGGGGGGGATGGCAGTAAATATAAAATTGAAGTGGGATGAGAGGTATTTTCGTCCTTAGGGGTTTGAGCCCAAATGGAAATCCATCTTGTGCTCCAAGCACTACAGCTAACTCGAGCCTTTATAAAATAATTATGGGTTATTTTGACTTTGCCTCCCAAATCATGCCTTGAATTAGACTTTACCCCCATATTTCCATTAATTAGGGTTTACCCCCCAAAACTAACTGTTCCGTTGCTTCACTATCTAAGAGAAAGTGTGAGCTGACGGAACAGAAATAAAGTTTTAGGGGGTGAGCTGACGGAACAGTTAGTTTTGAGAGGTAAACTCTAATTAATGAAAATTGGGGGTAAAATCTAATTCAATACAAAATTTGTGGGGCAAAGTCAAAATAACCCTTTTTTAAGGGAAAGTTTATTGGGAAATTTTATTCATACCCCAAAAATCTGTAATTAGCCCCCGTATCCCTTTCGTTTCTCAATAACTTACTCAACAATCCTATAATACCAACAATGCCCTTTTTTTTTTGTACCCCAAACCCCAAAGCCCCTACTCAGCGTCTTTTGTACCCCTAACCCAACCCAAGGTTTGTTTAAACTTAGCCCAAACCCAACTCGTCGGGTTGTGCGGGGTGGGTTCGGGTTAACCCGCCCAAAGTCGGGTTGGGTTCGGGTTTGCCCGCCCAAGTTGCAGCTAGGGGTGGCAATGGGTCGGGTCGGGTCGTGTCGGGTTCGTGTCATGTCTAGTTTCGTGTCATGTCCAAAACCCCTAGATCCGAACCCAACCCGTTTAACTAATCGTGTCTAGATCCTAAACCCGTACCCGACTCGCTAATAAACGGGTAGACACGATAAGACCCGGTAAGACCCGTTTACCACCCGGATCTATTCAGTTGACCCGATCCGACCCAATCCGACTCGACCCGACCTGACCCGAAAGACCCACTGGTATTATATATTATAGTATCGGATTGCTGGTAGACCCGACACGACCCGTTGAATAGTAAACTGGTCTTCCCGGGTCTACCGTGTCCAGACCCTAAACCCGGACCCGACCCGTTTATTAAACGGGTCTATCGTCTCGACCCGTTTACGACCCGAACCCGTTTAGCCCTGACCCAGACCCGCTAACTTCGTGTCGGGTCCTGTCGGGTCGAGGAGAAGAGATAATTCGAGTTGGGCTCGGATTAGCCCGCCCAAATTCGGGTTGGGTTCGGGTTGGACTCGGGTTGGGTTCAGGTTGGCCCGCCCAATTTGCAGCTCTACTTGTGCCTTCAAGTACCGACCAACTGCATGGGGTTTATTTAAGAGTGGGGTGTATTCAAGAGTGCATATAATTGGAGTATATTTAAGGGGGTATGGGTTTGATTGGGGTATAATCAAGTTGGGGCGGGCCATTTACCTAGGGTGTATTGAAGGTGGGGTGTAAGGGTGAAGGGTATTTTTGGGATAGAAATGGGGTATGAAAAAATAAATGAGGTGTGTTCAAGTTTGTTGGAAATGGGGGCTAATTACAGATTTATGGGGTATAAATAAAATTTCCCATTTTATTGGTACCCCAAAATCTGAAATTAGCCCCCGCTCCATATCGTTTCTCAATAACTTACTCAACAATTCTTTTAATACCAACAATGTCTTTTTCTTTTGTACCCAAAACCCCAAAACACTAACTCAACGTCTTTTGTACCCCCAACCCAACCCAATGTCTCTTTGAGTTTTCTTAGCCCAAGCCCAATCCGTCGGGTTGGCTAGGTTGATGTTTGTGTGGGGTGGGTTGACCAGCTTTAATATGTGTAGCGCGGGAAAAAGCACGGGTCGTCTTTATTGCGCAAAACCAGATTACAAGTGTGGCCGGGACCCGGGTGGCTCGGGTGTAGCGAGTCCGGATTGCGGCGAGTTTTGATCAGGGGATTGTGGGAAAGATCTTCTGGAGGATCCCTTTGATCCGCGTCTCCACGTGGTGTTCGTGCGAGAGCTCTGAAGGAGTTGCCCAGGACAGGGGTCTTTACAGGGTGAGGGTTTTGGAAAGGCTAAGGAATTTCCGCTGTTCTTTTGTCCCTTCCGTGCTTCGCGCTTTCTCGGCTAGGGGGTCTTCAGCTTCGTTCCTCGGTCTTCGCGTCTTCCTTGTTCCATGCTTGACCTTGACGTCCTTGATCGTCGGTTCGCGGCGTCGATCGTGCTTTTGGCGTTGGCTTTGGCTTCGGCTTTTTGGCTTTGGCTTGGCTCCGGCGTGGCTCTGGTTTTTGCTTTGCTTTGGCGCTTGCACTTGGACGTAACCGGGAGAGACTTGCGATGCTTTCGTTCTTCCGGACTTCGCGTCGTATCGGCTAGAACGTGCGGTGCTTTTGCTCGTGGCCGGCGTAGTCGCTTGGCTTTGGCACTTGCGTTGCTTTGGCGCGGGCTTTACTGGGGCTTTGCTTTGGCTTCTTGCGAAGGCTTTAGCTTTAGCGTCAACTCGATCTTCTTCTTTGAACGGCGTGGGCTACTTCTCCGGTGCTTTGACGGTTTGCGTGTCGACGGGACTTCTCTTCTTCTCCGGGCTTCTTTGGCGTGATCGGAATCGAAGAATACTTTCGAAGATGGTGGGGGTAGCACCGATATCCGTGCGACGGTTGTAGCGTCGGCTTTTGTTGATGAAGACGGCGGGAGTAGCAACGGTCTTCGTGCGACGGTTGTAACGTCGACTTTTGTTGATGAAGACGACGGGGGTAACGATGCTTCAGGCAGTCCGCTCCAGGCTTTCTTCTTCGTGGATGGTGCAGACGTTTGTCGAAGACGACGGGGTGATGACGCTTTGTTCCTCTTCTCCGGGCTTTGGAGCTTGATCGGAGTCGAGGGTTTGTTGGAGTCGACGGGGTAGAGCCGCTCCGAGCTTCTTCTCCGGCTTTTGCTTCTGGCGTCTTCGGAGTCGAAGGGTATTCTCTTCCGAGCTTTCTTCTTCGTGCACGGAGTCGAAGTCTTGATCTTCATGTGCAAGGGTCTTCACGTTGATGAGGGCTTTCAGTGGACTAAGCCGATCCCTCAGGACAGGCTTGCCCGTGCCTCGTGAAGCCTTGGGTCGATGAAGAAGCGTCTCCTCTTCTGCAGAGCTCCCGCACTTTGTCTTCAGTCTTCGACCCCTCGACCTTGGTGACGGTTATGGTGTCGGCATCTTCTCCGAGCTTTTGGGCTTGATCGGAGTCAAAGGCCTTGTTGACGACGACGGGTGTAGCGCCGCTTCTCCTCTTCTCTGGGCTTGATCGGAGTCGAAGGCTTTGTTGAAGGTGACGGGTGTAGCGCCGCTTCTCTTCTCCGGGCTTTTGGGCTTGATCGGAGTCGAAGGCTTGTTGGAGACGACGGGGTAGTGTCGCTCCTCTTCTTCTCCGGGCTTTTGGGCTTGATCGGAGTCGAAGGCTTTGTTGAAGATGACGAGGTAGTGCCGCTCCTCTTCTTCTCCGGGCTTTTGGGCTTGATCGGAGTCGAAGGCTTGTTGGAGACGACGGGGTAGTGCCGCTCCTCTTCTTCTCCGGGCTTTTGGGCTTGATCGGAGTCGAAGGCTTGTTGGAGACGACGGGGTAGTGCCGCTCCTCTTCTTCTCCGGGCTTTGCTTCTGGCGTCTTCGGAGTCGAAGGGTCTTCTTCTCCGAGCTTTCTTCTTCGTGCACGGAGTCGAAGTCTTGATCTTCGTGTGCAAGGGTCTTCACGTTGATGAGAGCTTTCAGTAAGCCGATCCCTCGGGACAGGCTTGACCGTGCCTCGTGAAGCCTTGGGTCGATGAAGAGCGCGTCTCCTCTTCTGCAGAGCTTCGTCGCTTGGCCATCCGAATCGACCTCTTGAGCCTTCCCCCTCCCCCTCTATTTATAGGCGAAGGGGGGGGAGAGATATGGGAAGTTTTAATTTTTAAATCCCTTTAATATCTCCCCCATAATTGCCCAAGATTTATTCATCCATTGATGAGGGGAATAAGTCTTTATTCGTCTTCCTTTTCTGACGGGGCAATTATGGCTGGAGTTTGCACACGAAATCGATGGCGATCGGGCGCTTCTTCTTGTGCGTCGGATCGAGGGATCGGCGCAGATCCGCGTGTGTGCAGACGTCATACGCAACCTCCCCCCGCGCATGGCGGTGTTTCCTTCCTTTTCTTTCTTCTCTTTCCTTTTCTTTTCTTTCCTTTCTTTTCTTTTTTCCTTTTCTTTTCTTTCCTTTCTTTTCTTTTTCCTTTTCTTTTCTTTCCTTTCTTCTCTTTTTCCCTTGCAAGGCCGGCCCTTCCCTTTTTTTTTTTTTCTTTTCTTTCTTTCTTTCTTTCTTTTCTTTCCTTGTATGCAAGGCCGGCCACCCCCCCTTTCAGGGGTTCGGTCTTGTAGTAGGGGGCCGGGTGGGCCCCACTTGAGGATGGGCCCACCGGGCCCCCTTGTTGGGTGCGAATCGGGTCCGAGTCGTGGTGTGCGTCGGGTTTGCATCCACGTACGGGCATTCGAGTCGGGTCCGGGTCCGAGCGCATCGGGTTTGCATCCACGTAGGGGCCTTCGTGTCGGGTCCCGGTCCGAGCGCATGTCAGGTCCGCATCCGCGTAGGTGCACGCAAGTCGGGTCCGGGTTAGACACAATTTGTGTGTCTACAATATGATAGAGGAGAAATAATTCGGGTTGGGATCAGGTTAGCTGGCCCAAATTTGGGTTGGGTTCGGGTTGGCCCGTCCAAGTTGCAGCCCTACTTGTGCCCTCAAGTACCAGCCAACTGTATGGGGTTTATTTAAGAGTGGGGTGTATTCAAGAGTGGATATAATTGGGGTATATTTAAGTGGGTATGTGTTTGATTGGGGTATAATCAAGTTGGGGTCGGGCCATTTAACTGGGGTGTTAAGGGGAAGGGTATTTTTGGGATAGGAATGGGGTATGAAAAAAAAAAAAAAGGGGTGTGTTCAAGTTTGTTAGAAATGAGGGCTAATTACAGATTTATGGGGTATGAATAAAATTTCCCTTTTTTAAATCCAGCTGTAAAACGAGAAAAGTCTAGAAACCTCTTTTCGTCCTATTGGGATTGCTCTTATGGTTACTATCCGGTGATCGAAAAGATAAACACCGCCTCAACATTACGGACCGTAAGGGAGACTAACCACCGTGACTATATATACGTCCTTTATAGTCTTCGTTCGGTCATTCCCTTTCATTACTCTCTCTCTCTCTCTATCTTTCTCTCTCTCTCTCTCTCTGCTTGCTCGTCCGCCGCCGCCATGGAGGGGGAAACCGTCGAGATGTGGATCAAGAAGGAGGAGGAGGAGGGAAAAGGAAGGAGACAGAGCGAGATCTTCACCGTCGGATTCGGTGTAGATAAGATCGAGGCCACCTACACCGACGACGACCTCGTCGCCTCCGAGTGGGTACGCGAAGTCATGCGCATGTACCAGAAGTGCGCCCGCGCCCGCCCCGGCTGCTCCCTGATCGCCGGCATCTGCGCCTTCCGCGGCGAAAATTTCTCGAGGAAGAAGAACATCGACTACTGGATCTCGCTTATCTCCATCTGCGTCTTCGAATCCCACTGCCTGCTCCTCCCCATCGCCGACTACGGCGACCACAGCTGCCCCTTTCCGTTCTCCGTCCGGTCATTCCTCGCCGACCCCCACGTCCGCCTCGTCGGGCCGGGGGTGGGGAAACTAGTGGAGAAGATGGAGAGGGACTGGGACTTCCGTGTCAACAGACCGTCGGAGCTCCGGCCGCTGGTGGAGGCGGCCTTCGGGGAGGAGGCGGTGGCGCGATCCGGTACGCGCCACGGGGCCGCGGGCTTGGAGGAGCTGGCCCACGCGGCCCTCGCCGGGATCCGAGTGCAGAAGAAGCCCGGGAGGCTGCAGTGCAACCCCTGGGGCCGTAAACCTGAGGACGAGGAGACCGAGGTGATGCACGCCACCGTTGATGCGTTCTTGGCCTGCCGGATCGGGATGAGGAGCTTCCAGGTGATGTACTGCCGCCGCCGCCGGTAGACGGCCTACCAATTAGGGTTTCTTGTTCTCTTTCCCTGTTTCTTGCTTTCCTTCTCTAAACTCTTTTGGCTCTTCGTTCCTTGAAGTGGCTCTGTAGGGTTAGATTTCAAGTGGTTCTGCTGTTAGGGTTAGGGTTTCTGTTTGGTTTTCTTGCGGGGGAAGAAATGGGAATGCGAGATGAAACATGTTCTGGAAATGAATGGAAATGCAATGAAATGAGAAATTTTTTGTTTTTTGAAATTTGAATCATTACATTTTATAAAATTTGGGTAAATTACACGGCCCAAATTCACTTAACCCCCCTGAACTTTTAATTGTTCCAAATCTGTCGATTACTAAATTTCTCCATTTCGGAATTTCTATCTAATCAAATCTGAGGGGGGGGGGGGGGGAAATGTAGTTTATTAACTATAGAGGGGTTAAAGTGATTTTGTCATAAGTGCAATTTAAAAAAAAAAAATCACGAGAACAGACTAACTTCTATAGAATACTGATTGGCTTCGTTTTGAGAATTTGTTTCCCCTCTTCTTCTCGCCACCTTTCAACTTCAGTGGTGTTTCGTGCACCAGGTCATGCAGGGGTGGCGGTTTTGCTACCGTAACCGCCTCACGTGAATCACCGTCGTGGTTTCGTACGATGCCGTTTCGTACGGACCAATCAGAGTTCGCCGCGCTGCCCTTACGGGGTCCACTAGTAATGGACGGCTATGATAGGGGATCGGTTGAAGCCAAGTCCCAAGTGAGCCTCTTTATGAGACTTTATGGATACTGTGTTATATTGATGTACGGTGATCCATCGGATGAAAATTGATCTGTATTTGATGTACATCATTAGAGCATCTCAAGCCGCTCCCTATTATAGGGAGCCGCTCCCTATTATAGGGAGCCGCTCCCTATTATAGGGAGCCATATGGAATTCCCAACAAAATAGATAGCCACTTTTTAGAACCAACTACAAGGGACACTCTCTATTATAGAGAGCTGTATTTAGAAGGGGGAGTTTGCACTATGACTATTTAATCAAATTTCATTAATTATAGATCATGACAAAACTTTTCTAATAAGGGAGATCCACGCCACGGTTCAATGGTTAATTGTAATAGGTCCAACAGCTAGTAAAATAACTCATATGCCGTTCCATCAACCATCTAAGTAATCCAGTTTCACAACACGACAAAAACGTTTTGGAATTCCAAAACGTTTTTGTCGTTTTGGGAAACCCTAAACTTAATCCAAACCCTAATTCTATAACCTAAATAGTGAACCATAACCCTAACCCTATTCTATAACCTATTTAGCGAACCCTAATCCTAAATCTAATTTTATACCATAAATAGTAAATCCTAACCCTAATTCTATACCCCTAACAACGAACCATAACCCTAAACCAAACCGGAATCACTACTGAAATCATTGTAGCAGTACGAAATACTATAACAGACCAAAATACTATAGAAGTTCAAAATCACTATAGCAGACCAAAATACCGTAGTATACCGAAATCATTATAGCAAATCAAAATCATTGTAGCAGTATGAAAATCACTTCAGCATACCAAAATCACTTTAGCATTTTTTTTTGGAGAACTCAAAATGAAAAAAAAATGCTACAATAAGATCATTGTAGTAACAATTGATACAGTGATTTGTCTCAAAACATTTGAATTCTACAGATGTGTTTTGTGAGTGAATATCTCAAGGATATATTTGTTATTTTAAAAAAATAAATTAAAAAAAAAGGTTAACAAAGACATCTTATGCAGACAAAATGGTGTACAAGATTTTCTCTCAATACAAATATATTTCGTGGACTTCTTGTTAACCGAAACTTTTGTCTTGACCTATTGTAAGTAGGTACTATTCTAAAGGACCTGCATCTAATTACCCCTATTCTAAAGGACCTGTAAGTTGGTACTATGGGAAGATGCTTGCGCTAGTCCTCCGATGCCGTTGGTTATTTTATATTTAAAATTATAACCGTCCGATTATCACACATATGGATGACGCGATATAGGACGAGTGGGGCCCAGTAGGTCATGAGAAGTGATGAGCGAAGGAACAAAACCATGTTATAGCGAGCCGTTGTATGAGCTTAATGGGGGCAAACTTTTCGTCACCCCGCTGGCTATTGCATCCAAGGTGGAGGAATGGCGAGCCGTTAGGAGATGCTCTAAAGAAAATTTTCATGGATACTTTTAGTGCATAAATGTAGATATTGTCTTCCAAAATTTTCATGGATACTTTGAGGGGTCTGTGACTCTGTGAGATATTCGTTCAACCCTACATAGGTAGATGGTTACTGTAAGCGTTAACTTGGCGGTTGTATGTGGTACTCTGAATTAGGGGCGGCAATCGTCGGGTTAGGTTGGGTTCGGGTCGTGTTGAGACATAGATATAAGGGCAAAACATCTAACCCAAACCTGACCCGTTTAATAAACGGGTCAAAAACTTAATAAACGGGTCAAAAACTTAAACCCAAACCTGACTTGCCTAATAAACGGGTTGACCCGAACCGACCCGTTTAACCCGTTTATTAAACGGATCGGGTCGGGTTGGCTTGTGTTGGGTCAAAAAAACCTATGTAAACTTGCTAGGTTGGGTCAAGACAAGTTGGATTGAGCCGGGTTTGATCGGGTTGGGTCTGGTCGGTTTGGGTTGACACGACCCATTTGGTAAACGGGTCAATCAGGTTATAAGTACAAACCCAAGCCCGATCCATTAAATAAACGGGTCAATCGGGTCGACCCGTTTATGACCCGAACCCGTTTAGGCCAAACCCAAGCCCGCTAACTTCGGGTCGGGTTCGGGTCGGATTGGTGGGTTGGGTCAAGGATTGCCACCCCTACTCTGAACGGCGCAAAACCAAATTAACAATATTATCTGAATTTTTTAAAAAAATTTGTGAATAATTTACTAAGTTAAAGACAAACGATTTGTTCTCCGAATAACTCGGTGTGCTAAGGCTTGCTCGGATAATCTCCGAATTCTTCCCAAAATATTAACAGACTATGTGAATAAATCACAGGATTATATAATTTAATATGATATATATTATAATTATAAATATTTGTTTTGATGTCCTTTTATGCAAAATAGCTAGTGGAATATAATATTTTTTTTGCGATGTATGTCTGAACGTTTGCCGAGATCATTCCGAACTTTTTAGATTTTTTTTTGAACTCCAAATTTTGCCAATTCACCGAATTATTCCCGACAGACGAATTTATTGCTATTCTCAAAACTTCAGGGGTACGACCCAAATGGGACCACCCACCCAAAGCTAGTGGATGCTCTCTAGCAGACAGCATTGACCTGGGCAACGTACTTGGTGCTGACTTTACGAGCGAGTCGTTGGTGCAGACTGCAAACTACCCAGCCAGAGGCTGCTCTTATGCTAGACATATGATATCGCCTCTAGTTAGTCTTATAACTTTTTAATTGCATTGCATGCACATCCTTCTTCATGCCATTGCTCATATGCATCCTTAAGGATTGAATGAATAGGACAAAAAAAAAACTTTTAGCCGTCTGATTTTATATAAATATTACAACCGTTTATTGATCCAAATCAATTGGACACCTAATAAATGATTCCAAATTCTCAATCATAACTATCCAAAATTAGATAGGTAATAAATGTCAAAATCCCCTATCGTCCATTGCTGTAAATCCTCCACCGTCCCATTGGAGCCCCAATCACAATTGTCCATTGCTAGTAATGCTCCACCTTTCCATCGCAGTAGGCCTCAATCACAGTCGTCCGTTTTTTATGTCAAGATCACATTTGTCGTCCACAACCATAGTTGTTGGATTTTTATATCAAGATCATAGCCGTCTGTTGAGCCAAATCGGATCATCTCAATGCAAATCGGTTGTGTCGATTTCGTGACCTGTCCTCTGATCACCTGGCTAGTCCAGCAAAAAAAGTGTTGTACTTTAAGGTTTGTTGTACTTTAAGTTCTCCATGCATCGATTGGCTATGAGTGAGAGTTCCCCCCATCTACATATACACCCGTTCCACTAGATAATTTGTCATCACATATAAAGGGTAAAATATACCCATCTATTCTACTTTATGTTATCCCACATCAACTATGTCACTATTCAAACACCCAAGACTATCTTCAACGTAACACATAACTTTCAACTAATTTAAACTCTCTCTCTCTCTCTCTCTCTCTCTCTCTCTCTCTCTCTCTCTCTCTCTCTCTCTCTCTCTCTCTCTCTCTCTCTCTCTCTCTCTCTCTCTCTCTCTCTCTCTCACTTATAACTATCTTCCCGGCCTCTCCAATGGAAGGAGAAGAGGGATGACCCTCATCATGCTCCGTGATGTATGAACAAACGGAACAAGAAAGTAAACAATTGGGGTCCTCGAAGCTGTCCTGCCTTATTAACGGGGATCAGGGCAAGGACTTCAAGGTTTATAAGGGTCTGAAGCAAGGTTGCCCACTGTCCCCATACCTCTTTATCCTGGTGGTTGATGCCTTCGATGCAGCTGTCCGGAGGGCGAATGCGGAAGGCTTGGTCCGGGGGGTTGGAGGAAGCGGCTGGACGACATCAAACTTGCACTACGCAGATGATTCTCTCCTTTTCGCGGAGGCCTGCCCGTTCCAGTTAGTCTCGCTCAAGATCCTCCTCTATGGGTTGGAGCTGACCTCGGGCCTTAAAATCAACTTCCAGAAGACCTGTCTGTACTACATCGGGCCAGGAGACGCAGGGGGCGGTTTGGCTAAGCTTTTGAATTGCAAAGAGGCGAGATTGCCGATGAAGTATCTTGGGCTCCCTATTAGTGACAAAGCGCTTCGGCGTGAGGATTGGGAGCAGCTTATCCTCAAGGTCGAGCAGAGACTGGAGGGATGGAAGGGCCGGTTTCTTTCTTCAGGAGGTAGGCTGGTGCTGGTCAACTCGGTGTTATCTTCGATCCCCTCGTATTACCTGTCCTTTTACTACCTGCCGTCCTGGGTAGTGGAGAGGATAGATAAGATTCGGCGTTCCTTCCTCTGGCACGGTGTGGGGGAGAATGCGGGAGGTTACAATCTGATGAGATGGGATCAGGTTTGCCTTCCGAAGAAGATGGGCGGCTTGGGGGTTCTGGATTTGCGCAGATTCAACATCTCGATGCTAGGGAAATGGTGGTGGCGACTTCAGCAGAATTCTGATGGGTCCTGGAGGGACGTCATCCTAGCTAGATATTTTAAGAGATTCTCGCCATTGCAGGCCCGGGGTAGATCTTCAGGCAAGATCTCTTGCTTCTGGAGGGGCATTTTAAAGGTTAGAGATCTCTATAGGGGGGCAACTTCGCTTGTTCTCGGTGACGGCCGGTCAATCAGATTCTGGAGTGATCCTTGGATCTCTGACAGACCGTTGGAGCAACTCTTCCCAACTCTCTACTCCCTGGCCAGGAACAAGGGAGCTTCGGTGCGCTCTCAGACAATTCGGAGACGGGGAAGGATCAGGTGGCGGGTGAAACTTGGTGCTCCTTTGGACCAGGATGGACGGCGGGAGTGGCTTGATCTTCTCCCTATTCTGCGGACTGCCACCTTCAGGATATCCCAGGATGAGGTCCATTGGAGTGCCTCGTCTTTGGGAGTCTTCTCCGTCAGCTCCTTCTACAACCACCTTCTCCCTACGAGCCAGCGCCACGGTCCCTCGAGAGCTATCTGGAAGTCGAAGGCCCCATCGAAGGTGCAGATTTTTTCTCTACTTGCCTCCCGGAACAAGATTCTCACCAAGACGGCTCTATTGCGTAGACATCACCCGCAGGTGTCGGATGCCCTGTGCACTTTTTGCGGCTCGGAGGAGGAGACAGCCTCGCATCTGTTACTAGGGTGCTCCTTTGTCAGACCTTTGTGGGACCTTTTTGAGAGTCGAACGGGTCTTTCTTCTCACCCAAGGTCGCTCAGGGGCCTTTGGACTACCTGGAGGAGGAGGCACATTCCGATGTCGATCCGGAAACCGTGGGACGTTCTGGTCATGGCTATTGTGTGGGTCATCTGGCTAGAACGGAACAATCGGGTCTTCAATGCCAAGTCTGCAGGGCAGGATAAGTTGAAGCAAGCTATCATCTCTCTCTTCAATGCTTGGATTGTACCTTGGCGTGACAAGCTAGGGGTGGAGGCAAACATCTTCTGTAACACTTTACTCTCTTGATTCCTAATAGCTTCTGGTTGGGATCCGCCAAACCCTCCCTCCATCGAGGAGGGGTTCTCAAAAAAAAAAAAAAGAAAGAAAGAAAGTAAACAACCGGCCACATCCTCTTTTGTATGAAACCTTGTGAAAGTTTATCTGTAGATCCGTCTCGTTGAGACATTTTCAACCAATATTTTCAAGATTTTTTTGAGACAAGGCGGATCCAAGAGTTACAACTCGTTGTCCGTTTTCATTATTTTCAAAATATGGGATGATGGGATGTGCGAAACCCAACCAAACTCGAACCATTGGTTTAGCGTCATCGAGATCTATCCAATGGCAGGTTTCGAGCAGATATCGAACTTACGATCAGTTATCATTTATGAGATGGCCCTTGATAATTGTTTTTGTGAACCAATTGCATGCGGCCCACATGATTGAATCGGACACACACGGTCCCAACCAAAGGTCCACACGAAGTACTGGTTGGCCAATCTAATCGTACATGCCACCTATTTACTGAGAGTACCAACGGACCCTTGGTCCTTTTTGTTTAATTTTTTTGTATTTCAAAGGGGAGGTTACAATTGGACCTCCGAGAGCACCATATGCCGGCGCAAGCAGAGACATGGTCTCTGACCGGAGAAACAAACTACCACATGGTGGATCAAAGGCCATCGATCATAAACCAAACTCCTCGTCCACCAACGGACAACTAACCATCGCACACCGACGACCACCACAGACACTCTACACAGATGAAATATATCACACAAAGACGGAGGAGCAGAAATAGATTAAGAGACAAAAACTAAAAAAAGCCCGCCCGGTAGTGCGCCCAGTTAGACTCCCAAAGTCCCAATACAGAACGAATTTTTCCCCGCAACAGTTGATGTGTTTACAATTCATATGTGCGTGCAAATCCTAACCGTTGATGCCATATCCAAATGAGTATGGTGTAAATACAGGGGTACTGCTGCCCACCGGTTTTGATCCCCAGACGTTGAGCCCAATCCCCTCACCTCCTGTACACCCTGTCCACCCCCTGGCCCCACCGAACAATGCTCCCACCACTAGGATGTATTGGAAATGAGATGGACGGTGGGAATTTCACCAGCCATCCCCCCACACTTTACACCAAACTCTCCTTTTACAGAAGAAATGGAAGCGTGAGAGGAAATGGAGAGAGAGAGAGAAGTAGAGTTAGAGAGAGAGTGAAAGAAGAGAGAGAGAGAGAGAGAGAGAGAGAGAGAGAGAGAGAGAGAGAGGGGTCCACTAAACCCTGTTCCCCTTCTCCCATCAAACCTGAAGTCCCCTCCCCATTGGGTTAACAGAGAAGAGATCGAAAGGGAAAGAAAGAGAGGGAGAGGAAAAGAGGGAGAACCAGAGTGGAAGTGAGGGAGTTTGGGAGAGAGAGAGCGAGAGAGCTAGAAAGGATGGTCTGGATGTACCTGTAGCGACCAGAGGCGTGTCTTCGCGATCCGGTCAGGGTGTTCGTAGAGCTGATGGCGGTACAATAGAGGAAGAGGGAGCATGGATCCTTAGCGCGAAAGCGGTAATTGTTGCCGATCCTAATGTGGGCCTGCTTGAGATGGTGAGGGAAGGGAGCACAGCAGGGACTTCTCCCGCCCAAACAACCAGTGCACATCCGGAGGTGGGGGAGGGGGGGGGGGGGGGGGGGAGGCTACGAACAAAGGCCAGGAGAGCTTGGCGGGGTCTCTTCGACCTGCAAGGGTGGGGCGGGGGCAGCAAGAGCTCCAAGAGGATTCTACAACGTTGGCCAACGGGATCCAGCGATCGAGTTACAAGGAGTTGGAGGCCCAAGTGAGGGACCCCTAGTCTCTCCTGGTGGCTTTGGAGTGATGGAGCCTATCACTCCGTTGTAGCTCAACGGAGTGAGCGAGTTTCTTTTTATTTTTTAAGACATATTTGTATTCCATAGGTATGGAGTTTTCTATGCACTGACACATGTCTTGCTCCGCTGTAGCTTCTACGCTTCATACTCATTCCGAGTGTAGCCTGGCTAATTTGTAGTTCCCTTTCTCCCCTTTTTCTGGGTTCCTTAATACAATCCTTCTTCTGTTGGGTTTTGGAGCGCGCGCGCACGAGAGAGAGAGAGAGAGAGAGAGAGAGAGAGAGAGAGAGAGAGAGAGAGAGAGAGAGAGAGAGATGTTGGGTTTTGGCTCGACTTTCGCCCGGCCGGTCTTGGACTCGGTCGTTCTAGTGGGTAATTAGTCGGACTCAGAGATATGTAATTGATTTATCTCGAACAAATCATAATCCTACAAATGTCGGGATTAGTTTTTAGGGTTTGAAAGGGTGTGGGTCCCAACTCCAGTGCAACATGGATGCGTCACACCTAGTGCACCCCATTAGTAAACCCAAGTCAATAGGAGACCCAAAGGGGAAAGGGGGGTAAAGGGGGTCTGATCCCATCTCTCTCTCCTTTTCCCGTCCCTTGTGCGGCTAATTTCGAGAGGAGACAGAGAGATCGCAAGAGGGTGCAATCCCCCTCTTCTCCCCTGTCTGTCTGTCCGCAGGATATCCCGAGAGAAGAGAGAGAGGAGAGAGGGCTGGACAAGTCCCCCCCCCTCTTTCCTCCGTTCCTTTCTTGCCCGAGAGCAAGATCAAGAGAGAGGAGAGGGCTGCTGCAGGCCTAATTGCAGCCCTCCTTCCCCTCTTTCGATCTCTTGGTTCGCGAGCAAAGTGAGAGAGGGAGATATCACTTATGCCTCTTCTCCCTCTTTTCTGGGGTTTTCGTTCTCCCTTATATCGAATTAGAGAGAGAGTGGATTATCTGGCTTCGCAATCCCTCCCTGGTCTCATCGATCTTTACGGGATCTCCACATGGATTTTGGGCGCAAAAAAGAACCGGAGTTGGAGGCTCCCACCGGCGATCGTCGCATCGCATCGTCGCTACATCTTCCACCATCGCTATCGGGATCTCGCGAGAGAAAGAATTCAACTGCATCGACTCAATTGTGGATCGTCATCCGGTAAGTTATGGCCGGAGGTATTTTTCAATCTACCGTTTTTGCATAAAGTCTCTATGTTCACCGTTTTCAAAACCAATGGTTCTCGATAATAGAGATAGTATGCTTGTTCTGTGTAGAATATTTCTTACAATAGATCGAAGAAGAAAGGGAGGCGCTGCATGAGTACCGGTAGCCAACCTTTTTTGCGTCTGCGGGCCGAGGACGAGTCCACCAATGATGACCTCCTCTATGACCCACCCGCAGGCAAGCCCCTCCCCCTCGTTCGTTTCATTTCGTGCGACCACCCTGACGACCCCACAAACTGAACAGCCCTTCCCTATGGCTCTCTTTTGCCGTTAGGCCATGCGGCCCTGTGAAAGGGCGGCCATACACCACCTCGAGCACGCATGCGGCCACCCATGGATGGAGACTCCCCCGGCTCGTATTGCCATCTCCTAGATCGTGTGGTTTCGCAGTGGTCTCCTCTTGCTCAGACTCCCTTTAGTGGTGCGGGGGGCACAAAATGTAAATTAGATAAGCCCAAAGCGGCATTTAAGTAAATTAAATGTATTTTATTTTTAAACAAATTTGACTTATCCTTCCAAAATTATATGGTATATAGTAAGTCACCCCCATTTTAATTGTTATTAGACTTAATCCCACATTTCATCCAATTCTACCAGTCAAACAAGTTTGACTGCTATTCCATCTTCCTATGTATTTTATTAGATTGTTTTGCCGCTTGCCATCAAGAAGACAATCTTAGAGGAAAAAGATGACAAAAAATTGTGAAATTTATTATTAAAATTTTAGAATTCAATGATTTGGTAAAGATCTTCATCTTCTACCTCTCGAATGGGTATTTAAGGTCGGATTTGAAATAGATTTTCATCTTAGGAATTTGAGGATTCCAAGTGGATTCCTTCATCACGAATGAGTTTCATCTTCTTATTTCAAATTGGGTTTCTTCATCACTAATGAGTATCATCTTCTTCCTCCCAAATGGGTTCCTTCATCAAGAATGGGTTTCATCTTTTACTCACGAATTGTTTCCTTCATTTCGAGTGGGTTTCATCTCTTTCCTAATGAATAGGTTTCATTTTCTTCTCCCAAATGGATTCCTTCCTCATTAATGTGTTACTTCTTTTTGCAAATTTTCTTCCCCATGAATGTGTTTCATTTTCTTTCCCATTATTCCTCCCAAATGGGTTCATTTTCTTCCTCCCGAATGGGCTCTTCTTCGCAAGTGGGTTTTCTTTTCTTTTTCACGAATGGGTTCTTCCTCACGAATGTGTTTCATCTTTTCCCTTACGATCCCTTGTGAATGGATTCTTGATACTGGATTTGAGGAAGAAGATGAAGTTCTTCATCATGAATTGGTTTTTTAATACCAAATTTTGAAAATTTTCTTCTACTTCTTCGAAATTGAATTTGTTGACACCGAGGGACAAAATGGTCCACTAAACAACCTAGGATAATGGAATAACAATCAAACATGATAGACTGATGAAATTGGACAGAATGAGAAGGTAAGTTCAATAACGATTAAAATGGGGATGACTAACTAAATTGCATATGATATTGGAGGCTACGTCAAATTTGCTCTTTATCTATATAATATGGCATGTCAGTTTTGTGTTGACTAGACAAAACGGAAGCTGACTAGGATAAGCCGACTGGAAAAAAATGAATCGAATATATCTAACCATATATTCGTTCAAAAATCAATGCACGGTCATTATTTTTCCGTCAACCAACTCCTTCCCTTCTGTTACAAACCCCGACCCATTTAAACAACACTAAACCCCTAAAATCCAGGCCCATTTAAACTTTACTAAACCTGATTGTTCATCCCGTGATCGTTGTTCGCATCAACAGCTATAACATTTCGGCCGCCCCAAATCATCGGGTCCATCTTGAGGAATCCGTTCGTTTCAAATCCTTACCCATTTAAACCACACTAAACCCTTAAAATCTCAGCCCATTTAAACTTCACTAAACCTGACCGTTCATCCTGTGATCGTTGTTCGCATTAACGACTATAAACCCGCATGCTAAAATTTCGGCCGCCCCAAACCATCGGGTCGATCTCGAGGAATCCATTCGAATAAGGACAGCTGTGATTGATCGATTATAGGGAGAGAGGGAGGGGGAAGGGGAGTTGGTCGCACCGAAGGTGCTTGCTTCGTGCCAATCAGGACAGGCAAGGAAATGGGTGTTCTTATGAATGGCAGTGTTGTTGTCGAAAGTGTTTTATTGCGGAAGGCGCTTGGGTGTGTTGCCGTCGAAGACAACCCACTTCAGTGCCGACAGATGTGTTGTCGCCAAAGACGTCCCGCTACAGTGTCAAGAGACAGAGACATTCACTAGTTTTATATAAATTAAGTAGTTGTAGTTGTAGTTTGTAATTTTTATATTTGGTCCTTTTGGCGCCGTGAGGGAATCTTGTGGGCCTGATGTGCTATCTTCGTATCAGGACCAAAAGAGAAAGCAACGAAAAAAAAGCAAGCGAGGACGAAGATGTGTGCGTTGACCTGGACTACTTTAGTTCCTTTGCTCACGTGGAAAGCTTAGTTGAATTAGGAAACCGATGACTCCTTTTTTGAGGCCTAAAGTAGGGGTGGCAATGGGTCGGGTTCATGTCGTGTCTAGTTTCGGGTCGTGTCCAAAACCCCTAGACCCAGACCCGACCGTTAACTAATCGTGTCTAGACTCTAAACCCGTACCCGACCCATTTATAAACGGATAGATCCGATAAGACCCGTTTACCACACGAATCTATTCAGTTGACCAGATCTGACTCGATCTGACTCGACCCGACCTGACTCGATAAGACCCACTGGAACTATATACTACAGTATCGATTGTGGGTAGACCCGACCCGACCCGTTGAATTTAAACGGGTCTTCCCGAGTCTACCGTGTCCAGACCCTAAACCCGGACCCGACTCGTTTATTAAACGGGTCTATCGTATTGACCCATTTACGACCCGAACCTATTTAACCCAGACCTGCTAACTTCGTGTCGGGTCGGGTTGGCCGTGTCGATTCCAGAATTGCCAGCCCTAGCCATGATATAGGACTCGAAGTCACTCGATACCAGATCTTCTATTTCTGTTGATGGATCACAGTGATCCATATGAATTAGTGGTTCTTTATTTGCATTATATACTGTTTTTTGGGAACTTCAGGACGTGAAATATAGCTTCAGCAAAATAATAAAAAATAATGTTTTATTATATTTTTTTGTCTTTACTTCGAAGGGTTGATCATAGTGGTTAGTACATCACTTGCTAGCTAGTCCAATGCATAAACTAGACCAAAAATCAAAACTCGCAATAGGTGCAGGAGAAATGCCGTAATTTTTAATAACCCCACAAAGGGGAAAGCTCACCACTATATCCCGTAGTTGGAGACTAAGACGAGAGGGAGACCTGCCAGGAAATATGCCATAGCCCTTATCCGAGCATGTGACCAAGCCCACTGTTTTTTTTTTTTTTTTGAGAACCCTCTAGGTGAGGAGGGATAAGCATGGACCCCAACCAGTTTATTAGAAAATGGAAAAAGACAGTACAACTCACACCATTATAAAGCTTCTCCTAAGATCAATAACTTGTCCCTCAAAGCCGCACCACCACCCACACTCCACTCCTGGATCGAAAGTCGAATATCAACGATAATATCCTCCTGAGATCGTGTCGACCCACGAAACACCGTATCATCGCGTGCCCACCAGATCCACCAAATGGTAGCCAAAGTGAGGACGTCCCAAGCTTGCCTGAGTGCACGGTCCCCACGAACTCTCTTGGTCTAGAGCGAGAACATAGAAGCTGCATGACCCTGAACCCCTGCCGCAGCACGCACCTGTCGCCACACTGTAGTCGAATGAGGGCAATGAAGTAACATATGGCTAGTAGATTCTCGAGCGCCCGAGTCACAATAAGGACAGGAGGCGTCAGTCGCTCCTCGTTGGTGTCTCCGCTGAAGCTGAACCCACCCGTGTGAGGATCCGATCCTGCAAGGGGATCCAAGCAAATATGCACACCTTCAGCGGGGCTCTAGCTCGCCAGAGGTGTCATGCCACTGGATAGATCAAGCCTCCCCTATTGAACCGATAGAACGATCGGACCGAGAACCTGCCGCTTCCCTCCCATCGCCACCTCGTAGCATCCCGATTTTTTGAGATCGAAATCAGTCGAAGAAGATCGTACAATTGAACCATCAGTTGGATACAATGTTATTTTAGTAAGATAAACATCACTCTATTATTTCTTCCAAAGATACGAACATAAAGTAGACAACAATACACCTCAATCCCAAGTTATTCTTTTACTGTATTATTATTATTATTTTTTTGCACAAAGTTATACATCCAGGGGTGGTTGAGGGTGAAAAATTGGTGTAGTTTCAGAAGTGGTTCCATACTATTTGAAGTTAAAGCCCTTAGTTGTCCCGAACCACAGTGAGACCACAATATCATCATGGTTCGGGGTCCACCCATCGACGTCTATTATTTCCGTCCAAATGGACGGTTTTGGATTGTTGAGATCTACAGGGCACTGGGTGACCCCCAGGGGACTCCCATCATAAGAGCCGGGTGATATAACGAGTGGGGACAGGTGTCGATGACTGGACCTCGAACTATAGTGATTCGGGGGGTGACTATTTTAAGTCATTCGATTAGAAGTTGTTAGGGTACGGTGTTAAGAGTGTTGGGAATTCGATCCCACCAAGGCTCCCCGTAATGGAAAGGTCGTCGAAGGCACGAAGAACTCCACCAAAAGATGACGACCACCGCCTTCGAGAAGAACGAACGATCAATGTACACCAAAGCACCAAAACAAGAACACAATATAATTTCCGACAAAGACGATCTATGGATTCACTTAGAAAAAGAATACAATAAGTAAAACTTCAACCAATCCCTCTCCCAACCCACAAAGAGATAATCCATAAGGAACAAGAAGATACCGTAGCCCTCTTACCCCAAAAAGGTCAAGATCTGTAGGATAAAATGCGGGGGTAAGATAAGTTGATGCAAGGGTGAGTGCGATTCATTTGGATAGAGACGAACGGTTGAGATTTCATGGAGTTAAGATGGAGGATTGAAATTAGTGAATGAAGAAATAAATGAGGGAAGGACTCGATTGTAAAAAAAAATTATAATCGTTTGGAGGGTTTCATGTTAAAAAATAAGGACATGTTTGGTATTGATTCGATTATTCATGCGTTTTCTTGCCAAGAGTTAATTCTCTATGGCTGCCACCTATACGTAGTCCCCCCTCTCCCATAATTGCACTCACCATAAATAATAGAGATCTAACTTTCCGGTCAGCAACTCATTTCTTTTGGATTACACAAGAGGCCACGATTGGATCACCGAGAAAATTCTCTCTTTCTCTCTCTCTCTCTCTCTCTCTCTCTCTCTGCATCGTGAATCCCCCCTTTCATCGATCCCCACCTTCCCCACCTATGATAATCCCTACACATCACCCTTCAGCACCTCTCTCTCCACCACGGCTTGCAACCTCCCCTTCTCATCCTCTTCCCCTCCGGCAACATTACTCGAGCCCCCGACTCCCCCTTCTGACCCCCTGTGCTTCACCCCTCCTCTTTCTCCGACAACAACAATGAGAAGGTGAGGAGTGGCCAAACTCCTTCCTCCTTTATCTCCTTCCCTCCTCCTTCCCCTCCGGCCCAGAACCCTCCTGTACCTCACCCTAACATCTCCTTCCCCTTCGTCACTTTCTGATGACCCACCTGATCTCCTCCTCAACCACAACCGCCCTCCTTTATCTTCTTCCCCATTTTCAGTCCTGATGCACCATCTCTTTTTCCTTCACCTCATCTCCTTCCTACATCCGGCGATACCCGAGTTTATCATCTCCTTCCTCCGTCCCTGACAACTCGAGTCCCACCAAGATCCACCCTCGCCAGCCAAGTGTCAACCACCCATTCCTCCTTCCACCTGTGTGTGTGTGTGTGTGTGTGTTGAAACTAGCCCCACCTCTTTTTCATCCTCTTATCTACCCGACCCAACTCACCACCGTCCACCCTTCAGCCCCATTGCTGAACCAGCAGCCCACCGCAACCCGACGGGTGACAACCACCCCTACCTCCTCTGCCGTGACTGCACCCCCATCGGACCCCCCCTTCTCCTCAATTCTCTACCGAAACTGGCCCCACCTCCCCATCATCCTCTTCTCCACCTGACCCAGCTCCCCTTCGCCCACCCTTCGCTGTACCGGCAGCCCACCGCAGCTCGACAACCACCGCCCACCCTTCGTTGCACTGGCCGGTAGTCACATTACCCTTGTTGGAGAGAGAAAGAGAGAAAGAGAGAGAATTCTCTAACAACAGATCCATCCCGTGAACATGGCCCCCTAAAGTTTCATTTAGCCTAAGGTCCTTGCCTTTATTAGTAAACTCGAAACTACCCTCTTTAGTTTCTTCTCCCATCTCTCTCGAGCAGCTCTGGCGGTGATGGCTGCAGCAGAGGCGGCAAGCAGCTCCGGTGGCGGCGGTGTTCGGTTCGGGGTTCGGTTGAGGACTCTAGGTCTAGGATTCATCCCATAGCCTGTAGAACATAGGGTTAGGATTAGGTTTGTTCGACGGCGGCGGTGGCGTTCGGTTCGGTGGTGGCGGCGAGCAGCTCCAGCGTTCACTGGTTCGGTGATGACGAGCAGCTCCATCGAGGGAGGGGGGGTTCATTGGTTGGAGGGCATTTTCATCCACAACATTTCAAAGTCCTTTAGCTTAATTGATCTCTTCGTGAAGGACGGCTCACCAAGTCCCCCAAATTTTTTGGGGCGCGGGGATTAGAGGGGTTGAAGCCAAAACTGAATCCCATATGTTCTTTTTGCATGCCATTTGGGACCGAGTACGATTCACCGATCATGTTTAGTATTATAGATAGTTGTGTTTGAAGCCAAAATTGAATCACAACCATTATTTTAGATGCCATTTGGGCTGAGTGCTGCTCATTGCATGGCCTGGGTGTAACGGATTGTTATGATTGAATTTTGGCTTTAACTTATCACGTGTCATATTTTTGTTGTTGGGTGTTTTTGTGCCAATTTTATGTTGTTAGGTGTTTTTACTCCAGATGTTTGGTGAGGCTCTGGACCGTTGATGGAAGAATAGAGAGCCATTTGATTATATTGGGAAGACAAAACTGAATTCCAGCTGTTCGTTTTGCATGCCATTTGGGACAGTGCGATTCATTGATCGTACGGAGTGTAACAGATGGTCATGTTTGAAACCAAAGTTGAATCACAGTCTTTTAAATGCATGCCATTTGGGCCTGAGTGCGATTCACCGCTCGGACTGGGTGTAACGGACGATTGTGATTCAGGTTTGGCTTTAGCCTATCCAAGTGTCATTTTTTTGCCGTTGGGTGTTTTGCTCCTGATGCTAAGTGAGGCTATAAGTCCAAATAGAGAGCAGTTTGATTATATTTTACACATAGCCACGAGTATAATTTCGCCACTATAGGTTGCATACATCTTGGCACAACCAACTTGATGTGGCATGCTTACAGTCATTGGTTGCACCCGCATCGAAGGTGGCCACTGCAGTGCCGATAAGAACATGTGTAATGATGGAAACGGTTGATGATGGTGGTGGTGGCAGTCAATAGAGACGGCAAGAGGTTCGGGCATTGTTCGAGGAGTGTGCTACTATTTATGCGGGATGTGTTTTTTAGCGACAATGGTAGTGACAGTCGATGGAGGATGTGAGAAGTCCGGACATCGCCCTAGGGGTGCATGTGTTGCCGTCGAAGGCATCCGTTGCATTTCCAAAGTTGCCGAAAACATCCACGAAATATTATCATATTTTTTAAAATATTATTATCGCTCACGAAATATTGTTATCATCTGGAAATATTGTCATTCTTTTTAAATATTTTGCATTCCGATCGGCACGGACATTAATAGCATTAAATATGAAAAGGATGTTTTCCATTTATTGTTTTTTGTTTGTTGGTCTGTGGTACTACCGGATCTCTTCAGAAGCACGGCCGGCCGGCCGCCGGATCATCCTCGCCCGGGATGGCTTCGAAGCAGATGGAAGAGATCCAGAAGAAGCTAGCAGTGCTGAACTACACCCGAGCCGATGCCCCCGCCCAATCCCTCCTCTTTGCCGGCGTCGAGAGATACGCCCTCCTCGAGTGGCTCTTCTTCAAGTATGGAAAAAAAAATCCACACTTTTTCCATCTAATCCCTAAATGGGTTCTCCAAAATCCAATCTCAAGATCATTTCAGCATGAACTCTGTCGATTGTGATGATTTTGGTCTTCGGCAGGCTCCTCGGTGACAAATCACCGTTCACCCAGCAGACTTGGCAAGGCGACAGCATGGATCGTGATGAGGAGACAGCCCGAATCCAACGTAATTTTCTTTCCTATTGTTTTTTCCCCTCAAAAAACTGATCACGATATTAGAACTTTGAATGACTGTTATTCATTTGCAATGGAGTACCTACCATATGAAGTGATCGAATTCTAAACAGTAGGGCATGATCAAGACCTGCTTTGTTTTCGTTTGTTTATATGGATTTTTTTTTTTTTTTGATTGGCTGTAGGCAAATCTAATAAAAATAAATGAAGCCATTTATATTGGATTTGATGCGACTGCTATAGAGGAAAAGGGTTCGACGTCCGATCTCAATAAGGTTTCGCTATGCTAGATCTTTTTTCTATACAAATGTTAAGAAGTAAACTTTCAGTACCCGTTTGTATTTGAGTTTCAGCCCCCAGTTTCTGAGTCATGATCCTGCAGGAATCGGATTTCCGTAAAAGTTTGTTTGGATGCAGTGCGAGAAGCTGATCCCCGCATAATCATCAATCAATTTTGTGTGGGAAAATCAGATTCCTGCAAAAGCGCCCGAGAGCAGCAGCTTCTGCTTTTGGTTTCTGTAGGAATCGAATTATGTAGGAATCTGGTCGGTGCAGAATCAAATCCAAACACCTCAACAAGAAAGTAGAAGCAAAGAACCAAAAATTTAAAGATCTGCTAACCTCTTTGATAAAAAACACTAAAAAATTAAAAGCATACTAGTATCAGGACAACCTAAAAATTAAAACAAAAAATTAGAGTAGTTGTCAAACTACAAATACCTAGATGCTAGGCTTGCTTCATCTTTTCCTCTCCATATTTAAGCAAAAAGGCTGAAAAGAATATAAGAAAGATGTTATTTATTCATGAAACAAAAAACAAAAAATATAGAATGATCTTTTCTTCTTTTCTCAACAACCATTTTGAACACGAAAACCACAAAGTAGAAACAAAGTATTTTGTGTAAAGTGAGAGATGTGGCAATGAATATGTGCCAAAATTCTGGGATGGTGTGTAGGGCATGTTGCCACCTATGGTGGTACCTTATTGGCTGGAAAAGCTTTGTGCCAAAACATAATTTTGTTTGTACTTTGAGTTCATTACTCTTCAGTCTAGGTCTAGTGCCATTTGTCTCTTCTTTGATACATCCATTGAAGATCAGTTGTGACACAAGTGCTCTACAAGAAAGATCAAGGCCAAAAGACTACAAGCGATCATCCCCTCCCACTTGAAAGATAAAGTTCACCTCGGATGGATTGGACTTAAAGCTGCACATATGAATGGCTTATGCTTTCAAAAATCATTAGGACTTGGATTGAAGGATCATGATTTTAATTCCAAAAGAAGTTTCAAAATATTTTATGCATGAAAATCATTAAGTTGAGTCTAACATTATGATAAGGATTTTCATGATTTTTTACGGATTTTTTTGGATCGCAAAAAACCAAGTTTCCTAAGCAATTTCAGCAATTATGGATTCGTGTGCACAATCTACGCCTGAGAGATCCAGTAAATTTAGCAGAACTTTGTGGTCGAGCATTCAAACATGGTGTGCATTTACGTGCGTATGAACATGTGCTAAAGGTAAGGATGGTATGCACATTCATCCTCTCATGGGTATGCTCACTCGACAGACACAGGACAAATGCTATTTGTCGGAAGGCTGTTCGCACATAGTCGTAACCCAAGTTGCCGTTTTGCATTTCTGTCCTAGATTCAAACCATACTGGTAGAATTGTCAAGGAGCCCGCCTAGGCGTGCCTAGGAGATGCCTAGGCAAGGATAGGACACAGAATAAGGATCTCAACTTGTTCGTCGGATGAGACCGCATGCGATAAGGCTCCTCGGAGGGGTCTAGCGGTGGGCGCCTTGACCAATTGTATTAGGCATGCTCCTAGACCCATTAGACATGACGTGTGCCTTCCGCTATTTTTGTGACTTAACCCTGGCAGGCTAACCCTTAGTCCTTACACAGTTGATTTAGTTGATGCTGTATTTGATTGGAGTCACTGTAGTTGGAACTATCAAGTCAATTTGTTTAGTTATATGTTCTTGCATTTGAGGTATGTACTTTAAGTCTATACTTTCAAGTATATAAAGCATTGGGATTTTATATTGGTGTACAATTTTACTGCAATGACATGCTCGTACGTGGAATTATTTGACATGAAGTGCAAAAAATAATTGATATTCTGATGACATAATGTAAGTGTTTGTATACATTTGAAATTTAATGAGCATACCTTAGTATGGGATTTCTTTTACTAGGCCATGAAGCATATACCCCACTCATATATACATATACATACTTAATATTGAATTACATAATGAAATCTTTAATAGGCCATCAAGCATATGCCCATGAAGAATTAGATTCATATATACATATACATACTCATAAACATCAGACGGCGCCTAGGCACACCTAGGCACGCATAGGATCGAAGGTACCCATCAGGCGCCTAGGCTCGCCTTAGCACCTTGAAAACATTGCATATTGGTTTCAGAAATCGAGGCTAATCTTTTAGGGCTTTCAAAAACATATAAAGTCTCATATGCGATAGGGTTTCTCATCTCTCAAGTTTTTTCGCTTGGAGACCTCTCTTGCCCCCTTTTCTTTAAGAGCCTTAGTGGCCCCTTGGCAAGAGAAACCCTAGCTCCTTTGCATCTTGACCTGATTGCTTATCATCCTCCATGAATCAAAGCTCCTCATTGAAAAGGGTTTTGATTCATGGATGGGTTCCAATTGATTCTCATCCTTGTTCTTGAGTACATAAGAAAAACTACAAATGTATGACTATTAATACTTTTAAAATTGTTAAGGACGCCTAGTGCTCATCCTCGATCAAGTTTGAGTCAAAATAGTGTGGACAAATATTGTAGATGTGTAGTTTTTGTATTACCCCACAACTATTAGTTTTATCACTGACAACTTATAATTTTTGCCACTTGGATTGCTTAATAGTTGATAAAAAAGAACTTTATATCTTCTACAGCAAAGCTCTAGCCAAACACATTGAAACAAAAATCTTTTCAGATTGAACTTGGTCATGTGGCCTTTTACTTGACTGCATGGCTTGATCTTCGTGGTCTCTTTTTGTAACATTATTTATGTATCACGTTTTGTCTTCTTAATCGTGGTCTCTTTTTGTAACATTATTTATGTATCACGTTTTGTCTTCTTAATTTGGGCAGGCCATAAGAAACGATCCCATCAAGCGTCCCACACTACAAAGTGGCGGGCTAGACGCATCAGCCCTGTACCATAAAGAGGCGTGTCCGATGACGCCTCGTACCGTAAGATCTGCGAACTTGACATATCAGATCCTCATTAGATGATAATTGCTTCGCAAGTCGATTTTTGGAAAAGTACTTCGACCCAGACATCATGTCTAACATGTCATGAAGCATAGGATGGGAAGCCAATACTTTGACTATAATCTTATTGATGACACAAATATCTACACACATCCTCCAACTACCATCTTTCTTTGGCGTAACGCTAGGACTGCACATGGACTGAGACTCTATTGGATAAACCCCTTCCGCATTAACTCATCTACTTGCCTTTTTAGTTCCATGTACTCCATAGGATTCATCCTATGATGAGGTAAATTTGGGAGGGCGGATATCGATACGAGATCTATGGCATGTTGGATGTCTTTCAAGGGTAGTAGTTGATCTGGCATCTCTTTTAAAACTAAGTCTTTCAACTCGCCCAACACTTCAGTTGCCTCCTAAGGAACTTCCGTATTTTCACTGTCTAGGAGTTCTTTGGTAACTATAGCTTAGTTGTGTCCTGGGTTTTTACTCATTAACACGGGATTTCTTATTAAGGACATATAATGGCTTCTGATTTCAGCTTTCAATTTAGTGTGTATCTTCTCTTTTGGTTTAGTTGGCTTTGTTAGGTTCAAAACTCTTGCCCTCTTGTTTGAAGACATAGGAATTTGATCTGTTGTAGTGAATGACATCAAGGTTATATAATTATGGCCTACCTAATAAGATGTGGGAAACGTCCATTGGAAGGATCTCAGACCATATTTTATCCTTATAGGCGGCGAATTAAGTGGAATCAATCATTGATTAACCGACATTGTTGTCTACCCATGCCACTTTGTATGAATAAGGTGGGCTCAACTTTGAGCTTCATTCGTTCCACCCAACTTTGGAAGACAACATTCATGCGGATCCCCTTGTCTATGTTCACCTTCTATTTTTATCCACACCCTTGGTGTAGGTATAAAAAGTGCCGGTCGCCTTCAATCATCTTCTGACTTCACGGAAGCTAGTATGTATTTCACAACATTGAAAGAAGCTTCCATTCTTCATCATTACATCACTCATTTTTCCCTCTGGAACATGTTTACCTCTTCCAGAGTATCCCTATGCTCATTATCAACATCCATATTAAGGTCCGACTTGGGCATAGGTAAAGTGATCGATTTTATGGCACTAGTAACACCGATTGGTTTTTTTTACCGGCTTCAGTTGTCATCACCTTTCTTTCGAGGTCATTTTTGTTGATAGATCTAGTAGGTCTTGATTGGTCAAGTGGTCGATGAGTTGCCACTTCACTAGATCTAAGCACAAGCTTTCTTGATAATTGAATGCGCCACTTAGACTCTAATGCCAAGTTGAAGGCATGATCGACTAATTCGATAGGATGTGAATTAATTCCTGCTAGAGATCCACCCTTAATCAATTACAAATGTTGTGTTCCCAGTGGGCTCTCGGATTTCAGTTCGTGCAGCCAATTCCCTTACCTGTGGCATGTATTCCTCAATAATTATTAACCCTTGTTTGAGATTGTATGATTGACTCATCAATCTGTATTTATAGGATGCTTGGATATAATTTTCTTTTAATCGTTCCATTTCCTCTCAGTGTTCGATCATGTCTTAATGGGTTCTTTGCATTTGGCGCCCAAGGTTTAGCCAATGTAGTTTTGCTGGTCCTATGAGTTTCATTTTGGCGAAACACACTTTTCTCTGTCACGCTGTTTCAGTTAAAGAATTGGTCCATTCCCAACATCCAATCTACAAACACCTTAGGATCTAGTTGTCTGTCATAGCTAAGAGCCTTTATTTTCACATGCTTGGTCACGTGTCTCTTAGTGTCATGGACGTTCCTATCATGATATTCTTCCAATCGATCCTATTCTAGGCTTGGTTGGTAGTAGTAAGGCCTTCTCAGAAGTTGGGCCCTAGGTGGTTGTTTCCCATAGTCCTCTTGATACCGAGAGATTGAGGGTAACAATGGTACTGCCCTTACACGATGGTCATTGATAGTCATGACAGGTGGTTGCTACTTTATCCAACCTTTGGGCTAGACTCACTTCCTCTCCGTGGATTAGAAGTCCCATACGTATAACTCCTTTAGAATTAATCCCAAAGCCTTTGGCCATGGGCTAGTTTCCAAGGCCTCTAGACGAATTTTCAAGCTATGTAGCTTGGGTCCATTTTATGTTCCATTTCTTCTATTTTTTCCATGATTGCGTCCAACAGTTGTCGGTTGGTTAAGGTATCCCTAGTGGATTGGCTACTACGTGTAGTCATGGTAAGCAAAAAGAATTTGTGATGGCCTATGAAAAGAGCTTAGGCTCTGATACTAAGATGATATAGTACGGTCCTTACGATAATGGATTCAACAACACACCAGTAAGATTTATCACATGCAAATCTCGTTTATAATTAATCAGAGCAATAAAATTATGTAGTCTTTAGCAAAAGCACTAGGGACAATAAGAATTTAGATCGTGTAAACTTTTAAAGCATGGAACCCAAACGCGAGCAAGATGCTAGAGAAAGACCCTCAAATGTGAACGACAATGAACCAGAGTTGCTCAATATTGACGAATAACATCCAAGGTAGGAGGAATCTGACAACTAGGCCTAGCAGTTGAGCCTGTTGGCCGGGAATGATTGTAGCCAATGACTATGCTCAATTGTGGATCAGTGATTGGGGTATGTGGTGGCCATTTGATGGTACCTGCAAGCATAGTTACTATGTCGGAAGTCAGGAAAAAATCGGCACTAGAGACAATAAGAATTTAGATCGTGTAAACTTTTAAAGCGTGGAACCCAAACGCGAGCAAAGGCACTAGAGACAATAAGAATTTAGATCGTGTAAACTTTTAAAGCGTGGAACCCAAAAAATTAGGAGAGTTATCAAGAAAGTCAGGAAAAAATCGACTAGGGTAGAAGTCGGAAAAACCGGGAAAAAGTCAAAGTTGAGAAAGAGTCGGGAAACAAGCGAATTGTATATAGATGTTCCAGACTTCCAGCAAGTTTTTGAGCAGTATATGATTGGATTCAAATGCGATTATCAAGAAAGTCAGGAAAAAATTGACTAGGGTAGAAGTCGGAAAAACCGGGAAAAAGTCAAAGTTGAGAAAGAGTCGGGAAACAAGCAAATTGTATATAGATGTTCCAGACTTCCAGCAAGGTTTTGAGCAGTATATGATTGAATTCAAATGCGATTAATAGGAATTAAAACGCAATTAATCAGAATTAAAACGTGAAAATTGTGATTTTTTTACGAAATCATGATTTTTTCCCCCAAAAACTCAGGAGAGTTGAGCAGCGAACGTTTACTAAATGAGTCACGCTTTAATCGCTTCTTATTAAAAAAATCAGAGTTTTTGGTAGCAGAGCCCACAAGTGGGTCTGACGGATCGATCGGGTGGAATTGGTTGGTGGGTTGCTCGGGCAGTCGATCGGCTTGTTGATTTGCTTGGGTGGCCTTGGTCGGCTGGTTGGCTTGAGCGGCCAGTGGAGCTGAGAAAGAGAGCGTGAGGGGAGAGGGGAAGAGAAGAGGAGGGGATGGGTTGGGCCTCACATTCACTGTCTCACACCTTCAAGGATACGATTTACTTATAATGACCAACAATGAATGACTTTTACATTGAACTTCATACCTTTAACTAGGCTTTAGAAATCAACCCACTGTGGAAATGAAAATAAAAAGATGACCATCAAATAAGTACCTTGTCTAATAAAGTCTTATCACTTATCATCACATCTCCTAACAAATAATAAGAATCTTGCCTAATAATTAATTGCTTAACAGATAAAGATGACATATAATACAATCCCCACAATTAAGTTTGTCACATCTTCAAGATATAATAACGAATCAAATCAAATCTGATTTACTGATGATATCCTCTGAAGATACGGTGAATGAAATATCATTCCTTCCCATATTTAACCCAATCTGACTGGGATGGAATGAAATCATTCCATCCTATAGATAGGGTTTGGACTCGGCTCCGGGTCTTGTCCCCACCTCTCTTTATTTTGACCTGCAAATCCCCCATCAATCAATGTCTATTGATGTGCTTGGTTATTTTGATAGAGGGCAGAGTAAACTTTGACCTATAAATGAAGAATAAAGGTAATTTTCCCTCTAGGTTGGTTTTAGACTTGGCTTAGTATAACCTAAAGCCAAGGGCTATATGTTTCAAAAGTTCATGCAATTCATCAAACTAAAGGTTTGACAATTAGAAAGACTATAGCGAACTAATAATTATAATATCCCTCATTTATTGGATTCTGCACAATACTATTTTTTTTTGTTGACTAACTCAGGATTTTAAGTCTCTCATAGCAGTATAAAATTCTGATTACATGTTTGAAAGGTTACATGCTTAATAATTCCACCATATTTGACATTGCATTTGACTTGAAGTATTATGTAGTAATTTTGCAATTTCTAGATAGTGATTGCAAGGCCTTTTTTGTAAACAATATAGGTGTTTATTGAATGTCTTGGGCATACATGTTCATCATCCAAGTAATATTGTTTATGGAATTACTGTGACTAAAAGTATTATCCTTTTGAGTTTCACAGATTTGGCTGAGATAGCAAGCTTTTTGGGTATTACATCTTCTGTTGACACAGAAGCCATCCAAGTAAGTTGTTATTCCTCGTAGGAGTATTATGTTAGTGCTTCCAGCAACATGAAGTTCAAAATCTACCACTTGCGAATTGCTAGGTTTAGTATGCTTGAGAGTTGAGAAGACCACTGCAAATTTAGTTTTACTATACTTGGACTTTGGTTACAATTTATATTGGCTCATTATATCTAGGGCCTATTGTTGCATTAGCACCTGCTCAAACTATGATCAACTCCATGTCAATTGATGCATCCTGAACTAATCTCAATACAATAATATGAATATAATAAAAAAAGTTCTCTTGGTAACATTAAGAAACTAAGGTAAACCAAAATAAAGTAGGTTGGTTACTGTTCCTGAAGTGTCTTTGGGTGGCCATACACAGAAATCATTAGCTTATGCTAATCCTTGTGATACTTATGAGTTCTCTTTGTTTGAAAAGAAACCACAAACTAGATCTTAAGTGTTCTCTGCCTGTAGGAGGAAGTTGCAATCCAGTTATCAATTACAAGATAGGAGGTTCTTTCTCCTGCCGTATGTCTGGCATATGTTCACCACTTAAAACTGGATGGAATGAGGCCAAGCTAAAAATTGATGTCATCATCTTTGATGGAAAATATCATCCTTCATGAGATGCATGTAATATTTTTGAACGATGACTTGCTTTTTCTTCTTCTCTTCTTTCTTTTACCTTTGGGGTATGTCATGTAGGCTGCTAATTAACCACGCATCATCACCTTCATTATCCAAGACTTATCCCATCGAGATGGGGTTGACTATAGATCACAACTCTGATTAAGAAGGCTCCACATAATATTTACAGGAATTTTTGCATCAGCTATCAACATAAAATGAACCTTTGAGATTGGCTCCAAGAACTTGACCAAGGGAACTTGGCAGGAGAGGGCCTTTTAGGAAAACTAAAAGGCTAGTTGCTGGGCAGGTTTAAGCTCATGCAACTTGGGAGCAAGTATGAGGCTTAAGAGGTCCAAATCAAATGAAATTTTTTGTCTTAATGGATCTTAGAATGATGGTGATGTGGTCTGACTTAGATGAGACATAGTATTCTCATGTAATACTGTATGGGAATTTTTATCTTGATCCTTTCTTTAATTTGTTTTCTGCACAAATAAGAATTATGACTGATAAAAGAGCCTCATTGGGGTTTTGGAGTAATACATTTACACCCCATCTTGGAATTGAAGGAAAAGAGAGAGGAGGAAGTGAAAAGTGGGGGGGGGGGGGGGGGGGTGGGGGTGGGGGGGGAGGGGAAGCAATTGTATATCAAGAGAGAGAAGATGGTTCTCCAAGAATGCTTCCATTATTATTTTTGGAGAAAGTTGTTTGTCACCTTTTTTTTTATTAATGCTTAAATTTTGTTTCACAACAAGTTTTCTGGATTAGGTTTAGGCTTAAATGAACTGGAACTGGAGATATGGGATCTTAGAATTGGAAGTTAACTAGGCAAGATAAAAAAATGTAGGTGCTTTTTGTCTAAATACTTGTTCGTACTATGATTGTTTGTCTGGCTATTATACTTGAAATTGATAATCCATTTTTTTAAAAAAACTAATTTAAATTATGTTGAAACTTAAAATGTATAAAATATCCGTCATTTAAAATTTTGGTAGTTATAAGTTGGATTATCTGGATTTATTGCTAGTAACCTAGGAGCTTATCAAATTTTAACTGATGTTTAAAATTAGATTTAGTCATTTTATATAATTTTGGATGATAGCTTGTTCAGATCTAAAATCTCATTTGTTTTTAAACCGGAATGATGGACTTGTGAAAAATTATTAGCATTCACAAAAAGATTATGTCGAGAAAAATGAGGAAGAAGAGTAAGGAAAAGAAAAATAAGTGGCAATCATTCTGCACATGCTCTTTTTCATTATAAAATTAGTAGTGTTCTACTACGTAGGCTTGGAAGATTCTGGATGCACCACTTAGGGCCTAGACTGTCTAGGTATGTTTATGATCCACATGTACTTCTTCGACGACCACTTTTCTACTATCAAAAGCTGAGATATATTTCTTTTCACATGTCTTTCTAATTACCTTCTTCTTTGTTAAAACCGGATATCAATCGCAATATCGGCCTAGTCCAAATCGACCAAGACCAATTTTGGCCATTTTTTGATAAAAAAAAAAATTGAGCCCAACCGACATGACTCGGCCGTATTAGTTGATATGGGGTCGACTCGGCTGATACGGCTTGGTGTCGGTATCGGCCGATACGGACCAAGCATCTGTATCGGTCAGTGACTCGGTTCGGGTCAGTAGAAAACCGAGTCGTACTGACTGGTACGACTCAATATTAGCCGAGTTTTGAAACCATGTACTAAAGACCTTCCATTATCACACATTGTTCTCAAATTGGCTAGGTAGTTTCCTAGACAGGGCGACCCTTGAGCATCTCACTTAGATGGCATAAGTTGGTTTAGGGTAAGGTACTTGCATTGACGCTTCATGCTGCCATTTCCACGTCAAGTTCATGAATGGCCGATGTAGTCTGCCCAAGCATGAGGCACCTGGGCACATGTCTCAAGCCACGTCGAGTCATGAAAAGGTGAGCTTGGGCAACTAGAGGTGTATGATTCGAGTTTGGATCGGTTGAACCGATTTAGATCTTTCATGATTAGCTTTTTCATATGTGGGGTTCATATTTTTCCTATTTTTTTTTCTATTTCCTGATGTGCTATTGTATTTTTAACCTTAAAGCATGAACATTTGTATTATATGCAACAAATCAAACCCAAAAAATTGTAAATAGCCAACAATATGAACTGCCATGAAGAGATGATGGAGTATAAAGAGAAAGTGAAATAAGAGGTTCCATTAGGGGAACATGACCAATAGTATACAAGATTTGAGTCTATGAATGCTATAATCTATATTTGTACACTACACAATCATTAATATAATTAATTTTTATACATGAAATTTTGGAATAATGATGTATAATACTATAATACACTTAAATCCCCTTCTCAAACTCAAGGGGCATTATACTCCTGGATTCGTGATGGAAGAGGGTAAATACTTGATGACGACATCATGAAGAAGTCGACAATTGTGTAGCCATATATGACAAGATGAGTATCTAGGCAAGGGTAGCCACGGGTGGGCGATTACTCTTGGGTGGGTCGCTTGTAGATCTGGGGTCATGGGGTGACGGGCATGCCATGGGTGGCTTTGGGCAGGCAGGAAGGTTGTTGGGTCACAAAGGGATGCAGGGAGGACCGTGAGTCAATTAGAGTCTGGGAGCGCATGAGGACGACAAGCAAAGGCAACAGGAGAGAGAGAGAGAGAGAGAGAGAGAGAGAGAGAGAGAGAGAGAGAGAGAGAGAGAGAGAGAGAGAGAGAGAGAGAGAGCTACGGCCTCATGTCTGATGGTCTCACACCGGAATGATCTCACTCATGAAAGAAAGTTTTTCTCAAACCATTCAATGCATTCTTCTTTATCAATGATTGACATATAAATAGGCTTAAAAATGGTTCAAAAAGGAAAGCTCTAATAATGGAAGTACTTCTCATAAAATAAAATAAGCTTCCTAACAAATACCCATCAAATCTAACGAAATATTTTCTAATAGATAATTGCCTAACTAAATTATTGCCTAACAAACCATTAAATCTAAATCAAATATCCATAAACTTTTGTCCAAATCTCCATCAAATCATCTAAAAATTCTGTCAGAAAGATCGATCGCTTATGATGCTCCAGCAGGCCCAATTTGATTGGGTAGCTTGTACCTAGGCTCGGATCCAGGTCTGGACCCCACCAGTCCACCTCAATGGTGGCTAGCATGAATTGTGGCCATGACAATAGGGGTATGAAAGATGATTATTGTGGCGACCTGAGTAAATTTCTCCTCATATTTAATGCAGTGTTTTATGAAACCACGAGCTACTAGACAAACCTTGTAATGCTTTGTGTAGCCATTTGATTTAGTTCACTTTTCGTAGACTCGACAACAAGAAATGGGTTCTTGCCTATGTTGAGGAGAAATGCGATCTCTATGAGTGTACTAAAGTGCCTCCAAGCTCTACGTCATTGCCTTTTGGAACTAAGGTAGGTTGTTGGCCCCCACGATAAGTTTGGGTTTCGTTATTTAATTGAATGTATTCCAAAAACAACTAATAGCCAGTAAAGAAATATTCATAATTTACAAGAGTCAGTATATTAGGCTGATGGTGGCTGTGCAAGGGATAACGACACATTGCAGTAGGAGGAACATCAACTGGGGGATATTAGGGTACTAGGAGATGGCATGGGTTCAACTCCAGACTTAATCCTATTTTTTCCCAGATGAGACCCGAATGACATGAGGGACAATTTTTCTAAGATGAAGAATAAACTCTATAGAAGAGTTGTAAGTTGAAATCTGACCATTGGAAGAATAGGAAATTCAAGAAAGATGAGATTATCGAAGTGGAAGGAGGAAATTGAGTAAGGGCACTAGGAAGAGCATAGTAGGGAAGATTGTCAAAGAAAATAGCATGTCATGCAATACAATGAGGCATTCACTAGGATCATAGCCTTTTTACCCTTGACACTCTAAAATACAGTTGAAGGAAACACATGTAGCGGAGTAAGCAGACATCCTGCTTGTTCTCGTGGGGCAAGAAGTAAGAACAAACACGTGCACTGAAAGACACAAGTGAAAGTATCAGATGCTTATTGAAGATACCTGAAAGGAGGAAAGCTATAATCTACATTTGAAGGCATGTGATTAATGAGATACTGATGCAGACGAGCCTACTACGTGCAGATTTGCTACAGCTGATGGCGTATTTTCATCCGCGCCGGAGATCCAGGAAGCCGATCGTCGATCCGTCTGCACCAATGGAAAGCTCATTCGGAGATCTACAACTTTGGTCTTTATTTTATTTCGATCCGACCAACGGATCTTTAGTTATTTGCAGTTTTATTTCTGGTTTGGGTAGGTGCGAGCCATGTTCGCATCCGGTTCGAGCCACAGATGCCGAACTGACTCGTTTCTGTGTTTACTTTTTAGCCGTAGGATCTTAACTTAGGATAGATCTCAATGGATGAGATTCGACGGAGGATCAAAACCCAAAAACCCTAACCTAGCCCCTACCCGACCGGCCCCCTTTCTCTCTCCCGCGAATGCCCCGCGCCCCCTCTCTCACCCGCGCGTCCCTTTCTCTCTCTCTACCCGACCGGCCTCTCTCTCTCCTTCTTTCCTTTCCTTTTGTGTTTCTTGGTTGTTTCCCCTATAAATTCTAAAACCCTAATTGAGAAAAGGAGAAGAATGATATGAAATTGAAACCCTAGAACGGAGAAGCGTGTGCGCTTGTTCGGTGTATCCCTTCCGACAATTCTTCCCTGCTTCTAATCTTTTCTTCCTTCGCACGCTTCTACCCCGTCGCCTCGCCATTCGTCTACGACTTCGCGGAAGATCGACGCGGAGTTCCCTCATCTTCAAAGATCCATCGTCTCGGCTTCTTCACCTCTTCTTCTGGACCACGCCTCCCCTTCCGCGCCTTTCATCTGCAACAACGGAGTTCCTGCCAGCCGCCGGCATTGACCAACGCACGGTTTGGATTATCCTCTGATCTTTTCATGTGATATTTTTCTTTCCCGCAACCGGCCTTATTGCTGATTTCATATTAGGGTTCCTAATATTTGGTTTTTCCCGTGAATCTCATCCATTAGGATTTATCGTTAGATCTTTGGTTGTTCTTTGAAACATTGGTGTGTTAATTTGAGATTGTTATTGTTCTCATTGCTGGAATTCAGTTATTATAATCTGAAATTAATGCTCATCTTGTCAGTTTTATTATTTCATTAAATGAAATTTGATTGGGATTGAATGGATGATGAATCGTGTTTATAGGCTTTGCTGAAATTTGA